>OZ025291.1:280318527-281043812 GCA_964019185.1 Maratus speculifer
AATTGATAAATGAATTGCAGAATATGCTAGGAAAAGGTGGTTTTGAGCTACATAAATGGTGCACAAATGAATTATCATTGTTGAAAAACGCTGAGTTTACAAACATAAGTAATGATAATATACATAATATAGTGGGCAATAAGGCCATAAAAGTTTTAGGAGTTGAATGGCATCCTCCTAATGATATGTTCAAATGCAATTTCAGTGATATGGATTATCAAAATGTCCCTACTAAAAGAATTATTTTGTCATATGTATCAACGATTTTTGATCCACTAGGGTGGATTGCACCTTTTGTAATTTTAACTAAAATTATTCTTCTGCAGCTGTGGAAATTACAATTATCATGGGATGATCCAGTACCAGAAATTATTAACCAAAAGTGGAAATTTTTGTGCCATGAAGTCAAACTCTTAAATTCCATATATATACCCAGAAAAGTCGTCTTGCCCAATTATTCTCGATGTGAACTTCATGGATTCTGCAACGCTTCAGAAAAGGGTTATTCCGCCGTTATTTATGTTAAAACTTGTAATAACTCAAACATTGATGTGAAACTTTTAGCAGCAAAAACTCGAGTGGCACCCTTAAAGCCCATCACGATTCCAAAGCTCGAATTATGTTCTGCAGTATTACTGACACATTTAATACAAGCTGTTAAATCAGCATTACATTTAAAATCAGATTTAGTGCGCGCATGGAGTGATTCAAAAATTGTGTTGTCATGGTTAACATCAGATCCTAAAAGATGGCAAGTATTTGTAGCCAATAGAATTGCAGAAATTCAATCCATATTACCAGCTGAAAATTGGAGCCATGTAGATGGAAAGGAAAATCCTGCTGATTGTGCATCTCGTGGATTATTTCCAGCAGAATTACTGTCTCATGAATTGTGGTGGAATGGACCACCATGGTTAAGAAGCAGTGAGGTTCCAGTGAATAAACCTATTCCCATAAAGGAAGAAGATTTACCAGAAGCACGGAAAACATCATCATTTGTAATTTCTGAAACTGCAAAGGAACTTGATATTATATCGAAAATATCCTCGTTTCCAATGTTGCAACGCATATTTGCATGGATATTGAGATTTATCTCCAACTCTAAGGTAACACGTCCAGAAAGAAATACATCCTTTTTATCAAGCAAAGAAATTCAAGCCGCAACACGTTGCATTATTAGAATAGTTCAAGAGATGAACTTTAGTAAAGAAATCCACTGTTTAGAAACCGGAAAAGAATTACCTGGAAATAGCAGTCTCATTTGTTTGTGTCCTATTTTAGATGATGACAAAATATTGAGAGTCGGAGGGAGATTGAAAAATGCACAGCTGTAAGAGAATGAAAAACATCCAATCTTACTACCATCAAAGCACCATGTGACTAAGATCATAATTCAACATTTTCACGAAAAGTATTTACATGCAGCTCCAGAACTTCTTCTTTCTTTAATTAGGCAGAAATTTTGGATCATTGCTGCCAGATCTGCTATTCGTAAAATAGTGAGAACTTGTGTTACGTGTTGTAGATACAGAGCTCAATCTGCAAAACAAATAATGGCTGATCTTCCAGTATATAGAGTAACATAATCACGACCATTTAATCGAGTTGGAACAGATTTCTCAGGACCATACATGATTAAATATCGTGCTGCACGTGGATCAAAATCATTTAAATCATATGTCTGTGTATTTGTCTGCTTCGTGATCAAAGCAGTCCATCTTAAAGTCGTAGAAGATCTTTCAACAAAGGCATTCTTAAGTGCATTAAAACGATTTATTGCAAGAAGAGGAAAACCTCTTGAGATTTTTAGTGACTGTGGAAGCAACTTCAAAGGTGCAAAAAAGGAAATCAACAAGTATCTATTGCAGTGCAAGCAGAATGAAGAAATTCACAAATTTCTGTCGTCAGAGGAAATAGCTTGGACATTTAACCCACCTTCAGCTCCACACTTTGGTGGACTGTGGGAATCTGCAGTAAAATCAATGAAATCGCACCTTAAGAAAACCGTTGGTGATACTGTGTTAACTTATCCCGAATTCCAAACCCTGGTTACGCAAGTTGAAGCTTGTCTCAACTCTAGACCATTGTGACCTATATCATCTGACCCAACAGACTTAACTGCTCTAACACCTGGCCATTTTCTAGTTGGAACTTCTCTGACTGCCATACCTGAACAAGATCTGAGTCACAGTCCCTTAAATCACCTTGATAGATGACATGTGAGACAGTTCATGCTACAGCAATTTTGGAAAAGATGGAGCGGAGAATACTTGTCTCAACTTCAGGAAAGAGCTAAATGGCAAAAATGCCACAAAGATTTGCAAGTTAATGACTTACAAGGAAGGTCTCCATACGGGCATACTCAGAAAAATCTGAAAAAATTACAGAATGTTTTTTTCATATAGTTATATATGTTTATAAAAAAAATTTCGGCGGAACCTCCTTATAACGTCCGTAAAAAAATAATAAAACTTTCGTTTATTTGGCGATTTATCTCCGGTTGGCGAAAAAAGAAATTTTGAAAAATACGCTTTTACGCTTTGAATACTTTTTAAATAAAAAACTTTCTATGTTCAATTTATTTAAATAAGTTTAGTTTAAGTAATTTTAGTTTTGCATTTTTACTTTACTTTAAGTGTAATTTTGTCATATACGTTTATATGTACTTATAACAAAATGAAATTAATGTATTTTATCATTTAAAACACAATTTAAATTGATTAAAATTGTTCCAAATTGAAAAACACATTGTTAAAAATCTGCTGCATTTTGTTGCAACGCACTCCCTTGCTTGTATAGAAAACGGTTACTTGGCCGTGAAATGGAGCTTTCTCATTGGTTGGAATAGAGATATTATATACAAGCGGTGGAATGCGTTGCAGCAAAATGCAGCATATTTTTAACAGTGTTGCACAAGCTACAACACCGCTAAAAATCTGTACCATTTTCTGCAGCGTCACTCCACCGCTTTTATAGAAAACGGTCAATTCACCTTGCTATGGAGCATTCTCATTGGTCAGAAGAGAGGTATTCCATAAAAGTAGTGGAGTGACGTTGCAGTAAATGCTGCAGATTTTTAACAGTGAAGTCAATTAAAATCAATTTTCAGATTCGTTAAAATCGTCTGCTTTTGGCGAGGAAATGCACTGCTCGCCAAATACCGCGTCGTCGCTTTCAGCTTTTCACGCCAATTATTCCAAATTATTTTATTTTTTTACATATCTAATAATGTAATTCCGCCGCTAATTTTCACTGATCCTTTATTACCTACATGAGTAGTTTAATTCGTATTTTTTTCAAAAAAATCTGAGTATGCCCCCAATGGAGACCTTCCTTGTTAGTTCTCATCAAAGATGACAACCTTTCACCGCTAAAATGGAAACTAGGAAGAATAATAATTGTTCATCCAGGTTCAGACAATAGAGTTCGAGTTGTCACAAGTAAGACCAGTAGTGGTATCATAAATCGACCAATAGTGAAACTCTGTCCCCTTCCTATGAAAAACTAAAAACTATAAACTTTCTTTTTTCATTTTTTATATTTTGCATTAATTTTATTTGTGTTATTAATTGTTTTTTCATTATAGTAAAACTGTAAGAAGACCACTTAGCCACTTGTTGAAATCCTAAGGGATTTCAACGGAGGGCAGGATGTTTTGGTAAAAATCGTCTGCTTTCATTTATGTGAAAAAGCTCCAGTAAGAAATTGTATTATTCGTTACCATGGTAATTTATTCTTTTTATTTTTATGTTTTTGGCAGCATTCTATGTTTTTGTTTTTAAGTTTGTGTTTATTCAAATGTAAAAAGATGATGGAATGTTGATAGCCGACCAATGGCTCGCATATTTCAGTGTGAAATAAAACGCATCTACAGTCTACATTTGTTGTGTTTAAGAACCAGCGTGTGTTATTTTAATTAGTGTAAAATCCGCTAAGACTATTTTTGGTATTACGAACAACATATGTTCATTGATTAGTGCCAATATAGAATGCGCTATATGGGACGTACTACTTCATTTGGATAAAATCCCTCAATTTTTTATTTCATTTTGGGAATAACGGATTTTCAACTTCTTCTATTGACGATTATCTTCAGAATTTTCAAGCTGTGATTTTGAGACTTTCACAAAAGTTTCTCTATACATTTAGCTAACATAATATGCAAATGAAATTTTGATATCGTTGACGCATGCGCAGTGACAATTTTTTTTAGTAAACCTACTCATTTTTCATACCGTTTATATTATTTTTAATTCTGATTACAGGGTATTATGTGCAATGCTGTTTGTCATATTTTCAGAAAAGAATATTATTTTATATTAAGAAATCTGACAATTATAAGCAAAAAACTTGAAAAATTTGGGACTGTTTCTATAAAATCTGTAATTTCACAACCAGTTTACATGCTATCGACATAAAAATGAACATAGAATATTACGATAAGCCACTTAATCATAATTTGCAATTTGAGCGCTTTTGCTGCATTAGTTTTGACAGCGTTATCCAAAAGATATTCATAATTTTTTAATTTGTTGACGGTTCCCTATATAGTTTCGGGAAAAAATCTTCACGGAAATGTATGACTTGTACTGTTATATTTATACACTCAGAGTTTCAGGATAATTCCTCATGAATTTTTCTAGATATTTAACAAAATGTCTTAAATCGCAAGTGGACGGTCATGAATGGCCAGGTAGTGTACCAGTGCAGTCTAGATTATATTAGGGTAGGAGTTGAAAATGAATTCTGAAATTGATGTTATTTGCATTCCTAGTTATATTTTTAACAAGGTATGCCTAAAAAGTTCTGTGAATATTTAAACTTCAACACGGGACAGAAACGTGAGCCAGTGCGCACGCACGAACCAACATAAGACATGTGACGAACCAACACTTTCGTTGAAATCACTATGTTTAAGTAAAGTCACCCTCTGGAACCAATCAAATGGAGTGGCAGGTTATGTACATTCAAATTCAGTAACGCATATACATCAGGTTTTTCTAGTAATTGGGGGGAACAATCACTGTTTAAATTTATACACGTTTCTCCGGGAGGAATTTGTATGGTTTCGGGAGGGGGGGTGAGAACGTTATTGCAGTTTCGACCATTGAAAACACATAATCTGTAATCTACCGAAGAGGATATCATTGCTCCAGTGGCGAATTTTCCCCCGGTTCACACACTAAATTAAACTCTGAAAACGATTACGGAGATTACTGCCGTATAGGTGCAAATGTATGGATCAGAACCATTAAATAATTTTTTTTTTTATATTTTGTTTAAAGATTTTCGCAATGTAAAGGAAACTGTTATTGATGAACCATGTTTTGATCGACTGTGTACAAGTGCAACTCCGTATAACATCGGACGACGAGGGCAGCAGACTATTGTTCCAACCCTCCCCCCCTCCTTTTTTTGATTGTTCCTTAATTTTTTTCACCAGTGTAATTTAAAAATTTCAACTTATAGTCAAATTCGGCACGTTTTTTACCTTGAGCTGATTGTCTGTGCACATAAATCGTTTCCAGATTCTTGGCATGATGCGTTTGACAATTTTTAAGACTTTATTGGCCCCTCAGAGTATTTGTCCTGCTTTCTATCGCACACCATTTCTCGCAATCAGTCGAATGTGGCATATTCAACCAATTACAAGGGAAGGTTTTACCCAACTACACGTACAATCCTTAAAATTAGACGTCGAATACTCCATGTGAACTCGTTGTCACACTTGAACAGAAAGAACGGACTGAAAAAATTGCATATTTTTCTGTAGCAAACTGTAATCCCATTAGGCTATGTGCTAACGTTGCATTGAATTACCAAGCAATCACCTTTCACTCAAGTTCATTTAATAGAATTAACATAAAACCATAAAAATGATTTTTCTTTTATTTTTTCTCGCCGATGCAATTTGAAAGTTGTAACAAACAGGAAGTTCAAAAATAAAGTAACATTATTATTTGCGGGTAGCAGACGGTAATTGATAAACTTGTCTGTTATAAAGGTGAACGATAAGTATCTCAACCACCGTGCCTTTATTGCGTTCAAACTTGCTTTTTCCCATAAGTTGTGGCAACAGTCGGTTCCATCGGAGTCCAAGATAAAAAAAATTTACATTTAATCCAATTAAAGTAAATTTGTGTAAACGGAATCTTCAATAGTTATCCTTCCGTGTCCGGACACTAAAATGTTTACGTTTATGAGAGGATTCCGCGTTCACAGAAAACAGGCCACATAGAAAGGAATCACAACTGAATGAAGTTCCCTTTTCAGATAGGTTTCAAACTTCAGCAAGCATAAATATATTTCATCAAATCTTCAATTGTTTTCCTTTGAGACAGGTCGTCTTAATAGATTTGACTAATTCTTTTGATTTGACTAATTCTTTTGACTAACAGATTTGACTTTCTTAAGATTTGATTAATTCTTTTCAAAGGTGTACTATAGAGTGAGTACGTTTTAGTAGTTTCAATAGATACTGTGAAAGTAAAAGGTGTTTATAACGAAAACCTGTCTAAAAAGGAAAAATGCATACTTCCAGCGAAAGACACGCGTTTGAATTATACCTTCTTAAACGAACCCCTGTCTAAAGCGGAAACTTTCATAGGTTCTTTGTGACTCCGTCTTAGTTGTTTTTTCTTTTGTCAGTTATAAGTCAGTAAATTAGTTCTTCGTTTGAGTTTCGGGGGGGGGGGGGGTCCGGACCTCATGGACCCCTCCCCCTCTTGGCTACGCCACTGGGTGGGAGTCTCACAACTGTAAGTTTTCTTAAATAGATTTTCACTTAAAAGTATGAAAACATATAACTATACGCAACCGAACATATACGCAACCAAAGACAGTGAGATCTCAAGTTAAAATCTGTTGGAAAGCTTTCAAGATGAAATGATAAAATTGCTTAACTCTGATTTTAGGTAAATAAGGATGTTAGCATAATCTCAGGTAATATCAGGCAGGATAACTTTTGATAGAATAATGTGTGCATGCATTTGGATTAAACAAATGTTGTATATGAACTTTATACTTTTCTTACGTGACACTATCCCGACACAAAATGGATGTTTATAACTACCCCATACCCTTCGGTAAAATTATAAACAGCTGCTTCAATTGTAAAAAACCACATTTGGGTACTTACAAGGAAGGTCTCCATTGGGGGCATACTCAGAATTTTTTGAAAAAAATACGAATTAAACTACTCATGTAGGTAATAAAGGATCAGTGAAAATTAGCGGCGGAATTACATTATTAGATATGTAAAAAAATAAAATAGTTTGGTGTTGAATCCTAAAAGGAAATCTTCAGTAAAAAGACACTAATTATTTCTGAAACGTGATGACAGATGGCAGTACCAAAAACTTTGATGTTGTTAAAACGAGGCTATTTTGACTTTATTTAATATTATATTTCATTAATTCTCATTCATTTGTGTTTGTTAATTCCCAATATGTTTTTTTTTCATACATGTTTTGTATTTATTCATCTGTAATCCATCTTTTTAGATTATTCTTTATTCTGCAGTTGACTGCGGGACAGTTTAGAATATGTTCTGATTCAAAGAATGTTTACGTTTTGCTGAAGTCTATTAAATCGCTTTAAAAATCCCATGAAATCATTTTTATTTCTGTAACAATTCATATTCGAAGGTATAAATTCAACAAACAAGTCAACGAATGTTTTTCAAGACATAAGAAACCATAAAATCGAAGACAGTTATTGAAGTTAAGAAACCGATACCTTTTTATACAAGTCGCCGACAAGAAGAATTGCTCAGGTAATAAATCTCTCTTTGACTATAAGAAATCAATTCTCTAACAAGGAAGGTCTCCATACGGGCATACTCAGAAAAATCTGAAAAAATTACAGAATGTTCTTCTCATATAGTTATATATGTTTATAAAAAAAATTTCGGCGGAACCTCCTTATAACGTCCATAAAAAAATAATAAAAATTTCGTTTATTTAGCGATTTATCTCCGGTTGGCGAGAAAACGAAATTTTGAAAAATACGCTTTTATGCTTCGAATACTTTTTAAAGAAAAAACTTTCTGTGTTCAATTTATTTAAATAAGTTTAGTTTAAGTAATTTTAGTTTTGCATTTTTACTTTACTTTAAGTGTAATTTTGTCATATATGTTTATATGTACTTATAACAAAATGAAATTAATATATTTTATCATTTAAAACACAATTTAAATTGATTAAAATTGTTCCAAATTGAAAAATACACTGTTAAAAATCTGCTGCATTTTGTTGCAACGCACTCCCTTGCTTATATGGAAAACGGTTACTTGGCCGTGAAATGGAGCTTTCTCATTGGTTGGAATAGAGATATTATATACAGGCGGTGGAGTGCGTTGCAGCAAAATGCAGCAGATTTTTTAGTGTTGCACAAGCTACAACACCGCTAAAAATCCTGTACCATTTTCTGCAGCGTCACTCCACCGCTTTTGTAGAAAACGCTCAACTCACTGTGCTATGGAGCATTCTCATTGGTCAGAAGAGAGATATTCTATAAAAGTAGTGGAGTGACGTTGCAGTAAATGCTGCAGATTTTTGACAGTGACGTCAATTAAAATCAATTTTCAGATTCGTTAAAGTCGTCTGCTTTTGGCGAGGAAATGCACTGCTCACCAAATCCCGCGTCGCTTTCAGCTTTTCACGCCAATTATTCCAAACTATTTTATTTTTTTACATATCTAATAATGTAATTCCGCCGCTAATTTTCACTGATCCTTCATTACCTTCATGAGTAGTTTAATTCGTATTTTTTTTCAAAAAATTCTGAGTATGCCCCCAATGGAGACCTTCCTTGTAAGTTTAAGCAATTAAATCTCAACATTTGGAATAATTGGCGTGAAAAGCTGAAAGCGACGCGGGATTTGGCGAGCAGTGCATTTCCTCGCCAAAAGCAGACGATTTTAACGAATCTGAAAATTGATTTTAATTGACTTCATTGTTAAAAATCTGCAGCATTTACTGCAACGTCACTCCACTACTTTTATAGAATATCTCTCTTCTGACCAATGAGAATGCTCCATAGCACGGCGAATTGACCGTTTTCTATAAAAGCGGTGGAGTGACGCTGCAGAAAATGGTACAGATTTTTAGCGGTGTTGTAGCTTATGCAACAAATTTAAAAATCTGCTGCATTTTGCTGCAACGCACTCCACCGCTTATATATAATATCTCTATTCCAACCAATGAGAAAGCTCCATTTCACGGCCAAGTAACCGTTTTCTATACA
Organism: Maratus speculifer; assembly: GCA_964019185.1. NCBI lineage: Eukaryota > Metazoa > Arthropoda > Arachnida > Araneae > Salticidae > Maratus > Maratus speculifer. The sequence goes on from OZ025291.1 coordinate 280,327,774, forward strand.
AGCAAGGGAGTGCGTTGCAACAAAATGCAGCAGATTTTTAACAGTGTATTTTTCAATTTCGAACAATTTTAATCAATTTAAATTGTGTTTTAAATGATAAAATATATTAATTTCATTTTGTTATAAGTACGTATAAACGCACATGACAAAATTACACTTAAAGTAAAGTAAAAATGCAAAACTAAACTTATTTAAATAAATTGAACATAGAAAGTTTTTTCTTTAAAAAGTATTCGAAGCGTAAAAGCGTATTTTTCAAAATTTCGTTTTTTCGCCAACCGGAGATAAATCGCCAAATAAAAGAAATTTTTATTATTTTTTTATGGACGTTATAAGGAGGTTCCGCCGAAATTTTTTTATAAAGATATATAACTATATGAGAAGAACATTCTATAAATTTTTCAGATTTTTCTGAGTATGCCCGTTTGGAGACCTTCCTTGTTAGTTAACATCTCACAGCACTAATAACGCCTTCGAATTGAAGTTGAATGAATTGGAGTGAAACAACATATTAATGGCAGTTTTACAATATTTAACATGGATTATAAGCTATTTAAAGCTGTCTGAACTTGAAAATTAAAAAATTTGTTAAATTTACCCCATTTGATTCTGCATAGTTTAGCCGGACTCATAGTTAGCCACATGCACTGTTTAAATTTTTATTTCTCCATAAGGGAACATTTTGTCTTGGTTTGCCACAATTTCTAAACTCTGTCTGCTCTCACAATCTCTGAGCTCCGTTAATGTATGTAATTCATAACTAAATAATTATAATGCTATTATATACAATATATTTTTTTATATTGTAATTTGCTAGTTAAAACTTCACAGCATGCAGAAGAACAAATTATTGAGCATTTAAGGCTCAACTAAAAATTAAATTAATTATGTACAATTGTTGTAGATAGTCGAAAAAGTTTCCCATTAGAAAAAAATTCATTTACCAAGAGAAAAAAAAGTTTTGAAATTTTCTGTAAATGGTATTTTACTTTTAAAGTTACAAAAAAGCGTGATAAGTAGCTGACGTCCATTCTTATTACTTTCTTCTATCTTCAATAGAAGAAAGTATTGTAATCGAAATTTTTTTCGACTTCCGGTTTTCGACGGATTTACACGTTTTAGGGGTCAGAGATTCCAAAAAACATGTTTTTACAAAATGTCTGTCTGTCCGTGTGTCTGTGTGTCTGTCTGTATGTCACCTTTCTATCATCAAAAAGTGTATGAAGTTATGTATAGAATTGAACCAAATTTTTTGTGAATGTTTTTGGCTGTGGCAAGCAGGTCCTCCTTCAGTTTTGAAATATTCTGCCGGAAGGGGGCGCTGCAATCGCGATTGTTGTGCCATTTTCAATATTGTACCGACCAAAAGTATATGAAGTTATGCATCGAATTAAACCAAATTTTTTGTGTATGTGTATGACTATGGCTAGTTGGTCCTCTCTGAATTAAAAAAAAATCCGTCGGAAGGTGGCGCTGCAATCGCGATTTTTGTGCCATTTTCAATATTGTACCGACCAAAAGTACATGAAGTTAGGCATCGAATTGAACCAAATTTTTTATGTACGTGTATGGCTATGGCTAGCTGGTTCGCCCTGAATCTGAAAAAAATCAGTCGGAAGGGGGCGCTGCAATAGCGATTTTTATGCCATTTTCAATATTGCACCGCATAAAAGTGTATGAAGTTAGTTCTAGAACTGAACTAAATTTTTTGTATATGATTATTTTTTGGTAAGGCAAGTAGGTCCTCCCTGAATTTGAAAAAAAAAGCCTGCCTATCATTCTATTGTCCATCGGCTCGCGCAGAGAAGGAAATTCGTTTTTACTCGAATTAATTGATTGAAGCAGAAATTTAAGATGAAAATCAAAGTTGGTATGGTATTAAACTAAAATTATTAAAGCATTAAAATGAGTAACTATTTTTTTTAAATATTAAAATGTACGTATGAGATAAAAGAAAGTTTTGGGATTGTCACATTCAACTGGTTTTTTTTTTTCAATTTAATAAGATATTGCAACAAGTGAAATGAAATGCATTTTGGATGTGGATCGAATTTCAAGAGGGACATTATGATAAAATACAGTACTAGACTACACAAACTAAATGATCTATAACTAAAGTAAAACCTCCATAACGGACACTCCCGAATAGCGGACACCTCTATTTAACGGACAGTTTTCAAATCCCCACTCCCAAAATTTTAATTTCTGTATGTTTAACCTCTGAATAACGGACATTCCGAATACCGGACAGTAATTTTGGCAAAAAAGAACAAAAAATTATTTTTTAACGAGGAAAAAAAATTAAAATCCTCTAAATTTATCAGGGCAATGTATCACAAATTTTGTGATCGCAGATAAATGTGGGAATGAGCTGGAGAAAATCCCCTCCCTCCCCTACATTTATCCCCTACATCCCCCCCCCCACACACACACACCCTCACCCTCGGATGATTGGATGCTTTTAAGAAGCAGAAAAATACAATAAACAGTTATGCATTTAAGAAAAAGATGAGTTAAAAGAATTAAAACTATTCACAGAGTTAAAACTTCACATTGAAAAACAAATTACATCTAATCGCAAGTAAAAACATACTTTTGTAACATTTTTTTTTTTTTTTTTTTTTTTTTTTTTTTTTTTTTTTGTAAGAATGTAATAAGCAAAGGATAAAGGTATGCACTATTTTATTTCAGTTTTATTGCTTTGAAAATTATTTTAATTTCTGGTTTAATCATATAATAGAGGTTTTAGGACATTTTTAAATCGACTAATGAAATAATGCTTAATATATGACTTGGCGGCATTATAATGACTTATAATGTCAGAAAATAAACATTAAGCATTTCTTAGCGGTTTTTGAACCTCTGAGGTTTTCCCAATAGCGGACACCTCCGAAAAGCGGACAATTTCTGCGCTCTCAAGGTGTCCGTTATTTAGAGGTTTTACTGTACTTAATTTAAGTTTGTGTTTCCGCTTTGCTGTTTTAAAGACATAGTACTATCAGTGCGAAATTGCTTGAGCTATTGTTTTAATTTTTCTGAAACGAAACTTTCAATCATAAAAAACATTTTATCCTAAACTGAAATTTCATGTGCAGGTTTATTAAACACAAACGAAGACTTTTGACCACCTTCTATACCTGAATTTGTAATACTGTGTATTAGAGTTTAATTGAGTGCACTATTTAAAAGCAATTATAAAATATATTTCAATTCGTTCTACTAAAAATTTAGAATTTTTTTCTTCGGCAATATTTGTTTAATGTACATACATAATAATGAAATTTATATGTAAAACTTCCAGGGAGAAATAAAATAATTTTATATGATGTCTAAGAAAACAAAGTTAGATATTCTTAACCAAAGGGAAACACGCAGCTTTATTATATATCATGCACATCTTCACCAGCTGTTGTAGTAATATGTTTACATTCATATGACAGATGGAAATTTAAAAGGAACTAAGAAGAGTTTACAGTCTTTAGAAATGGACATAAAAAGTATTTTAACATGTAAAAAAATCATGCATTAAGAATAGATTATGAAACACTTTCCAAAGCTTCCTGAAATCTTAAAAAAATCTTCGTTATCCAGGGAAATAAGGTGTTACTGTCCATAACTAACTATGTATTCTAATACTTTTGAATAGGCCTATATTTGATTTGTCAGTTGATGTATATACTATATAATGGAGAAATTTAGTATAGCAAGAAAACGCCTAGCTGGTTGAAATTTTTCTTTTAGCAATTTATGCTAATAGATGGAAATATCCTTGAATACTTTTGTTCAACCCCGTAGTTTACCTAGTAACTTTATTATACGAAAGTATTTTGCTAAAATTCAGTTTAAACAAAAATACAGAAATTATCATCCATAGGCGACCCTGTATCCAGCTCTTTGCGTGCCCCTGTATGTCATTTTGTCTATATTCTACAAACATTTCATAGTAAATTGAATGCAATTCAATGTAAAAGCTTATTTAAAAACCACCTTTAAGCAAATTACACTCATATTTAGTAACTTTTTCGAGATCTTATGTGTAACTCTGTGTAACTAAACTGGATTACTATTAGCATTTATACTCACCATATGATGTGCATACATTTAGTGAAACTTAAAAGCGCATATCATAATTAAAAATATATTTCATCCATCGAACAGTCATCATCCATAATATACACTACTTTGAATATAATATACAATTAGAAATATTTTGTCTGTCCCTATAAATGCTGCGCATTTCGTATTATGCTTGAAATAACTCATATTCAGTCTCATCCACGTATATCAATTTGATTGCGCTTGAAACCGTTTACCATAATTAAAATATGCCACAAACAATTCCGCCTTTATTATTATGTATTAGGATTGTTTTGTGTTGATCTGTACATGAATAATAACTATTCTTTAAACTGCATATTTTAGTGCATTTCGTAGATGCGTATAAATTTGGTTATGTTTGACTCGATGTACATCCTTAAAATTCATTTGAAAGGATTTTTCCCTATAGGCCCAAATGTAATGGAAAACTTTTGACTGTCCCTGTAAGTAAACTAATCATAGTAGTAATTTCATTTTCAATAGGGTTTGTGCTAAGGTAAACGTCAACAACGTCCAAAAATTTCATGGCAATCCGAGTATATTTACGATAGTTAGAGTGCGGACAGACGGTCAGACAAACCGAATGCACTTTTCAATTTTGTTGGAAACTGTTAAAAATGAGCATATTAAAAAAGTGTAGAAAAAATATTTATTTATTCAAATTTCTTTTTGTTTATTGTTTTATTGTGCTATTTTGTTTATTTTCAATGCTTATTCAATTATTTTAAAAGATGAATTAACTAAACATTTATATCTAAAATAATTAGTTTACTTTGTCTAAGACAGCTATGACTAATCATAAGATGTAAGATAAAAGAACGTATAAAAATGAAGCAAAATTTATCTCACGTCGGACGGAACATAGCTTGTAATACCTAAAGAAAGCCCCTTAGCATTAGTATTTTGCATGCATATCTTGGCCAGCTGTCACTCTGGCAAGTTTACATTCATAACTGGAATTGAAATCTCGACATAGCTCCAAAGAATTTAGATTCTTGGGAAATGAATGTGGCTAGAAAAGATCAGTTGAAAATGAATAGGTATTAAATTAGATTTCTTGATTTTTTCTTAAGTAATAAAGTAAATTCTGAAGAGTCAAAATTATAAATTAATATGAAATAAACTGCTGAAATTTTTTTCAAAAGAAATTTTGTATCATATTCAATCTATGTTAATGAAAATAGATTAGTATAGTTTAAGAAAAAAAATATTTATTTCATTATTCTATTATTCAAAAGCGAAGTTAAATAATTGTATGCATTAAATATTTATTAAATACAAGTTCACATTTATTATCATGAAAATTTGAAGAAAGTTTGGAATCCAGTAAAAGCAAATTAAGTCGTTTTTCATAGCTATGTTTAATCATAAAAATCAAAGATGTATGCATTGAGATATAGATCGAATCTTTTTCCTCATCACGAGAATAAACAATTGTCCATAAATCTTTCGGTATGCTGTTCATTTAAAAAGGAAATTTATATTTATTTTCATCTTTTACAAATCAATATCTATTCAAGCTGTTTAAACGAATTTTCTAAATTTTAAGTATGAATTACGTTGCTTTATATTTTGATAGATATAAGAAAAGTTTAATTTAAAAGTTTTTTTTTTTCAAAATTAGATATTCACGGAATAATGTTAAATCAAACAAAATCCGCAAGATATTATAAATTAAGTCATTTTTGATAACTATGTTTAATCATAAAACATCTAAGATGTATACTTTTAAGTACAGAGCAAATCTATTTCCTAATCATGAGAGTAAACCGATTGTCCATAAATCTTTCGGAATACTGTTCATTTAAGAAGGAAATATAAGTTTTTAGATATGTTTTTAGACATTTTATGCATGTAAAATATCTAAAAATTTAAATACAGGTATGACTGAGGTAATATTCAAGTAAATTTGGCTTCTTAATCTCTTTATTGTAATTTTGAAAGAAAAACAAAGCTCGGTAGGACCATTTTAATGTATGCAATTTTGTGAAAATAATATAAATGTGTATTTATGTTTCAGCAAAATATTTATTATCAATTTGTAGATCTAAGAACTTAAATAAAAGTATATTTTGCAGTATATTTTGCTGTTTCTATTTTGAGAAGTAATCTATTTTCATTTGTTCCAATTACGATTTTAAAATTCCTGTTTTAAAACAAGGATTATGAGAATAAATGTGAAATATTTAACCACAGAGCTGCAGATTGAGTTATTAGAGAACATAGGTAATTTCTACAACCCTATATTTTGGCGGTTTCGAGAAGAGCTTTCAACTGAATTGCATTAGGAGAAAGAATTGTGTAGGGAAAGTTTGTAATCTGAAAAGCCTCAATGATGCATTTAATTATTTTTAAAGTTCGCATCATTAGAAACCTTAGAGTTTAAAAATTTCTCAGCGTACACTTATATAAATAGCCACCAATTTCTTTTAATGAAAATTTTAGAATGGTTTTTATTATGAATTTTTATCTATATGTATATAAATGAACTTGACCAGACTGTCTCAAAATCAACTATTTAACCTAAAGCCATGGTCAGCGGGGGAAAGATACTTCTTATGTTATAAATGAGCACTAAGAAAGGATTTTTGAAAATCTCACGCTAAGAGGGATAAAGGGGAGTGGGGCTCGAAGATTGTAAAACATGTGACCATATCTCAGCAGCTATATTATATAGGAGCATGGAATTATAGAAATTAAATCTAAAAAAATAAATAATTAAACATGTGCTTCATCAATTTTAAAAATCCCCCCGTTAAGTGCGCTAAATTGCTGGGAGAGAAGGTGTAGAATATTTTATAATATTTTACCATATCGCGGCGTTAAACTTTTTCAGAAGCTATCATTTAATGTACCATCGTAAAATCCTCGGACCACTCTTTCATATTATGAATTTTTTTCCCTTCCTCATCCCAGTTGGCCCCCAAAAGGGCAATTTCCTAAGTCCGCTTTTAATTAAGGAGACTTATTTGAAGGGCAAGAAACAAAGTGGAACTCCATGGAAAAATACTTATTCTTCTTGTTCATTCAAATTTGTAAATTTCTGCAATATGTTTTTTTTTAGTGTACAGACAGGAAGTTTCTCTATCGCGCAGTAAACTTAAAAAAAAATTAAAGAAATTATGAATATTTTTAAATTTGTGTTAAAGTTTCAAAAATTCCAAAAAGTAAAAAAGTATCCTTTACTCTTTGGTAATTTATGATTGGAAAAAAATTATAAAAATTTGAAGCTTACAGGGAGATAAAGAATCATCCTATGTACGTGCTGGGTTTTTTTAAGCATTCAAATAGCACATTAGCAGCTTCTACACCATTTTTACAGAGTGAGCGGGTATGTATTTCAGATAAAATTGAGTTAAAGATACAAAATCATATAAATTTAAGCTTCATTTAAGTATATTATTACTCACCTGGGCAACAACGGACGAATCAACTATTAATCCATACTTTCGTAAGCTGGATTAGTTCAATCCAGTAGAGATCTAAAAAAAGATGTCTAAAATCAGTGGCAGTTTTATTGCTTTACAGCACTCAAGAGTAAAATAAAAAGTTTCTTAATCTACAAAAATATAATATATCCAAGAATGAAAATGTACAGCAAGCAGCTTTAGGGTTATCCACGATTAGAAAAAGAGTTCTTTATATTTAAATGCCTCAGAAACCAATTAATTTCGTGATTTAAAGAAAAAAATTATATAAAAAAGTTCCTTTTGCTACCACTTATTCTCAGAACGTTTTTCAGAATATTTATATTTTATTAATTAGACTTCTTAAAACGGAATATCGAGTCTTTCATGCCATAAGTTGTCTGTTAAAGATTTTCAGCTGCATTATTAAATTTATGCACGCAAGAATAACAAAATAACATTAATCATAAAGTTAATGCTTTTAGTTTATCATGTTTGTCTGTAAAGTACGTTTGAATAGCACATACAGTTGGCAAAATAACTATTTGTACACTCTAATATGTTTAATTTTTAACTAAATAAAAACAGATATTTTAACATGAATGGTTTTAATAGAGTGTTTTTACTGTGCGTTTTAAATTAAACGACAGAAATTTTCGATCAAGGGGTAAATTAATTTTATAACTGGAAAAATTTTAAATTTTCTTGCAAAAAAAGTATTTGTAAATTTCCACAACAAGATTCGCACTGCGTTTATAATGTTTGTGGTTCAAAGTTGTAACATAATTTGGTAGTTTCTAATAATTATTAACTTCATATTATGTTTGTCTGGCATTTAATCTAATTTGCTCTTGAAGCAATTGAGAATGGTACTTGAAACTTGAGAGGTACCTTTGAACATAAGAAATCATATCTTTGAGCTTCATAAAAATAAAAATCATACCAAGAAATCAAAAAAGCTATTAAATTACCATTTACAATTATTAGATACATGATGAGAAGGTATCAAGAAATTGGATGCATCGAAATTCAATGAAAATCAGGATTTCTCAGCAAATTAACAATGAGGGAAAAAAGGAGTGTTGTTAAAACAGCTTTAAAAAATCCTATGGGTTCAGTTCAAAAATTTGCTGGAGACCTTGCAACATCTTCTACCATCAGAGCATTACCTTAAACAATAAGAAATATTTTTCTCAATGCAGATTTAAAAGGAAGACCCTCAAGGTAAAATCCATTAATCAGTGAAACAAATAAGCGAAAATGCATAGAATTCGCTTTCGCATACAGAAGCAAATTATTGGATTTTTGGAAAACAGTAATTTTTTCTGTTGAGAGAAAATCCGGAATTTTCTTACCACCAAGCATTCGGAAAATTTGGCGTAAAAATAAAACTGTTCTAGATCCAAAACATATACTTCAAACTATCAAGCATGGTGGGGGGAATATTATGGTTTTGGGGTGTATAGCTTCTAATGGAGCAGGACATTTGGAATTTATTGACTTTAGAATGACAGCTTTAACATACATTAAAGTGTCGCGGTATAATTTATTAAATAGTGCTAAGAAATTACGTGTAGAGGAAGCTTTTCACTTTCTGCAGGATAACAACCAAAGCATACTGCTGTGATCACCAGCACATGGTTAGTCTACAATGCTCGAAGGCGACTAGTAACTCCTCTGCAATCTCTACACTTGAATCCAATAGAAAATTTGTGGATGCTATCGGATGCAAAAATCCGAAAAAAATATGTATAAGCGAAAAACAGTTTTAAAGAAGCTGTTATTGAGTCATGGAATAAAATAGACCAGACCGCTACAAAAAAGTTAGCGGAATCTATGTCACACCATCTAGACGTAGTCATAAACGCTAAAGAAATTCACACGAAATATTATTTTGTATTATTTAACTAAATTTTCATTAATTATAGTACATTAATGTAGTGTACAAATACTTTTTTTGCATTATAGTTTTGTATATTTGTTTATTATAATATAAAAAATCAATTCGTTTTAATTTGTTTTTGCTTTTATATTATTAAAATGCATTAAATTGATGTATTACAGTATTTTTTGCTTAAATCTTTAATTTAATTTCATTATAATTTAAAAAAATGAAGTGTACAAATATTTTTTTTGCCAACTGTAAATTTTATTTGGTAATGAATATCATTAAAAAAAATCTGATAAATACAATAGTCTGATTAGATGCTTAAGAGAAGTTTTTTAAAAAAGAACTCTTAAGAGTTTCCGAAAATGCGTGATAGTAAAAAGAATTTGTTTTTAAAATAGCTTCTTAACGACTGATATACATATTGGTTTCTGAGGTTTCTAAAGATAAAGAACGTTTTTAGAAAACCTGATTAATCTGAAGTGGTTGTATATTTTTCTAGATTAAGAAAAGTTTACTTTTTTAGTGTAATTAACTACGTATACAGTAAAGTATCGGTGAATTATGTAAATATACTCAAAACTATAAATCCAACACTGTTTTAAAAGCCATTTTTAAAATTTGCTTCTAAGTAGCATTGTAGGGGCAGATATGTTAAATAAAATGTAATAATTAAATTTTTCATGAGATAATGGGAATGTTAACAATCTGATCACAAGTAAGAAACAAGATGATAAAACGCAAAAAGATATTAGCCAATGAAGACTTACCATAATCCTTATGTGATTCATCGAGAGATTCCAACATTGATATTGAAAAAGGATGACATGGATGATAATTCACTCGTGTTCAAAGTTAAGGCCAGAAACATACAGTTTATAAAAACTGATGAACATTTTACTGTGCTGTCATGAAATTTTGGACAGAGGTATATTACAATGGGAGAAAAAATATAGCAACATAACAATATGGAAAAAATTTTAATTGTTAATTATGATACAGTGTATATCAAAAAGCGCATAATCATGAATAACAGATAAACCAGTTATCTCGAGAAAAGTGTGTCTAATATGGCATGTAACCACCGTCCCTTACTATACAAGCATCACTACGCGTTCTCATACTTTTTATGAGAGTTTCAATAAATGTTTGTGACAACAAAGCCCATTCTTTCAAAAGCGCGGTCCTGAGAGGTTGGGGGGGGGGAGTTACGTTAAGAAATGGTTTTTCCTAGACCATCATAAACATATTCGATTGGAATGAGGTCCTGAGATCTTAAGGGCCAATGAATTCGGCGGATATTCCCTTTTCCAAGATAATCCTCAACAATATGAGGTTTGGTTTGGTTTGGTTTTGTTTATGCCGGCCAATTATCTACGCTTGTACCTAATAGGTCCTAATAGGCCCCTATAGGCCCTAATAGATGGGATGCCGTCCGTGTGGGTCTTTCTAAGGGAACCTAACCCGTAATTACACAAGGTTCGAAGAAAACCACGGAAAACTCCGAACAGCTGGGCCGACGGTCGCGATCGGGTTCGAACCCAGCACCTACCGTCTACCAATTTCGAGGTCAAAACCTCGCGGCCACTGGTGGGGCCCTCAACAATATGAGATCTGTGTAACTTCATATTATTATAATAAACATGCGATTGTTGTCCTTTCCATGCCTATATCACAACGAAACAACCTCACATAAGACTTCAAGAACCGTATTCCTAGAGTGATGTGCTTTGACAGAACTCGCATCGAAGCCGTGTAGTGGTGTACAACTGCTTAATATTATGCCGCCCCAGACAAGGATTCCTTTGACACCAAATTTGTTGATTTCTTTCACATACTTAGGATGATAGAGAGCTCTACGCTGTCTCCAGACAAAGATTCCACGAAAATCACTCTATATGCAGAATCTCTTCTTATCACTGAAAAGAACACGCCCATTTGTTATGTCCAAGACTGATGTCTTCCTCTCCGCAACAACTGGAATTTTATGTTGTATACAGTGAAAATGAAATGCATGACTGGACGTCGCTCATTAGGGATGAGGTCCTTGAAGCCTACGTGTGCCTTTATTCCGGGGTACCGTTGCGCCTTGCTTCATACTTATGAACCATAATGCGAAGCCAAAGAAAGTTAACATTGTTGACGATATTCTTAAAGAAGAAAATATTCGCCGTATGAATTGGTCGTCGAGGTCTGCGGATCTCGATACTATTTAACATGTTTGGGGTGGTCAAGGAAGAGCTATTGATCAGTGTAATCCCCCTTCAGAACCCGTCAGGAGATAAAAAAAAAGCAGTTTTGGAAGAATGGAATTTATTGCCACCATTATAAGCAGTATGAAAGTTTGTAGTGACGCTTGAAAAGCAGTACAGTCGAACCCGTTATAGCGAACCCGGTTTATAACGAACTCCCGGATGTAACGAACGAAAATTTTGGTCCCGCCGTTTTCTTATTGTATTTAATGCTATTTTGTCCCCTTATAGCGAACCTCCAGAATCTTAAGAATCGGTTATAACTAACTTTTTTTTCTAGTCGACCATGATTTTTTTCTCTTATTTCTTTTCCGCTGATGCAAAAAAAAGTTTTAGACTCTAATTTTATAAGAAAATGCATGCGACTACTAAAACATGGTGCAAATTAACGATAAGTCTTTTTATTAAAGAGTAGTAAGACCTTCATTCTTTCTCTTCTATGGCAGCCATTCTGCAGGTGTGATCACGCCCACCACTCACTTATTTTCCATTACTCTTGTCATAGCAATTGAGTAACACGTTTAAGCTAACTTATTTAACTAATGTATTTAAGAATAATTCGAGATATGGCAGCATTGAAAAGAACATCTTCTTTGAAGCAAGCAAAAATCAAAAGCTTTTTTCCTTAAATTATACTCTCTGGAGTTCACAAGATGATGAAAAACAGGAAAATTTAAATGATAAAAAAGTAAACAAACAAAATAAAAATAAAACGATTTTTCAACCGGGAGGACGCGCGCAGTTCCTAAAAGACCCGGAGTGCGTATGGTTTTTACAATTGCAACCACTAATTTTTTTTAAGTAATCTTCAACTTGTTTTACGCAAAATTTGTAAGAATTGTCTCCGTCTAAATAGAGCGACTGTTTTAATTTGATTTTATTGGTGACAAAGTTAAAACAATTAATAACCTGGGTAACCGCGCCTTCTCCCGGGTTAACGCTCCAATAATTAGTGTTAGTCATCCTAGGTCTGGATAACTTGTAAAGATTTTAGTATAGTCAGAATCATTCCTTAAATTGTTTGCTCACTTATCCTAACATTTATCCGAACTAGGGCTGGTCTCGAATGTTTAGATAATCGGCGCTTTACTGTATTTCTATTTGTCTTCCTTTTTAGTTAATTTATTTACTATTGTGCCAGTTTAATGTAACCAATTTTAGTCAATTTAATTCATTAATGATATTGTCTAATAGAATTTACGTTTATTTTCTTAATACATCATTATTGAACATATAGATATCTGGTAATTATATACATATTTTGTAAACTAATATGTTTCAGCGGTTCAGATATAGCGAACAAAAACGTAGGTCCATTGAAGTTCGTTATAACGGGGTTCGACTGTACACGATTGTCACTTTTCATAATTACACAGACTTTTAACGAGATAAATGCTTTATTTTGATTCATGATTTAACACTTTTCGATAAAACCTGTACCTTAATTCGCAATTAAATTTTTGTCCTTATTATCATGTTGCTATATTTTTTCTTTCATTGTATATATACCTCTGTGTCTAATTTCTCGGTAACACAGTGAATAGTTCATGAATTTCTTCAAATTCTAGGTTTGTGACATTAATTTTGGACATGAGAGTACATTAGATACAAATAAAATTTCAACCAAAAAAATGTAGATGAAGAAGAAATTATACGATAGACTGAAAAAGGGAAACAGACATAATATTGTATGGGATGTTGTTTCATGTATTTTGTATAGAAGTTAAAAGGAAAAACTGAAATAAAAGGGTTTCATTATTGCCATTATGATAAAGTATAAAAAACCAAATTATCTTTGATCTAAATGTAGATGACGACATTCTCAAAATCATCAATACTGGAAATGTACTGCTTGTGCACCATGTTGTATTATATTTTACGCTTTTGGTTGTCTGTATCAAAATACATTGAAACACGCTTTTTACTTAAAATCAAATATTTTTTTTTTATCTAAAATAGCTCTATATTACCTTACACTATTAAACCCATGATTCATTGTGATGTTAAAAAAATTTAGCATGTTTTTAAAAACTTTTGCAAAACTTATGCTATCAATAAAATATCAATTAAACATTTTATTTTTTTTAGATCATAAATATTTTAATTTATATTTATGAAATTTTTTACTTTTTCTCGTAAAATTTATTAAAATAATTTATAGTTAAAATATAGAAAACATCCTTACTATAAATCTCATTACTTGTTATATTACTCTTGTACAAGTGGTTTTCTTTCGTATTTTTGCATGCATTTTTTCAGAAAAATAATAATCTTATCTTTAATACCCGTATATAATAATTTTAATTATATTGTGTATGAATGATTTTAAAAAAGCATATGAATTTAACAAAAGTTATTCAAATGTCATAGATTTCATATTTTCTTGTGTAGTGAAATCCAGAGTGCCGTTTTCGTCATGTATAGCTATGTGCAATCATAAAAATATGCTACAAATTTTTATTTATGCTTTTGCTGCAAAAAATCTGTGATATAAAAGTACAATGATTATGTCACTCTTTCATGCACTGAAAAGTTATCCTTTTCATTTTCTTTCATTCATGATTTTAAAATGCCTGTTTTAAACTCAGGTATGTACATTAAAATTTCAATAAATGTAAAAAAAAAAAAAAAAAAAAAAAAAAAAAAAAAGAATTCAAAATATGCATTATATTTTAGCTATATATCGTGTGTTTTACATTTTGACACGTAATTATTGTTATGTGACGTGATAAAAAAAGACAATTTGGTTTAATATTTTCTTCGCGCTTTTTGAGACAAACAATTGTTGTATTCATGTTCCTCTAACTTTTTGTTGTCTGATTGATATTTCCGTTGATATTGATTCACTGTTTGGCGCAGGAAAACAAAGCGTGCAAAGGCTATTCCTACTTTTCTTTAACAACCCCTCCAAACTTCGTTGTTTGAGGGATCCTGAAATAAAAAGACTGTGCAATCAAGCACAACTCCCTGAATTCTCCAAAACGCCCTTTCGAAAAAACCTGTGTCGAAATCAAGTCAGAAATATTCTGTCGCAATTATTTTTTTTTTATTTTCTTTGTGCATGGAAGCCAGCTTTGTTTCATTGTGTGCAATGATTTTCTCAAATACCAAGGAATACGAAATTGTATATATATTGCCTTTTATTTTCCCAATACAAATGGGATTTGCAGCAATTTCTTCTAATAAAATGAGCTAAAGGTATAGCAATAGAATAGTTTTAAAAATAAATTTTTACTAGTGAAATTTTAGCATAAACTTTAATATTTTTTCCAAAGTATGCCCGTTTACAAAAGGAAATTTTTCATGCAAGGAAAAACTGTCAACATGTTACAATTATTTTTATAAATAGGTCAAAAGTACTCACACACCTACTCTCAGATCTGGGAGTTGATTTCTCATTGAGAAAAAAATTCCAAAATTTGTCAAAAAAAATTTTCAATAATCGCCCTCTTTAGGATTTGATATCTCTGGTGGTGCACGACATAGAAATCTGAAATTCTGGCCTTTGATAGTATTTTATGGTAGTGTTATGTACAAAAAATTTAAAAAAAGACATTTTACTACAAGCTGAGACATGACACGGGCAATATATGAAAACAACACTGCCAAACAATTGTAACCTACTGTGTATTTGTTTAGACCTCCAAAATGTTAAATTAATGATCGATGGTCCAAAGCTAGATGTTAATTACAAAGATCTATTTCAAATGTTTGTGTGTAATTTAAACAATTCAGAATACATGCTAAGCCTATGTATTTTTTGTCCAGATGATCAAAACCTATTAGAAATGCTATTACAAAAATTTCATTCTGAAGAAATTTCAGAAAATTTAAATTACAGACAATGGGGTATAACTGATCGTGTCGCCATTTTTCAAATTATTAAACCTCGAAAAGGATTTTGTGAAATTTTAGTGGAAAAATTGTGTGCTTTGAAAAGAAACATCACTATGTGTGTAAAATACAATCAATATCCCTTAAGCACAGGAAAGAAAATCTACTGGATTTAGAATACATTGTAGTGGGTGACTTTTCTGAAAATTTTACATTTACCATACAGGAAGAAATACAAAATTTTCACTGATAGAAAAAGCAGGCCACAGTTCCTTTGCATATCATTATAAAGATTGATGAATAAATACAATGAATTATAAACATTGATGATTGATTGTCTTTCGATGAATGAAAGAGGTGAAATTTTTGTGTTATTAGTGATCATTTTACACATGATGCCATAACAGTCCATAAATTCCAAAAACATGTGTTTAATGACGTACAAATTACTTTCCAATCAGTAGCAAACATCTTCTATTTTGGTGACGGAGCTCTTAGCCAGTACAAAAATAAAAAGAATTTTCTAAATTTTTGTCATCATAAAAAAGACATCAAGGGAATGGAACTTTTTTTTACTAGTCATGGGTAAAATACTTATGATGGGACAGGTGGAACTACAAATAAAGAAGTAACTAAGATGAACCTACAGATGACAGCTAAAAATCGCATCCTATCTCCTGAAGAAATGCTTAATTTCTGTGACAAAAACATTCCGGCATTACGTTCATGTACGTTTCAAGTTATCAAATGAATTACATAATCGATTTCAATGCTGTTTGCTTGTCCCTGAAAGTCTTTCCATAAGTATGTTTCTGTGAATGAAATATTTATACGATGTTACCATACATCAACGTCAAGTAATTTTTAAGAAATAAAGATATCCAAAGGCCTTTAAAAGTTTATACTGCAGAAAAATGACATTGTTTTATGTGTGTAATAAAAGAAGTGGTATCTTGGAATTATTAATGAAATGAGCCTTTAACATAGTGATTTCAAAATTCATTTCTATGGGCCAGCAGGGCCAAGAACTTCATTTAAGTTATCAAGAGATGACAAATCTTGAATGGCTTCAAATAAAGTTTTGAGAACGATCACCCTGATGGAACTGACAACAACAACTGGTCGAACTCATAACATTTCTCGTAAAAAGTGAGAAAATATTTCTCAGCACTTTGTTGAGCATATATTGTGTCTTAGTAAATTAAACATTTGTTAAATTATTTATAAATGCTATAAATGATCTATTAAAATAAAATAATATAACAAATAATACCTTTTAATTTTACATGTTTCATTGCTCTGACGGCAACTTTTACAAAAATAATAAATGATAAAAAGGAAATTTTCCTCTAAAATACGCAAAAATTATTTTAGCGGAAAATTTACTTTTTATCATTTATTTTTTTTTGAAAAAGTTGCCATCAGAGTAATGAAACATGTAAAATTAAATTATACTATTTGCCATATTATTTTATTTTAATAGATCACTTATAGCATTTATAAATAATTTGATATTTTAAATTGATGTTTTATATTATATGTAAACATTTGTTATTAAACTGTTTTCAATATTTACACATATGTGTAAATATTTTAATAAAAAAGATAAATCTAATTTCTCCTAAGGCACTCGTAATAGCATTTCTTAACATTTTATCCTCACCTTATTTCAGTTTGTAGTCAAATCTTCTTGAAATTTTTTGTGCATAACACTACCATAAAATACTATCTAAGGGCAGAATTTCAGATTTTTATCTCGTGCCCTACCAGAGATATTAAAGCCTAAAAAGTGTGATTTTTGAGATTTTTGAGAAACTTTGGAATTTTTTTTCGCAAAGAGAAGTCAACCATCAGATCTGGGACTTGATGTGTACTTTCGACCTATTAGTAAAAAAAAAAAAAGTGTCATGTTGACAGTTTTCTAGATGAAATTTCTTCTTGTAAACGGACAGATTTTGAAAAAAAAAAATCCCAAAGTTTATGCTAAAATTTCACCAGTAAGAATTTATTTTAAGAAACTATTCTATTAAAAGATTGTTAACTCATTTTATTTTACTACAAACTCCTCTTTAATTGTAGAAATAAAAGATGAAATATTTACAATTCCGTTAGCCCTTTAATATGTGGAAATTGCTGCACACGATGAAACAAAGGTGGTCGCCATGCATAAATAAAAAATAGTAAATAGTCATTGTGAACTTTCATCATGTTAGGGTTGTTGTACAAAAAAATTTCAGATTTTTTAAAAGTGGTCAAGCAATCAAAAGAATATTCTCTGGATCACTTGAAATGGATTGACCCATGTATATTAATGTTACGTTAGTTTATGTGGAAAATAAATCCATCAACTAGAATTCTTTTCCAATAGTATTTGAAAGTGTGTTTTTTAAAATAAAACTATGCAAAGATTACTTATTCAGTAAAACTTTCCTAAAGTGACCACATGCCATTTCAATATAAATTTTTCGTTCCGAGAGGTAGTCTTTTAATGGAGGTAATGTTTAAATCTAGATTTTAATTGTTGAAAAAAGTATCAATTAATCTGTTTTTCACATTACAAAAAATATAAAAACTAAAATGTCAAATAAGTTAATTACTGCAGAATATAAAAATGAATGCATTAATGTTTGATTTGATTTTACGGCTCTTATAACTTTTATTTGCAAGGCCTTTCAAAAGTCAGTAAATATTTTTTTCACCTGGAATAAATAATGAAGTCATAAAAATAATAAAGAATGAAATTATAAATCCTTACACTATCAACTTTTTGATAATTTTCTGGCAGAATAGGGTAGGATATTTTATTCACCGGAATTCATAATTTTTTATCAGAATTAAAGTCTTTACCTAAAAGGTTACACAGGCGTTTAATACTTAAAGGGAAAAAAATGTTTAGAATATGAATAATGTGATCTTCGGAATTATTTTTCCAATAAACGTTTCTCCAAGTGATCAGGTAAAAACGGAATTTCTTCAAAGATATTGGTCGCACTTGGTGGAATTTCAGTTTGGATGGTCTCTGAATGGAGATAAAATTAGCATTAATCCTATAAAACTGAATTTCGTTCAATGAAAACAAGTTGGAAATTGCACGTGAAGCGTAGCAAATGAGGTGCGTTCGTACGATAACGAAGTTTTAAAAATATCAATCTCATAAAATTATAAATAGTGAATTACAATTAAAACACTCATCAAACAATGTTCTCCCTGTACCATTATGCAATGGAATACTTTTGTGTGGCCTTGTAAATCAATAACAAATGTTCTTTGCACCACAAATTATGTAAGATGTATATTATAATATGTACTTTATAGTTGCATATAAATTTTATTAAGTTCGAATGAGTGTAACACCATTAAAATGCATTTGAAAGATTTTCCCCCATTGACCGTAATGTATCGGAATACTTTTGATTGTCCCTGTAATTGATCTATGCATCCGATTTTCATAAAATTTGAAATAACTCGACAAAATTATGTAATAATTATGTATTTTAAATTTCAAACGTATAAAATACATTTGAAACTTTTTCCCCATTGACCCATGTAATTGAATAATTTTGATTGCCCCTGTAATTGATATATGCACCCGATTACCAAAAAATTTGAAATGAGTCTACAAAATTATTTAATAATTATGTATTTTAAATTTCAAATGATTAAAATGCATTTGAAACTTTTTCCCCATTGACCATAATGCAATTGAATATTTTTGATTGCCCCTGTAATTGATCTATACACCCGATTATCAAAAAATTTGAAATGAGTCGACAAAATTATGTAATAATTATGTATTTTAAATTTCAAACTATTAAAATGCATTTGAAACTTTTTCCCCATTGACCGTAATGTAATGGAATACTTTTGATTGCCCCTGTAATTGATCTATTCATCCGATTTTCATAAAATTTTAAATGACTCGACAAAATTATGTAATAATTATGTATTTTAAATTTCAAACGATTCGGTTGGGTAGTTTTTCCGTTGTTATATGTGGACAGACAGACGGACAGACAGACGGACAGACAGACGGACGGACAGACGGACGGACTGAACGACCACTATAGGTGCTAGGTATTTACATAATTACGAACGCACCTAAAAATGGTCTTTTAGAGAGGTGATCGCTTGATGGAGATGGTCGCACAGAGAGGTTTCACTGTATATCATTAAATCGTAAGCGTGCTACTAATGTGCATTTATATTTCAGCGATATGTATTCAATTTATTTGAAAATCTAACATTATAAAAAGGTATATTGGAATGTAAATACCAACACTCAAGCTTTTGTTGAGAAAAAACCCACTACCATTTTTTTTTCTAAATTATGATTTTGAAATGCCTGTATTAGTATAACACGTGAAGAGATTTATTCTAAGGAATATAAATACCGAAAAATGATACAAATATCCATTAAATTTTAGAGCTATGTTTTTAGAAAACCTGGAACTGGAATAAATATATGTTCGTGATTCTACGCCTCCGTAATTTAAAAAGTAATCATGCTTCGTTCCCACTCACTCGGATTTAAATGAGTGTATTTTAAAATGCGACATGCACTTAATAATTTGAATCTTCAGTAAAATAGAAAAAATTTGAACACATGCAGACATGTTTCAGCGATAGATGTAGAACATAAATGGAAATCTGAGAGCTTCAATAAATGCATATTGAAGATTGTATAAATTATTTCCGTTGAAAAATAATCCAGTACCATTTCATTTTAAAAGTGACTGAAAGATCGCTGTATTAAAATTAAATATGCAAAGAACAATTTTAAGTCATATTAAATTTGGAAAAATGTTACAAATATACATTTATGTTTCAGCGATACAACAAGTATTTATCTTTAGAATGCAAGAACTTAAATTAATGTATTGTGACATAAGTACATTAATTTATGTTGTATAATAATCATTTGTTTTGGATTTAAAATTCCAATTTTTGAAAATGAATTATGTAAAGGGGTTATTTTAAAGCCCTTAATGTAGGATAAATATTACAAACGCAATGTACTGTCCTTTTAAAAAATTCAGAACTTCCAAAATGAAACTGTTGCTAGTATTTAACTTTTATTACATGTTAAATATAATTTTTACGTCTTGCTTTGGAGTCCATTTTTTGGGATAAAACTAGATATTCTATGTAGGACAAGTAAGGAATACTCTTATTTATAATGCACTGATATATACAAAAGAATATTTTAAGAGTCAATAAATAATCTTTGAAAAAAAAAAGAAAGAAATGTATATGGTCAAGAATGTTTATGAATTCTATAAAGCTGATAATATGATGACCATTATTTCTTCAATTTCTCGAATTTTAATAAAAATATATTTTTTTAATCTTCAAATATTAAACCCATAGATTTATAATTAGTTATTAAGTTATTTGTTAAGTTATTTATTAGTTATTAGTTATTAGTTAGTTAAGTATTATTAGTTTAGTTTTGTAATTAAACGCATAAAATAAAATATATGGTAAACGGAACTACTAACTAAAGGTAATTAAGCAATATTGTTTTATTTATTTTATTTTATTTTTTATTATTTTTTAACAATACCACCTTCTTATTCCAGGACAACTACAGATTACATGTATCTTCTACATTTAGAAGTAGCTATATCTGTTATTTATCTCTCGTATTTTACTTTCAGATTTTATCTTAACACCTTGAAATGTAAAAGAACATTACGCTTGTGTCTATCGGTTTTGGTTTTGAAAGTACTTATATTGAACTTCCTAAGCCCAACACTTACACTTCAAAGTCCTGCTGATTGTTTAACTGGAATAAAATAATATAAATTATGTATATATAAAAAAGGAAGAAGCTATTAAATTTAATTAGATTAACTTATATACTATTATGATAACTTCTATGCAAAAACTTTAAAATGTAATTTTATGAAAAAATTAAATTAATTAACTCAAATTTAGATCTTATCCATAAAAGGAAGAAGAAAGCATGTAACAAGATGTAGTATAAGAGCAATTTTTTCTGTAACCTACAAAGGGGCATTTGCACCTTCCCCCCTCCGTGGGTTGATATCGGAGCGAAAATTTACTTTTAAAGGTACATGAAGAGAAAAATATTCTTAAACACATTATAATGCATACTTAAACTCGCAATACTTGATTTGCGAATTCATATATTTTTATGGGGTGTTTAAGAAGTTTTTATCTCTTCACATTAATTCACTTCAGTTTAAACTTTTTTTTATTGTCTAAAAGTATGTTTCAGTGGAGCTGACATAATTAAAATCAGCATTTTAAAACTTATATTCTGTAGTCTACATGTGAGAACTATGTAAGGAACACATGTAAGAAATTTGAGTTAATTTAATTAAATCAATTTTTTCATAAAATTAAATTTTAAAGTTCTAGCTTAAAAATTATCATAAAAGTATTTATTATTATCTAAGAGAGTTTAATAGTTTCATCAACTATTTTTTAATCACATGCTATACTTCATTTGAGCGCCACCATCATAATTTAATAGCTTTTCTACTCAATTAAAAATAATTTTGTTGATAAGATTTTTTTTTTGCATAGTATGTAGCATTAACAGTGTAAGAGATGCGTCGCCGATCGATATATCATTATTTATCACATCTGCAAAAATGTTACTTCCATTTATTCGTGGCCGAAGAATTTTAATTGTAGATACGTAAAGCTGGTGGTTGAGTGGTTTCTTGTACTCATTAAAAATACAAGAGAACAGGACCATCATATTTTATTATCGTGCAATTTCACCGTCATTCCACACATCTCTCAATTTTCATCACTCTATAATGAATACAGAACTGTTCTTGATCAAAACATTTATAGCAGAAGAAAAGAATTCACCACGACAGACAAGACATCCTTTCTGAGGCCGCATCGCTATAAACAATAAAAGAATAAAAAGTTGTCTGTGCAAAGTTGTTTCTGGAAAAACATCGCAACTCCGCAAAAATGTTCTAAAATAATCGGAGGAGCAGCGTGAGAACTTTAACAGTAGCAAGGTCAGTCGATTCTGCCCGCTCCGAAAAAACCAAATGACAATCTCAAAATTTCTCCGATAACCCTGCCCCTACCCTCTGACGTATGGCTTTTAAAAATCCACTAAGATTGTTTGGAATGTAAAGGTAATTTATTTCGCGCTCTTTCATTGGTTGATGGGAGGAGCTAGTCATAAAAATTCTTTAATAACAGTTGTCATCAGCAAAAGTAAAAGGCCGCACTAAAAGGCGGATGAATTTCAGAGCAGACGATTATTAAATAAATAAAACAAAATTAAAGTTTCGATAAATGTTTTATTCTAAAAAAAAAATAGATTTGTGGAATGAATTTAAGATTTTGCAATAAGATGTTGACATTTAAGTAATACATTCCAGTTCTTTTTAGGAAAATAATTAATAGATTATGCTGAATTAAAGAAAATAAAAATAAAAGGAACTTTAGCCGTTAAATATATTAATATATTACGGAAATTTAGAATGAAAATATGTTCTTATAAAACTTTAGAACAAACTGAAAGCGGGAAAAGGGCGAATTTTTTTATTACATATATATATATGTCTTGTTAATAATGTGCTTTTGTTCTTTAATTTTTCTCAAAAGATGTTAAGCTCTATAAAGCAAAATTCATTTTTCGTCAAATGTACTTAAAATTTCTGTGTTTCAAAATGAGTCCTGAAAAATATATTTTTAAACGCTATAAAAACGATAACACACTACACATGCGCGTTTATGTTTCACGAACACATGCACTATATGTTAAAAAAATATATTTTACAAAAAAAGAAAAGTCTAATTTAATAAATACCTAGTGATAATAATGATGATGCTTACATTGAAAGCCAAATCGGCACCATTTCCTTTCAATCATGATTTAAGTATTTCGATGTTAACATGAGGAAAATAAAAAATAATTTTAAAATACACAAAATGAAAAAGAAATATTAAGTATTAATTCACATTTTAGGTATGCATGTGTTACCTCTTTATAATATAGAATAATTTAAATAAATGAACGTCGACGTTAATCGTCTGAAAAGTAATTCCACTTCACTCTTCCTCAATTTAAAGTTACTATGTAATTTTTCTACATATATATTCAAACATCCCCTTATTGCATGATATGAATTCACAAACTTGAAAAAGCGTTTATTTATTTATTTTTTCTTTCCTCTGAGACATTTCCCCCTACTGCCTAAAAATTCATCAAATGATTCCCAGAAAAATAAAAAACAGACAACTTGTATTTTCAACTGGAATGTATTGCAATGCAATTTTCTTTTACTTATGTTCGCCGGGAGAAATCCCAAGTTTAATTTAGGCGTAAATTACTGTGGATTAAATTTTCAGTGATAAAGGAGGTATCTGATCTGAAAATGTATGTTTTTAAATGATGTAGGCAAAGAATAATTTTACGGGATATTAGAAGGGGGAAATGTAATGGCATAAATATGTCGCAGTGATTTAAATAACAATTTTTTTTATTTATCTATTGAGAAAAATTTTGCTCTATCCTTAAATTGTGTCTTGTATTTTGTCTTTATTTAATGTTGATTTGAAAATAGAAACGGATATTTAAACATATTCAAGCCTATTCTTATGGGCAGTAGAAAGAAATTCCTCTTTTGTGAGGCTTTCCACTAATTAATAGCACTTATAATAATTGAAACTAAAAAATCTTATGTAAAAGTTATACTAAGAAACATGATTTTGGTTGTTTTAACCATAGATGCAGTATTATCAGCAGTTATAAATTCAAGTGTTTTAGGCAAAAAATATATCGACAAAATTACAGAATTTTCTAAAATTTCTTATCGAGATAAGTTGGAAATGTTATTATTGTTCTTTTCTACGCAGACCGCAGACAGCATTTCCTTTAAGTTACAAAAGGGCATAGCCGGATAAGCATTGGAAACATGCCTTTCTGTGAAATTTCTTGATTTTTTTCCCAAATGTGTCTACCTATCTGACAATCTATTCCCCCTATTATCACCTTATAAATATCAATATTTTATGAGATAAAAATGTTTTTTTCGATTTTTTAAAAACCTCATTTTCTCATAAACTACTGTACCGAATTACATCTGATTTATCGAGTGTTTATAGACATTAAAGATGAATAACCGGAAATTTTTGTATAATTTTCTGATTATAAAAAGTTTGTGAAAAAACGATTGAATGTTTTTGAAAAATAAAAATCATATCTTATAGTTGTCGGAAAATTATTATTTTCTAGTAAAAAATTCCCCATATATGCCCGCATATTATATATAAATGTCGAACGTTTGCGCTGGGTACTACGTATGAATATTTAGAAAAATATGTATAAAAACTATTTAAATTCATTTAAAGGCGTTATTTGGGGCGGAGCTATTCATCTTCGACACTTGAAGAATGTTTGGAATAAACACTTACAGAAATGCTGTATTTTTTAATTTTAATGAACACATGGGCATCATTCTCAACGCTGACGATACTGTTAAGATAACAAAATTTCTTGTTAGTTTCACATACAACAACAAGGAAGAATATTTTTGTCATAGAAACAAACTACATTCTTCGATATCGAAATGTAACTACAGAGATTACAGCCAATTTAAATGAAAATGGTTATCGTTTTCATTAGTTTTTGTAAAGAGAAATTATAGTTAGTAGTTTCAAGCTTTTTAACCGAGCAATGTGCCCTGTTTAACATCATGTTAAATGTTTATGTCTAAATAATGGTTAATCGATCAGAAACAGATTTAATATAATCATTGTTTTCTATTTCTTACTATGTCATTTAAGTATGATAATCCGAAATGTGAATGTTATGGAAGTTGAAAAAACTTGTAAACAGAAAGGAAAATTTTTTATGTATAAAAATAATGTAATACATTATCAAATGTCAGACTTTTTTTTTCATAAAAGTCACTTATTCTTGAAAGTGAGGCCTAAAGCACTGAATTCGACTGTGTATTTCCATTATAAGATTATAATATATTCTCAAAAATTAGCTGTGCCTTTACAATATTTTAACCCCCTGGTAATTTTTCCAGCTCTTTTTTGGACTATATGTTTTTATAAAAACATTTTTATCTCATCAAACATTAAACAGTTCAAAATTATAGGAATATATTTTTCAATACAAAATATCATCCAGCGCTGTCAATTTTTTTTTCCGTTTAACTCACATTATGAACTTATCGATAACATTTATTTTCGGATTAAATACCCTCAAAGTCTCTCTTAGAGAAAAAAACAGAAAATAAAAGTTATGATTAGTATATATCTTGAATACAAAATTGTCTATTACTACCCCAATCCTGATGATATCTCAAAATTAAAATAGCGCATTAGGTTCCACTTCTAGTTCCTATTTTATTTGCAATGTAAAAAACAATAACAACAAAATAAAAATAACTGAACTACTTGCTTATATTACCCTTCATTAAAAGTGGTGAGAATGTTCGAATAAAAGTCATTACAGTAACTGTCGTTACATTTAGATATCGAAGAGTGTTGTTGTTTTCCAATTGAAAATATTTTTCACTATTGTCTTCGATACAAACCATCAGTTTCGATATCGAAATAGTATCAACAGAGTTAAAAATTGTGATCTATACTTTTAACGAAATCTAAAATACATTAGTTAACACATTGTTTGTTGACTTTGTTCCAAAGATTCTTCGGATTTCAAAGTTGAATAACTCCACCCCAAATAACGCCTTTAAATGAATTTAAATAATTTTTATACATATTTTTGTAAATATTTATATGTGTTTGCATTGGGATATATGTATTTATATCCCAATGCAAACTTTCGTAATTTATATATAATATGCGAGCACATATGAGGAATTTTTTACTAGAAAATGGTAATTTTCCGACAATTATAAGATATAATTTTTATTTTTCAAAAATTTTTAATCGTTTTTTCAGACACTTTTTATAATCAGAAAATTATACAAAAAATATCAGTTATGCATCATTAATGTCTATATAAACTCAATAAATCACATGTAATTCGGTACAGTAGTTTTTGAGAAAATGAGGTTTTTAAAAAATCGAAAAAACATTTTTATCTCATAAAATATCAATATTTATAAGGTGATAACAAGGAAAATACATTGTCAGATATACAGACATATCTGGGAAAAAATCAAGAAATTTGATTGAAAGGCATGTTTCCAATGCTTATCCAACTATGCCCTTTGGGTCTTTTTTAAAATTATTATTTTTAAAAATCTATGTAACTATTAAAAGATGATTTGCTGAAAGATGTTTTTCAAGGATACAAATTGGGGTTATTTTTACATTTAAAATGTACAACTATTTAAAAAAACAATTTTATGTAGTTGATTTCGGCAATATCTATATCGGAAAGCTATAATATTTATTATTCTTTTGGAAATATGACTATAAATAAAATAAAAAAAAATATTTACCAGTGGTTTCCCTGCTTTTTTATTTTGTGTCAAATATATAGAATGTAAAAACAAATCCAATTTATTCTGCCACTGATTTATAGCCACCCAATTCTTGCATTTAGTTTTTGTTTTCTGAAAAGAATTACTGTGTTTAATGTTTTCTAATGCATTTTCATTTCATTTGATGATGCTATTTTTATTGTTAAGTTTTCCAGAAAGACAAACATATCTTTCTACTCCTCAATTAAAGATAAAAAGAAAGAAAGGAAGGAAGAGATTATAAATATGTGTTTAAATATTCATAATATATCACAAAAGAAAGAATTGCATATTTAAAGTGTAATAGAATTCTATGAAATAATTTAGGAACAATTGGGTTCCTAACTGGTAACTACACGAACCTCTATAATGGTATAACAATTCCTAACCCCTTCCATTATTATAATGATTAGTATAATGATTGATCATAAAAAGAAAGTTCTAGAACATTTATACAACAAATAAAAATTTACAACAATAAACATATCAATAATATTAGAAGTTAGGAACATTTTTTTCTTAATTATATAAATTATGTATACAAAAATATCAATTTTAGCTTCAGTGGGTGATAAAGATAGACTTCTGACATCATCTGCGGGTAATATTAAAATCATTTATACTTTCTATTCATAAAATAAAATGCATTCAGTTCTTATTATTTTTTTTAATAGCATAAATTTTTCTTATTACACTCAAAGAGTAGGCTTTAGACCATTTGTACAAATAACCCCTTATTATAAAACATTAAGCAATGAATCAGGTTAAAAACATATTGCTAATGGAATAGAAATGGTATGCAAATAAGATCAGTAGAATAATTAATATTATGCCACATTCTATCACGTTTTATGCCCTTGTTTTCTTTATTCAGTTTTTCAATAAAAATCACAAATAAGGTATGATTTCCATTTCTTTCTTTTTTTTATATAAAAATATCAAGCTAACAATGTGAATTAATTTACGAGGCTATTCAATTAATTAATAATTTAATCCATTATATCTATTCATATAGTATATAATAAAAGAAAACGTGTGCGCAATGGTCGCTGAATAGAAACACACAAAAGAAAAAAAACGAAGGCTAATTTAGATATTCTTTTAAAAATCCTTAAATTTCTACTTTTAATTTTTAAATTATATATTTTTACTTTAGAAACTTCGCTTGGTTATGAGTATCGAGCCGTAGTAAAACACATTTTCCAAACTTTCCCCACTATCTTTACGAGAGACATAGTGAATGATGGATTATTTGAGTCGGAAGCGTTTTTTTCGGAATATAAGTACGAAGGATACGAATATACTTATACGTACGTGGGGATATCGTAAAGTTTTAATTACAGTCGACTATTTTTATATTATGTTCGCAATACTATTTTTTAAAAATGCATTTCGTAGTATTCCACTCTCATTTTAATTATCATATCCCTAAAGTTTGTTAAGGACGTTTAGATCACCCATAAGAATGAAAAATTTACTAAATGTATTGATATTTTCCCAAACCTACAGGTTGGCCCGTAGATCAGCGCTGGGTAGAGCATATTGACAGCCGATGGTCATTATTTTATTTTGATAAGTGAAATAACAGAAACTGTGGGCGACCATACTGAGCAGAGGAGCAATGTATTAGTGAAGTGTTCAGAATGATCACTTAAGTATTTAATATTGTGGAAATGTAAAAAGCCGCATTTTTGGAAAGGTTAATTGATTTTGTGAAGATTCATTCACTTCCATTGTGAAGACTGACATCTTGGAAGCAGGTAACATCCCCACTCTTCTCAATAGCAGTACATTGAAAAGTTAGGAAAAGTTGCTTTGTTCGTGCTGTAAGTAGGATACATTTCAAACGCATTTTTAGTTCATGATAAACAATATTTTGAATTAAGCGAGTTCGTGTTAAAATGATTAAAATCACAGTAAATGCCTATACAACTTGGAGGGGCAACTCGAAAATGTTCATGTAAAAAGTTATTCACGTTAAGCGTATTTGTGTTAACGATGTTCGACTGTATTTCCATATTAGTGAATTTAATTTCTATAGTTGCAATAAATTTTGTATTCATGGAGTTTTGCATTAAAGTGCAATGATCGAGCTTGTGACTGTACGATGGCACTTGATTTGCCTTGTTTGATGAACACTTTCAAACTTTTTCATTTCTATCATCATTTTATAAGTTTCCAAAAATTTTTATACATCGGCATACGCAAGTTGATGGGTTTTCCTGCTGTTTTCAGAGTAGTAGGATGTATTCTCTGCACAAGATGAAATAATTCTAGTTCTTTCCAATTTTTCTACAATAAAAATTCATTAAAATTTTTACGCTGAAAAACATACTATGATAGTTATAGTATATGCAAAGAATTTTGCGGCTGCCATGATTATTTTGCTATCATAGAATAAATGGTGAAAATATTTCCTTCATTTTTATTTCGAACCAAAGAAAATGCTAAAATTCTATTATAAAAGACAATATGAACTCTTATCTAAAGTACTCCACAGTTTTTGAATGTTATGCATGCAAATACTTTATACTTTTATTGTAATAATTGTGAAGAGGATCCAAAGTAAAAATTAATAATAAAAAAATAAAAAGAAGTTTATAAATCACATTACGTAATAACTATGTTCAAAAGAAGAAAACAAACAAACAAACAAACAAAACCAGTTAAAAATTATATCATGTAATTCATTCTCACGGCTGTAACTTTCTTGAAACAAAAGTCCCATCCGTTTCTCAGAAACTTCTAGTTTTAACCCATACTGTATTTATATAGTCTAAGATGACTGACTATGTGGAACGTGATGTCTGGAAAGACAATCTGGTAAAGCTAGTATACCTTCAATATTATTGTTTTTAAAATGTCCTAAAATGACAACTAATGAAGCTTTATCTTAACAATTCTGATATATTCTGAATGTGAGAAGCATAAATAATTAAAAGAAACACCTTTTATCTGTAATAATTGTATTGAAAACAACTTTTATAATACTTAACGTATTAAAATAAGGCACGTTATATCAAAATGATAAAATAAAAAAATGACGAAAGACATTTATGCT
The DNA here is from genome assembly GCA_964019185.1 of Maratus speculifer. Classification (NCBI taxonomy): domain Eukaryota; kingdom Metazoa; phylum Arthropoda; class Arachnida; order Araneae; family Salticidae; genus Maratus; species Maratus speculifer. The sequence continues at coordinate 280,357,761 of OZ025291.1, forward strand.
TTATATGCTAATTAGATTTTTCGCATGGGAAATATAACAGGTATGATTCGCATATTAAATTGATTAATTTTTGTTTGCTTAAAATTTTATCACATTGCTTAAAGTGAAAAAGGAGAAACATTCATAGAGACAAAAATATTTATAAATAGACAACAAGAACAAAAATTAAAATTAAAATTAAAAATTCATTTTATTATAAATTTATAAAATAAAAATCATTTAGTGAAGCAATAAAATGATATAAGACAAAATTTCGCTTTGTACCTTGTATATATCTTGGATCATTTTTAAGTGCGTTCGTTTTTATATAAATTCATAGTGCCTATAGTTGTTGCCTGCCCGTCCGTCTGTCCGTCGGTCGTCATATAACAGTGCAAAAAATAAACAAACAGATGGTTTCAAATTTAATATAATCGTTGCAGAATTTTGTTTTTATTTCAAATTTTACGAGAATTAAATCAAAAACTTGAAAAAGTATTGATAAAAATTTCCTCCAGATATAATTAATTCAATTATCAATATTGATAGATAATTATTCTAGATTACCATGCGGATGACGTCCTATTGAAAATGGAGTCATGTCTGTATTCCAGAATTTAATACATATAAACGTAATAAATTTTGTATTCATGCATTTTTGCATAAGAGTACAACAGCTATTGTATCAAGAGTTGAATATTTATAAAACTAGTTATAGTACGTATGCACCTCATTTGCCATGTTTGACACAGAGTTTTGGATTTGTTTCTAATAGATATATAGAAATATAACTTCTTAAATAACAAAATTGTCGCAGTTAAGCAAAAATGTAATTGAGTGTTTCCTTCACTTTGGGATGCTATTTTAAGAGGACTGTCTAATTAAATTTAAATTACTGTCATAGTTGCCATTTTATCCAATTTTTAACATTTTACAACATAGTTGTAAAGTGTTTACGAATTAGGTATGTCTGTTCTTTTTTCTGCCCGTCAGTCCGTCTATGCTTTAATTCGCGGAAACATTTTCATGCAACTAAAACCTGCTAATGATGTCTACCATGTGTTATTCGCTACTGAATTTGAAGTGAGTAGTATTAACAGAAGCTAAATTTCATTTAGAAGGTCACTCAAAGTTTTCTTTTTTTAATTCCTATCTTCACTTGTGAATTAAAGTTTTATAAATTAATAAAATTTTATTTTATTTTATCCAGCTAATTTTTATCCTTTAAATGCAAATCTTTACAAAGCCTAAAAAGTGGCATTTTTGAAAAGTGATTTAAAATGTTTCCTACAAATGACGAACTTAAGTTTTGATATTAGGAATAAATCTTTAAATAATGGAAATTTTGCGCTCAGTGCGCACTAATGTAGTTTAAAAATAAATATATTTAAAAACAGCTATAAAATTTTTAAAACCTTTGTCTGAAAGAGAAAAATATTTCTTTATTTTGAAAAAGAATTTCTGTGAACGCAAAATAGTTCGGTGATTCAAAGAGAAAATATGCTATCTTTGGAATAGCTTTCGAATAATGCAGAATATTTTTGAAACAATTTTTTTTTTAATATTTTGTGTATGCACTGGAATTTGAAAGGCATCACTGTTAAAAATATAGCTATTCATAATTCATAACGATATAAATTTTCAGATGTATTAAAAATTCGTCGTTTGTGTTCCCATTTTTGAAATACTAAAGCTTATTCATATACATTTTTTATTATAAAAATGCTTCAGCAGAAGTTATTTTATCCAACAAATAGCCGTCTTTTTAGATTAGGGGCTAAAAGTGAATTTAATTACTACCTTCAGATATGTATGGAATGTTGAATAATCTCAAGATTAATATGGTAAAGTTTGGCACATAAAATGATGAAATATGTATAGACATTTTCTGTGTATAATTAAAAATATAAGAAATTGAAGTTGAAATATAAAATAAATTTAGTTAAATAAAATAAATGTAATAAAAATTGGCCAAGCACGCGTAAGGAAATTTCAGATTATGTTGCAATTTGAAATTAATGTATTTGCAATGTAATGAAACATACGCATTAAAATTATTAAAATATATAACAATATTTACGAGTTCATTTTAATTTTTGTTGTTAATATGATATTAAACCGGAAGGGTGCATTTTTAGAATATAAAACACTGAAAATTTATAAAATTCAAAGAATAATATTTTCGTAACTTTTAATATAAGAGAGGAGGCTTTTAAAATATCCTTGCTAGGAACATTTTTCTGATTATAAGTTACAAAGAAAAGGGTCAGAATAAAAATCTAATTTCTTATTTTATATTTTGTACTGCCCCTTGCAAAAGTATCTAAAATTATGTGTCCTAATGTCCTATCTAAAATATGTTATTAAAAATGACTTACTATCAGAACTTTTTAAAAAGATATTCATGATTAGATTTATTTGAAATCTCTCAGTAAAACTAACAGCTAAATTACATAAAAATGGTCTGTCATTCGTGCATTCACAATTAAAAATTATTTCATATAAATAGTCATATCTTATCGAATATTTGTAAATTCATTTCTAAATATTGTAAGTGTACATTGTTTCTTTGTACTTCGCCATTTTTTTTGGAAGCGTAGAAATATTTGATTAAAGTCATGTATTCAAGGAACAAAAGAAGGTGAAATTTTTGATAATTTTAAAAGAAACGTGTTCTGTGTATACACATCCTAGTTCTGCACAAGTACATTCAAAATTTAAACAGAGCTTATGAAATCATTTGCCACATTTGCAGATCATTACGAGCATTTTGTAACGGAGGGTAATGGCAGTTTTTTAAAATTTACTTTCCGTCCTCCGTGGGCTCAGTGTATCATACTTAGAAATATGATTTCAATCACTACTTCGTACACCCAAAAATTTCACCAAAAACAATTTGTCAAATACTTTTCTAAAAATTGAATTAAACGTGTGGAATGCAAAGCGGTCGCTGTTTTTGTCTGTATTTATGTATGTGAATACATACTGTGCAGATTCAAACGTATACATACATATATTTTTAATTACAATAAAAAGAAAAGGAACAGAAAATTTTAAAATGCAATAAGATGTACTTTTTGTATTATATAGCTTTGTAGAAGCCGAACTGAAAGAGAAGATCAAACAGATTAATTTAAAATCCCTTAATGGTGTTCAATGACGCATTTTCTAAAATCCCAAAATAGCTGCGTTGCTGATCAATAAATCGGATAGCGAAGTTCTACAGATATTGCCAAACGAAATACAAATTCTTACTTTCACGTTCGTATATATTAAATATTTTTACTTCATGGATAAAATGTTTACTTGCTTTGTACTTATTTGCTCAAAGATATCAAGTAATTATAAGGTTGAACATTTGAAATATATATGTAGTAATCACTGATAATAACTGTATTGATATATTTATTTTAATATGCAGAATATAAATAACAATTTATTTGAAAAATTCTCATGTAATTAAATTGGCGATTATTGACAGAATTAACTTCAATAAGTTGTTAAAAAAATAAATAAATATAACAACAAAAATATACATACTTTTAAAAAGGAGCCTAAAATAAGAGGTACATTTTTATAGTTGACATTCAATCGAGTAACTGGTGTACAAGAATGCAGTTCAGATTAAAATATTTACCCCAATGCTTTATTTATAAATACATACTTTCAGTGTTTGCCTTGTAGATAGCACTGTACATTCAAAAGAGCAAGCATATAGCTCCACAAATTATATGCAAGCAATTACAGAGTGTAAGTTTTTGCAACTGACTACCATATTTGAATGTGTGCATATGTAATCCAGCCACTTTTGTGATCAGTATTAAAAAATAACTGGGTCGAAACCAACTGGAGTCCTGTACAAAACCAACAAATACAAATATTGCCAAATAAGGACATTGGGGCTAATTATAGCCACCCATAATACGACATAATTCTTGTATTAAAATCTTTTTGTATTAAAGAAAATCACAGATAAATATTATATAATGAAACATTTTGAATGTAACGCAAAACATCTAACTGCATTATTTTTTTTTTAAACATTTCATGAATACTTAAAGTTTCACACATTACGTTTATTATAAAACATTCTTGTATCTCTCTATTCCAGTAATCCCAAATTTAATAATTTTTTGTATTGAAGATAAAATATCTTTATAAATAAAAGTCTTTTAATGTCTGTTTCATTTTCGTGCAGTATAAACTTGTTAAAAAGGAATATTTAAGATTCTATTAGATTTACGAGAAATTCCACTGTTACTCTTGTGAAAATTCGAACAAATCTTCCTAAATAATTATTTTATCCATATATTTTATTACAAAATGCAATTAATATAAAATTGATATACTGATGTACTTCCTTTGACAGAAACCTGGAACGAAATGCGCATGGGCGAAAAGGGCTAGTGCATATCGCATATGGTAAATTTCCGTACCACCTTCTCATGAGTTTGTTTATTAAACATCCCAGATGTTGTTTTTATTTGGCGAATATCTTTTGTTTCTGTCATTGAATAATGTTTTTAAATGTTACTTTGTAATTCTATTTTATTAAAAATAACTTATAAAAAGACATGTATTTTAAGAAATTTGATTTGGAGATATTACTAAACGTAATAATTTTTTCCCTCATAATATAGCGCAACTTAATCATTTTAGAATTAACGACTTTAGAGGATTAATGATTGTTTGGCGTGATTTAAAAAAAATTGACAAATTGACTATTTCTTTGCATTATTTACTTATAATATTATCTAGATTATTTGTTACACTATTTTTTAGATTACTTTTTTATACAATTTTTTTTACATAGGATATAATTATTTAGGTTGTTATAATTAGCAAATTTCTGGTTTATGTAGAAAAAAAACCTGCTTTTATAAAAATTTACAAAAATGTAGCTAAAATATATGTATTTCCCAGAAAGTGCAGAGTCCATTTAATTTAAAATAAAATTTTACTCAGAATGAAAAACAATATTGAATAGTTTCCATGAATACGAGAAAATATCTCAGCATCGGAGGCTGTTCTCTCTACAATGTGAATAATATCGGCTTGGCATTTTGCTAATCGTTGGTCTTCAAATGTGGTCTTACAGTAGCCAGATAAATACTATTGTGTTCCACTCACATAATATGTATCTAATTTGTAAGCAAAAATATTTTGCTTGTCTATAAAATCAATCATTTTTTTTATTCTTGCTAGCAGAATGCCACAAGAGTAATAACATTTTAATTTAATATGCGGACAAGTAATGTGGTTTTTGTTAACTATTAGATACACGTTACATGAGTGAAACATAACGGTACTTAACGGATTATATCAATTTTCAGCTTAATTATATTTTGTAATGAAATAATTAATATTATTTATGAAAAATCGCTCTAATTGTCACAGAATTAACGAGTGGACATTTTCTTATCTAAAAATTCATGCATAGTCTGGTGTAACACATATTTGAGAATCTTAAAATAAACATTAAAAAACCTTTCAATTTTTCAAAAAGTTGTACTGATTTTTAAAAATTCAATAATAAAAAGTCTTTTTAAGAATTTTAATTAAATATGCCTCTTTAAATTTATTTTCTTTCAAAATTCACCGTTGTTTAAACAATGAAATAGGGTAAATTCATCATTAGAACCATATTTATATTAAAAAAAAAAAATGAAAAGATAAACTATTGCCTTAAAACATAGGCAACTTACTTAATAGCAACCCTTAATAAATAAGTATCCATTTAATAATAAATAAATATCTGCATGAGCATGTTACAATGTTTTTGTTTATGCCCAAATACGTTAATATGTGATCCAAGTAATCAAAATTGAGGAATAACGTGTCTTTGAAATTTTTAATCAAATATGTATCCCGACTTATTGTGCTTTAGCTATTTTTAAACAAGAATAAAGAATTATAATCACTGGATTAGTCAATACTACTAGACCGCTGAATATTTGAAAAACTTCTTGTACAGATAAAAATCAATTAAATTTAGATTAGATTTTAAAAATTGTTCCGGGATTTTTAAAAATCGTTCCATAGATTTCTATTCCAGTAAAATCTGTTCAAACGAACACCACTACGATGGTATTGTGCTTTAAACGGAAAAATTTCTTGGTAAATGCAAAATGAATGCAATTATACATGAGAGCATAAGAAGATATATTTAATCCTTTTAAGAAGGAATCTTATCTATACCATAATTTTTTCTTCTATGCTTTTCTGTCTTGGAAAATTTCACTCTACAGCATTTTTGAAATTCTTTAATAATGCATAGAATATGAATTAATGATATTGATGACAAGTGAAGCATTTACAAACAGAGAGTCATTAAAAAATAAATTTGAAGGAATTCTTGAAAAGTAAAGAAATATGAAAATAATGAAAAATAGTATATGAAATATAGTTTTAAATAAGTGTTTTTGATCAGAACTTCCCATGTGAAACATGCATAAATCCATTTCTTGCGGAAATCCAGGACCTTCAGTCAATGCGGGCCGTGATTTTAATTTTTGCGAACTCAGCTCATGTCGAGCCGAGTTGAGTCGAGCTTTTGTCTATGTGTCAAATGGGGTCCAGCATCGAAAATTTTAGCCTGTGCGGATCATATTAAGAGTGCAAGTTTAACGGAAAATCTTAATAAGGCTATTTTATTTTCACTGGAGATCCATGGTCTTAAATTGACTTTTAAAAACGGATAATTTGTAAATAATCTCTATTTTCTTTTCCAAATGTTTCAATATCGCTTTGCAAAGAGGTATTGTTAAGTGGTGTAAGTCACTAATTTTGTGCTTTAAAATTTCGGTGTTTATTGCAGGTACCACGATGGAACTTTTTGTGCTTATTTCAAGATTGTATAGTGATTTTTTTCCTAATTGGAAATCATACCTATGAGAGACATATAAAAATTTAGTTTTTTCTCAAATAACCTATGGAGTTCAAATTTATGTCACCAAATTTTGCATATTTTTTTTATGAAACTTTGCATTTAGAAGGCTCAGTCTGGATTCAATATGTATAATGTAAGAAAATGCGCATATGCTATTGGCTCTATATCAATAAATCGCGTACTATGTTAAAAACAGATTACAAAAAAAAAAAAAAAAAAAAAAAAAAAAAAAAGATTATAAATGCTTGTTTTAATATGAAATATTTGTAACGGCTAGATTTCACCTTTGATACTGTCAAGTTTTTGGACATAGCATACTAAACCGGCGAAATGTAAAATTAAACTGTTGTAAAGAAATTTTTCGACATTAAGAAAAATTGTATAATCATCAGAAACTCATTTAAATCCATACTGCACTTTGTATGCCAATCACTATGTATTTTATTTTATTTTAGAAAAAAAAATTTTTTTTGAATCTTCCCTGCTTCTACAATCTATTTCAAAATCATAATCATTATTTAAATGGTAAATTTATTCTCTAGCACTTGATCGATAAGATTTTACATGTAAAAACTATACCGATTTCCTTCCAATTTTTCAAATCATGCAATCTTGCTTCAAACATTTCATAAAATCAATTGCAACTATTCAACAATTCACAGATCAATTTGTTACAAAGAGAAATTGGTTTTTTTTCTTACTAGATTTCCGGGAAATTTTATCTGAATAACTTCATTTTGTTAAACTTTTGCTGATGACAATTTGTTATAAACAATAAGCATCCTTCATTTGCATATGTTGCCGATTCCTTTTTCTTTATGAAAAAAGATTTCATCAAGGTTAGTGAATAAAAGTTATTCAGTCTCTAAGTCTGAACCTTCTATTATCATTTGAAAAATACGAAATGTGGTTAACGAGAATTAAATATATGGATTGTATAGAATGAATAAAAATGGGTAAAAATGAAAAATACACATTGGATATATGGATAAAGATGAAAAATAGTAAAAAATATTTAATAAATCGTGTTATTAATTTATGATAAATATTTCTAATGTACCAAAAATACCACTTTTCTTAAAGCACACATAATTTAACGTCTTCATATAGTAATTTATGTGTTCTTTTATATGTATTGCGAATCGAGATATTATTAAAACTATTCATCGTATTTCCCGTCATTGCGTGCATTTGCTGGCCGATGACGTTCCACAATATGGTTTATTAGTGAAAAGTTGACAAGCTAGGATATCGGTGAATGTAGTTTAGATGCTAGAGCATTGTACACTGCGGAGCAAGGTTTGAATCCTAACCTCGGCTAATTTTTCACTCCATGTTGGGTAATTTTATAAATTATATTCATGTCTCTCTTAATATATATGTATCCTTAATACAATTTTTCATTCACATAGTACATGAACATCATGAATATAGTAAAGTAATTTTAAACTCAACGTTTTTCCCCATTCTATACTGTTTTTGCTATGTGCTTTTATCGTATGAACAAAATGCTCCATGTTTTATAAACAATTGCATATTCTAATAAGTTAAACGTATAAATGCTTATTTTGTAAAAATTTAAACTGTTTTAGAATAGAATGAATTAGTTACAAAAATTTTCAATTGTATGTAGTGATATGATTCAATATTATTTCAAGCACTTCAGAGAATTCTTTAAAAACTTTAAAGGAAAAAATGAACACATGTTGAAAAAGTTTTGAGAAGAAAATTCACCTCATAAGTAAGAACACGTGTTTTCACAGTTACGTAAATTGGAAAGCATACAATATATTTTTTGAGGACATAATGCATTTGAAAACAAAAATTTTGTCTCGGTAATAATAACCGAATTTTAAAAATATAAAAAAAATAAAACGAAAGAGAAGAAAACCAGTTATTTTTTATGTTAGGTGTGAGTATAGCATAAAAAAAAAAAAAATATTGTACATAGGCATAAAACAAATCTATATTAAAAATTATTTCTAAAAGTATGGGTTTCTTTTTCAATGACTGAATGTGTATTTTGATTTTACTTTAAATATTTTTAATAATATTATTAAAAAAAAAATACAAAGCGCAGTGGACATTTATTCCTCTAACACTCTAATTCCCATGTTAGAATATGTTCCAGAAAGTATGTAGTTCAGAGAATATGAATTCATACCAGAGAATTTCAGTAATAAATTTAGCTTTGCTCAAACACGGAACATGTTTGTTATTAAATAAAACAAGTATTGCTATTTTAAATTTCTGGTGTGAATTTGGAATATTCTAATTAAAAAATAAGCTAAATTCGAAAAACTGTTGGTAGCATACATGCTACCATGGACATTAAAGTTTTAAGTCAAATTTAGATATCGCGTCAATTGCAACAATAAGATGCACCAATTTAACACTGTTTGATACTGTACTCTGTATCTATCATAAACCTTAAAGCATAATCTGTTAAAATACTGGATAAAGAGCTGATAAAACTATGAGCTATAAAGTGGCCTCAGTTATCCATTAAAAAAGTGCCTTTATCAGGCTGGTTAAAGTTTATCCTGCTCGACACCATCGTTAAGCCTGACTCGAGATTTACCCTTGTCCCTTCTTCTATCAACTATACAAGCAGCGATAGTCCGAGTGCTATGCGACAAAAATATGGTGAAAACTGCAAATCGTGATAAGAATATACCGCTTGGTGGGTATGTACTTTATGATAATACAATGCATATTAGAGGGGGAGGCATCTCATAAAGTCGTCAGAATTCAAGATGGCGGCTGTTATTAAAATAACGTCATTTTCTGAATTTTCCTAATATACGTTATATAAATGTGCATTTCAGGTCGATTTCGATGCTTTTAAAGTCAAATTTTCATTTTTAACATTTTCCAACATCATTTAAAAGAGTGTATGAATTCAGTTCATCTGTCTGTTTGTCTTTCCTTCCATGCTCTAGCTCGCTTAAATGTACTCAGATTGCCATGTAAATTATATATGTTCTGTGAATTTTATAATAACTTGCTCGGAGTAAAAAATAAAGTGTATAGTTTTTATAGTCAATTTACAGGGCGCTAAAAAATTACAATATTGTACATGTGGCGAAATCGCTTTCAACGTGTTTTAGTGATATTATACTCTTCAAAACACATTCAAATTAATATCCATCAATGTTAATGATGCAATGAACTACCTAATTTTTACTACGTAATAAGGTGTGTATAGTATTTATCGCTTATTTACAGTGACACATCAAAACAAGAAAATATTCGTGTGTAATTTGTATATATATATGATAAAGATTACGATCTAATTAAAGTATTATTAGTGCAGGTGCTACGAGGGATAAAACTTCATTTTGTGAAAGGATATCATGAATAGTCAATATCTATCTTATATTAATAAATTGAATATAAAAAATGAGGCATTGTATAAATTTATAGGAATTCAAAATGACGACTATTATTTAAAATATTTTGCAGTTTTATTCCTCTGCATAATATAAGGGTATTTCTGATGTTAATTTCCGCGTTTTATGACTCAAAAATTCTCTTTTTAATACTAGAAATATATTAGAATGAAAATAGGACAATTATTAAAGTATTTTTTGTCATTTATAGTAGAAAATTTAAAGGAATAAATAAATAATAAAAATATTATTTTATTAATACATTACTTATATTAAAAAATGAATGTTACATATAAAGCTGTAGTGCATATAAAATTCATTAAGTATCATCATTTTTTTCACATTCGTTTTTGTAATTGCACAATAATGTGCAAGAAATTCCAATCTTTATATAGACACATTTATTTTTACAGATTTTACACATACATTTTATTAACTCTTCACAAGCGTCTGAAATCTCTGGCAACTAGGACTATTTTATTTTCCTTCATAAATAATCCAATCATCATCCCCCTTTATTTGGAGAGGGTGGACGTATTTCACGCTGACTTGCTTGTCCCCAAATGTGTCCAGCTTGGGAAGCACTGCGTAAAATATGTTGTTGAAGTGACCCTTGGTTGGTGGAAGATGCTCAAAAGGACGGTTTTTTGTCATAAACAATTCTTGTATTGCATTATTGACACTTATGCTATTGCTTGTTATTTATTATTATTGTTATTGGTATTTATTTAATATTGAACAGTACAACAGTACTACGAACTTTTCTAAAATATTTAAAATACTTTTATGACATGAATAGAAGTTTGTGGTTTTGATAGGAATGAAAATGCAGCAGTAGCTTCTTTAAATGGAATCCATGCTTTATAATTTAACTTTTTCGTCTTTCCTATGAAACCCGAATTTCTGTCACATCCCGTGAAAGCATGAAATTCTAGAAAAGTCTTTGCCTTTTTTCATCCAGTTGTTGCAGCTATGGTATGGACAGGAATAAATCTCTATTTTTTCTCTGTTCAAAATGCAACCCAAATATTTTCTAGCCATTTATCTGATTGGATAAAGAAATATGCAATCGTTAAAACTAATACATCAGTGTCTACAGAGCGCATAACAATATTTTTCCGTTCTTTTTTAACCATGTCTTTGAGATGCAGAATTATTCTTGAATCAGCTCCTTCATGACCAGGGCAAGTCATTCCAAATAAGGAACTTACGGCAGTAAGATTGCCTTAAACTTATTCTGAATTGGTTACATTACAGCTTGTGTATTTTTATGGTATTTATTGCTTGCGTCCCAGGTATATTAAAAAGTTATTCTTTGTTACTTGAATATCTTAAGCAATCTTGCCAATTTTTAGGTAATCTAACATGTGGTTGCACTTGTCATCTGGTCCCTACACTCCTCTTCTGTCTAGTTTCTCCTTTAACGCTTGGTATAATATATCTATCCCAAATCAAGTCTATTCTTTGACAGATAAAACTCTCAATGTCATTACGTAAGTGAGGATAAAATGTGTTAATGTAGTAATCATTAAATGTGTTTGATGTTTGTTGTGGCTTTAAAATATTAGTAAGAATTGGCTCATCATACATTAAAGCATCACATGTTCCTGGTAAAACTGCCATTTTTCTCAACAGTTTTCTCTAAAATATGTGCTAAATCACTCTTGTGGCTATACTGTAAGGAATAGGTGTTGACCTACTAAAAAAATTTAGTGATCCTTGCAATTACTAAAAAAAAATTTGTAATCTTATTCGGTTACAAGAAAATATGTAAGAATTACTAGAAAAAGCTAGTAACGAATAGAGTTAATAGTTTTATATTTTTTATAGCTATTACTAAAACTCACTTGGTGTGGCCGTGATAGCTTAGTGGTCATAGCACCGAACTCCAGGCTGAAAGGTCCCGAGTTCTATTCTCGACATCGCCAAATACGCACCGAGTGTCTGCAGTGTAAGTACTTGTTAAATAAAGGGATTATGAAAATCCTGTCGTAGCAGTTACCTTGTGTAATGAATGATCCTGAACTTTCCCTCCCCTTTGGAAACATGGTGGCAATGTTTAGTGCTGCTATCTATTGCGGCTTTGGCAAAAATTTCTTCTGTCTGTCTTCTTACCCACTGTATGCAGCTCAAAGAAAGCTGCTGCCTTTCAGGCAAACGTAATGGTTACTAAAAATAATTTTAGAGCTGTTATTAAAATTTGCTTGTTGGCTTATATTAAAAAGATTTAAGCTAGTTATACAAAAAATTCTTTTGTTCAGTTTACAAAAGAAATGTTTGTTTCACTTGCAAAAAAGAAATTTGGAATGGTTACTAAAAAATTCTGTGGAATACAAATTTACTAAAATAATTTTAGTAGCCTCTTGAATTTGTTTTTACAGTGTAGGTCTAAATTCCCCGTTACTAGAAAATGCAAGTGAAAAAGGCTGATTTTTATAATTGAAAAATTTTTCCAAGTCTAACTCACGATTCTGTGTAACTATTAAAAGCCTGGAAAGCAACTAGACGTCTGCTTTTAAAATCTCCAAGGTTGCATTTTTATTGTTTATGTTTTTCGCCGGAGTACTAAACATAGGAATTTTGTTCTTTTTCAAAGGTTGAAATATTGATGAATTTTTTTACTAGGCGTTCCTTAATGAAACTGTGGAATTGGTCACTACCAGTTGACTCGGCTGAATAAATTGATAGATTAATATCCTTATTAACAAGAACTCTGCTTTCGATGACAAGTAAGCCTTCACCATCTTCTAAAAATGCGTTCCCTGATTCTTTTAGTGCGCTATAGAGTGCTTGAATCTTAGAGAAAAATTTAGTTTGAAATAAGTGATATTGTTCATGATGGTACCGATTTCGTTCTTCAGGATTTACTGGAATATTAGACTCAAATTTTTGTATCAAATTTCCGATTTTTGATCCAGACACCATGCAACGTATAAGTGCCGATGGATCCTGCAATAAGCCTATTGCACCTGTTTCTCCTTTGGCAATAGCGTTGTTTTGTTCATGCTCTTGATCTATGCCCAGAGATGAGAAGAGTTTGTTTGATTTATTTATCACAATATGACCCAATGAAAATGCACGGTGTATGTCTGGTAGTTTAATCTCTGCATCAAACAGATATTTCATAATTAACATGCATAATTATGGTGTTCAAGCAGAAATGAGTCTGCGAGAAGAGTCAGGAACCGCAAGAAAAAGAAAGACAAATAAATTCAAATTGAAATTTTAGATCACATTTGATTCATCTCATTTTGGTTGGAGATTAATCATCGTAATTACAATGTGTATTTATAAACTGCATTCCAACCAAAAAAAAAAATAATCATATGACATTTTGCAATTCATTCCTACCTGACAAAGTTTAGAAAAGCATATGATTATTTGAAAAGTACATAAGCAATATTGTGATTATGGACAGCACTGTAAAGGCATTCTTTTTTGAAAGCTTGTAAATGAACCATAAATTCTACGATCGTCATACTGTACAGCAAGTATCTCGTACTGCACTTCAGTGACGTGTATTAATTTCAATATGTTTCAAACAGATTAACATCATTAAAACACACTGAAAAGGATTTTCGCCAATAGACCAAAATGCAAGGAAGTTATTTTGAGTTTGCCTATAAACGAACTATAAATGCTATACTCTACATTTTCGATGTAGAACATTTTGCAGTATGCTGCTCTTTAAATTATATATAGAGATAACAGAAATATAAATCACACGGAAATCCGAGTAAATTTAAGTAAAAAAGAGTAGGGCCAAACTGACGGCCAGACAATTCGTAAATACTTTGAGTGCCCTGTAAATGGTCTATATAAGCTATACACTTTATTTTTTACTCCGAACATTTATTATAAATTTCATATAACAAATAAAATTTACACGGCAATCTGAGTACATTTAAGTGAGCTGGAGCATGGAAAGACCGGTGGACAGACAGAAAAACCAAATTCATACACTCTTTTAAATAATGTTGGAAAGTGTCAAAAACGAAAATTTGACTTTAAAATTTTAAATTCCTTATAGAGAAAGTAATATAAATAAAAGCATATGTATAAGTAGGGTAATAAGTAAAAATTGAGTAATAAGATGTACTGCTGAAAGTGCATATATAAGAATACCATTTTAGTAATTTATAAATTAAAATATAAACTAGCACTTTTTTAATTAAAAACTAGCATGCCATAGAATTTAATTAGGAAAACTCTTGAAATATAATTCATAGTTAAATGTGACGGTATTTCCAAAAACAAAAATAGCAAGAAATGTGCAAAGATATTGTAAATGATAATTTTAAAGATAGTCGTTAATAAGCAAATTCAATTTAATAGTCAAAAATGTGTTTCTCAAAGTCAAAAATGTGGGACTTTGTTGCCTTTTAGTACTACCCCTCCCCTTCTTACACGTCTTTTAATAACATTCAATCTTTCGCTTTAAAGAAACAAGTAAATATTTATTTCATTTACGATTAAACTTTCATAATTAATGAAATATTTATTTAAATGTGCTAGTTAGTTTACAAGTAAATTGCAGAAAGCTTCGTTTTAGAGACTCAACGATTTGATGTTTTAAAGTTTTATGTACCGAAAAATCGGGCTTACCCGCGCACTTTTAAAATAAAAAATATAATCGAAATTTACGGCCGCATGTTATACACAGAGTATAAAAAGAATTATAAATAGAATTATAAATAAGGAAAGGGATAAATAGAGAAAAAAGAAAGAGAGGAGTATAAAAAATTAGATTTAATAATTTTTAAAGTTTAATAAGTAACAACTTTAGTAATTGCAATTGCATGAGTTGATACAATTAGAATTTTAATGGTAAGTGGAAAAATGGTTTTTTTTTTATTATTATTGTGAGTAAAAAAGTCTGGTGCTTAAAAATCTTGTTCTTCTCTTTGTTTGTTACTCCAGTATCCAATTCTTAGAGAGCCCATGTAAATTCTTGAAATGATAGAATTCAAAACATAATAGCATGTCGGATTATGTGCGTATAATTTGATGTTACTTTGTAAAAAAAATGGTATGCTTTCTACAGCGAATATAGCTAAAAATAGAAAAAGTACAGACTCAAATCGCTGGTACACATTATACACTGTAAAAAAAATCATGAGGTTACTAAAAATTTTTTAGTAAATTTGTATTCCACAGAATTTTTCAGTAAACATTACTCACAGTACAAATAGTAACCATTCCAATTTATTTTTTATTTTATTTTTATTTTTTTGCAAATGAAACAAACATTTCTTTTGTAAACTGAACAAAAGAACTTTTTGTATAACTAATTTAAAATTTTGTAGTATGATCCGCCAAGCAAATTTTAGTAACAGCTCCAAAATTATTTTTAGTAACCATTACTCAGAGACTCTTAGTGACTATTCCAAACACAATTTTAGCAAGTGAAACAAACATTTATTTTGTAAACTGTATAAATAAATTTTTCGTATAAAAATCTTAAAGCATTTTAGCAAGAACCACCACATGAGTTTTGTTGTTGATGTCATCCAGTGGGTAAGAAGACAAACTTCTGGAGCGGAAGATTTTCGGCAAAGCCTCTATAGATGGCAGCATCAAACATTACCACCTGCTTAATTTTGATATGCTTCTGAAGGGTAGGGAAAGTCTTGAGATCATTACCCATGGTAATTGCTGCGACAGGATTTTCATAACCCCTTTATTTAACGAGTACTAACACTGCATACACTCGGTGTGTCTTTGGTGGTGTCGAGCATCGAACCCGGGAAATTTCAGTTTGGTGTTCGGTGCTATGACCACTAAGCCATCACGGCCACACCAAGTGAGTTTTAGTAATAGTTATTAAAATTATAAAACAATTAACTCTATTCGTTACTAGCTTTTTTCTAGTAATCCTTACAGATTTTCTTGTAACTGAGTAAGATTACAAAACATTTTTTAGTAATTGCAAGGATCACTGAGAAAAAATAAAATTTTTTTAGTAGATCGACTCTATTTTTACAGTGTACGCCGGATATTATGATATTAATAATCCTTACAAACGCTTTAATTTTAAATTTACTAATAATATTTTTGAACACTTTTATATTAAGCAATTGGATTGCGGTAATGATTTCTGAAATTGTTAAAAAAGAAATAGTTGTAACTGAAAAGTTATCAAAATATGTCAATAATAATATCATACGTTTTTTGATCGGTAAAGATTATAAACTATATCTCAATTGTAATATATATCTAAAATAGTACATATGTCTTGTATAACTTACGCAAGATATACCCGTCCGAAATACTTTACAGAGAAAAATATAAGGCTAAACTAGTATTACTCGAATGAATTTTATCTTCTAAAATAAATATTAAATGTAGCTGAAGAATATGAAGCAGAATGAAATAGAAATATATCTATGTAAGCAGATGCGAGTCTTCGTTCTTTATCTCTTCAACACAAAAGTTAAGAATGCAGTTTTTAAAATTCACTGAATAAGTGAATTTAAGTTCCCACCGATTAAACTTATATCTCCAGAATATCATTCTTTAAGTTGGCAAGATGCCACAATACTGCAACAATCTACTCATCTCATCCATAAATCTGTTGTTTTTCAGTCTAAATTCGTATAAAATGACTTTACTGAAAGCTGTTGAGGAAGCATTTGATTGGGTGGGCGAAAAATGATTGATTTTTCTCCTTTCAAGGGAAAAATGAAACAAATAATAATTATTAGATTTTCTTCTTTTTCCTAAAGTTAATCTTTTTGTTAAAGAATATTTTACTTGCAGGTACAAGATTTATACTTCATAAACATGTTTGGATTGATTAAGGTGTTATAAAGATAGAAAAATTTATTAAAAGATTATGTTTGGTACGAAAGGAGAAGAGAGAAAATATGTCTTTAAAGTTTCGTCTTGTATCTGAAATATTTCAGCGGTACAAATGTTCTCTACGTTGTTTGAAGTTTTTATTAACAATTTTTGCAATACTTTTAGTATAAAATATTGTTTGCACACTTAAAAAATTTAATATCAATTGAATATTTTTTACTTAGTAAAATAAAATAAAATTACATTTTATTTTTCGCCCCAGATGATTGTATTTTATATTAGTATAAAACAAAAGGTAATAGAATGGAATTTAAATTATATTTTGTTATACAATTTGAAAAAAAAATTAAACTGTACCTAACATGCTAAAATTCATCATGTATAACTTATTTTTTCGAAAATTTTCAAATACCAAAAAACTTCCATAATAGTTTACTCATCAACAAATAACTCGAATTGGCTAACGTGACGATCGTCACGATCGTTAAAATGAAATAATAAGTAAAAAAAAAATGTTTCGTTAGTGATACCTTAATATCATAAAATTTTCAACAAAGATTGATGAGAAATCTCTAACGAGAAAAGAGCTTCTCAGATTAATTAAAATCATTTCACTTTTTTTAGTGTAGCAATGCAAGTAGATGTCTCATTTTAAAAATGAAAATCATATAAAGCGATTAATGCATTATTTGTCTTATAGATAAATATTGTTTTGTAGCATTCTTTAAATTAGAACATAAGAAATCTCTCATTTAAAGATATCAGTTACTACAAGTGAGAAAAACTGTTGTTGTTGTTATTATTATTAAGAAATGCTAAATAAAATACTTATTCTGCTAAAGGTAGTTAATTTCACTGTGAAATATTTTTTTTCACTTAAGTGCATTTAAGTTTGAAGAAACATTTAAATAAATCATATTTGATTCTATTAAATACCACTGAAGATATATTCAATGAAATATTATATTTTCTTAGCAAGGCGAACGTCCATGTGTTTTGGAAATGTATTATTTAATTTTATTTTTATTTTTCTATTATAACGACTCCAGTAAAAGTTTCTGCTGTGGTTGCAATGAACAAAAGTGTATATATATATATTAATGAAAATAAATAATTTTTTTTTGATAAACAAAACTTAATTTTTCTGTACTTAAATTCTTCAAAGGCTTCAAATTCAAAACCAATCGGAATTGAACTTTTAAATTTTTTTTTCGATTCCGATACTGAATCGAAATTATCTAATGATTCAAATATAAACCATAAAAAGTTTTTGTTTGTAAAAATTCAACTGCTTAAAAAAATCAGTACTGTAACATTGTCTACATATTTTAATCTTTTTATAAAATATGACAACCGTTAAGTAAGATTTTTTTTTTGGTGTTGTTTCTAATATATTGAACATTTAGAAAGTTTTTATATTTTAATGAGAGATCTGAGCAAAATGATTTATTGTGTTATTTGTGTTTTTATGCAATCCAATGCAGGGTCGTAGCTAGAAGTGAATAATAGGGTAGGGGAGGGGGCTCAAGAAAATGTAGGGAGGGACTCATATTTTTTCTCTCTGTCTGTGACGCAGAAAGATAAATTAGTGCATATTCAAAATGTAGTTACTACGTTTCTTATTAAACTATTGTAATAACTTCATTTTATGCTAAGAAAGGAATATGATGATGAAAAATTCGAGTTTATAGCTATTGCACTATTAAACATCATGTTAGTATCATATGTGCAAATAAAATGATCAAGCTTTGAAACAGTTATTTTAATTACAATTTAGTATTTTTGCAAAACTGTGAAAAGTTCTCAAAACTAAATTATAATTTTGAACAGGATTTCATTTGAATTTTCGGAACATAATTTCATTTAGCGACATTGGAATCTTTTCTAGAGGAAGCTCAAAATGTATACCGTATATACTGGTATATATGTCCATCTCCTAATTTTCGAATGCAAACTCTGCAAAAAATCAAACACCCGTGTGTAAGTCACGTTCCTAACTTTTTACCTCAATTTTGGACAAATATAATCAAATAAATGTCCTTGCCAAAGCGAAAAAGTAGTAAGAAAAAACAAATCTTTTTTTTATGATGAATTTTTATTATTTGTACATTTTATGTATTTTTTATTATACATACACATACAGAACCAGAATTTTGTAAGATTTGAAGCTTTTTCTTTCTTTTTCTAATTTATTCGTGTTTAAGACGACCCCCCCCCCCCAATTTGCTTGCAGAAAATTCTTCGAATTACACAAAAGTATATACGGTATTCATTTTTCTTACTGATTATATACTTCAATAAAACAAACCGTGTATTTTTATGATGCATATATTTTGTATTGTTATAACAGTTTCGCCCAATCCGTAACTTAAAGTTTATTTATCTCAGGTTGGACGTAGTAATAATTTTTCATACTTAAAAGGATTTTTTAAGCTTTCATTCAAGATACATGAACTGAATTCTGTACAGAGTTATGCTTTTATTAAATTGTCTTAAAATTTTTTATTTCATGCGTAAATATTGTCATTTTTTTCCCTTAAAAGTAAAAATCCCTGTCAAACATTTTATTTTTTTAAAATTTATTACATATATCGTTCCCAATATTTTTATTAATCCTGAGGGTCAACTAACACAAAATGTTTTCTTCACACTATGTGATAGTGTGCAGTTACTATAGTTATAAATACAATAAAATCTGAGCTACGCAAAAACATATACAAGTTTAAAACTTTTAAATTAAACTTTTTTTTTAATTTTCTAAGTTTAAAAATATTTTTATCTAAAAAATAATCTTTACAGACTAATGTATTTGAGAAAATTTTTTAATTAAACAATTCCTATAAATAAAGAAAATAAAATTATAATCATGAATCAAAAACTTTATGTGAATATTAGTACATAAAGTAAAAACTATAAAATAACGTTATAATGCACATATACTTAAAAGTAAAAGCTCGCAAATTATTACATACGGCCGTTTCAAGTATACTTTACTCCTCTTCTTCAGTGAAAAGAAAATGTGAAATGGTTTCAAAAGAATTCCTCGGCTGTATCCCCGAGTACTGGTTGAATGAATTGATTGAACGGTGAAAAAAAGAGTTTAAAAAATATCCTAAAGAAATTCTGCAGTTGATCGGAAATAGCTCACTGATGGGATTGATCGGAAAAGGACTCACTACACAGGATCCCTCCACAGTGGCGAGGGAAAAGGTGTGCGGGTCATTATCTTTAACTATGTAAGAAATACCTTTATGAATATTGTAAGCTTTGTAAAAAATTACATCCAAAATTGAATTACAATTTTGAATAATTTTAGCGTCTTTATAATTAAAGTGGTGGTTCAATTTCCAACGATGTCTGTTTAGCTATTGTAGATTTCTCTAATCCCTGCTTTATAACATAATTCTGATATTCTTTCAGCCTAGTTCTAAGAGCACGTTTCGTCTGCCCAATGTAAGAGCGGCCACTTCTAAAAAAATACTGTAAATCCCCAATATATTGTGGTAATAAATTGGATCTTTGAGATTTGAGAAAGAAGCATTATTTGTTGGAGAGAAAACAACTTTGAAAGTAAAACTATTGAGAATACGAGAAATTTGTGTTGAAAACTTTAGAAAAATAAGGTAAGAGAACATTTTTAAATTCTTTATTAGCTAGAAGAGATTGTTTTTTCACTGAAGAAGAGGATTAGAGTAACCTTGAAACGGCCGTATGCAATAATTTGAAGAGTTTTACTTCTAAGTATTTGTGCATTATAATGTTGTTTTAGCGTTTATACTTTATGTACTAAAATTTGTATCCCCTAACCTGTTTAAAATTATCAAACGTGATTTAGGATTTTGTCCATTACATTAAGTAATTTTTAAACAAAATTAACAGGAAAGTGAAACAAAATTGCTTGTTGAACAATTTTTGCACGGCTAAATGAAGTTTTAAGAAATTTCACAAAGGATTAACAGAAAATATTATTGAAAAATGCTTATTTAAAATAATCGATTTTGAATGCAATTAAAACTTTTTTTAATATTTAAACAAATAATGCTATTTAAGTATTAAACATTTTAAAATATATGTCTAAAGTACAATGTCTACATTTGAATATATGTGTATAGTTGCTAGCTAATTCTAATACAAAATATTTTTAAATGGAATTTAGAATGTATCGATGAACGTTCAAGATTGAATTTGAAAATACGATTTGTTACGTTTCGCTGATATTTGGGAATAAAATATGATTTAACTGCTTACAATTAAATATACCATTCATTACAGAAGGATGAAACATAAAAATGTAACAACAATCTTAATAATTTTACTTGCAATTTTCTAAAAGCGCAAATATTATAATCATTGACCGATAGTTAGATAGGGATTTCATTTATAGAAATTTTAAAATATATTCCTTACTTAATTATTGCATGACATATAATATATCATTGTGCAAGTTACTAATATTTTAAACAAAATTTATTATTCAACATGTATTAAATCGCGCTGTTTTTTACAAAATCAATTTATAGAGACCATAATAAGATCGATGTAAAACGTACAATTAATCAAACATTGCAAATTCGTAAAATACTTCTAGAACACTAACTGAACATAATAATTAACACTTTTAACTAAAATCTTTTTTGAATGCCTTGTGAATGTGTTGCGGATTTGTTGTGCTTGGAAAGAGGTTGTACAAAAAAGTGTTTTAAAAATGACGTAATTTCCCCCAGAAATGTAGTTAATGATTTTTATTTATAAAATTCGTCGATTCAGTTGGAAATCTCCTGCAATATTTTTCTATAAAGCAAACTCTCTTTTATTTCCTTTTTTAAAATTGTGCAATTTTAAAGACACATGTAGTGTTTTGAAAGTGTTTTATATGTAGTGTTTTTACAGTGTTCTAAATTGTGTGGTGTTTTCAATGTGCTGTTAATTTGTGATAAAGTGTTTTGCAGCACAATAATATTGTAAGAATTTTTTTATCAACACTATTTAGAACAATATTTCTTCACATATAATAACATTATTTTAGAACACATTTTTAGATAGCAACACTTTTACAAAATATTAAGAACACAGTCAGATCACAAAAAATATTATATAAATGTTTCTAAGTTGCAACACATTAACGTATGTAAATTTGATGCAGAAATTGTTTTAAATGTATTTATTTTTGTGTGTTAAGAACTCTAAGTGCAATAGCAAAGAAATAAATGTTACAAGAATACTAATAAAAATTTTATACAGGATATTTAAAGACTGGATATTAAAAACAAGATTTTTCTTGCCTTTTTTTAAGTGCAGGAATGCGTAAAGTTTCGAAAACCACTATCATTCATTCCGTTGTGCTTATCTTCTTTGTACACAAAAAGCTTTGGAGATAAACATTGTGGATGCATCTCTGTTGTAAATATTTAAAGTTTTGATAATTTTAAGTACTGTTAACAAAAATACGATCACCCATCTGATTTACCTTTCTAATGTTCTATGAATCATATCCCCCATCCACATTGCTTAAAGCCTGCGTGATGCTTCATAAAACTTCCCTCTTTAAGTAATTTACAATATATCGCTAGAGATAAACTTCATTTACGCAATAAGAAAAAACATATAAGAAAATCGGAACGTGATAACCGTCCATAAAAAACACCCATGTCGATTTAGCAAAATAAATTAAGTGAATATATTCTTTTTGCTCACGAATACGTCTGTTTTCAAGAACTTTTTTCAAGACTTTAAAAATAATCTAAAACTCTATCACAATTAACAGTTTTGTGATAAATAAAATATCACTTAAAGAAAAATCACCCCCCCCTATTCTGCATTTAAAACTTAAAATTAATATGTGATCGTATATACATCACGTATAATGAATAGTTTAATTGTGACCATCTCTCTTAACTAACTCTCGTTTTTCTTAGAAAATACCAGCTACTTTTTGATGAAATCATCTATTAAAAGTAAAAGAGCTTATTAAAAGCTAAGTGCAAAATTAGTCAATGTTCTATTTTCGTATTCTGATCGATGATAAAGAAAAGAGTCTGCCAACTTAATTAGGATTAAAGCTTTTAAAATCTATTTTATTATGTAAGATGTGTTGCGTTCGTCAATTAAGTGTACTTTTCAAATGGTAGTACAGAAAAAGCTACTGTGTATAAAATCCATTAAAATTTGTGCAACATGATATTTCCATTAGAGGCAATCTGAATCTTTATTTTTGAATATTCAAAGCTATTACTTTGTTTTAATTAATTAATATCTTTTTTATAGAAATCAGAATGCATATGTGTATACCGAGTGTCCTAAAATGAATTGACAAAGTTAAAAATCATTTTTTTTTTTTTTTTTTTTTTTTTTTTTGCAAATGAGGACAGTTATAAATTATTCTTGAGAAAGAGTTGTGTTAAATGTCAGGAGATTTTCCATTGTGATTTAAGGTTTAACTTCCAACTATTGCAGTGCAGCTATACATGGCATTGCAAGCGACAGGTACTAAAGTGAGGTCTCATTTTTTAACTGCTCGATCTTGGCCCTCCATTAATGGGAAGGAAGGAGTTTAATTTTAGGCACTGGATCTTTTAGAAAATGATGACATTGGCATCAGAGACCCACTCCATATATTTAACCTAATTCCCTCACATCAGTGCTGCAAGAAGAGAAACGCCGAAAAATCGGAACTTGATTTAGCACCTAATGTTTGCAGTGCCATCTATCGATGCTCATATCCGTCATTACCGCTAATATCGTAATAATTCCGACAATGACTTATTTTAACACTTACGTTTTTTTCGCACATATATTTGCTTCTGAGCATCACATAACTTTAATTATTACACCATCGCTTAAGAAAAAAAGTATTTTTAAATAAAATTTATATGAAAATTTAGAATACTATATCTTTTTCATGTCTTTTAAAAACATTTTACACATAAATTATATAAATCTATCGCAATAACAATTAATTTACTAAACATTTTATTTTATTTAAAGCAATTTATAAACTGTGCAGTAAATTAATTATTATTGTGATAGATTTATGTACATTAATGTATAAAAAGTTTTCTAAAATCTTGAAAAAGACACAGTATTAGGAATTTTTATATAAATTTAATGTAATTTATAGGAAATTATATTCATTAATACAATTAGTTTACTATTATTTCACCATTAATTCATTAATTCAATAAAATTTCATTCATAGGAATATATTTGCAAAACTAATCAAATATGTGGCAGCGTTACCGCATTTGGCAAATAATTATTCATGCTAGCAAGAGCTCCTTCTTCATTTTACTAAAAAAATAGAAAAAAAGGAAGTAAAACATCTTAAAACTTCATGTGTAAACTTCAGTAACCTTCATGTATTTTTTTAACAGGTTCCATGTAAAAAACATATATTGAAATATTCAGTTGAAAAGTATTCTAATAAATATATACTGAAAATATGTTCTGTAACCCATATTGCACTCACAGATTTTTTTATAATGTGAATACAATAGAATAAACAATGTCATAAGAATTTTATACCAGAATATATAAAATGGCGAACAATTTTATCCATGTAATTTATGAGACAACTGTGGTTAGAAATGATGCCTCAATTACTTAATTTATAAAGCTCAAAACTACCAAATAACTTTAGATGGTTAAGTATTGTATCTAACCAAAAAAAATCATTAAATGATTTATTTTAAGATCTAAACGTCTATTTTAACTTTCTTAATACTAAGGAAATGGAAACTACTTTTCAATAACGTTATTTATTATAATAGAAAACTCGTGTTTAAAACTAAGTTTAAAATTAGTCAATATTCTAATTCCGTATTCTGAACGCAGATAAAGGACACAAAATCTGTCAAGATGGCTAGACACGTTTAAAGCTTTTATAATCCATCTTATTATGTTAGATGTGTTGAATGTGTCAATTAAAATTAGTTTCCAAAAGATAAGTGGTGCATAAGCTTATTCTGTATAAAATTCATTAAAATTCATTTAATTTTCAACTTGGTTTTTCCATTAGAGGCTTTACTAAACTTTACTTTTCTATAGATAAAACAAGTAATTATTTCTAATTAATCATTTTATGCATTGGTAAACTTGTCTATGTGTATATGTTTCATAATTGCTTTATCCTTTTTGGAGGGATTTGATAGAAAATTGGCACATGTATCTTTTATTCTTTGTTTTAAAATATTGCTACGGTTTTATAATATTAAACCAGCAATGAAAGCAATAAGTAAATAAATTATTAAAAAAATATTCTTGCTTTACATTATATTATATTAAATATTTATATTTTTAATATATATGTCATAAGTATATAATCAACAGAACGTTTTAATGAAAAACAGTGAATTTATTTATTTTTCTATTTAGAAAAAGAACATTTTAAAAAAATTCCACCTAATACTTACAAGAAATGTCATTCAAAAAATTATTATTTAAATAATGTGATAACCGTTAAAAGGAGTGTTTTGTGAAGGCACTCAATTTTCTGTTTGAGAGTAAAGATTGTTATTAAATTAGGAATTAAATTGGTAAGGCTGATAAAATTCAAAAGTATGTATATTTACACCAGTATGAATTTACAGACGAAATTCTGATAATAATTTAATGACATCTGACATGAAATCTCGTAAAGTATATAAGTTTGCAAGACTGTGTTTTTCTTAACTTTAGCATTCTTTGATAATATTATCTGAAATTCTGTTAAATAATGCTAGCGTAAAATTATTGTTTTCTGGTATTAAAATGAAATAATTCAAGAATAATTCTGATAGTGTCTAGAAACAAAACTACTACAAATATTTTTCACAGTAGTAATTCAAAGAGCTGAAAGTAAAACAACAGAGATATTTTGGTTATTATTTGCAAATTACGGCGAAGTGATTGAACAAATACTTAACAGTGAAATAATTCAAGAATAATTCTGATATTTTCAAAAATGAAACAAAATTCACAATATTATTTAAAATGTTACCAAAAAGTCATTATTTTCTTATGTGTTAAGAAATATTTAAGTAAATTTTTAAATCTAAAACTCAACAATGTTTTTAATACAGTAATCAGCCGAATCTAAGACATACCATATTCCTCTGAAATCTAATCCATTTAACTGGCAGTTTCTTTACTGAAATTCGAAGATAACTCTCAAACTGTAAAATTTAATGCTTATGTGAATTAGTATTGCTACGTTAGGAAATTTTCGAGTATTACCATTTCCGAATAGTAATATTCGCCTTATTTAAAGACAAACATTCTGTAGTTAAATAGTGCTTTTTGGAAAAAATAGTATTAAAACTATTCTAAACTTGCAACACACAACAGAATACACTGGAAAAGGCTGACCTGTCACTGTTCCTAACGATTTTCTACAGTGTGTCAACTCTCAACAGTGGCCAATGGCTAATTTCTAAACCGTTAGAAAAAGACATATGGTTTCAATTGAAAAAATACTTTTAAAAGGTAAAGAATTGTTTTTTAAGTGATTTGGGTAAAAAACAAACAAACAAATACACAGTCTTATATTAAAGTAGATGAACAAACCATTGCAAGTAAGGCCAATATTTAAGGATAAAATGTATTTGTTTCACTATAAAATATATAAACTTACATAAATGTAACATAATAGGACTTCTTTATGAAAAAAGCATATTACTAGTGAAAATATTTAAGAATAAAAATATTTACTTAGAGAAATATCATAAAATGAGAATAGAAAATTAACACATAGAGCTTGAACTAATCAAATCTTGATTTAGAAAAAATTACAAACATATATGATGAAACAAAATTACACAATGCATGGTAGAAAGAATCTTTCTTTCTGAAATTGATATTTTAGGATGCTATGTTGATTTAAATTCACAAATAATTGTATGAAAGTGCTATTCCCCTTAAAATATTAAATTAAATTTTGAATTTAAGAGCTTTATACAAATAAATGTAAAGATAAATCCACAATATTTATTAATATTTTTTTATTTTAGTTTTTTTTATGATATTTAGCTCTCATATATGAGAATTTCTATTTTCTTGGCCATGCTGTCTTGAACGCATTTTACAAAACCCTATGAAAACAGTTTTTATTTTATTAGAAAATGAAAAAATCAGTGTTGTCATTTATTGGTATTGTTTCAAATCATAAAGCATCTAGCTATAAATAAGTAAAGTAAAAATGTAAAAAAATGAAATGTGTTAGATTTTATGAGGGAAAGGATAGAGTTTAAAACATTTTTTACATTTTTAGGTACAATATCTGCAGTAATTAATTATTATACTTTCGCATCCCAATAAGAAATTTACGTTTCCATATCATCAAATTTTATTTATATGAAGTATATGTACTGCATTTATCAGAGCACGACCTATACTACAAATCAGCATATTATTTCTGAAATATTATTGAATTTCAAAAACATTATACATGATGCTGTACTGTAAGTATTATAACTTCTACATTTTCATCATATTTTAATTCTTAAGATTTAAAATATTGTATAATTCCTTTCTGAAATTATATTTAAAAATTTGCTTAAAATGAAATTAATAATGTCAGAGCTTAGTAACAGTTTTTCAAAATAATAAAATCAATACAATCATATTTGCATTATTATATTACTTTCTTTCGAAAAATGATGTACTGTGTCAGTGACGTCATTAAAAATAGATCATGGATTTAGATGATATGGCACTACCAACATGTTTCAAATTCTATGATTTTGTCATTTAATGCTTCAAATATTGCTAAAGTTTAAAAAAAAACTCCCATAGTTTTTTTAGTCATATAATCCATTTAAAATGTTTTATGAATATGCATTATTATCATGTTTTATGCACCATTTCTCATATCATCTAAAAAAGACCAGTTCTCATTCCATAAAGCTTTTTGAAAAAAATTATGAATATATTTTATGTTTTTACTATGTTTTTATTTTATTTTATCAATCTGTAACAGATTTTTATTTCCACAATACGTTCAATTTCAAAAATATGCAACATTAGACAGATTGTTATTGTAATCGTCTTACTTGCATCATGCTTTTTTTTTGTATGAAATATTTTAGCGCTATTTTTGTGTAGTTAAATAATGAGATAAATTCTATTCAAAGTGAATTTCATTATGCGAGAGTTTTGAAACTGCTTCTAAAAATATCGAGATCAATAGAATTACGTTTGTATCTTGTTTTCGTTTAGCAGCACTCATAGCAGCGGGATAGTTAAAGATAGCGCATTGATTTGTTTAACATGGCAATATTCCGTTGTTTGGAAAAGATAGATCTTGTTGTATGAAAAAAATAAATAAAGATTTTTTACATAAATGGAAAACAATATCTACCTCTGAACTTTTATTTTATTTCATTATAATATTTGTTTATCTTGCAAACGGAATATTTTATACTTTATACCTAAAAGAAAATATTTTTCATATGAGCACGTGGATTTCAATACTTACTTTCAAAATCATTAGAAAAAAAGAATTTTTTTTCTGTAATTCGGAAGTTTTATGTTGGAATTATACATTTTGTATTCGTGACATTTGCCATATTCAAATATTCCTAATTTTTAGATAAAAAAGTACTGTAATTTTGTGCTACATTATCTTTACTTAAATCATAACAGAACAATACATAAAGCTATATATTTTCTAATTTAACAGTCTATACTACTTACTGGTTCTAATTAAAGTAAATTGATACTTTGCTTTTGCTCTTTACTTTTAATATTTCTATGATTTATAAAAAAAAAATTATTTTCTTCCAAGTAAACTTTAAAACTGATCATTTCTTTAATAATTGTGAACGCATCTTCCATAACTTGACTATTATTGGTAAAACAAAAGTTATTTTTTCTCAATTGCAGACAGGGCCGTAACTATAAACTTGGGGGCCCTGGGGCAAAACCTCCGGGGGGCCTCCCAGGAAGGGCAAATTGAAACTTTGCCCCGGGTACAGTTTCTTTTCTCGCACACCGCTGTTTAAATGTACATAGTATGATAAGCCCAAAAATGACTAAAAAATGTAGAATTGGGCAACTCTACTCGGCAGGCACTTGGCGGCGACGCCATTTTTGCCGATCCCACTGAAGTTAGCATAGGGAAGAAATTATGGACTTCTGACTGGTTGAATACTTTAAAGAGCATTTTATTTAGGTTCATTTTTGAGTATATGTAACTTAATCATGCGTTTCTGTTTAAAAACTTTTTGAAAGATGGATTGTGATAATTTTTTTTCGATTTTATGTATTTATTAATAGACTAGCTGACCCATCCGGCATTGCCCGGGACCCGTTATGATAACCTCAAGCAAACAATTAACACTTTAGATCTACAATTAGTCAAAATTAAGCATAGAATATGAATTATTCATTAAATAATATTTTAAAGAAATGCATAAAAAAATGAGTAAATGCTTTAAAAAAGGCCTTTGGACCTCAATAAAAACATCAGGGTGTAGGTCCTGAAATAAGAGTCCAAAACTCAACTTTAAATTTATGCATTGAGAAGGTTTGATAATAAGTGGGTGAAATATGCATGGAGAACAAAAATTTCAAGGTGCCTGAACCGAGACCATGGGAGTCTCAGGCTTTTAAATGGAATGTAAGAACATGGGAATAACTAAGGGAAAAAATAGTTCCAAAAATGAAGATTGGATTAAAAGAGGGCAGTTTAACAGCAATTTATGGTACAAAATCTTCAAGTGGCCAGGAACTTATTTCGCATGTAGTTGGGTATAAAATATTTTTTGTAGGTATTAAAGTAAAGGGAGGACGCTAAAGCAATGTGAAAGAAAATTGCAAGAAATCCAGATTATTTTTAAAGAAATTGCACCAACGGCCCCAAGAACGCGATTAATATTCAAAATTCGTGGTAGCTGGACTATGACGGTTTCTTAGTAGCTGATGGATTTAAGAAGTTGTTTGAAAAAACGCAAGTTAATTTAACCATTTTAAAGGGATTTATAATAAGAGCCCTAAAAGGACAAAGAAGGCCCTAACAGGAAAACATGTTAAAATATCTTAGTATTTAGCTCTTTAGATCTACAATTAGTCAAAATTAATCATAGGGTATGAATTATTCATTTTAATAATATTTTATCGAAATGCACAAATTGATTCGGAAAATGTTTTAAAAAAGGGTCCTAGCCGCGGATGAAAATATGAGAATCTTATTCCTGAAAGAAGAGTCCAAGACTCAAATTTAAAAATTTTGCATTGAGAAGGGGAGAAATTTAAAGAGTGAACTATGTTTGCCTCACAAAATGTTCAGGGGCCCTAGACTGAGCCCTATGATTCCACAGGAGGCCAAAGTGTCTTACATGGGACATCAAAACATTAAAATATCTAAATGAATAAAGAATCCTAAAAATGAAGATCGAATTAAAAGTAAACAATTTATTAACAATTTATTATTACAAAAACTTCAAAGGGGCCAGGAATTTATTTTGTATGTAGTTGGGTATAAAGATATTTTTTGTAGTTATTAAAATGATGGAAAGACGCTATAACTATGTTAAATAAAATTGAAAGCAATTTGGTTCATGTTTAAAGAAGCTGCACCAAGGGCCTCAAGAAAGCAATTGACAAACAAAATTAATGGTAGCTGAAGTCTGAGAAATTCTTTTGTCGTTCATGTAATAGGTAGAGGCCATAAAAAGTTGTTTAAAAAAAAAAAAAAAAAAAAAAAAAGCTAGTGAATTGGACCATTTTTAAGGGAGCTATAATAAGGGGCCCCATAGGGACCAATTGACAGTTAAAACCAGGGGCCTAATATGAAACCATGTTAAAATATTTTAGTACATAGCGCTTTAGATCTTTAATTTAGTCAAAAATTAAGCATATAGTAGGAACTATTCTTTGGAATGATATAATTTTTTTAATGCACCAATTGATTGGACAAATGTTTAAAAAGGGACCCTAGGGTCCGAATAAAAACATCAGGTTTTCTGGATTGGTCCTGAAAGAAGAGTCCCAGGCAACTTTAAAATTTTGCACTAAGAAGATCAGAAATATAGGAAGTGAAATATGTTTATTTCACAAAATGTTGAGGGGCCCTGGGCTGGACCCTATGATTCCACAGGGGAACACAGTGTCTTGTATAGAATGTCAAAACATTAAAATATCTAAATGAATAAAGAATCCTAAAAATGAAGATCAGATTAAAAGGAAGCAATTTATTGACAATTTATTATTACAAAAACTTCAAGGGGGCCTGTACCGGGCACAAAGGGCCAGGAAATTATTTCGCATGTAGTTGGGTATAAAAATATTTGTGTAGTTATTAAAATAATGGGAAGATGCTAAAACTATGTTGAATAAAATTGAAAGCAATTTGGATCATTTTTAAAGAAGCTGCACCAAGGGCTCCAAGAAAGCGATTAATATTCATAAATAGTGGTAGCTGAAGTCTAAAAATTTTTTTTGTTGTTCATGTCGTAGTTGCAGGACCTAAAAAGTTGTTAAAAGGAAAAGCTAGTGAATCCGACCATTTTTAAGGGAGCTATGATAGAGGGTCCCATAGACGCCAACTGACAAATACAATCAGGGCCCTAACATGAAAACATGTTAAAATGTTTTAGTACATAGCACTTTAGACCTTTAATTAATCAAAATTAAGCATAAAGTATGAATTATTTGCAATAATAATAATTTTTTTTATGCACCAATTGTTTGGGTAAGCGTTAAAAAAGGGTCCCAGGGCCCAAATAAAAATATCAGGGTGTTGGTCCTGACATAAGAGTCCAATATTCAGCTTTAAAAAATTGCACTAAGAAGGTGAGAAATTTAGGGAGTGAAAAATATTTAGCACACAAAAAAATCAAGGGCCCTGGATCGGCCCTATGATTACCTAGCGGGCCCCAGTGTCTTATATGGAATGTAAAAATTTGAAAATATCTAAATGGAACAGGTATCCTGATCGAAATTAATGGAAGCAATTTATTAACAATTTATTATCAGAAAGACCAAAAGGGGCCCCAAGAGTCCAGGGACATAACTGAAAAGTAAAAAGGCGAAAATATCTAAAAGGAGAAAGGTACCTCAAAACGGAAAAGATTAGATAAAAAGGAGTCAAGCTATTAACAATTTGGCGCATAAAAATTGTAACGGGCCCAGGACCCTGGCCCTTAAAATATTAAACATCTGAGCCTCAGGTGCATCAGGACCTGTCTTGGACTATCTTCACCTATAATTTTAGAATTCTACGTGCGGTAGATTTTGCTAACCATCGCAATCACACATTCACACACACATACGCAGACATACACAAACAGAGCGTTTTGTTAACTTATTAGTATTGATAAGAAGAAAGATTTTCTATAATTTTTAGATGCTTTTTTTTATATTATTCAATCGATTAGAAGTCCATATTTTCTTCCTTATACTGGCTTCGGTGGAGTCAGCAAACATGCTGACGCAACATGACACATTCGACTCGACATTTTTCTGTCTGCTGTAGAACTCCTTTTGCATGCGAAGCGTAAGGAGTAAAGGAGTGCATTGATGGACACGCAAAAACATCTATTCTAGCACTTTGATTTTTTTTTATTACTAACTTTTAGGTATGTGCTGGGCATTTTATAGGAACTTAGATTAGAAACTAAAATCAATAGTTTTTTTAACCATCAGTTTGGGGCCCCTCAGGCTTGGGGGCCCTGGGGCAGTGCCCCGGCTGCCCCGGTGGTAGTTACGGCCCTGATTGCAGAAGTTTACGACGATATTATGTAATTTTTATTCAAAATTTCTTTGTCACACTAAAGTATTTTTAAATTTCTGATCTGAAAATATTTTAATTTCATACTTTATTATCTTTACCTAAATGCGTGACATAATAATGTATAACGTTTTCTAACTTTTTAGTTTATAAATTGAAAGATATATTAGTTCTAATTAAAGCTATAAAGTTTTCCTTCACTGAAAATATAGTTTCTGTTTTCAGTAATAAAAACAAATAATGGGTCTTTATTGTAACATAAATTACGTGCCAGTATTTTTTTTAAATATCCCACCCAATGCTATTATAAAAGCTATTACGAAATATCACTGAGAAACATTAATTCAATTAACTTATACTATGGTTTATAATATGGTTCGCTTGAAAATGACAGGTTAAAAATGTAGCGACCTTTTGAGCTTTTTCTCTGGATATACAGTCAAAGATACAACTTTATATGAAATAAAACTTATTGTCAAACTTTTAAGAGGGATGGGTTTAACTAAAAATACTTCGATATACTCAGATGGTAATGATATAGGTCGGAAAATAGTAAAATCTATGTAACCTTTATCTGTAATAGTTTAATGCTACTGTAAGTTCAATTTAGACTAGCAAAGTCACTTTAAAGTTAACATAACACAACCCAATAAAAAGTTTTAAAACACAAATATGACTTATTCAAATTAGTCCAAATATGATTCATCTTAATACTTAGCATAAATGTAAACATGATACCCATGGTTTCTGATTTTTTTCTTTCAAATTAAATGAGCGTGATGCACATAGTCTTCTTAATGACAGGTTTCTTAATGGCAGATCATAATGATCTTTATCAAGCTGAGCGGGATACATCAGCGACCAAGAGCCTCAAAGTACATTTTCTTCCTTCACTACATATGCTCTTTATCTACTGGAAACCAAATTGAAACAACACTAAACTCGTATGTGTTCAACCAGTCAAAATTGACTTTCACGCGAGCATTCATGCTTTGAAACTTAAAATGTCTACACAAAAATAACCAAAACTGAAAATGTGTCACATAAACAGAAATTTAATGAAGAACATTCACGTCTCATAGAACCCGCCATTTCTACCTAAATTAACTATTGACCAAAATCTGTGTTAGCTTGTTTCAAATTTATTATAATTTAGCTTATTTATCCCAATCGCTTATATCTGACAACGATACCAGGGTGGCGAGTGGTCAGGAAAAACCGGAAAAAGTCCAGTCAGAAAAAGAGAAACTACCAGTAATTCCTTACAGAAAATACTTCAAATAATATAAAGATATTATATAAACTGAATTTAACAAAATACTGGTATTTATCATCTATATTGACTGTGTTTTATCTAGCCACTCGCCACCCTGGATACGCATTGTCTATGAATTTATAATTTTGATATCTCGCGGCAAAATTATCCCAGATTCACAAAATATCTCAATTTTTTTCAATAAGATTAAAAAATATTTACTATAATTTGAAAAAGATACTGAAGCTGACATTTTATGTATCTATTACAAAATACCATACTTACAGAAATGCAAGCACTTCCGTACAAATGGCTGATTGCTACCACTAAATTTTTATAGTATTTCTCACTGTATTTAATCACAGATATTTAATAAGGTGAAGAATGCTATAAAAATTTAGCGGTGAAAATCTGACATTTTTGGCGCAGCCCCTGCATCCCTGCATACATACCTCACAAAAAATGGTTAAATGCTTTCGAACTCATTTTAAAAATTTCATAAACTTTAGAGAACTTTTTAAGTGTAGAGTTCTATATCATTGCTCTCTAATAGTTAATTCCCCGACCTCTAGCAAACATATACATTTAACAAATATAGCTCTAATTGCAAAAATGTTTTGAATGAAAGATCAAAATATTTATTTTTTTAAAACCTACAAAATTTTATTTTTGTACGATTTACTTATTCTATAAGTTATTAAAAAATTAAAATTGTATGCTCTGATAAATAAAACACAAAGGAAAAAAACATTTTTGTATTATCAAGATTTACAAGTTAAGACCGTTTGAATTTCAAGGAGAGATTTCTGGTAATATACACAAACAAACACAAAACGCGTTTATACGTTTCATAAAACCATAATGTTTTGAGAACTAAGTGAATATTTATTTTAATTGAAAAGCATAATGTGACTGAATCAAAAAATGCTGATAAATTAGGATACAAATACATAAAAATCACCTCAAATGACGACAGACATTTGTATAAAGAACCACTTAAGTACACATAAATTTTTAATTTCTATATGTACAGCCTCCCTATTTCATTCACGATGGAAAAAACTTTCAAAATTGAATTTTTATGTTTACGAATATCCTAGAATTTTATTTTTTATTTAGTTAAATATTTTCATGATTCATTTCTACTTACTTTAATAAACACTGTTTATTTTATCGTTGAATGCGCAAATTTAGAATTTGTTAACTTTTTTCTTCCATTTTTTACTCAATTTAAGAAAATATTTTTTTTTTCAAGAAAATATGACTAGATTGAATTGCTTGCAATTAAGATGTTTGTAAAAAGTGCTCCATCAGAAATAACTTTTCTGTAATTACAGATAATTTATTTTTTATTACGTTTCATCAGGAGTAATTTGTTTTTAAATGAAAATGGGCGCATAAAATGCTGAATAGTTTTTGAAATGTTATGACAATATTTAAAATTTCAAATTTGCAGCATTTTATAAACTTTTTCTTTGGATCATTTAACAGGGAAAAAATTAAATTTTTATGTGATGTATTGTAGAATTTCTTTTTAAATTTATGCCTTATCTTCAAATGTGTTTTTATTTTCATTTATTCATTTTTGCTTAGGAGTTTAATTTAATAAAGCTACTTTGTTTATAATTATAGTTGATCCCAAAATTTATAGACAAACGTTTTTTTAATTTTCCGATTCAAAAAGAGGAGTACAATTTCAAAACAATTTATAAATATCAATAACAGTAAAACAATAATAATTTTATGCACAAATAATATTATACAATCATAGACATTGTATAAAAATTTTAAAATTAAATTTAAAAGTCCCAAAAGTTTATAGAAAATTCTATATATTTTTTTAACATTCAAATTTTTAAGCTGTTTCTTCTAATCACTTGAAAAACTCAATCAAACATACTCGATACAAGCATACTCAATACTCTGATTTCAAAGAAAATGAAGTTCGTTCAAATTGCAGACGTAAATCTTGAACCGTTCTAAGTTGACGCCTTTTAGCATATACGTCTCTAACTAACTTCCCCAGAGGTTTTCTATTTGATTCAATTCAAGACTATGGGCTAGCCAGTCCATAACAGTTATTTCATTTTATCGAAACTACTGCATTGTAAAGTTGGACACAAGAATGGATCAATGGTCTTACTGGTACATCCATTTGTACCCCCTATAAACACTTTCCAAATCTATAGTTAAAACCTTTTCTTGTAATCTTCGGAGCACAGATGACTTTTTAAAAAAGCAGTACATGTTATTCCATTACATACATAAAAAATAAATAAAAATGCTGCCCACACCATGAATGAGCCCCCGTATTTGTTGCCTATTAATAAAAGTTTGTGCTTCCTTGCGAATATCGTGCCATTAATATTCCTAAACATCGCACAGTGGGGCAAAAACCCAAAAAAGCTGGTCAAAAGTTGAAAAATGGAGTTACGATTTAGGGAATTTTGATTATATAGTTGGCTATAATAATGTTTGAGGAATCAGAATCTGTATTTTAAAAAAGATTTTTGCTTTGCAGCATTATTTTAAAAATGATGCTTGAAAGAGTATCACTTAGAGCGAACAAAAACAGCAAAACAATAGTTCCTCTAAACGCGCTACATTTTATCATATTATCCTATTTTAATGATTTAAAACGGATATGATAGTGTGTACTTTATTTGCATGTATTACAAAATTTATATTAAGTAAATAAAAAGTAATAATTTCATAGACATTTTTGTAGTCATTTTTAATAAGTTTTTCTTTCTTTAATTTCCCAAAACGGAAAATCTACTAACGAAACAGAAAAAGTCTGGCACTTTGTTGCCAGTAATTTTTTTTTCACGCATTCACAGATTTATTTTTTAAAGTGAAATTTCATCATCTAATAAATAAATATTTTTAAAGTTTTACAAAACTACATTTCTTAAGATCAATATTATTTTTACTTAATCCTTTTCATGCTTCATTTCTGCTTATGGTTTTAAGAAAAAACTGTTTCTTCAGTGAATGCGAGAAAAAATGTAGGGTAATAAGTTAGAATAATTAGAGTAGTTAGAATTTAGTTTTCGTACTTCATATACATTATGTTTTTCCTTTAATTGCTGTAATTTATTTAACACTAAAAGTTAATGTATCCGAAAAAGCAAATAACTGCAACTAAATATTTTCAACCTTAAAAGAAATACCAAAAGATTAAAATGCATGAATATAAAGGTTTTGTTGAAAAATGATAGTGATAGCTTTAGTGTCATTATTGTGAAAAAAATTTTTATTACATTTCATAAAAAATACTTTTTTGCTATTTACAATAATTCATTAATGAAGAATAACTTGTGAAAAGTGAAAAATAATTTTGAAATTTTAAAACATTTAAAGATTTAAAAAATTTGGTATATCGATGATGGGTTATTTATTGCTTTGATACTGGTTTGACTATTCATATGGTGCAATGTTTTGATATTTTTTTGGAACTGGAATGATGATATACATTACATTTTATAAAGGTGTTAAATATTAAGATGAATAGTTTTTATTTAACAATAAATGCTTCCTTTAATAGTACTAAATGCATTTAACTTACTTTCTTTCCTTTTATCCTTTTAACTTAAATTAATTGGTAGTAAAGAAAGATTGAGTATTTTTCTGTATGATAAAGAGATCTTTCTTCCCCTGAATCAAATTAAAATCTCGTTTCTGAAAACATTTTTAAATTCTGTGTGTAATAAAATAAACACTATTAAATTATTATGGAAGGAAATAATTGTTTTATGTAAAAAAAAACCTTACTCTATTGGAAGAATAGTTTTCAACAGTGCATGAATGGTGAGAAAAAAAGTGCATTCTACATTTAAATGAATACTTAAGTACCATACTTTCAAAAAAGTTAATTTAAATAGAAAAAATCGTAAGTATTTAAGTAAAATTTGTTATAAAATATTAACATAACTGTATAAATATATTAGGATCATCATTAACTCTTAAAAAGTGAGGGCAGAATAATATGATTCCGATAAAATTGTCAACGACTTCTCATCATTTATATTTCTCTCTCGAACTTGGAAATTACTTTTCTAATTGTTTTCTGTTTTCTCTTGTTTCTTTTCTTTTTCTTTTTATTAAATTAAATTAAAAATTAAATTCTGCTTTTTTCTTTTTACTTTCTTGTTTCATTTTATATTATTATTATTTTTTATTTATTACTTTCTTAATTTATTCCTTTTTAAATTTAATTTATTTCTTTTATTTCCATTTTTTCTCTATCAATTCCTTTTACAGCATTTAACTTTTGAGAACATTTTTGTCTTCTTTATGTGCTCCTTTCAGCTAGCGCCACCTGCCACTTTATTTGCAAGTACTACTCTACTTTTCAATTCATTTGTGACATTGTCCGCTTTTGGACATGTGTTTATTTCGACTGATAATGAGCTGTTCAAATTTTCAAATCGAAACACGTCCTGTGTGCTTTATCCTTATAATGATTAATATAAAATGTTATTATTTT
Source organism: Maratus speculifer (assembly GCA_964019185.1). Classification (NCBI taxonomy): domain Eukaryota; kingdom Metazoa; phylum Arthropoda; class Arachnida; order Araneae; family Salticidae; genus Maratus; species Maratus speculifer. Next base: position 280,396,269 of record OZ025291.1, read on the forward strand.
ATTGTTCCGCAACATTGTTTACTAAAGGGAAATTGCGAGGCTATGACGTCGGATAGATAGCTTACTGCTTAAAGCAACAGTACGGTACATTCTTGACTCATGTTTGAGACTTGGCCTCGGCTTATTTTTCATGTCTGTTGGGTTATTTGATTAATATGTTCAAGCTTAACTTAATATATGTTCCTTTAATTAAAAGATTAATTCAAACATTAATTTATGTACTTTAACAAACTGTGTACCAATCGGAAATTACATATCCTATCATTATATGTATAATTTTAGTCAGTTTCCAACTATGATATACGGATTTCATTGTGCACCATATACTTTTAAAAGTATAAGGAATTGTTATTTTTACTCCAAGAATAGATACTGTCTGTTTATAAAATCAGGACATAATGATCTTTAATGCGGGAAAAAAGGTTAAATATTGTTGGTTTACTAGATGTGTTCATAATGTTTTTAATGCTAGAAACGAAGGTTTACTATTAACCTAAAATCTCTTTTAGGTAGTATGGTGTAGGTGTCACATAATGCAAAGGAGTGTTTTTTTTCTATTTTATAGACTTGTCAGCGTTGTTTTCGGTATTAAATCCAGTTGATTTCATAATGCCAAATCGACGCAATATTTTAAAAACTTTCATACAATGTAATTATTTTAAACATTAATAAGTAATAATTTTAGTTAATTTTAAACAAAGTGTATTTTTTTAAACAATAAGATTATACTAGAAACATATTTTTATATTCGGATTTTCAGCAAACACCACTATCGTGCAAAGCTGAGTTCTCTCGCATATAATACAAACGTTTCTTACTCCTTAAAATAAATATAAGAGATTTTACGGTAAATCGCGCGATATTGACTTTACAAACGAAAATATTTAAATTTAAAGAAAAATATTCAAGAAACAATGCTTGGGTATGAAAACTTAATAAAAAATAAAATTGACTTAAAAAATATTGCTCACAAAACAAGGAAACATAAATTTATAATAGTATAAATAACAGGATTTTTTCATAACACATTGGACATTTTTTTCATTATGTACTAATTATTTTTTTTACATATTTTTCTACTTTTTCGATACATTTACTTCCGTACAAGAGTCTAGATCTAGACAGAATGTAAGGGAAAAACATATATGTTTTCTCATTCAGTAGGATTAAAAGAGCATCTCTGCATATTTGACAAAGTCTAGGAACATGATTCTTACAAGTTTCAATTCTTTTTTATTTTGACACACTTCGGATGATAAATCTAAGGTAGCATAATACATACAAGTTTCAAATATGTCGTAGAAATTCGTCTTTTGACGCATTCAATGTTTTCAAAATCATTGCTCACAAAATTTTGGCTGTTCCCGGGAAGTTATTCTTGAACTAAATTCTTTCATATTTTGGAATTTCTGCAGATCTATGCCGATCATACGTCAATTTTGTCGATATTTTGCCTCTTCGAGGGAAACTCACCTTGATTTTGGAGCCAATTTCGGCACTATTTCGTTAGATATCACCAACATGTCAGATTGTAGCATGTATGCATATACCGAACATAAAAGAAGGTCCCCTTTTTCTAAAAATGGTTGCGAATGTGCAGAGCTACAACAATCCAAATGTAATTATAAGATTTAAAAAATATCTGCCAGATAGACCTACATACACAGGTAGATTTCGAAATTAAATACTAATTACATCAACAAAAACTAAACAAAGATTAGAGATAAAACCAGTTTAATAATTTTATTTGGCCGCTTTTGACAGGTTTTTAATTGCATCTTTCTGTATGAGCTGTTTTTGCCTGCGATACTGGTAGACGCGAGGAACTGGATTCGAACCCAATCGCGCCGACAGCTTAATCGTTCGGAGTTTTCCGTGGTTTCCTTTGAATCTTGGATTTCTTTGCGTAAATACGGGTTAGGTTCCCTTTGAAAGATCCCCAAGAAGGGCATTCCCCGTAAGTCCTATATCCTTCGTGCAGATATTTGGCCGTCATAAACACAATCAACCGTATGAGCTGATTTTATCAGAATCATGTTAAGGCTATTGTCAACTGCATTGTTCAAACAGAATACTGTATGACACAATGATGTATACATTTTTAAACATAAGTAAATAAAATTGGCATGCTCATGACTAGATGTTTTCTAATTTCACTTACTGGTTTTTCTGCTTTCGTTAGGAAATTCGCTCCAAAACACCAAATTTGACCCTATTTTCTAAAGCATCTATCATGTTTACTAAAAAACGAAAAACATCTTCCAGTTACGTAATATCTGCATAACAACACCTTCCAGTTTCATCCGTTTGCAAACAAAAGTGAATTCAAACTACTGTCATAAAATTTCCCCTATTGGATTTCAAAACCCTGAAAACGACAATTTTTTCTTCAACCCCTTCATTTTCTGTACGATTCGGTCCTCTCAAAATCTTGTCAATATAGAAGTTCTAGATAATATTAATATGATTTATAAAAAAAATAAGCGGATTTGATATCTTATGAATTGACAAAGTTATAAACTTTTTTTCTTCTAGAACTTTTGTTCTCCGCCTTTTTATCCAATTTGCAATGATATCAAAATTCTGTTATACATAAAATTTTGGTCCTTCTTCTAAATCTAATAATAACTTTAACATTATTATTTGATATGTATTATACTAAGAAGTTATGGGTTTATTCGGTTTAAGCAAAACCCTAATTCCCAAACCTTTGCTCCTTTTTTTTCCCTTGTAATGAATTTGACTAGCATTTTCTGCCCTTTGATTTTATGTAACAGTTTAGAAAACATTTGTGCAGAATTATGAATATTATAATGTGAATAAAAAAATTTGATACATAGATAAAGTTTTTAACTGGGGATGGTTTTGGGTACTATGAGTTATGATCGGCATAGATCTGCAGAAATTCCAAAATACGGGAGAATGTAATAGGTAGTATTTGTTACGAAATCTATCTAAAAGGCTATATCTCATTTAATACAACCGATAACAATGTCTTTATAGGCGAAATTAAACAATTTTAACTTTTAAAAATGTGAGAGAAGGAGAAAAAAATATTAAATAGGAAAATTGTTAGTATTCTTGATTTCGTAAGAAATAATGTGTTACGTGAAGAAATAACTTTATTAGAAGCCTAATTGTATGTTTTTATTCCACCTCATTGGCTTAAATAAACACCATATATTGTAATTTTCCGAATTCTAGGTTTTTAAAAGTACAGTTTTTCAAAATTAAAGTAACAACAACAGTGTTGCCTTTAAACCTCAACAACACTGTTGTTGAAGGCAATAAAAATCTATCAATACTTTTATGAAATTAACAAATAATTCTCAATGAAAATGTATGGTATTCTAGTTGTAATGTTATATTAAAATGGAGTAAACGTTTTAGGAATAATCATAAAATTAACAGCTTGAAAGAATGTTTTGTATTTAACCATCAACTGCTCTTGACGATCTCACAGTCAGCTGCTTTTTTCATCTTTCGATCTTTCATTTTTTGTTTAAGTTTATATACAGGTTGTTCATAAAACAATATCCCATTTGTAAATTCTACAGTATCAACTGTAAGCTTTGTAGAGTGTTATTCCAAGGTCAAAAGAGTAACTCAAACAGTTTTAGATAAGCGTATGCGCGAATGCTGCTTTGTGATTTACTCCCTTGCACTGCCACATACGAAAAATAAGTCATCGTAAAGAATTATTGTTGTCTGAAGATTTAAAAATCGTTAGACCCATGCAATATTTTCTTTTGCGGTTTTAGAAAAGATTGTGTATATGTTCTGCTGCTTCCTAATGATTTGCAGAAATTGAAACACAGAATCAAAGAGTTTTTGCTTCCATTACTCTGGATTTGTCGACCAAAGTATAGGAAGACTTGTATTTAAGGTCGTAAGTACCATATCACTAGACGTGCTCATATTGAACATTTGTAGGAAAAAACTAGATTATTTTATTTTCAGTTTCATGTATGATTTGTTGTAATTAGTCGAAATTAAAGCGTTATAATATACAGTTTAAACTGAGGCATTCTGTTACGAACACCTTGTATAACTGAAATTTTGTTTCGTTTCAAACCCTATTACTATTGCTAGCGATTTTTGAATTTTATTTTTTAATAATCCTTTACAAAAAGTTTACTGCGGAAACAGTATCGTATAAGTTAATCGCGTCTGTTATGTATATTCTTATCGAACTGTTTTTCAAGCGCTCACAGTAGTTTTGCCCAACATTTAAGGTTTAATTAACTGATCCAAAAAAAAAATTCAATCAACATATTAAAATATATCTTTTATACATACTTTCATTTTTTGTGTGATTCATATTAACGATAAAAATGATTCCGATCATATTCAGAACAAAAAATCCAGTTTAAAGAAATCTTTGTAATCATACATACAAAGAGGATTTCCGTAAAACTTTTATCTTCGTTAGAGTTTTTTATTCTTTTGTCATTGCTAAGTCAGTAAAATTCTTTTGATGAATCAAAATCCAATTTATTCTAAAGAGAAATAAAAGATTTCGTACTCTGGCATAACAAATATATGCATTATTTTTTTTATAATAATCTTTCAGGAAATTATAAAAACAAAATTTTAAGAGATCTAAGATACCATAGTTGATATAAGACGACTAAGAAACAAAGAAACTTTTTATTTCATTAAGGCAATTGTAAGAAATAAAATAAAAATAAAAATAATAGAAACAAACAAACGTTGAAAACCAGAAAAAATAATATGTGACTAAACAATTCTAGATGAAATTTCAGTATTGATAAATAATTATTATGTATAGTTCTCAAGAGTGAATATTTAAAATAATATGTTCGAATTATGTTGATTAGAAAGAAATTGATAAAATTAATAAATTAATTAATCCAGAAATTTTTTTTATTTATTTTTAAACGACATCTATAACCGTAGTGTTTAAAATATTGAATTAAAACACAATAATTCATTGCAGTTCCATTAATTAAGTGACACCTGATCAGTAAGTAATGAGGGCTGTCAAATAACGAGGGTTGGATTTAACAAGTCCGATCTTTACTAGAAACTTTAATAAATCAGTTAAAATCGCTGAGCTAAAATGATATGAGTGCGCTATTCATTCAGAGTAGCCGAATTGTGTCAAATGGGATTTCGATTTGAGATTCTCAATGACGATTTTAGCTTGTAGATTTGAGTAGAATTCTACTTCAACGAGGTGATAGAAAGCGGGATATTGATAGGAAGACATTCTGTTTGTCTAAGGGAGCAGGAAAGAATAAAAAGATTAAAGTGGTAGCTCATATTATAATATTATGCATTTACAGGCAGCTAGAATATTTTGTACAAATACTTATGTTCAAAACATTGGTAAGCATAAACAACTTTTCTTGAGCTGCAATAACTTTGTACATTATACAGCCGTGGAAAAAAGTAAGCACCATCTACTAAGTATGCAACAAATTACTGTAAAAGAATGTTACTGGTATCAAAAGATTAAAAATAAAGTCCATTTTAAAATGATGTCCGTATAATATGATTAGGAGATGATCTACAAATGAAAACTAGCCGAAACATTACTTTTTTTCAGTAGCAATGCGCATTTTTGACAAGGTTTTAAATTGACGGTCAGATTATACTTAGATATGAAATTTCAAGTCATTTGTATGATAAGTTTTTGAATTATAATCATTAAACTAGTTGGATGTGTCAATCTCAAAATTTTCTTCTATCTCATACGTACATTTTAATATTTAAAAAAAATAGTTACATATGTAAATGCTTTAATAATTTTGATTCAATATTATACCAACTTTGATTTTCATCTTAAATTTCTGCTTCAGTCAATTAATCGGAATGAAAACGAGTTTCGTCTGCACAAGCCGATAGACAATAGAATGATAGGAAGGTTTTTTTTTTTTTTTTTATTCAGAGAGGACTTACTTGCCATACTTAAAAATAATCATACACAAAATTTTAGTTTAGTTCTATGCATAACTTCGTACACTTTTTGATGGTAAAATAATAAAAATGACATAGACATCGTGATTATAGTGCCCCCTTCCAACGGATTTTTTTTCAAATTCAGGGCGAACTTACTAGCCATAGCCAAACAGTTGCACAAAAAAATTTGTTCAATTTTATGCATAACTTCATACATTTTTAGGGGGTGCAATATCGAAAACGGGCACAAAAATCGTTACTGCAGCGATCCTTCCAGAGGTTTTTTTTTCAAATTTAGGAAAAACCAACTAGCCATAGGCAAGCACTTACACAAAAAATTTGATTCAATTCTATATATAACTTCATACATTTGTAAATGGTACAATATTGAAAATAGCACAAAAATCGCGTTTGCAGCCCCATTCCTGGCGGATTTTTGTCAAATTCGGGGAGGACCAACTAGCCATAGCCATACACTTACACAAAAAATTTGGTTTAATTTCATACACCTTTGGTAGATACAATATTGAAAATAGCACAAAAATCATGATTGGAGCGCCCCCTTCTGGTGGAATGTTTTGCTAGCTACATCCAAAAACATTCACAAAAAATTGGTTCAATTCTATGTATACCTTCATACACTTTTTTATGGTAGAATCACGACATACGGACACACACACAGAGACACATAGACACACAGATACACGGACAGACAGACATTTTGTAAAAACATGTTTTTTGGAATCTCTGGCCCATATAACGTGTAAATCTGTCGAATATTGGAAGTCGAAAAAAATTTCGATTACAATACTTTCTTCTATTAAAGATTAAAAGAAAATTTAAAATCGATAATTTTTAAAAAGGAAGTAAGAATAAAAGCTTCTAATGTTAATATTTTCATTTTTTTTTTACTATTTCCTTAATTTTAAATTCTAATGCGATAATTATATATGTGGCTAAAAAACTATAAAGAAAACATATTGAAATTGTAATTAAAAGATAAAAAATATGAATTATCAGTTTTAAAATTAACATTCGAAAAAAATATCCGTTACAAACCTAGAGCTCTTTTGATTAATTTACATTTATAATGCCCTGTTTCATGCGCATTCAAAACTTCCAAATTTTTCTTCCAAGTAGTTTTCAAATTATACTTGAAAAACATCAGAAGAAACATCAGGTTTAAGAGGCTATCTGAGATAAGCAGAAAAATATATTTTGAAAAAAATCAAAACAATTTACCCATTTTATTGAAACATTTGAGCTGGGATTATTGTGCCTCGCTAAAAATAAACTTGGAGTGTCTCTTGTGATGTAAGCAAAGCATAAAACTGTATTTCAGTGTCTCGAGATTTTAAGCTAAGCGGAAACTTTTGCCCATTTATGTACTAAGTACATTATTAAGAGAAATCCTTATATTGCTAACAGTCTGAATGAATCAAAGGCATGGTAATTTTAAGAAGTTTTTGATAAAAAAATTTATATCCAACATAATAACAGATTTCCTCAAGGCTTTTTAAATTTAACCCTTAACTTATGACAGAAATTATCCTACATATGCTGTGAGCGGTCTCTTAGATCGCCTGATTGAAAGATGAAAAAAAGCTCGAATAATTGATATGATAGTGTTTCCTTCATGACCGAAAATAAGGGTGGGAGGCATAGGAGGCATGCGCCCCAGGCGCTAGGACGAAAAAGCGCGAAATGAAGATATCGTTTGGTTTTTTCGCAAGTCAATATTTAGCACGGTATTGTTAGAATTGTCCTATCTCAGGCATGTTAAATTATAGAAGAATCTAAGGATGCTATGGCATACAGATTCGGCAGAAAGCAGAACTTTTTTTTTCAATTCCATTTTTAAAATTTTAAGGAATCAATGTTTGACAAAGCAGATTAAGTAGTTCGGTATTACATATTATATGATTTATATTTTCAATTTTAATATACCGTAATTTCGGGTGTATAAGCCGCGGATCAAACAATTCTTTTTGGACCCAGAAATCTTATTTAGTGATAGAAGACAAATATTTACGGCGATCTAACTAGCTATATTTGTTTCTTAAAAAATTTTGGGTCGAAAAAGAAATGTTTGATCTGCGGCTTACCCGAAATAACGGTAAGTTGATTGTTAGAAAGTTAGGTAAACTTTCTTTGTAAATATACTTTGCAGAGGAGGAAAGGGGCGCCAAAATTCATGTTTGCTCCAGGTACAAAAAATACTGGCCCTGATTTCTGCACTTAACTTTATGGATAGGGACATTATAATTATAATTAACATATTCAAAAGTTTTAAGCTTTAAGTCAAAAGTTTTAGTATTACATCGCCAAACGGAACGAAATTCCACTAATATCTACAGTTAAACTATAAATTCAAAATTACACCACAATATCTGAAAAATTTTGTGATCTGTGAGACTGATAACACAGATTAAGAGTTAAGAACAACATAGGTCTTATTTTTGGGGATCTGGATTTTTAATGTTTTTATTGCTCTTTCGTTAAAGTTCTGTTACAAAATAATATAGTTTTTTTTGTTTCGTGTAATCATATTTTTTTTTATTTACATAACTTTCTGTATTTTTAAATTTTGATTTCCAGAAATTTTGATTCCCAGCAAAATTCCATTTTTCTGTCCAGTTTACTCCTGTATGCAAGATGTTTGCGTTTGGGTAATATTTAATTTTGATGAAAGAATGTGTGAAAATCAGGTTAATACGAAATTTCAGATAGAAAAGCCAATTTGGAAATATAATCATAAAATCACTCATTTCAATGTGTTCCATAAAATGAAAGGACACGTGAAATATTTACGTCCTTTTAAAATGAATGCCGATGATGTAATCACGGCAAATGGTTAATACAATTCTTACGTGTTATGTCTAGAAAATTTTGGTCAAAAAGATTTTACGTTATTTAAACCATTAGTGTATTCACGATGCAATCACGTACATAATTACACTTATTAATTCGATTTACACAATTTTTGTTAAAACATTTACAATATTAACTGAATATCTCAAAGATAAAATATCCATTGAAAGCATTTGATTAACATATAAAAATACTAATTCGATCTTTTACTAACTTTTGTATATCAACCAAAAACTATAAACATCGCATATAAGTATCCATGTTCTGTTTGCCCATTAATAACAATCTTTAAATAATGAAACATTTTCTTCTATAACTCTTTATTTAGATCTGTTCGAATACACAGATTAAACAAATATTTTACAAGTTGTGTTTATGTCTATCTCATTGACAAGTTTTCTTTCCGATAGGCATTGATGAATTTATTGAAAATCTTGAATGAAAGAGCAGAATACGTTTAATCATAGAATAATTAATAATATTTTGAAACATAATAACGAATGTAAAGTTACATTGATGTCTTGCAAACGCAGATTTAGTTTTAGTGCTTTAAACAAATCGGAATGTAAATCATCTAAACACAGTCGAAAGGATTTAACAAAACATATCTTCCCTTCACACACACATCCACAAAAACAGTGAAGTCGTTTTTTTAAAAAATATGTAGCTAACAATCGATTTGCGACTTATTTCCAGGTTAAAAAGTTTTTTTTGCTACATCGTTTCTTTATAAATCTTCATATTATTTTTTATGTTAAATTTTCTAATCATCGATTTTCTTTAGACTTCTTCCGATATTCTTCACAGTTTAGACAATAAATTTAGAAAAGCACGAGTTAAATTAATTCAAAATCTAACATAAAGCATTATAAAAACGCATTTAAAATTCCTACAACATACACATATTCAAAATTTATTTAAATTACAGATAACCCATATATTTTATAATCGGATAATTCAACACTTTTAACATTATAAAACGGATACTGAAAAGGATTTTACCTTACACAGCAATAACAGAAACATATCATGTGAGTGACATGGTTATATTGACAAAAAATAATACATCAATATAAGTGACTTTCCCTGAAGAGCCAAACATTATGATCACAGTTTCAGCTAGGTGGGGAGGCCTACCAAATGGGTTAAGCTCAATACCAAATAATGCGTTGGTACATATTTTGCACATAAAACAACCGCATTTTACCATAGTATGGATACCATAAGTCTTTGGTAGATTGCCGAAGGTAGACTGTGCGGCTATTTAAATCGGGGATATTCCAACATTAATATTTTTCAGCGCTGAACTACTGTTTCAAGATATCCCAAATGTAGTCCATGGAATTGAGATCCGTTGAATTAGGTGGGCAAGACCTGAACTGGAACTCCGTATTATGTTCTTGGAACCATTCCAGCACAATTCAGGTTCTGTTTCATGGAGCGTTGTCTTGCTCGAAAACTCTATTTCCACTTATTTTCGTAAGGCAGATACAATGTATGGGTGCACGTTGTCAACAGTGACGTTTAGATAGTACGTGGTATTCATGGTATGTTCTACAACAACCACAGGTCCCAGTGATGCCCATGACAATGTTCTCCAAAGCTTAATATCACCGGTGTGTGACCTGTTGTATAAGACGTAGTAACAGTTCGCATAGAAGACGGCGTACCCAAACACGGCCATCAACGTGTTGAAGGATGAATCGTGTTTCACCCAACGAGACAATTCTCTCCCTATGTTCCAAAGTCGTGTTTTGATGTTCCTGGACCTAGTGTAGGAGTATTTGGCGATGATACTTGGTGAACAGGCGCGCAGGAGTGTGACATTAGCCTCATCGTCATACATTCAACAGTGTCAGTTGAGCTTATGCTCAGAAATAATTTCAATTAGACCTGCATTGTGTTGGGATGTAAATTGAGCCTGTATAGGTACCGATTTCTCTTTACCAACTGTGGGGGGGGGGGGTGATCTCCGTCGTCCTTTTTATCTGATAACACCCTAGCGTCGAACACTATGTCTTCTACTAATGATATGGCCGTCATCAATCCACTTTATACAAGTATTAATAACGATATGTTCCAACCAACCCATAAGACGCGCTGTTTTGAAATTACTCGTTCTGAGTTATCAGGCGACTAAATTCTCCCCTCTATCAAAATAACTTAGATCAATAGCCTTTACTCTCACAAGTACATGTAAGCGCAATAATTATTCCTGAAATTCCTAGCAGCATTTAAATACCATTCCACCGGATTATTTGCTTTCAACGTTATCCAGGTGACATTGTTGCAAAATGTGGAGAGGCGTCTTGAGTGTAGTTATTTTGTAAGATTTCAACAATAGAAAATTTAGATTTAAGCTAATTAAAGGGTGTAGATTTTATTTATAATGGCAAAATTGAGTATTGGCACTGAAGAAGATTTGCACTCTTTTTGATATGTAGATATGGTCTCCTAAGTCAATTTTATATGTATCATTTAAAAGTAGATTTTATTTTCTGTCGTTTGGTATCAGCAACTTTTTTTTACGATATTTTTTTAGAGAGTTAATATAGGGTGAAGGAATTTTTTTCTACAATTGTACATTTTAAACCACGCTATAATTAATAGAGTTTGATACCATTTTCTTAGTCCAAAATCTTTACTTTATATTCATACACATAAATATTATTACAAGTACATATTTTTACAAAGTATGACTTTGAGATAATACTTGTTATTTAGAATTCTAAACGTCATTTCACTAAATGGAATTATTAAATTTAATATTCTATTTGTAGCACTTTTAATACAAATTTATTTACTCGATATCTTTAATAACTTATCTTAAATGCATACAATATGTTTAAATATCCATTCTACAAATTCAGGGGATTTTTCGGGGTCATCAAGTCGAAAAAAATTGTAATGGGATTGTAAAGCACTTATATAGTCACAAATATAAGATATTTTGCTCAAATTCCAATTATGTTTACAGTAATTTTTAGAAAAATAAAAAGATTGCACTTAAAATAAAAACATAAACATTTTGTTTTGCATGGAAAGCCATAAAATTATGAAAAACACAGCTAAAAGGAGTTGATACTGCATGGACTGCTAATCCCGATCAAATATGTGGAGCGTCAAGTGCATATTGCTGTCGCAAATAATGGGAACTTTTACAACTTATTACATTTACAAAAAACTGAACATGTTGACTAAAAGTTTCATATTGATATACTACAGTTTTCTGAAGTTTGTTATTGGCAACCCCAGCTAAATAAGTGTAGAACGCCCTGGATTTTTATTAAATAGTTGTTTGCGACAACGTTTTCAATTGTATTTTTTGTTCCTCTTGCTGTCAGCTATAAAACGTCTGAGTTTTTTGGATGAATTTCTGAACACCTTATTTACAAATGGCATTACTGTTACTTTGTTCCTACTTAACAGAAGTAGCATACTTTAAATGACAAAAAAGTAATAGGATTAATATGTGTAAATGTTATCTTTGCATCACCTTATCCTGTTTAAACACTTACCTTCTAATAATAACGCTCAGATGTTCTTGTTATACTCTGTAAGAAATATCTGTGAAATATCTAACAACAGCCTGTATGAAATGTCTATTTTATAGCTGTTGAATATCACGTTCATTAGGAAATCATCAATTTTCTTGTTAAAAATGGGAGGTTTCTTAAAGTAGATTTTTTCTTAGCACTTTCTGATAGTAAAGATTTCTAGTGGTGCTTTCGCTCAACCAAGATTTTCATCACATGGAAATTACTATATTGCATAGCTTGGTTCTGGATTCCCTTTCCCTGTCCTGACCATCTGTGCTTAGAAGTCGGAATCGAGATTCATCAGTCCAAGCTAGTCAGTGAAAACATTAATTGGTCCAGCCGCAGCAATGGCTAATCTACGCGAGACATTGATCGACGGGGCATGCATTCACAATTTTTTTTTTGCAAATTATTTAGTGGAGCTGCTCAACCAATCTACTAACCATCTACACGACCTTGTCGTTCATTTGAGTAACTCATTCTTCAACTAAGATTTTCAATCGGTAACTACGTTAGTTACAACTGAATCGTACGACGTGAAGTTTTTTCAAAGCTGACTATCTTTCGAAAGTTAACCACTTAGAAATCTCCATTTCCGTAATATGTTAATTTTCTCCTTACTCCTTATTCTGCATAAAAAGTCTGCATCGATGACCTCTTTCTGAAAGTGAATGCTTCACATGGCGAATAATTATCCAATCGACAAAGCAATCGACTAAGTTTCTTAATTAATGTCACTTTTATTATTTGTTTTATACAGTTCTGTACAATCAGCTACGAAAATTACATGAAAGTATCCAAATCCCCATAGAAATAAGACAGCAGCGCGGTGCTATTTCACAAGCGTTCTCTCTCTCTAATTCAATGGCATTGCAATGCATAACAGAAATAAACAATCATGCATTCTTTTTTAAAGCATGTATGATGATCATTTATAATCAATGAAACTCAGCGAAAAATTACTAAAAGTGTTTAAAAAACATTTAAAAAGACACGATACTTTTAGGCCGAAGTATCGCAATAAAGGCGACATTTTCAAGATCCTTCTTGATACAAATCTTGAAATTGTCGCCATTTGTGGGGTAAAACATAGGTTTTCTGTAATAGAGTTTTTTGCATTTTTTGAGTGTTTTTCAATCACTTTTAGCTATTTTTAGCTTTGTAATATATTCTTTCACAAGGAGACTGGGTGCATAGGAATAATTTATATAGTTCATTGCATCAAGTAAAGCAAATGAATAGCACCAAAAGTTATTTATCGATATTTTATAAGTAATAAAGAAATTTCAATGAGTTTATTCAAATATTAAAAAATAAGTCCATTAATTAGTACAAATAAAAGAGAACGTGTTGTAAACGAAACAATTAAAATTAAACTTAAATATTGTAACTATAGGAATATACTTTTTTTACCTTTAAAAAATTGAATTATATGCGTGAAAATCCAAGACAGATTTTCAAGTGAATTATTTGGATATTTACAATGTATGAAAATATTTTTAAAAGAACTATTCGTAAAAAAATAAAAATAAATAAACAGTCTAAAGTAAAGTTGTATTGTAAGTCATTAAACTCTAAAATAGATACATAATTAATGAGTGGTTGTTATCCAAAAAACTGGTTTACAAGAATTCAATCAGACGATGCGAAGATAGAAATAAAAATAGAAATATCACTTTTCGTAGCTGTGGTGATGCATATTAATCAGTTAAAAACAAATACGCCATTCAATGTGAGATTTTTCAAACCGCATAAAAAATAAGCCATTAGGTGTGGTCAAAACTGTTATTTTTGTCACTTTTGATGACAATTTGAAAGATTATTCTAAAAGGCAATTTATTAATTAAAAGGGCTCTACGTATTCTTTTAAGCTTGGATTTTTGTTTTCGATGCGCTTACAGCACGTTTTTCATTTCCCTGCATGTGAATAAGGTAAATTGTTTTCCTTCACATAGAGGAAAAGGCGAAAAATATGTCTATAAATGTTATGATCTAGATGTTGTCTAAATTACCAAAAAATCATATTAAAGCAATTAAAAAATGTTTAAACTTTATAATTGATAGTTCATAAAATCCTTCCGCTTTTATGTGCGTTCGTAATTATATAAATACGTAACACCTATAGTCTTCGTTTGCTTTGCCCGTCTATCTGTCCGCGTATAACACAGGGTTGCCACTGGCGACTGTATTTACTTTTTTTTCTATTTTTACAAAACGAAAGTAATAGATTCGTGAAAATTTCCGAATTCTTGTTTTTGATGAATTTACATGTTTTTGAGGGCAGCGAACGCAGAAAAACATGTTTTTATAAAATGTCTGGCTATGAGTCTGTCTGTCACTTTGTCAATCTGTACGTGACAAAAATTTTGTGGGCTCTCGAACTCAAAAACTAATGCGCGGAATTTCACAAAATGTTAGATTTAGTTAGACCTTGATGTAAACTGAACTTGAATAGTCTTTGGTGTAAATCGCCCAACAGATGGCGTGGCTAAGCTGCCTTTTTCATGATTTCCACAATAACTATAGCTCAAGAAATAATGAAAACAGTACAATTTTAGATTCGTAAAATTTTAGATTCCTCTCATCTGTAATGTAATATTGTGCTGATAGCGTTTTGGTGTAAATTGCTCTACTGGTAGCACTGCAATGCGCGATTTTTCACGATTTCCGTAATACCTATATCTCAAGAACTAATAGACGGATTTTTATAAAACTTCAAATTCCATTAGTCCTTGTTGATATAATATGGAGCTGATTACTTTTTAATGCGAATATCCCAACACAAGGCGCTGTTATGTGTATTCATGATTATTGCAAATGCTCTATCTTAAGAACTAACACATAGATTTTTATCAAACTTCAGATTCAGTTAGAACTTGACGTTAAGTTGTTGCTGATTATATTTTGGCCTTAAGTCACCTAACTGAGGACGCTGCTATGCTTCATTTCTGTGGAAGTTCGAGAGAGATAATGTTTTGGGATTACCACATCCGACTAGCTTAATTATAACTGTCCCACTTTTACAAAAATCTTTAAAACGCACTTTTAAAAAATTTTCAGAAAGAAATATACTTCAAAATTTATATTAGAAAAATACAGGTTCGAACAGAATACAAAAATTGTCATCTGTGGCAGCCTTGATAACAATGCCTATTCTATTCAACTAAATAGTTTGAAATTTAATTATAATAATTGTTGCAAATTTTGTCGGATCATTTCAAGTTTTATGAAAATCGAATCAAAACTTTAAAAAAAATTATATAAATAAAAAATTTCTTCATTTAATTTAATCCAATCATACGTAATTAATTAAATGATGTGGGATATTCAATGTAATGAATCTAGTTTGAAATGGTGATTATTCTGTTAAACCCTATCATACGGATTTAATTCAATGATATCCCATGATAAGTAATGATTTCAGGTTACCATGATGATTACACTTCATACTAAAAATACAGACCGATCATTTCCATATTCTCGAATTTAGTGTATATATATATATATATATATATATATATATCATTTGACATGTTTGACATAAGATTATTGATTTGTATCATACATTTCTACTAATTAGTAGAAGAATGGATGGAAAAAGTTGACACATTAGAAACATTTTATTTTTTCACTTAAAAAAATATAAAAGCTGCATTTCATAAATTTTGAAGCATCATGCTCCGAAGATGAAGGTTTAGTGAAAACTAAAAGGCTGGTATTCGGCAGCACAGACAATCACCTCATCGAGTTTAAGGCTAAAATTCCAGAATAGGTTAAAACTCAATTCGCATATTAAAACGCAGTCGGTCTGCCAAGTCGTATCTTGATGGAAAACACCCGAAAAACCTATTTCAGTGATTGACTCGTGGGTTTGTCATTGTATTTTCCTGCACTCAGGTATGAAAGCATAGAAGGCTGGGTGCAGGAAAACTCAATGGCAAACCATCAGGTGTAAAATCAGTATTTATTTATTTTAGAGCAAGATACGACTTTGCAGACATATTGTGTTTTAATATGCGAAATTTTAACTGATTCCTCGGTTTCAGCTGCGAACTCGAATATGTGATTGCCTGTGCTGCCGCCTAGGTCTAGTATAGCATATAATTGATAAACGATTTTGAGGTCGACCACGGAATATTCGGTATTGAAAAGGAAATGCGTAGCATTAATATTTCATTTGAAAAAGAATTTCGTAAAATTATGATCGGGGCAGAAAAATTTCGCCAGTGCATTTTAATAATGCTGCATTGCTAGTAATTATTGAAATTTACGTGCATCATACATGTTCACTATAGAATGCTTACTATTGAATATGGTTTTCATAGGTTTTATAATATCTTTACAGGAACATACAAAAGAATTCACTTACGGTACTGTATTTCAACAATAATTGCCAGAAGTAAGTTTATAATACCGCATAAATTCTTTTAAATTTAACTAATATTTTGAATGTATCTTCAAGTATAAATTTTATAGATGGTATTCAGGTCTGCACAAAAAGTATTCTAGAATATTTCTGTTTTCTGAAGGGAATTAGCGAATAGCAATTTTGCAGTTTGTAATGTGTTTCATAGCTGAACTAAATTTTCGCATTAGTTGTATTATATATACAAATCTATAGACAATATGCAGGGTTAAAGATTTCTGAAAATTATCCAGCTGTAGATGGAAATAATTTAAATCGTGCTTTCGTCTATGTTATACATTTTATAGTCTGCTTTTTTAATCATATATCCCACTATTAAACGGTTAATCTTTGATACATTGTTTTAAATGTGTTTGAAATGATTTCATAATTCATGCTTGACTCTTGATTTTCTTTCTTGTTTTTTGAGTTTCCCGAATACAAAATTTTTGTTATAAATTCTTCACGCAGGATGAATAAAATATACTTCAAATCTTTCTCTATCCAGTGATCTTTAGTCAAATTCAAACCTACATTATAAAAAATGTTAAATTTACGGCAAAAATTGCTGGCAGTAATGTTGCTGTAAATTTAATGGAATTTTTTTTCAGTGTATTTATTTCTAAACCACTAATAAAACTTCCCATCCTTATTAAGTTCCATAATCGTCTTTACTCAAGTTTAAGAGTGGAGGTGGGGAGACCTAATATCAGGTAACCAAGAAAGTTCGTGCGGTTTTCATCAGACATGAAAAAAAAACCCACAAAAATCTCAAACATTTATTTTATTCTTTGAAATAATCGCCATTGGCTTCAATTACGTGATCCCAACGAGACACAAGCTTATAAATACCCTTTTTGAAAAAATCTTTTGGTTTTGAGTCCAAAAACTGGGCTATAGTTTTTGTGACATCATCTTGGGCTTGGAACTGCTGTTCACGCAGGTTATTATCCATGGCCAAAAACAAGTAATAGTCCGATAGGGCGATGTCCGGGGAGTAAGGTGGGTGAGGCAAAACTTCCCAGCCCAATGTTTTTATCACGTCCCTGGTCGCTTTGGCCGTATGAGGTCTGGTGTTATCGTGGAGGAGAAGAATTACTCTCCTGTTAACCAGCGCTGGCTGCTTTTCGAGCACAGCAGCTGAAACCCTTTTCAGCTGCGACGAGTAGACTTTGGCTGTGATTGTTTTCCCGCTTTCTAAGAATTCATAGTGAACTGTACCAGCGCTAGTCCACCAAATACACAGCATTATCATTTTTTGATGGAGGTCCGGTTTAGCAACCAATGAGACGGAACCAGAAGTCGACCAATGATGTTTTCTCTTTCGGTTATGATACATTACTTATTTTTCTTCACATGTCAATATCTGATTCAGGAAAGAGGCTTTGTTGTGGCGCGACAGCAATGACAAGCAGATGTTCAATCATTGGAGCTTGTTTTCCTCGGACAGGACATGAGGAACACACTTATCAAGTTTCCACGACATCCAAGGCTTTGAAGATGCGATCGGATGGTTTCGTCAGATACTCCAAACCTTTGCGCAAGCTCCTGGCATGTTAGATCAGAATTCTGTTTGATTTCCTCTTCCAGCTGGACTTGGTCTGAGATGGATGGATGACCAACACGGGGCTTGTCTTCGAGGCTCTCGTCTCCGGGCGAAAATCTGCTGAACCACTTTTGAGCGATCCGTTCACTCACTGAAGTCTCTCCAAACACGGAGCATATTCTTCTAGCGGCCTTTGCAGTTTTGTTTCCTAATTTGAACTCGTAGAGCAAAACAGGCCTCAAAATCTCCTTTGTCAACGACATGCTTTGTAAACGACTGTACTTCCTACAAAACTGATAGCGAAACTTGATATACGTTAAACAACTCTCTACTGATTGCAATTTAGGGGCAATGTACAGAAATGACGTCATCAGAATCAGTATGACAACTCCTACGCAATAAAAGTACCTGTTCTCAAAAACCGCACGAACTTTTTTGAATGGCTTCTCTGTTTTTCAACTGAATTTCTTGTAATGATTCTTGGACCGCCAAACTTTTCTATCCAGTATACAACAAGATTACTCACAGTAACACTACAGTAATTATCAGAGAGAATAGGAACATTAAAATAACAGTAATAACATGGTAACTCTAGCAGAAATCGCCAGACTGAAGTCAGCAGTATAGAAATACACGTGTTTGTCTTAGGAGAGTCTAATTAAGTCATACGAGACTGGTATATTTCAATTTTGGTATTGTTTTCAGTAACGGTTTTTTTTTCAACAAATGAAATTTTTGCTTTTTAACACTTTCCAATAAAGTTGAAAAGAGTTTATGCTTTCGGTTTGTCTGACCATCTGGCCGCGTTCTAACTCTTGTAAATATACTCGGGTTGTCATGGAATTTTTTGGAAGTTATTAACATTTACTGAACCATATACATGCACGAACCATATACAATTGAAGTTTCTACCATGATTAGTTTATTTACAGAACAGTCAACATTTTCCCGTTAATTTACGGTCTATGGAAAAATAATTCATCTGAATTTTAAAAGTGTTACACCCTGTCAAAAAATATTCAAATTTATATGCATTTATGAAATTCATTAAAATATACATTCTGTAAAATATGTAGCGAAAAGAATAGTTATTATTCATTTACAAGGTCACGCAAAAAAATTCCAATACATAGTGATAAAGGGATTAATTGTTTGCGACATACTTTGATTATTTTAAACAATTTCATACATAATAAAATTTATATTCATCGCTAAGACTTAATATAAGCTTTTCCGTGCATAATGCAAAGTACATAGCATTTACAGGGACACACAAACGATTTAAAATTGTATATTCTATCCGAAGTACTGTATATTATCGATGATGGCTCTTGGATGAATGAAGTTGATTTTTAAGTATGATGTGCGATTTTAAGTTTCACAAAATGTATGTACATTATACAATGTGCATAAATGCTATGGTTACACAATTTAGTTATACAAGGCTACACAAAAGAGCTCGTAAATGTTACTGAATATGAGCGTAATTTACGTAAAGGTATTTTTAAATAAGTTATGTATTTTTACGTTAAACTGCATTCAATTTACTAAGAAATGTTTTTAGAATATCAATAAACTGACATATAGGGCCACGCAAAGAACTGGATACATGGTCGCCTATGGCTGATAATTTCTGTAAATGTGATTTCAATAGTATTATGAATATTTTAGTTTGAACTAAATTTTAGCTAAATACTGGTATTTAATAAAGGTACTAAGTAAACTACAGGGCTGAACAAAAGTATTCAAGTATGTTGCCGTCTATTAGTATAAATTGATGAAAGAGAAGTTTCAACCCGTTAGGCGTTTTTTTTTCTAGACTAAATTTTCCCATTATATGGTACACATCAATCGACAGATCAAATACAGGGCTGCTCAAAAGCATTGGAATACATATTTGGCTATGGACAGTAACAGTTTATTTCCCTAAATAACGAAGTTTTGTTAAAGATTTCAGTAAGTGTTTGAAAATGTTTCATAATTTATGCTTAACGCATGATTTTTCTGAGTTTTTTAATGTGTACTTTGGTATAATTTATGCAAGTACTCTTTAGTAAAATTTTAGTAAGTAATTTTTCTCAAATTCACTTCGCCAATCTTAAACATTAGGACATGGAATTATTAATTATATAAATGGTTCAGAGTGAAGAGTAAAACAGTTTCTTAGATACATTTTATCTAATTTGTGACATGGAAAATCAATGATCGCAAAATATTAGCATTATGATTCATTGCGTCGCAAATAAGTGATAAATACTAAATAGCACAATATCTATTATTTTTACCATCTTAAATGGAGTTATGTACATCTATATGAAAAGGACATTCTTAGTTTATTTCATTTATTCATTTTTTTTCAGTACACGCTTCTGTGGATTTTCTTCTAAGAATTAACAGTAAATAATGCAATAAACCATTTATATTGAATATTAAAGCCAGTTTTGTGTCAAACCATCACAGTAAACATACACATTTTTATGTCTGATAAAGAGAAAAAGACTGCTTTTAACAAGGAGTATTGAATATCTTTCAGCTTTGGAAAGGTTAATACTATCATAGTATTGTTTAATGGAAATTTCCTATTAGAAAATTGTTGAAATAAATTCTTCATCAAAATCTGTTATGGGCTGTGGTAAATATCGTTGTCACAAATTTAATTTTCAAAAGAGAATTGCTTTAAAACGTTACGAAAACGCACAGAGGATAATATACGTAATGTAGTATTGTACAAATATTTGAAAATATGACAACGTCTTAAAATGTTGCAAGAATAATAAAAAAAACCTTCTTATCAGCCGAATTCAGCCTTAGTAGCCAAAATAATTGCTTTATTTTCTTTTAAAATTACCTCCGTATTAAATATCCTTTACTTAATGCAGTATCTGTACAAAGATCCTTACTAAAAGTATAGTGATGTATACATACGTACATACAAATACAAAAATTGTATACCTCTGTGTCTTTGGTTAAATGAAAGTAATAACGGCTAACGAGTTATCTTTTATTCTCCTGATTCCAATCAAGCTGGTTAATTTGGTTGAAAAGAAATAATAATGACTTAGTTAATCCTGATTCAAATAAAACTCGTTTATTTAGGTAACTAAAAGTATTGATGACTAATGAGCTATCTTTCATAATCCTTGTTAAAATAAAACTCAGTTGATGCAAAATTTAGAAAAGTTTAATTTTTATTTTAAATAATTACCATACAGAAATGAATCGACAATTCATTCTCCTTTCAAACACAACCATTTAAAAAACTTTATTTGTTATGATGATGATTTATCATAAAAGATTTCGTGTTTTTGTGGGTATTAAAAATTTTTTAGAAATTATTTCATCTATCTGTACTCAAAAAATAAAGAAATTATATCTACATAGAATACATATAACAACTGTTTACATAGTTAAAGAAATATTGGCAATTGAAATATCTTCAATAATCTTGATTCAAATAAAACAATAAAGTCATTTGGTTGATGTAAAATGTATTTCACACTAGTATATAAACCCCACCAAATATGAAAGATAAATCTTCAAAACAATTTTAAATCATAAAGATACAGATGATATTATAATATAGAAGGGAAGAAATGAAGATAGGCTTTTTATCATAGAACTTATATTCAAAAATAATATTCTTTTCGTGGCGGTGCTACTATCACTACGCATCATGCGATATCTATATTTAGTTTCGATTTTCGCTTATAGATGGCGCAACAATTTCTTTGGGTGTTATATTTGTTTATAGTGCGATTATAAAAATCTAAATGATCAATAAATATGAATGAAAATAAGTAAAACTGCGGACAGATATCTCTTATTGACAAAAATATAGCTTTTTTTATTTAAAATTATTGCAAAACACATAAACCTTTATCAAAAGATAAACATTTTCTGGTAATATTTAGTTAAGGAAATTTTATACTGGAAAAAAAAAAGACTAAAAGAAAAAAATATTTATCAATTTATGATTTTTGCATTTTATTTATCAAAAACATTATACTTTGATTTTTGATAACTATAACAAAAATATTATGTAAACTGTAATTTAAAATGAGAGATGTAGTACATATATACAGTACATATGTAAAGCGCGCATATACAGTACATATTATAGTGCATATATTTCGTTTAATAGTATATATAATAATATATATTCGTATAGTTATAGTATATATATCTCTTATAATACATATACATATATTATACGAAAAATTACGTTTAATTCTACAAAATTTGCCAAAAAATATTTTTACATATGCATGCTGCTGATTAGAAGGCTTGTTAAATATATTATTTTGAGATATATTATATTATATTTTTGTAATATATTATATTGTTTTGTGACTTATAAATTATTTTACTACTCAGAAATTCATTTTGAATAATTCTGTAACACACTAAACGACAAATTTTAATGGCTTAAATCTGCATCATTTTTAAAAGTAAATTGCAGCTATTAATTTCATTAATATAACTACTTTTTTTCCGGTGCAAACTTACTACATTAAAATTCAAAGTTTTATCTGTATTGATATA
Organism: Maratus speculifer; assembly: GCA_964019185.1. Taxonomy (NCBI): domain Eukaryota; kingdom Metazoa; phylum Arthropoda; class Arachnida; order Araneae; family Salticidae; genus Maratus; species Maratus speculifer. The sequence goes on from OZ025291.1 coordinate 280,419,097, forward strand.
ATTAAAACATTCTACACCACAATATCATATATTCCTTATGTTTTAATTACAATAAGAATTGAAGAGAACTATTGATTTTATTTGCAAAACTTTCAAAGCTGGTAAAAGGCATTAAAAAGTATAAATTCAGCAGAAAGTGTCATTGTTCTCATTAATTGTTAATAGATTGTACCAATGAAGTATTTATCAATGAAGTAAATCAATGCACGGAAGCTCTTGATAGTTGATTATCTGTTAATTTTAATTTAGAACTTGAAATGGTTAAATAGTTATTAAAGGTTTTAGAGAAAATAAAGCAAAATAGATGCGATACAAAAAAGATTATACGAATATTTATATATTTTCTTAATCGGAACATTTACTTACGCCTATGATGGTCGCGATAAGTTCATTTTTCAAGCGAATGGAAAGACCCGGAATCGTCATTTTAGCGTAATATATAAATAGAAGAGTACATATAGGAATAAATTGTCGATACTTTCTCCTTTCCAATACAACAGTGACACAACAATTGTTTCTAACTGCCATCCGTTAATGTTTATCATAAAAGGTATGACGTTTTCTTGACTTTTAAAATCATTATTCAAGTCTGTCGTTTAAATGCATCCAAAAAATTTAATGTCATCAACATTAAGATAATGATCATGAACTGTATACGCAATTGAATTTATGGAATTCACGTGCATGATTAATGCATTCCAGCAACGAAACATTGTACATTATTTTAAAAACATAACGAAGCAAATGTTGAATAGCTACCATTATAGTTTTTAATAATGAATATTAATCTTCATTTCTACATGCTTCCGTCATTATACGAGTTAATGATCTTTACATTATTCATATCATGCATTAAGGAACAACAATTAAAATTAATAAATAATGGTCATCCATCATTTCTAAGCATACCAGTTTGATCTCCAGTAAAGTCTTTCTGTATTGCCAAGACAATACGCATTAATTTCCTTGATTCTTTTTCGATCAAAAGAAGTGTAGAATTTATTTCACACAAAAACAAAGACATGCTTGAATATTGTTTCGATGAAATTTATAAACAAATATCTAATTAGTTGTATTCTATGTAATAATTAACAGCAAAAATACATTATCAAAATAAATAATTAATCAATCTACAAATTCGACAATATCATAATGTCATTTTTATTACTAATTTTAATCAATGAAAAGTATGCTTATAATTATGTAAATAGAATGTATGTCATTTCTGTCAATGAGAGTTTTTTTGGTGGATGTGCATATCGTGCAATTTCCAGCTTTTTTCTTATCTTGAAATTCAATAATTCGATAAATTTCGATTGATAAGTTGGTACAGAAACATAAATGATTATGATTGCAATATATAAAGGAAATCATATTCACTATAATATTTAAGATATCTAAATTTGACCACTGATTGTACTTCACATCAAGGCTTTTCAGCAATATCTATGTTTATCAATCCTGTATAAAGCTGGCATTTTCTTCACCCAAAATATCGGATTTTAAAAGGGAGAAAGATATTAAGGAACATTTTGCTTATGAACAGTTTAAATTTTGAATTTTGAATTTATTTTGATTAAACAAAACAAAATATCTTCTAATCATTGCTTTTAAATGGAGTAAAAAGAGTTAAATCAAAAACATTTCATTAGAAAATTTGAACCCATATACAATATGACTTCGGAAAAATAATTCAATCAACAGCAAATTTCTATTTAACAGTTATTTACAACAGATAATTTAAGAATTCACAAGAGAAAAGATTACAGCTGATGAGAAATATTTACAATTGATAAAAAACTATCTCAGTTTTATCGAAACTATGTGTAAAAAAATTCTCACGCCAAATTTGAAACATTTAAAAACATATTAAACAGTTATGTTCATTCTTTTTAAAATATATATGGAAATAAACTCTTATTTCTAAAATGTCGTACAGTATGTGTGATACATCCCATTTACTTTCCTATATAAATCCGAAAACAATAAAACTTTAAGAAAAATATTTAATACAATTCTTCGAAATGCGGTATGGTGTGTTTCTTAACTTTTATATTTGCGATGAATTTTACAGTTCAGGCTTTTAAGAAAGCTATACAACATGTTTTACAAATATCGAACCTATATTCTGTATAAGTTATAGTGTTGTGAAAAACATTTGAATAAAATAAGAATTTAAATAAGTATCAGCGAGCCAATTTGTTTTTTAAAATTTCATAGAAAGTCGTGAACAAGTAAGCGATTTTTTATATGAATAAATATAAAAAATACGGAAACTGCAGTCCGCACAATAAACCCCCTATTAAATGTTATATAATGCAATTTCTTTTGATGCATTCTAATAAAAATTATTCCTACAAGTATTTTCAAGATACATAACATTTCTAATAACATGAATAACGCAATTAAAAGACAAATAAAACAAAATAAAACAATTTCAGATTGTCAATTTCTTGGCTATCACAAAGTAAAGGGTCTTCTGCTGCATTACATAAATATCCTTTTCTAGTCTTTTCTTTTAATTTCTAAGTAATATTTGTACCACATAAAACAAATGTATGTGGAAGGTAACACATTCCGTATTTTAGAAATAATTTATCATAGTTAAAATGTGGTTGCCCCTGAATATGAACGTCATTTTCCTGGCCTGCATTTTTCTTCTTTATCAGATACAAATATGACGCTGCAGATTAATTCTTCTTATTTTTGGCATAGTTCAAGTCAGAAGCAGTAAAATTAAAGCTACCAGCAAGATCTTTCAGATATTTCTTTGAAAATAATGTGATTAAAGTCTTTGTAAATATTGAGTAGACATTTTTTATGTTATTTTCCTAGCTTCAATCTAAAAAATGTTTTAGATGTACAAAAAATCTATCAGTGTTTTTCTTTTAATAAAAAGATGCTTTTCAATTAGATTTTCAATTCGCAAAGGCCGCGTTCGATCCCTTCATGTTTGATAGAAGTATGATTAATTCCGTCTTTTGTATCATTTGTACACTGCAAAAAAAGAAATGTTGATTTTACAGTATAATAATGGCAACTGGATGGCCAGTTTAAAACTGCAAAGTTAACTAACTCTAATAAACCTTAAAATTAGCATGCAACATACCGTTAAGCAATTATGTACTGTTTAATTCATTTATATGACGGTATATTATTGGTTTTTTTACAGTATAATACTGGCGCCCAGGCTGCCAGTATTATACTGTAAAATCGACACTTTTTTTTGCAGTGTAAGGCACTAAATCACATTTCTAGTAAATTCATCGCGTCTAGTGTATTTAATTTTTTTTTCAATTTTTATTATCATAAAAAAATTGACAACAGGATTACAAATTTAACACTAAAAAAAACACAACAAAACACAAAATGCTGTTAAAACTTTAGAATTTCAATGTAATACATATATTATTTAATTCCTGAAGCATCTTATATCTTATATCGACTTGTTAATTCGTGCAATTACCAAATCAATTTTAAGTGTGTATTATATAAGGTGCTAAAACTGTGACATTCTAAATTAAAAAAATTTCAATTTAAAGTACTTTAATTTTCCTTGTTACAATTGTAATACAAAATTAAGACCAAACGAATATAAAAGAGAAATTTAAAAATAAATTTTTAAAACACTTTTTTTGTAAATTAAAAGATACTGCAAAATATTTATACTCAGAATTCCTTGAAAGTTAGTTATTTTTAATAAAAGATATGAGACACAGGAAAATACATTTTCCTTAATGCGGCGATCACTTCGTGACAAAATTTAAATTCAGAATGTATTGCATGTCACTCTATGCATAACATTATTTATTATGTGATGATCTCTTGTGTTCGATGTCAAAAAAGGAGGCTAATTCTTTCCACAATCTCATGTACTTAACATTCAGCTGAGCTATCTGTGATTACATTATTCGCTCACGTCGATCAGGATATTTATAAACCATATAAAATTCGGAAAGCATAGTTTAGCAAAGTTTGAAGGGATAAAATGAAAATATGCGTACATGACTAATGGATTCTTAACCTAATAAACCAATTAAAATTCATTTTCTTCCAGAGGAATTTAACAGACATTTACTTGAAATATGACATGATTTTATGTATCGTTTAAACGTACATTTGATTGTGCAATACATAATAACAAAAAATCATGAATCTTTATTTTCATTTTCATTTTCATTTTTATGTTTTGGTATGTATATGGGAAACAAGTAAGCTAAGAACGTGACACTAGTAGAAATTTCCAGCGATCATAATTCCAAAATTCGTTTTTTGAAACAAGTTTTCATTAATGTGAAATATAATAGCAGTAAGTCTTGATTATGTCCATCAATATCTACAGTCGAGCCTCTATATAACGAAATCCATAGTTCCAGTAAAAATTCGTTATATAGAGAAATACGATGTATAGAGAATATAAATATAGAGATGTTAAAAATCGTATTTAATGTGTAAATTTTGAACAAATACTATTTTTGATCTTTTTAATTAAGAATTTGAAATGTTTAAAAGTATATATTAACCTATCATTTTATTTCTTAATTATTTAAGCTGTTTCAAAAAAGGGTTTATTTGAAAGCTTAATGAAAATCAAATAAGGAAGACTTGCATTAATTCCAGACGAAGATATCTGTAATTTTTTGTTATTTTGATTTTAAAATTGTCATGCTCTCAAAAAAATAAAAAATAAAAAGTAATAAATAAATAAATAAATAAATAAATAAATAAAAAAGAACTTCTCAAATTTTAACAAGGAATGAAAAATTGTAGTTAACATTTTTCTCCATTTGAAGGCCTTTCTTATGTGCCTCCCATTGATTCCTCTCTTATATGTGTTACAATTCAATTGACTCTGTTTTGAGTACGATGTGGAAAGGTGTATGGGAAGTGGGATGAATTCGTTGGATTTAAAGAACAAGGAGAAAAGTAATATAAAAAAAACTCAGCACTGAATGATAAATCAAAAATAAGTGATAGAAAATTGATTCCATATGATTTCGAAGCTTTTTTAAAACCGAATAAATTAAGACCAATTTATGAAAAAATTCGTTATATGGAGATAGTTATTTAGCTATATAGAGACTGTTTTTAATGTAATCATGCGAAAAGGGGAACGTTCCTACTAAAAATTCGTTATATAGAGAAATTCGATATATGGAGTTTCGTTATAGAGAGACTCAACTGTATATCATAATAATAATAATACATATTCTACAACGAAAAGGTAAGAACTTACATTATAAATAATTATTTTTCCTTATAACACGTCACTCTATTACATGTCTAATAAAATAAGACATTTAAAGTATATTAAAAATTGATATGTTTCAAGCCATTTTCATTGACTCATTTCATTTTTTTATTTACACTTTAAAGATGACTCAATAAAACTGACTTGAAACATGCCAATTTTTAATATACTTTTAATGTTTTATTATTAAAGTGACGTCTTACAAGCAAAATAATTATTTATAATATAAGTTATTACCTTTTCGTCGTAGAATATGTGTTATTATTATTATGGTATGTTTTCATTATAACAGATGTAATGCAATAATTAATTTACCGATTGTATAATCGTGCTTAAAATTAATCTAATGTTTGCATTAGTTTGCATTTTTCAATAACAAAATAATTTTTAGATTAAAATAAAAATCACAGTTCAGTTCTTCATTAAAGTTCGTATAAGAGTCATCTCTTACATTTCATGAACAGCGTTATGAAAAAAAGGATTGGTTACAGGCAGTTGAATTTATGACATTCACAATCTCACTTGTGTGGAGTGACCGGGTACTGAAGTCCACGGGTTATATTTGTCCATACTATCCTAAACGGAAGGATTCCAGAACAATTTTAGGTTAAAAATCTGTAAACTTTCTTCTGAAAACATGAAATTATAATCAAAAATCTTGTTTGAACGTCGTGGTATCGAAAACTGAAATAACCTTTGCTATAGAATCTTATGAAATCAATACTTTTTAGTCAGTGGGTCAAGTAGACCCTATTTTACGAATTTATTTGTTCTGTTTATTTTAAATTATAAGGAGCCTGAAAAAAATATAGATATAATATGCAGAATCTTATTAATAAAATCCAATGACTTCTGTAAGTTGAAAGTGAAGTACGAATAACATTCAAAAATCTCTTGAATGGCAAAGCTGGGATTGTGGAAAAAGCATCAAACTATAGCATACAGTCCAAGAGTCGACCACACAAAACCCTATGTCATCGAACACAAGAAAAAATCCTTTATTTTATGAAAGAGTAGTAAAAGAGGAATCTAATGATCCATGTCTACTCTAAGCGAAGTGGTTCATAAGCTAAAAATGAAGACCACTAGTGGTTGACTCGTATGTTTAGAATTATGTTTGCCTTATAATCAAAAGTATGAAAACATGGAAAACTGGATTCAGGAAAATATAATGCTAAACGTAGAAGTAAAACCACTAGTGGTATTAATTCTTGGTTTATGCACCATTTCGGTTCAGGCAGATATAGATCATGATATTCCTCTATTACAACTCTTCCATAAAATAAAGGATTTTTTCCTTGTGCTCGATGATAGAGGATTTAGGGCCAATTGGCCCCTAATACTAAATCTCCCTAGGAAAAAATGCGTTAATTTAACACCGATTTTTGATATATATAAATTTATTATCCCGCGACGGAGGAAGATTGGACTAATAAGTTGGTATAGAAGTTGGAGCGCGAGCAAGTAAGGTATGATTCAAGTTCAAAATAAAATAATGGTGCTCAATGTCCAGCTCAGATATCCATGTATCCTTTGAAAATCTTATAAGTGTTTCTAATTTATTTAAAGCCAATTTCTTAAAATAAGTTTTTTTTTTTACATTTTAAATTTGCGATACCCATTTTGCAAATTTTCATTAATTTCTTTCATATATTTGTTTTAGTTAGACTGTTTAGGAGCTAAGCATATTAGTGAAAAAATTTGTCTGAAGAAATAGTTCAATTTGGAGTTATAGGCTGGATTAATGTAGAAAAAACAATACAACTAAATTCAATTTCTTATGTTTATTATATAAAGTTGTTCCGTATCACATGTAACAGAAATAATTTTCAGAATGCTTTTTCCACCTGAATAATTTAATTTGTACTAATAACAAGTTATCTCATCAATAAAATATACCATTTTTCGCAACGTATAATTAACGTTTATTTTTATTGCTTTGAGGTAATTAAAGAATTAATCAGGTCTCAGTCAAGCCTTTTCTGTAACTAAAAAAGAAAATAAATAATGAATCTAAAATGCATTATACTACTATAATTGAGAAAGCATTATTTTATAATTTTCTTCTTCGATCGGATTAGGACATGAATTTATCGATAAGATAGAAACATGTCAGTAATGATTTTTTTTTTTTTTTTTGGAAAATACAGGTGAACCGAAATGTAATTAAAAAAATGACAAAAAAAAAAAAAAAAAAAAAAAAAGCCAAAGGATAATAAATAAGTCAGTTCAATAGGACCACGCCTAATGGTAACATAAACTAGAATAAATAAAAAGGAATTACGAAACAAAGGAGGATTCACTGAAATAACTTGATGAAAGTTACTAAATGTTTTCTTGTCATCCTGTTTCAAATTCGGGCTTATCGTGTAATAAAATTTAACAATCAAGAAGTTCCTTAAAAATATACAGCTACCCAATAAAATCAACTTAGGCTTCTTCAGTCGGCTTAAATTAAATTTTTAAACTTTTTCCTGTATACTACAAATAATTTTTTTTTGTGCAAAATATTTTTAAAATGTGTATTTAATTAATACATTTTTCGCATTTAAAATTTAACCATTTAAAAACATAAACTTACAAAAGGTAACAAATGTTTTAAACAAAAGTTAAACTTAATCCTTTAAATTTAACAATCAATAATTTATACTTAAAAATATATATCTACCCAATAGAATCAGCTAAGGCTTCTTCGGTCGACTTAAATTAAAAAAATAACTTCAATTTTCTATATACTATTATTAAAAGATATATTTTTTTTTATCTTTGACTGGGTAAAATATTTCCAAAATATGTATTTAATTCATACGTTTTTCACAGCACAACTCGAAATAGAGATAAAGTGTACACTTTAGAAATATTTTCCAAGCGAAAATAGAAAAAGCTTTAAGACGCATATATAGAAAACAGAAATGAAAAAATATAATTTTTCTGATGAAAAAAAAAAATTACCAAAAATTCTACAAATACATAAGATTAATATTATTCAATTAGTTATTTAACGGATAACGAGCCTTGAATAAAGTGAAAAGAAGGAAAATATAGAAATTTTTTTTCCAGTGGCGCTATAATAATTATATATCTAATTTTAATATTTTTGTCGCATTTATATGTCTAAGTAAAAAAGTACGATTTAGTTTGAGATTTTTGGAATCTATAATCATTCAAGAGCATTCATTGGCACTAACGGCTTAAATTGGAATTAAAATCATTTATTCTTTTTTCTGGGTTGATATCTGAAATCAGTAGATCTGCAGATATATTTACTCAGCATGGCAAGCCTGCAGACAGAAGAAATTTACAAAATAGTGTTCGTTTTTCGAAATCCGCACCTAGCATTCTGAGACGTTTCTACTAATCAAGGGGATGTTACGCCGAGATTGATATTTTTCGAGTTCTAACTAAACATTCACTTGTACATTGACACTAAGATTGGCACTCAGACGAACAATCTCCGATGATCCCATTTTCGATAAAATTAAGAAACATCATGACTCATGTGCAAAAGCGCAGAAAAATTTGCTTTCCAAAAACAAACAGTAACTATCTTTAAATGGATGCTTGCATTTTTGTTGGTACGTTTTCTAAATTTTAAAATTTCCATAAATTATTTGATTTATTTACAATATTTTTTATGCTATCTTTAATCTGAATTCTTGGACCTTCTTTCAGAAACAATTAATAAATATTTTTCACCATAAATTTTCAATAAAAGTTTCAGAAGATGCTTATTTTAAGTTCAATTTGGAATTAATAATCATAAGATTAAAAGAAAATTAAGATTTAAAAAGGATGTAAAAAATAATTTTAAACCAGAAAGAAATAATCATATATTAGGCATTGATTGCGAAATGCATTCAGAAAATTGTAGCAAAACTGCACCGTTTAATAGGTTAAAATATTACGTCTTAACCATAAAATTTTGCATATAAACCATCATCCATATTTTTCAGCCATACTGAAATGCATAATACATTTGAAAACCTAATTTCAGCTGTCTCCATCTATAGTAGGAAAATTATCCGAATTAATTGAGCAGCCCTCCATATCATATACAGATTTGTATCGGTTAACTACATCCATGCCAAAATTTTTTTCATTTAGGAAATGCATAAATCTCAGCTGAAAATTCCTCTTAAGCAATTTTCACTAATATTGAGAATACAACATGGATTCTTTAATGCATCTCTGTATACAAGATGTACAATTTGTATACAATGAATAACCTGAAAAGTATTTAAATTTCAAAGCGTATACCGGATTTTAAAACGCACTTCCAGCATTTATAATTCAAAGAGATTATTATAATGAATTTGTTTTTTGTGTCCCTGTAAATGAACGACATTTGCTATCCCTGTTCAATCGCAATCGTCTTGTTGGGAAATTCACTGATTTTTTATCAATTTCAGTACATTTGGAATAGCGTTATCTCATTCAAAACTCTGCAATCGAGTTTTACGATATACCGCATTATAATGGAGTTAATTTGAGTGACTCTGTAAATGAAATGCATACTTCATATACAATATAAAACACGTCTTTGTGACCCTAAATGAAGTTTATCAATTAAACGACAATCCGTGAAAATTTAGTGGAATTAGACATGAACAGGCAGACAAACGGAACCTATAAACACATTTCAGTTTTGTTCGAAAGTGTTAAAACTCAATGACGCTCAGTAGTCCAAAACACAAAATTTAATGTGAATATTGTTATATTTAATTCGCATTATTGTGTAAAGTAAAGCACTTTTTGTTTTGTAGCTCATAGTACTGTGATGTTGAATATTTAGAAAATTAATGATGTTTTTGTTACAAAACTATGCACCACCGAAAATTACCTTTCCTGCTTGCTTTCAGTGTTGTATGACAATGTGTGTTTAAGGAAAGATCCATTAATAATTTTTGATCGAAAGAATTCGCTAAGTATTTTTCGAAAGCCACCAAACACACAATGAACGATTTCAAAATACCTTACATATCTTCCTGAAAAAAACTAGAAATTCCATTAAAACCAGCCAAATTAATAAATGAGATAAATATCTGACATAATATAATAGTATTGCAAATTTCCGAGAATTTTTTTGTACCTTTAGGTGATAAATTTTTATTTTTGGAAGAGCTTTTTAAGAACTAAACTTTTTATAGTGTTGTGCGGAAATTCCAGGGAATGCGGTTAATGTTTCGCATTTATTTAAAAATTTATTTAAAAATTACTATACAGGGTGTTTCGCTACCAGACCGACAAACTTTGAGGGATGATAGTAGACATGAAAACAAACATTATTAAATAGGGAACCATGGGGCGCAAACGTCTTCTATAGGAGCTAGCGGCCATTAAAGTTTGAGGTCCAAAATTTCAAACGATGATAAAAAACGGAAAAAAGGGTCGATTTGTTTGCGGTTTTCACTAAAACATTCTTTATATTACGTTTTTCTTTTAAAAAAAATTCAAAGGTTATATTCAAAAATTGTCGATAGAGGGCGCTTTAGACTTTAGAGTAACGAACAGTTACTTTTTACCGCTATTTTGTGTATGGGGTTGAAATTATTCTAAAGTTTAGACTTTAACTTAAATTTTAAGTCCAAAATCGGAAACATTGGGATTAGGTAACTAGCGAAAATTAAACTGTGAACAGAGGGGGAAATTTTAAACGCTCATAAATATTGGACAAACAAATCGATTTTGTTGCAGTTTGCGTGTAAGTCATTCCCTTGGTAATTATTTTATTCAAAATGATGTACAGCTTTGGTGCCTTCATATTTTGATAGAGGGCGCTTCCGACACATCTCTGACATTTCAGTGGCATTACTCCTGCGTGTTTTACTACCAGACCATCATACTTCCAAGAAGTGTTAGGGATACAAAGACGACTTGGAATCACATAGGAATGTAACGTTGGAAATGCATTTTTTGCAAGTTACGGTTAATGGAAGCAAAGAAAAAAGTAACAGAAACAGCAGAGAAAGAACGACACGTTAATGTGACAAAAAACAGTTTATTTAAAGGTTTTACGAGAAAAGGTGTTCAAAATTACAACCAGAAGTAGTCCGGTATGCTTGACAGCGGCGTCACGTGAATTCCTCACGCTTTGAAAGTTTCCTGGCATCTCTGATAGTTTTCTGGCAGCTACAGAAATACCAGCTGCAAGGTCTTCAACTGATGGTATGGGAGTCTCATACACCTAATTTTCTATTTGACCCCAGCAAAAGAAGTCCATACATGATAGATCCGGCGATCTGGCAGGCCAATGAACCGGGCTACCACGACCTATCCACCACTGTCCATATGTTACTTTGAACTGTCGGTAAACGGCATTGGTAAAATGTGGAGGAGCCCTATCGTGCTGTTCATCGTTCAAATACTTCATTCTGCTACCTTTGGAACCGGTTCGCGAATGATCACTTCAAAGTGATCTTTGCGCAGGCGCATTACCGTTTAGCGCCATCTACCGTCGCTGTCAAACTTGTCGAACTACTTCTGGTCGTAATTTCAAACACCTTTTCTAGTAAAACCTTTAAATAAACTGGTTTCTGTGACATTAACGTGTCTCTCTGTTTCTGTTACTTTTTCTCTGCTTCCTTTAACCGTAACTTGCAAAAAATGCATTTCCAACGTTACATTTCTATGCGATTCCAAGTCATCTTTGTATCTCTAACACTTCCTGGAAGTATGATGGTCTGGTAGTAAAATACCCAGGAGTAATGCCTTTGAAATGTCAGAGATGTATCGGAAGCGCCCTCTATCAAAAAATGAGGGCACCGAAGCTGTACATCATTTTGAATAAAATAATTACCAAGTTAATGACTTACACGCAAACTGCAAGAAAATCGATTTGTTTGTCCAATATTTATGAGCGTTTAAACTTTTCCCCTTTGTTCACAGTTTAATATTTGCTAGTTACCCGATCCCAGTGTTTCCGATTTTGGGTTTAAAATTTAAGTTAAAGTCTAAACTTTAGAATAATTTCAACCCCATACACAAAATAGCGGTAAAAAGTAACTGTTCGTTACTCTAAAGTCTAAAGCGCCCTCTATCGACAATTTTTGAACATAACCTTTGAAATTTTTTTGTAAGAAAAACGTGATATAAAGAATGTTTTAGTGAAAACCGCAAACGAATCGACCCTTTTTTCCGTTTTTTATCATCGTTTGAAATTTTGGACCTCAAACTTTAATGGCCGCTAGCTCCTACAGAAGACGTTTGCGCCCCATGGTTCCCTATTTAATAATGTTTGTTTTCATGTCTACTATCATCCCTCAAAGTTTGTCGGTCTGGTAGCGAAACACCCTGTATAAATATTTTTGAAATTACTTTTATGTTTTGCATTTTATAACAAATTGTCTACTAAAGAAAGGAAAATTCTTTGGTTATGCTGATGAACATATGTGCTGATTATTTTTTATTGTATTGTTTCGACAGTTCTCTCTATAGGATATTATTATTATAAGTGGTACTACAAATTTGGAAAGGTTTCTGATGAACCCAGGAGATTTTAATAGCTGTCTATGGATAAATACTTAGTAGTTTGTTAGTCATTATGAAACCAAAACTGTTCATTATGGAACCATCGTTATATTTTTAAAAGTTGGAGGTAACCTGGAATAGATTTACTCTGTGACTTACCTTTCGGCAGAGATTTGCAGTGATACTTTCATCCAACTAAGTCGATCACCTCCAAGAAACTCAATTGTACTTCTGGATCTTAGTTTATTATGCCCTTGTTTCTGTTCCTGTATGGTATCCGTGAAACATACATTTCATGAAATACGTTTAGTTTCTAATGTATTTTTTCGTCAACACACTAGCTTTTTTTCGGCAAACATAAAAAGCCACAAAATATGCTGCCGTCGGCAAAAATTTAAGGGAAATTCATCACTTTGCTTCATTTTGTGTACATGTGCCAAAAAATTAGGTTTTGTAAATAAAATATATCGTTTAATCTTTTACAGTCAAAACGCAATAACCCTATTATTTATTTTCCGCGAAAATTTCAGCAAAAATCTTTCATCACAAGATTAGAAATGAAATGAGTTTTGATTATTTCATGTTTTATTTCACTGGATGGGTATTTTCTTTTCCCACAGATATTGTTTTGCTCTATATCAACGGAAGACATATATTTGAAAACATCGTTAATCAAACAGCTAATACATGTTTATTTTAACTATAAAAAGTAATATACTATTAGATATTAATTTAAGAATATATTCACAACAAAATGGAAAAGCAGAACTTGTCTAAATGGAATAGAGAGAATTTGTAGAAGCTAATCATTTTTTTACCTTATTTTAGGTGGAACAAATATATAACATTATGCACCACACATAGTTTATGAAACTCTTTAACGTATTCATAATATTATTAATGGAATTTCCTAAACCATTTGATGAAAGAAAATATGCAAATAAATAATGCAAAAAATTACATGACAAAGATTTAAACAAAATTTTATTAATCATAGTCCATATACTGAAATTAATTATGCTCCATTTCTTTTAATATCATAGTTATACCCCACACAACACATACGTTCAGATTACATCCAGTTTTCCTCTGTTAATTCCAAAATACGTCTATAGATGTATTTTGGACCTAGCCAGTGAGTTTAAATACGTCCAGAATTTGTTGAATGTTTGACATAGACGTATCTACCAAATATCTACAAAATAAGAACGTCAGTTCAAAAACGTTAATTGTATGAAAATTCGACTAATCCAATTTTGGCTAATTCCGAAACTAAATCTGAACTTATTTGTCCCATTTCTTGACATAAAGTAGATGAAAACGGAACCAATCCAATTTTTGTCATTTTTGGAACAAAATCTTAACGTCCTCGTCTCCATTTTCTATATTTGGAACGTAATTTGGAGGAAAACGGAACGTCATTTGTGTAAGTACCTTCACAAAATCTGGACGAAAATTGAACCTAACAACCGCCAAACAGCGGTATTTGTAAAATTCTAAGTGCTTATTTATATTGCATCTCTATTTTGATTTAAAAAATATAATGCAACCAGAATGCGCCTTTATTTACATTTTTTAATTAATAAAATCACTTCGATCTGGATGTATATTAAGCTTGTGCTGTGAAGTTTTCTACAGCTAGGCCTAACAGACTTAAACCTAATTTTTACATAGTCGCTCGCAATTTTCAGGACCTGAAGGATTAATTTTTTTTTATAAATTAATTATGTAAAATATTAATTATTTTCATCATCGATTAGAAGCGATGCAGCGGAGTATTATGCTCCACATCTGTTAATCCATCAACCGTGTGAAAGACGCGTATCTGGTGGTTTGTTTTGATCGAGGTTTTGATTGTTTTTATGATGGAAATTAGTGAAAATAGGTAAGTACATTTAAGATTTTGTTTTCTACATTTACTGTATTTTATGTATGCTTTACATAAAATATTTCTGTAATGATTTTTTATTTTGTTATTGATTTTATTTATCAATTTTTGATAGGTCGACGCTGCATTTGATTATGTAAATAAGAAAGTTTGCAATGATTTTTCTTGATCATATTTCAGTTTTATAGACAGCAAACAAACGATTATTAGGTGGAAATAAATTTTAAATTAATTTTGGTGCAAGTGCAAATAAAAATAAAACTATTTGTAAATTATTTTATTACTTGTTGCTAGTAACGCAATTTCTTTAAGAAACTTGATTGCAATTTTTTATTTTATCTGATTTATCTTTATACAATATCCACCTCTTATTTGGACCTCATATTTTTTTTACATTTTAAAAATTACTAATGTTTACTCTAATAAAAATTCTTTATCCAAATGTTATTCATCATACTAACTATTATGTAAACTAATTTACTTAACACTAATAATTTTAAAAGAAAATCTCAATTTTTTTGCTAAACAAACAAGAATTATTATATTATTGTGTGCATGTCCTGTTTTTTAAACTATAAATGCAATAATAATTCATACGATTTTTGCAAATTATATATACAAAAACACAGATATATGTATGTATATATAATTAGTATTTACTTTAGAATGAAGGGAACGCTGCTAGCTACTAATTAAGGCATTAAATAAAGCAGTAAACAGACGCTAGTTCAGTAAAAAAGTCTTTATTTCGAGGGGTAAAGAGATGTGTTATTGTGCTAAGTTACCAAAAACAAAATATATTTTACATCAATGTGATTACCTATGATTTTTGTTAAGAAAACAGGAAAGTATGTTTGTGTGCTAGTCAGGTCCAACAAAAATCATGAATGTTGTCAATCAGGTGCAGGAAAATCACAAATTCTGTTGATCAGGCATGGAGAATTTCATCGATCAGATACCAAAAAGTCATGAATTTCTTTAATTTGTCACTTGAAAAAATTGCGAGTTTTGTTTATTTGGTTCTGAAAAATCACAATTTTCATTAGTAAGGACACAAAAAATTCATTACTTTTGTCGATTAATATTGAAAAAACTCCGTTTGTTGATTGATTATGAAAAACAGCATGTTTCATCGCAAATTTCATCAGTTTGCCTTAGCAAGAAATTGCGAATTTTGTTGTTCAGGCATGGAAAAATTGCAAACATTGATCGGATGTGAAGAAATCGCTAGTTTATTTGATTGAGCATCAAAAAACATGGTTTTTGTTGATTGGGCAATGAAAAATTGTGATTTTTATCGATCAGGCTGAAAAAAAATCATGAATTTCATTGACTCAACATGTAAAAATTGCAAATTTCATCAGTCGGCTGACGAAAAATCACAAACTTTATCAATCAGGTGCAGAAAAATTACAAATTATAGGCATGGAAAAATCACAAACATTGATCAGACATAGAAAAATTGCAAATTTTGTTGATTGAGCAAGAAAAAAACATAAGTCTTGTTGATTGGACACCGAAAAATCTCGATTTCTGTCAACCAAGCTAATAAAAATCATAAATTTCGTTGATTTGGCATGAAAAAATTGCAAATTTCATTACTCGGACACTAAAACATTATGAATTTTGTCAATCAACTGCAGAAAAATCACAAGTTTTACCAATCAGATGCAAAAGAATCACAATTTTCATGGATCAGGCAAAGAAAAATTGCAAATTTCGTTGATTGGCTTCAGGAAACTTGCAAATTTTTGTCCGTCATTTTCATGTAGTCCTTGAAAACTTGGACACTTTTATAAAAGGCCCTTCTTTTAATAAAGTTGGGCACACCTAACACAATACCATATTTAATGTCATATGTCAGTGCTTGAATTTCATGGCGGGATTTGTGCCCAAAATTTTGAAATCCCGTCCAAAAGAGTAAATACAAGGAGTAAGTGTAAATTTTATATTTTCGTGCGGCTGATTGACACATTTTGAGAGTTTTTTACAGCGAAAGATTATTGAATTTCATGATTTTTTCCGCAAATGATTGACAAATTTTGCAAATTGTTTTCCTGCAATCGATTGACAAGTTTCGTTCTATTCTTCCTGGCGAGAAAAAAGTGATTCTGTTCTAAATTTTCAAAAAAAAAAAAAAAAAAAAAAAGCACATTTAACTTAAAAAATTAAAAAAAAATCAGTTATCATACCAGAAATTCGGACATAGAAGTATCATGAATTTTGAGAGATGGTGTCAAAAAAAGCATTTTCGCCAATCGTTCCCAGAAAATGGCCAGTTTCATCAAAAATTCTGGGGGGGGGGGGGGGGGAATTTTATCAAAGGAATGTGAAAAAGCACAAATTTGGTCGAAGAATCGAGAATAAAACACAAACTTCTTTAAGTTATCGTAGGAAAAACGCTTAATTTGTCAAAGGGTCGCTTTAGGGCTGATTCTGAAGGAGAAAAAAAAAATCTAAAATTCACAGGTATTTTCTGAAAGGTTTCAGCATAGTGTATGTGTGCAGGGAAATCCAGTTTAGACACTGTTTTTTTTCTGCGACCCTTCGGTGTAGACTTTAGAAAATCTTTTGTCAATTTGTAGATTTTTTGAAATTTTTTTAATTTTTTTCGTGTTTTTTTTTTTTTTTTTTTTTTTTTTTGACAAAATTTTGCATTTTTTCATGATTAGTTAAAGATTTTTGCATTTTTTTCTCGATCCTTTACAAAATGTTTTATTTATATATTTTTTTCACTATTCTTTGATGGAATTTGTGTATTTTCCTCGATTTTCTGGCGAATTTGCATTTTTTCACCATCTTCTGACACAATTTGCGTTATTTTTTCACTATTTTATGACAAAATTTTTTCAAAGTTTTTCCAGTGATCCTCTGACGAAATTCGTGATTTACGAAAAAGATTTTTTTGAACAACTATTTGTGTGAAATTTGCATTTTTTTTTTTTTTTTTTTTTTTTTTTGTCTAAATATTTAGATTAACAGATTCTTTGTTAAAACTGTTGTTAGCTTTCGTTTTTTCAAAAACTAAAACAAAATCATTTCACCTTTTTCATTCACGTATCACTTTTTCATTTACGTAACAGATTCTTTTTTTTTTTTCTGAAAATTTTAAATTTTGGGTTTTTTATAAAATTTGTTTTTTTATGTACTATTTAAAGAAATACAAAAATGACAAAATACCACTAAAGCATTTTTTATCAAAAACTCAGAATAACCATGGAAAATGTGTTTTTTATTTTAAAAAACTCAATCTTTTATGTAGTCTATTTATTTTTCAAAGGGATAAATTCCCTTCCTGTGCTAATTACTTTTGTTTCAGGTCTAATAAACTCTGTTTTTGTTCAAGTAGATTTTAGGTTGAATATAGATTGCTGCAAGTTGGGTTCGGATTAATCTAATTTTTTAAAAGTTAGTTGAGTATATATTATTTCCAGTTAAAAATTATACCTGATAACAATAAACAGATATGTTTGTGTGTGTGTTGTTTTCCAGACGGCTGCATTTTCTGATGAAATTGACATCTTTTTTTGTAATTCAGTGATGAAATTTGCATTTTTTAGCAGCCTTTTGACTAGATTTGCATTTATTCTGCAGCCTTCTGACAAAATTCACATCTTTTTTGCGATTCTTCAATGAAATTTGCATTTTTTAGCAGCTTTTTGACTAAATTAGTGTTTATTAACGACACTTTGACGAAAATCATGTTTTTTTCTGCATTGCATTGTTGAAATTTGCATGCTTTACACGACTCTGTGACAATTTGTATTTATTATGCGTTCCTTTGACGAATTTTGCATCCATTAAGCGATCCAAAGGCAATTCGGTTCTGTATTTTTCAATATCATAGGTTTTCGGCTCAAAAAAAAGTCATAAATCTGGAAATTTAGAAAAAAACATACCATGAATTTCGACAATTGTCGACCCCCCCCCCCCAAAAAAAAAAAATCAATTTTGCAAATCGTTCACAGAAAAATTGTAAATATCATAAGAGGTTTGAGGAGAAAACATGAATTTTGTTAGATAATTGTGAAAAATCTCAAATTTCGTCTGAAGATCGTGAAAAAAAACCATGAAATTTGTGAAACAGTAGTGAAAGTAAAACACAAATTTTGGGTAGGGATCACAGAAAAAACAAAAATATCTTCAAAAAACCTGTGGGAAAAATTCACAAAAAACCCCGCAAATTTCAGCAAAAAATCCACGAATTTTGTCTAAAAAATCTACAGACATGCTACTTTTCCACGAAAACGTGGAATTCCGCTTTTTCGGCGACGAATTTTATTATCCCTGGGATCAATGCAAATATGCATTAAAATTTGATGACATTTATATGTTGGGGGGGGGGGTAACGATGTGTTACAACAAAAACGCGAGTCAAAGGGTGCTAAATTAAGAAAATTTCTTCAAAGGATTGCAAAAAAAAGGCAAATTTCTCCAAAGGATCGAAAAAAAACCTATAAAATCTTCAAACAATCGCAGAAAAAATACTATTTTCTTCAAAGGATCGCAAGAAAAAACACGATTTTTGTTAAATGATCACGAACAAGACGCGATTTTCGTCAAAAAATTGCTCTGAAAACATGACTTTGGTGAACAGGTTGCGGAAAAATACTCTAATATTGTCAAATAATAGTGATAAATAATCGTATTTTATCGAAAGATCGCTGAAAATGCTGCAATTTTGTAGAAAGATCACAGAAAATACCCAAATTTTGACGAAAGATCACGGAAATTACGGAAATTTTAACGAAAGATCGTAGAAAATACACATATGCCGACAGAAGATCGTGGAAACCACACAAATTTTGACGAAAGATCACGAAAAATACGCAAATTTTGACGAAAGATCGTGGAAAATAAGCACATTTTTACAAAAAATCGCAGAAAAAACGCATATTTTGACGAAAGATCGCGGAAAATATGCAAATTTCGACATAAGATCACGGAAAATACACATATGTTGACGAAAGATTGTGGAAAATTATCAAATTTTGACGAAAGATCACGGAAAATATACAAATTTTGTCATAAGATCGCAGAAAATACGCAAATTTTGACGAAAGATCGCGGAAAATACACACATTTTTACGAAATGCTGCTGCCAGGCACTGTGCCTTACCAGTTTGGTGTAGGTCAACACTATTTGCTATAGATTTTATTAAATAGCTTATATATGTTTTTTTTATATTGCAATCTACATGAAACATTGGTTGTAGAATGCCCATTTATTGAGTGCTAATTTGTTTTGTAAACGAGGCAATCAATCAATGCTTGTTTCTGAATCAGAGAAGAGAAAATAGTGAATAAAACAACTTAATTTAATATTATTTATTTATTTTGTAGATACATGAGTTAAAGTATTCCTAAGCATTTTAAAATTGCTTTAGAATAAGGTTACTGGATCCACCATATATATAATTTTTTTCCTTTTCTTTTTCAACTAATAGTTACAAGCTCCCTGGTAAATATACTGTCTTGTGGATGAAGATCTTAGATGAGTATAGATTTGTTGAAATGATCTGAAAAAAATCCCTTTCGGCATGGCCTATAGGCGGAGGTAGATTTCGAAAAGTTTTCATCTCAAAGAAAAAAAAAAAAAAAAAAAAAAAAAAGCCTATTTTTACTCAAATGCCCATTTTGGCAATATATTTTGAATTATATTCTTACTTTATTTAAAAAATTGAACAATATGCTCATTATATAGTTCCTAAATAACAAAAAACTGTTAATTAAATTCGTTTGACAGCAAAATTGAATTTAAAAATGAGTCATAAAATAACCAATTTATTATTTTAATACATCCACAATTCTTTAATCAAGATCGCTTTGAGAAATTTTGTGCGAAGTGCCTACTTTGACAGATTTTTTTTAAATATATATTAAGCCTTTATCAAAACTCTGACCAATACGGCACATTACACAGTTCCTAAATAACAAATAACTGTCAATTGAATGCGTTTGAGAGCAAAATTGAATTTAAAAATGAGTCATAAAATAAACAATTTGTTATTTGAATACAACCTCAATTCTTTTATCATGATCGCTTTGGGAAATTTTTTTGCGAAGTGCTTACTTTGACAGCTTTTAAAATATATATATTCACCCTTTATCAAAAAATCGACGAATACGCACATTATATAGTTCCTAAGTAACAAAAAACTGTCAATTGAATGTGTGTCAGAGCAAAATTGGATTTAAAAATGAGTCATAAAATAACCAATTTGTTATTTGAATACCCACAGTTCATTAATCATGTCGCTTTGGGAAATTTTGTGCGAAGTGCCCATTTTGGCAGCCTTTTTTTAAATATATTCTGCCTTTATCAAAAAACTGGCCACTCCGTCACATTATATAGTTCCTAAATAAGAGAACCTGTAAATTGGATGCGTTTGAGAACAAAAAAAGATTTAAAAATGACTCGGTAAAAACGCAATTTCTTAAATTTCCGCAAATTTTAATCACGATAACTTCGTGAAATTCTGTTCAAAATACCCTTTTTGGCAGCCTTTTAAAATATATATTCTGCCTTTATCAAAAAACCGCCCAATACGTCAAGTTATATAGTTCCTAAATAATAGGACCTGTAAATTGGATGGGTTTGAGAACAAAAATGAATTTAAAAATGACGCATAAAAAACGCAATTTGTTATACTTAATGAATTTTTTAATGATGAAAACTTCGGGAAATCTGTTCAAAATACCTTTTTTGGCAGCCTTTTTAAAAATATATTCTGCCTTTATCAAAAAATTGGCCAATACGTCGCATTATATAGTTGCTAAATAATAGGATCTGTCATTTGGATGCGTTTAAAATCAAAAATGAATTTTAAAATGAGTCAGAATATAAGCAGTTTGGATTTGAGGTTTTTTCTCCAACTCCTATTTTTGTTTAATTTATTTTTGCTATAAGAATTGGTTCTATGAAAAACTTGTCAATATAAAAATTGTAGATATTATTGTGAAGATGTAAAATAAATTTAATTAGATTTAATTGCTTAAGAATTGAGTAAGTTATGGTTTTTTTTCTTTTTCCTCCCCCCTTTTTCTTTTTGTTTTTAATTTTTTTCATCGGTAAAAATTGGTCCTATCAAAAACTTGTAAATACAAAAGTTTTAGATAATATTGAGTACATTTATATAAAATTTAGTTGGATTTGATATCTTGAGAATTGACGAAGTTATGATTTTTTTTCTCCCAAAAACCATGTTTTTTTCGCCCCTTGAGCCCACTTTTAACTTTATCAAAAATCTGTCACGCATAAACTTTTTCCTCATTTTTTAGAAGTAATATAAACTTTAAACTGATTCGATATCTATTTTAATTAAAAAGTTATCGCGTTTTTTCTGTTTTCACAAAAACCCTCCTAACTTTCACCTTCTTGGTCCGATTTTGCCCATTAACGAACTTAACCGAGATTTTATGCCCTTTGATTTTATGTAAAAGTTTGATGAAGATCTGAGCATAATTATGGAAGTTATCGTGTCTAGAAGAAAGTGATATACACCGATAGATAGATAGATAGATAGATAGATAGATAGATAGATAGATAGATAGATAGATAGATAGATAGATATATAAACTTTTTTACTGATGGTAGTTTTGGGGTCTAGGAGTCATGATTCGTGTAGATCCGCAAAAATTTTTCAGAAATTCCAACATGGGAGACAATGCAATAGGTAGTATTTCATACGAAATCTACCTAAAAATGATTACCACCCCTCCTTAGAAAAATCGTGGTTTAAGAGCAGTATAAATCGTGGATTCCAATTTTTCAAAAAGGATCTGACTTTGAATAAGGTAAACTTTTCATTAAAATCTATAAATGATACAAAATAAAATTTTGTCTTATATATGTCTGTTTGATTTTGCAATTATGAGTTTGAATAATAATAATAATATGACAGTGGATAATATGGTACTTTTATGTTATACCGGTGCTAATTATATTAACAGTGTATTTTTTTGATGAATGCATTTTAAGTTATTCAAGTTTTACTCATTATTATCAAATTACTATGTATTGTTCTTTTATTCTCAGAAATATTTTTAACATTTAATAACTTTTTAGAAATGCTTATTATAAAGTATAATTCTAATTTATTTATTATTATTAAATACTTTTTATTTAAAAGATATTTTATGATTAATCATATATTTAAGTATTATTTTTGAATTTTCAAAAATTGAAATAAAATTAAGCATTTTTTTTAACTATTTTTCAAGTATGTCTGCATAATTAAGACTGAAAAATAGCATGCAAAAGTTGTTTAGAAAGTTTTATTTGATTATTTTTATTTGTGAATCAATCAGCTTTTGTAAAAACCCTTATTTTGTTTAAGAATGTGTTAAAAATCATTTAGAAACAAACCTATTATTACTATTATTATTTTTTTTAACAAATTTATTCTTCACTTGAGTAAAATGTTTCATATGTTGCTATATCATAGCTGCCAACATCTTCCACTTTTTTGGAACGGAAAAATTTTATAGAAAATTTTTTATGATTAGAAATCGCCATAATCTGTCGATTAAATAAGACGAAAATTTCTATTACATTTTTCCGGGCCGAAAAATCAGAAGAGTTGGTAGCTATGCTATAGTAGAGGCACATAAGTGTTTTGTAATTATATTACAGTACGGAACCATTTATCCATAAACCAGTTATCCGGAATGATACTTCTAATAGACTGATGTTAGAATCTTTTTAGAAAAAAGTGACATACACAATCAGTTTGACATATACATTGCTTGAAACAATTGTATAGTTTGATAACAGCCTCTAGTATTTGAAATAGAAGCATATAATCATACTATAGATTAATAAATAATATTATAATATTACAGATGTTTTCATGCTTATGCAGAGAAAACAAAAAATTTTTTGTTTCCAAGGAGTTCCCATAAGTTATCTTCTTTCAAACTTTAACAATTGATCTTACTTGCATCAGATTCTTGGTTCAAGTAATCTCATAATCAATTTAAAATTAAAAGTAATACGACAACTACATATGTTTCACAAAACTTATCAAATCAATGCTGCTTTGATGCCCAGCCAGTTAACTGGAAAAACCAGTTATCCGGAATACATCTGACCCCAGCCATTCCGTATAAATGGTTCTGTACTGTATGTAATCTTTTTAAACCTGAAAAGTGGCTAAAATATACATTTTATATATTTAAAAGTCATTTTTATGCTAAAATATCAGAGGAAATACTCCAATTCTTTGCATCAATATATGTAATAACAAGTTATTTCATGCAAGTGTATTTCAAAAGGTTACATGGAAAAATGATTTTTTTAATAATTTTTTAAAGAGCACTTTGCAAAATCCTTCGGCCCAGAACATGAAATCAAATTTCCCCGCTCCGTCCTCAGATGCACGTTCTGTCGGGAACGGGTTAAAACACCATCAATTAGAAGATTTTAGCTTTAAAAGCATACATTTGGCTTGTTGATTCCTTTTAAGTTATGCCTTAGAAGTGCATTGCCATAATGGACCAAATGTTTTACAGAAAAACGACCCCTTTTTGAAAATCTATACTAATAAAATAACAAATCGCTCTGTGTGTGTGTGGCTGCGATGACTAGCAAAAATTACGGTACGTACGAGGCTCAAATTTTTTGTGAAGATTGTTCAAAGACTCTGCTAATGTACCTGACCATCAGAATTTTAAAATTCTAATAATTGAGAAATGAATTAAAATTCCTAAATTAGAAGAATGGAAAAGTAGTCCTAATTTAATGGAAAAATAGATTTTTATCAAACCTCAGAATATTTCTTCGAAAGCTGGAAGAGAGGGAAAAGGGTTAATGTAAATGGAGGGCTAACATGACGATAAATGTACTCGGGTTTTTTTTTTTTATAGAGGGTTGTGTTTTAAAATCTACCGAGCCTAAAAACTCAAAAATTAGACAGCTAGATCAGAAAAAATTCACCTTTCAGAAATTCTAAAAATTATTTTCCTACTCCTATAAATAGTTGAAAAATTCATTAAAAATCTATTTATAAAATCTCATTTTATTTCCGTTTAAAGAAACAGATTTCTAAGAAATCTAATATAACAAGAGCAGTTGTTCATCGATGACAACTGGGTGCTGGTGGGTACTCGCATTTATAGATGATTTGTAATTTTTTTCATAAATTTAATATTTATATATCCAGATGACAAATTTTTTGCTGATTTCAAATATGTAAATTTTTCACAGTCACTCAGTTACAACCTTAGATATTAATTTTTAATCCGTTACTTAGAGGACTTGCTCCATTTAAAAGCGAGTTTTTTGAAACCATAAACAATTTTTATATAAGGATTCTTTGGCACCGTGTCAAATTTTTAAAAATACATTATTTGGATATTTTAAAGCTATGCATTGAGTAATATCTTTAAACGCTGTTTAATAATATCTAAATTTATAAAAATCCAATTTTTTTTCTTTTTTTTAAAAAGGAAAAGAAATGTGGAAACGCTAATTAAAATTCTAAAAAAAAAAAAAAAAAAAGATCAAATAAATTATAATTTATAACACATAGTACGTATTTTAAAGAGTAATGAGCATCAAATAAGGGGTGGGGGGATCTTTTAGGGGCAGCGATCAAATACTTAAAATTGTACTTTTTTCTACAATCTCAAATGTGGACTTTTCACTAAGCTCTGGGATAAATGTTACTTATTTAATATAAAATGTTTAGATAGTTTATAACATATAATATAGATTTTAAAGAGTAGGGGACTTGAAATTATGGGTAAGGCCAGGCAATAATTATTTTAGGGAGGGCTTGATCAAATATTTAAATCTGTACTGTTTTAGATGCGGATTTTTCAGAACCCTGGGATAAATAATACTTATTTAATACAAAATTTTAAAAGTGTACCTACCCCTATTTTCAAATAATGATTTCATCAAATATCTTCACAAACAATTTTGTTAAGAAAAAAGTTTGCACCATGGTGGTGGAATATGAAATTAAAAGATTCTAGTCTCCCCACCCCTTTTTTTGTGTGTGTATGCAGAGCTTCTGCTAAACAGTAACATAGGCAGCGAGAATTCGGTTAGAGATTGGATCTTTTAATGAGATTTTGCAGTGTCAATTTCAGTTCATTTAAGAATATCATTACGGGCACGGGCAATGTCAGGCGGCTCAGCTAGTATTTGAATAAACAATTTCATATTACTTGAGAGGTGTAAAAAAAAAAAAAAAAATTAAAACATTGACATGAGTCCTATTCTAATAAAAACCATCATAATAAAAATAAAAGCACAAATCTTTTCACAGTCAATACAAACAGCATGCAACAATGAGATGTAAACAAAAAACCATGCACTTTTGAAGAAAGAAAAAAGGTGACTTAAATTATTACATAGGCATGAATAGGAGAAAACTTGGAATTAGAAAAGGTGAACATTAATCTGATTTTAAATTTGGTCATACTAACACTGCTTTATCTGCACTATATTTAGATGGGGAGATAAAAACTCTGTTTAATGTAAGCAAATTATGTTTTGTATCAAATTGTTGTTGTAAATCTATTATAAGGGAGTCCATTAAAATTTAACTGTGTAAAAATTTTGCTAGCAATGATAGTTTTTCTTTTATTACTCCTAAATTATGGTTACAGTTTATAAATAAATTCCTCTTGAAAGCTTGAATAGTATGAACCAAGTTGGAAGTTAATTTTAGATCATGGTCTATTTTTAATTTATTGTTTTTATAATAGAGCATGTGGTTTTTGTTTACATCTCATTGTCGCATGCCATTTGTATTGACCATGAAACAATTTGCATTTTTATTATGACTATGCTTTTTATTTGAATTTGGACTGAAACATGTCAATAATACTATTTGTTTTAATTTTTTGTTACACCTCTCTCAAGTAATATGAAATTGTTTATTCAAATATTTATATTAAAGGTGAAGTTCTTAAAATCTTGTGAGTTAAAAGTCTAATAGATTTAATAAACTTTTTATGATACTTTTTGAAAATATTAAATCCAAACTATGAAAAACACAAAGAATTTAATATATGAAAAAATAGGAAAATTTCTGCTCTTCTTTGAATACTGCCAAGCAGAAATAATAAATTTCTTATACTAATACTTTTTTTGACATAAAGTCTTTTATTTAAATTTATATATTATTAATTATGTGTTTTATAGTTACTTTTATTTTTTTCTCCTAGCTACTGTTAAGAATCATGTTTTGCAGAGTGGAACATCAGATTGCCGATTGGAAAATTTATAGCAAATGTGTTGCGACATACAAGATTATTATTGTAAATAAAAATTGTAATAAAAGTACTGTAATTGTAAATAAAAATAAATAAAACTTTTTTCCCCACATTTTTATTGTGTGTTTCTCTTTAAAATTGAATGATCTTATACAGTAACTCTTTAAACATTCCTTGACATATATAATATTGATAATAATTATAAGAAATTTATGAAATATATTTTATAATAAATTAGATCTATACCCATTTTGTACATAATCTAGATTTTTAACTAATTATATTGCTCACAATTTGACCATGGCATTGTATTTTTTCAAAATTAATCTAAAATAATTTAAATAGTTTTTTTTTTATGTAATAATACCATTTTTACATTTTTTTTATTTAACTGAAATGTGTGACTATAAATAAGAAACTTAATTTTATAATACCTAAATAATTTACAAGATTTTTTTTCATTCAATTTTGTTGGAAAAAAAAAAGAACTGATGTTAATTAATATGTTGAGTGACACACCAGACACCTGTGTCTAACACTGAATTTTCCCATTTAGGCAGCTTCACTGTAAAATGAGATATAAAGCTACTGATTTTATTTAGAATTTAAAAGAAAAGTCTATTATTCACCAAATGTGAAACCTTTCAGTTGATGATAATGGATAATATAATAAATTTTCTAAATACAATTGCAAAATTATGCGAGTTTTAGTCATCTCTGATTTCTTTTTAAAATCCTCACCTTTTTTAATTGCAGATATCTTTTATTAACCCGTTAGAGACGAACGATCAGTATACATGCCCCTTAAATTGCTCAAAATCTTAGCTTATTCTCACCAGTTATTTTTTTATTATAAAATTTACCTTCTATAATCAGAGCATTTTCAAGATTCAATTATAGAAAATTTTCTGCATTGAAATACTGGTGGTAAAATATTAAAAATTAAAAGGCTCTTGTCGTGAAAGGATTGCATAAAGCGAAAATTTCTATTAAAAATTAGTGCTAGCTAAAAATCATAGCTGTTGTCTGCTATGTAAATTCGACCTTTTTAGATGAATTATCGCCATCAATAATAATATAAATGAAAACTTTTTTTTTTTTTTCAGGAGAAATAGTACAGTTAATCAGCGTAACTTTGGCCAAGAGAAAAAGAAAAATGTTCTATATCACTTGAGTTAATGGCAAAGTTTTGGTCTCAAAATATAGCTACTTGCACTAGTTTGAATTTGGCATCTCATTGGAAATAATTTGTCAAGATTCCATCATGGCAGAATGATCAAAGTTTTGTAAAGGTGGAGCAATGTTACTCTGATTGACTGTATATAAAATAAAAATGTGAAGAAGAGCAAAAATGCATAGATATCTAGAAATGCACAAAGCAATAAATGGTACGCTGGTAGGTATCTTGCATTTTTTATTTCCTATTTTGTGTAGAGATGAAGGGCAGTAACTAAAGTAGTTTCTTTAAAGATCTTTCAGAATTGAAAGTTTTAAAATGCTAAAAATAAGTTTTATTAGCAATATTATCTTTAAATATATATACTTTTAAAAGTCACAAGAAAATTTACTATCCTTTAAATAATTTGTTATTATTTAACAACAACAACAACAACAAATTTTTTTGATATATTATTGAATTAAAAAATTGTTTTATTTATCTAAATATAATGGATGTGAATATATATACATTGGCATTGGCAAGAGAAAAATTTTAACATTTTAGTTAACTATTTTTTTTTTCTAATATGAAATGGAAAAAATATTTTTTTTTTTAAATTCTAGATATTTTAAATAGTTAAAATGTTTGACTTACTTTATTTGCTTTTCAATATAATGTCATCTTTTTTTTATGTTTCTTTTTTTTTTTTTAAATCTATAAGCACTCATATTACGACTAAAAGGTGTCTATATTTCGTCTGGATGTCGAAGTTTTTGGGTGTAATATGAATAAATTTTGAACGTAATACGGACAAATTTTTTGGTATATTATATAGACAAATTTTGTACATAGTACGGACGTAATTTTCGACGTAATGAGAACAAATTTTGGACGTCCAATTTACGTAAATTTTATGTTCATTCTATGCTCATTTTACGGCCCAAAAGACGTAGTTTTTACGTAAAGAGAGGTGACATTTGGACGTAATAAGAATAAATTCTAGATGTAATATGGACAAAGTTTGTACGTAGTATGAACGTAATTTTAGACGTAATAAGAACAAATTTTGGACGTCCAATTTACGTTAATTTTATGTTCATATTATGCTCAATTTGCGGCCCAAAAGACGTACTTTTTACGTAAAGGGAGGTGACATTTGGACGTAATTTTGACTAAATATTGACGAAGTTCGGAGAACTTTTAGACTTCAATTGGACACGTCCATTGATCCAAATTACGTACTTTACACGTAAATTGGACGAATCTGTGTTGTGTGGGACGTACCACATCTACGTATATATTTTCCATTATATATAATGCACAAATGTACAAAGAAAGAAAGCGAAAGCATTTATGATTCTGATATTTTCTTACATACAAAAGAAAGTAAAAATATACTTATTCTTCATGTAAAACTTTTTGATTTCTTATCATAATTGATGTGCACATGTTTATCCTAAAAATATATTAGTAGTTATTTAATTCTAGTATGTGTAGTTATTTTATGAATAAAAACATTAAGCTGTCACTCATTTCTTATTTACGAGTATTAAATAAAAAAATTTCTATGACTATAACTGAAACTTTAAAGCATTCAACCAAGCGATTTGATATGCAAAGAGATTTTTTATTAATGTAATTGGAATTATTTTAATATCTCATTTCTTAAAAATTTTTGAAAACATAAATAAAATATGGCATTTTAGAATAAAATATTTTTACTCGAACGTAATTTTTATTTTATTTGAAGCATAGAAATGAATACTAGTGCATATTTGATAAGAATGAATTGTACTATCAACGGTAAAAGTTCATGAATTGAAGAAGAATTATGTTCAAATTAGTAAATGTACACGTATAGTGTACTGTAAGTAAAGTAGTGCTCTAAAATATTGAGCACTTCAAAATTTTTATTTATACACCTAATATCAACTGATAATGTTCTTAATAAATTTCAGAGATCTGGCACATTTTTGCTTTAAAAAAAAAAAAAAAAATTTGAACAGGAAAAATACAATCAACCAATCTTATATTAGAGATATGCAAAGCTGAAATCAGTGAAAGGAATTTATATGTTGTCATATTATTGGAACGTTCAAAGAAAGGCAAAAAATAACAAGCGTTAGTAGGGTATTCAATATCGCTACACAATGATACATTTTGCTTTCGAGAGCTTTCGAAGAACTTGGAGCCACAGAATACGGATATTTTCTTCTATAGGTAAAAGAAGAAAGTAAATTACAGCTTGGCTTCCGACAAAACACATTTCCCCTGTTACAAGAAAGTTGATGTTTAAGAAACTGTAGATAAGTCTTTATATCAAGAAGTATTATGAAGCATTAAACCTGATTTCTGCATCCTGTTGTCGGGAGTAAACTTTTGCACCCATTTAAAATACTTTGGTCAACATTACGATTGAATTTAAGACGAATGTACTTGCTTAGTACTCTTTTCAGATAAGAGTACATTCAGTAGCCGCAGATGAAAAATAATCTGTTTGACAGTGATAGTACTTATCATCGATTTAACATCGATGGAATTAAGCTGGAAAATTTACAAACACCCAAAGTTGTTCGTGCAAATGCGATTCTTACAACAATATTTTTAAAGAAGAGATCTAATGAATTCATGAAAATGGGATAGACAAGACGTGTCTTTGGACGTGTAGACTTTTTTGATGCAAGAGCCTAGCTGAATTTTTGTGACATCTGTTTGTGTATGGCAGATATACACTGATTTGTCATTTAACTTGCTGAAATACGACGGCCGACATCCTGCCGATAAAAGAACATATCTGTAAGCAATATATACGTAAACGTCCGTCGTACTGTAAATCCAAACTTTTCTGTGACGCTTGTATCACATTCAGGTTTGTCTAAATGTTCTCTAAAGCGCAGAAACAATACTGTTATACTGTTGAATTCGTAGATTACATCCAATATTTGTGTTCTTTATTTATTTTTAACTTTATTTACTAAATTTCAATCACATGGCCACTAGAGAAGTGCTTAAGATGGTGGCAAACTGCTTACAAATTATAAAATCGTCAATAGTTTCTTTTACTTTAAAATTTTATAACAACAGCAGCCAACGTGTGTTAAATATTTTAAATCCATTATCAGCACTATTACGCGGCCAACACGTGTCAAAATAAAATACTTGCATACTCATATTAATTCTTTTTGCATGCCACACTTATTCAAACTTTGCTATTATTATTATTACTAGATTTAATATTTTTCTGATTAAACTTCCATGTAAGAAAGGGGGGAGGATTGTACTTTGTGCTTATATATGAATAAATAAAGAAACAACGTTAAAAAGCACAAATTATATAAAAATAATAGATGTTAAAAAGGATACAGCTGTATGCTTTTTAACATCTATTATTTTTATATAATTTGTGCTTTTTAACGTTGTTTCTTTATTTATTCATAAACTTCCATGTTTCAATTAAATCAATAACGATATTAGTACTGTAAAAATAAGATTGTATCTTTGATGCATTTTAGATTTCTTAAAACTTTATTTTTTTCCATAAGTTGTCGCATTCTCTGGGACAACAAATGTTTGTAAAGTTATATGAAATATTTGACATTTTACACTCAATCTAATTCCTTCTTTATTTTATTATTATATTGAATTGCATAATCCACATTATTAAATAATGCACAATTCACTTAATTATTATTTAACAAGACATTCTTATTAAAATTTAAGATTTTCTGCCATCTGACACATGTAATTACTTGAATGTTAAAAACTAAAAAATTACTCGCATTCTGATGTTTAAAAACTCTTTTTGTCGGTAGACGTTATTTGACAAATCCATACGCAAAGTTCCCACACTCCTTATATTTCCTAAGAACTTTGACACCACTATCAATGATGAGAAAATTAATGTTTAATTTTAAAGAAAATAATGTCCAACCATCTCCTTTATTCTCAAATTTCGTACCGATTCTCTGCAGTGAAATACTTTGAATGTACTGTTAAAATTGAGTGGTGAAATTGTGCAAACCCTGATATGCATATACTAAGTAATAGAACTAAATTATTTTTAGTTTATACTTGTAAAATGTTTGAAAAAGTATAAATGATGGTAAATTCATTAACATCCTCGTTCTTATTCTGATACTTCAAAAGTAAATTGAGTTTATCAGTTAATACATATGGTTGTATAAATGTGAGTTTACTTATTGCATCTCTAAATTTCATTGTCTACACGATTTAGATGTTTTTCTTAAGAGTGATATAATTTTTAGTAAAAGACGGATATAATTAACCCATTAGTGCTTAGCGTCCCTTTTTAGGGACGCTTATAAAAAAGGCGATAAAGCACTTTTCCCACCAGTAAATAAGAAGATAAACAAGCACTATTTTTCACGAGACAAATTCCTCAATAAAATAAGATAAAAGTTATTCGTCTTTTACAAGTGGTGGGAAACACAAAATTTCATTTTTTATGAAGAAAATTGTTTTGTTTAATAAATTTACTTTCTGTAAATTTTAGTATTTTTTTCACAACATAGTTTTTTTTTTTAAACTTGTTTTCACAAAACTTGTTTTAACTTCTTGCTAATACGATTTTTTAGTTTTGGATGTTTAATTTGTTCTTTTTTCTTCTTAATTTTTTCTTCCTTTTTCTTCCTTCATCATTTGTTCTTTTATTTCATTATATCTCTTTATCTTTGCAGTATTGTAGTAGATCTAGTAACTAGTTAAAAAAAAATACTTTTTGTTATGAAAATGTTCTGTTGTATTTAGCGTTGCAAAGGTTTGAAAAAAGCCGGTTTAAACCCGGGAATAAACCGGGTTTTTAGGAATAAACCTGGAAAAAACCCGGGATTTTTTGGAATAATTCGGTTTTTTGGGAATAAACCTGGGAATAAACCTGGTCTATTGGAAATAAACCCGGGAATAAACCGACTCTTTGCAACTCTAGTTGTATTAAAGTGTATGCACTGTAGCGATAATTATTTTAATTTTAAATTTCCGAAATGTGTTCGTCGTTCTTGTAATAGAGGTAAGTAATTTTCGCTATAGTTTTGTACAAGTTACATTACGTTCACCATAAAAATCTGCAATTTTTGTTGTATAATCATTACACAGTTTCTGTAGAATACTTCTATTCTGAACAATGACAATGATCCGCAATGTCATCAAGTAATCATTTTCTATAAATTCTGTGGTATGAATTTGTAACATAATCTTGCAGATTTTTAAAAATGCTGGTCAATATGATGATATAAAGCAAGATTGAGAGCCTGGTTGTGGAAACGTTTAAGGGTAATCGACTGACGTTGGAGATGGTATTGGATTTTGCCACGTGGATCAAGGAATTGAGAAATGTAGAAACCTGGCTCACTACGTTGACATTTTCCAACTAGGTTTGCTATAGCTTGGCATCTTAAAGTTCCTAGTGAGTGTCGTATGAATTGCTCATGTCTACACTTAAGCAAATTATGAATTACTAGCGTCAGTAGTATAGTAATGGGGGTTCCAGCCCACCCCGGTGCACGGTGCTGACCTCTGCATGCTGCTTGAAGGTCATCGGGCGTTCGAGCTGTAAGAGGGGGGTGGGGTGAAGGTCATCGGGCGTCACGCAAGGTTAAGATGACGTCATCTTAGAGGATGAGTGTGTTTTAGATAAGAATTTTTTTTTTTTAATTTTAAGCGGGAATTTTAGGGAGTTAGAATTTTTTTTTGGTGTACTATAGTACGATGATTTTTTTTTAATTTTAATGCGGGGACTGTAAAATTTTCGGTGCACTTTAGTTTTAGATAAGAATTTTTTTTAATTTTAAGCGGGAATTTTAGGGAGTTAGAATTTTTTTTTCGGCATACTATAGTACGATGATTTTTTTAAATTTTAATGCGGGGACTTTAAAATTTTCGGCGTGTTACAGTACGTGGGGTATGTTTTTCGATTAAATTTTGCTGTTGTTCATTTAAAAAGGTAATTAAAAAGTAATTAAAAATAAGGAATGAAGAGACTTTTTTTTTTCACCATGTTCTTTGATGAGGGGTTAAGCGGGTATTTCGGGACACAGAATGTTTTTTTTTTTTTTTTTGTACTATTGTACGAGTGGTTTTTAATTTTAATGTGACGACTTAAAATTTTTCGGTGAACTTTAGTTTAAGGATCTATTTTTTCGATTTTAAGCCGAAATTTTGGGTAGATTGATTTTTTTTTTTTTTTTTCACCGTGTTTTAAATAAGGGGTTAAGCGGATATTTTGGGTGGCATAGAATATTTTTTTCTGTACTATTGTACGAGTGGTTTTTAATTTTAATGTGGCAACTTAAAAATTTTCAGTTTGGTGTAATTTAAGAGTTTATTTTTTGATTTTAAGCAGAAATTTTGGGGAGTTTGATTTTTTTTTTTTTTTTTCCACTGTACTCTTACATGATGAGTTAAGCGGATATTTTGGGGGAAATTATTATTTTAGCCTAATCATACGCGAAGGATATATTTTTTTTTCGGGGGTTGCTATTTTAATAAAGAACTAATTAAGAAGGTTTCATTCATGGTGAATTAATGAATTTTTTTTTTTTTTGGGAGTAATTTTGTTAAGATTGAATTATTTTTTCATTTTTTGGAGTTTTAAGCGGATATTAATGTTTAATAGGGGGACTTTAATTTTTTTGCAATGAAATTGACGCGCGCTCGTCAATCTAACCGTTCGGAGTTTGTAATTTTCTTCGAATCATGTGTGCATTTTGGTTTAGAATATCTTAGAAAGACTTCCACCACGTTTATATCTATCCATTATCATAAATAACACATGCTGGTAATGGGAATTTGGGAATAACAATTTTAAATATTTATTGAATGAAGGAGCTTTAAAATTATTTCGAGTACTATTTTTAGTCAACTATGTTATACACTTGATATTTCAGAATAGTTAAAAAATAACTTTAAAATTTGAATGAAAAAATATGTTTCAAAATGGGATTTTACGTGCTAGCATTGAATCGCACTCGTTGTCCTAACGGTTTGGAATGTGTGGTTTCCTTCGAACCTTGGTGAAAATTTAATTGAATTGATTATTATTATTATTTTGTGTGTGTTGTATGTATGTTGTATGTATGTGTGTGTGTGTATGTATGTATGTATGTGTGTGTTGTATGTACGTGCATGTTGAACGTATGTGTGTGTAATTTTTTTGCCGATAGGTGTGATCTTTAGCTGAAAGTGACCTAGGGTCAAAACTTTTACCCAGGAATCGCCACGGGGAGGCAGATCACTTGATTCCCGTATTGCACACATTCACATACATTATTTCGAGCGATATTTTTAGTGAACCATAATATGCAATTGAATTTGTAGAATAATTAAAAAAATAACTTTAAAATTTAAATGAAAGAATGTTTCAAAATGGAATTTTACGTACTAACATTTAATCGCGCTCGTCGGTTTTTACTGTTTGGAGTCTATCATTTTGCTTTAACCTTGGAAAACCTTGCGTTAATAAGGATATTTCAGAAAGACACCCACTTTGGGTACTCTTTTAAACTAATATTTGTAATGAGATGTGTTCGCGCGCGTCGGCCTAACTGTTTGGAGTATCAACATAAAATTATCAAATTAATACAAAATATTTCAAATAGTAAGAAAATGATTGATTAAAATCACCAAGTAAGAATAAAAATACTTCAAGCAATGAGAAAATAAATGTTTAAAATCGCCAATTTAACATAAAATATTTCACACAATAAAAAAAATGAAAGATTAAAATCGCCAACTCAAAATGAAATCTCATGCAATTAGAATAAAAACATAAACAAAAATCGCCAAATTAAAAGATTATTCTTATCTCACAATAAATATTCTGAAAGACCTATTCAAAAATTCTAGTTAATGTTTTTATTCAGAATTCAAATAAAACTCCTTAAGTTTTGACATGTCACTAAAAATTTAAAGTAAACATTTTTTCAAAGTGTAATTATCAAAGATTAATTTTTCTAATAATTAACTCATGTAAAGATAGTTCAAAATGCAATGATTCACCATTTGCTTTTTAAATCTTAGAACATATTATTTGTGATATAAACATCACGTTATGTAAAAATTATAAATAAATATTAGTAGTTTTAAAATAATTTTTATTCGAATGGGTAGTTTGATAAATTAATAACATTAGAATTTTTTGGATTAAGAAGTAACGATTGAGAAACTTACCATTTCAAAATATTTTCTTGGCATAAATGAATTTAAAAGTATTAAAACCATTTTCAAAATATTTTTATATGAAAATTAAATATATATATTTTTTTTTTCTTAAGAGAAATATTTTACGTGGGTGAAAAAGTGAGAGTCAGTTAATTTATGAATCATTTTAAAATATTACCTCGCAATAACTTGCTTTGAAAGTATGTTCTTAAACATATTAATATTTAAAAGTTTAGTCATTTTATACATTTTATATACAAATTTTACTTACCAACATATGAATTCGCCTTCATTCCGCATTTTCTTGAAGAATAATTCCTGATAAACTCTTATCAACACTGCATGTTGGTTTGAATCACTAGCAAGTTAAGACAGGTATGATATGAGTAATCGTTGGGATTTCCGCAAAGAGGTGAAGTCATTCTTATCAAATCCTATTCTGAATGAGAAATATTTCAATTGCAATTAACTTCAGATTTTCTTATTTAATAATTATTTTTTTAATTTGCAAATTTTAATTAATGTTTTAGTGAAATTACCTTTAAGATTTTAATTTTTTTTAATTGCTTATACTATTTCAAACAGGTACATTCTTATTTGTAAATACAAAATCATAAAAAACATATTTGAAT
Organism: Maratus speculifer; assembly: GCA_964019185.1. Taxonomy (NCBI): domain Eukaryota; kingdom Metazoa; phylum Arthropoda; class Arachnida; order Araneae; family Salticidae; genus Maratus; species Maratus speculifer. The sequence goes on from OZ025291.1 coordinate 280,455,897, forward strand.
GATTTTATTATTATTATTGTTAGACATTATATTTGAAAATCATTTAAACCTTTAGCTTTTATTATTATTATTACTTAGATATTAAGAAGTGACGAAGACCTGTAGAATTAATCTCATCTTAAAACTGATTAATATTCGAAGAAAAATTTATTCTGTTATCTTTTAATTTACCAAACATATATCTTAATATTCATTAACACACTTCTTATTTAATGAATAATATATTTTGATATTTCAAAAATTAAACTAACTCTTAAGAATATGACTCGATGCAATTTACTTATTTTATACAAGTTAACTTTATTAATTATCGTTAAAATTATTCATTTACCAATGATTTAAACTTCACATTTTAAAGTTATTTATATAATATACTAACATTTAATTATAATAGGTTTAATTTTATTAAAATTACTGAAGAAAATAAAATTTATACTAAGTAAAAATTTAAAACCATCAATTAAATATATTAAACAACAGCAACAAACTTATAAATAAGATATGAATAAATAAAAAATATTTGAATCACACAATAGTAAAAAGAAATACTTAATCATTCATAAAAATTCTTCCCTTTAACATTCGCATCTATGTTAGTAAAAATATAACACTAAAGTTTTCAAAAATATTATAAACATTTACAAATCAACAAAGAAAATTGAGTATTAAATATCAAATAATGGACATGCACTCTTTACACTCACATCTTACAACGTACTTAGTAACCAAATTTAATGATTTTTAAGCATGTCTTCTTAAATTTTTTACTATGAAAGACTATCACAGTTGAATTTTTAGCTTTCTCTTCATAACTTTATCGAGAGAAAATTGAGTATTAAATATCAAATAATGGACATGCACTCTTTACACTCACATCTTACAACGTACTTAGTAACCAAATTTAATGATTTTTAAGCATGCCTTCTTAAATTTTTTACCATGAAAGACTATCACAGTTGAATTTTTAGCTTTCTCTTCATAACTTTATCGAGAAATATATAATGTATACCACACGATTTCATTAAATGAATCACAATACAATTCAAACTTCTCATTTTCAATGTTTTATATATACTAGTGTTTATCAAATAGATGTTTATTCTGAACAATCATTACTTAGTATATTGATGAAAAGTTTGTGTTGAATGGTTTTTAACTCAAATGGTGTGAGAGAAGAATATATTAGGACAGAAGTTATTAAATATAGAGTCTTTAAAGTTTATATCCGTATAAGAAATGGCATTTCAAGAAACAAAGTTGTGTCATATTTGAAAGCATTCTTTATATTCGAAACGCACACGTAATCACGATCACATCACTGAAGAGTATAGAGAAGCTGTTTATGTTGTATATAATTTGAATTTTCATTAACACAATATTAGAACCGAAGTTTTTCGACAGTTTGAAAAGTTATGATGCACAACGTCTGCACACGTTAACACAGAATAAGATTAGCTTATGCCCTTTCGATGATAAGCGTTATTTGCAGGTAAGATGCATTAACATAACAACATTTTCTTGATAATTTTTCTTGCAGGTTTCGAAACCACAAACATCTGATCATACTTCTCATTTTTAACACGCGACACTAACCATTGGGCCATTAAAGCCCGTAATTTAGTAACTAAAAAAGTAAGAAAGATCATCGAAAGTGATTACTTCACACATGCAAAAAATAATTTTTATTGTGACTTATCAGTTAAAAATCACGAAGAAAAGAAAAAAATCACATATGTTTTGGATTACTTTGAGATTTTATGAGTCACCTCATCAGTTAAATAGACATATTCACTTCTTATGAAATGTATTATATTTTAGTTTATCAGTCATAGTGTGATTACTTATTAATAATTTTAGTATCATTAAAAAAGTTTAAAAAAAGTTAAATGTATCAAAAATACAAGTTCGTGTCTTGTAAAAATCTTATTAATTAATTATTAAGTATTAAAATAATTATCAATTAATTCATTAATTAAATTAATTAATCTTATTAAAATAATTATTATTTCTAATAACAAAGAATTAATTGATAATTATTTTAATACTTAATAATTAATTAATAAGATTAATTAATTAACAAAGCATCGGTCATATGATATACATCACGTGACCAGTTGATGACATATGTTCTATGACGTCACCTATCTTAAGATAAAATTATCTGATAACATTTTCTGATAAGGACTTTGAATCTCTCATTTCTTCCTAAACCTTGGAGTGAGAAGGACGTGTATTTTTGAAAGTGTTGGATTAGGTGAGTATACAATGTTAAATGTGTCTTTATTATTAAAGTATTTCAATTTAATTATGCATGAAAATTAAATATTTTTTTCCAAATTTTAGTACAACTTGAAAACAATAATTTGAAATAATAAAATATGAAAATTAGAATGAAAAGTTTCGCTTGCACATTTCATAACACTGGGATAAACTGACATCAGTAATAATTTTATTTAAAAATGTTTTTTAAATAATAGAAGGGAAAATAATCATCTTTAAAAGACTAACTGAATTATTCACATATTTTTAAACATTGATATTAAAGGTTTTTTAGATAAATTTTATAAAGATATGCTGAGACATAACCAAATAGGTTGAATATCATATAAAACTTATGAATATTACTAAGCTGAATCATTGAAAACCTGCTTTGACAAGTTATTTTTTTCAAGTTAGTTAAGTTATGTTATTTGCATGTGAGACTTTTTTTATAAAACCATACAGGGAAATAACCAAACAGGTCGATTATCATATGAAACTTATGATTATTACTAAGTTGGAATAATCAAAACCTGCTTTGACAAGTTAATTTTTTCAAGTTAGGTTAGTAACGTCACTTACAAATGAGAATTTTTATTAAAATAATTTGTTGATTTCTTAAGATATTTGGTAAAATGTTAGTAAAATACTAAATGAAGTATGCAGACCTTGTCTGTTGACTTTAAATTTGTGTATTAAATGAATTTTCCAAGTTTTACCATGCACATGCAAAGGTTTCATTTAAGTAAGGAAAAATTATTACATATGTCATTGTTTTTTCGATTAAAAATGACAAGTCTTGCATCTTAAAAATTTTGTTCATGTGTCAATAAAAGCTTTTTGGTTACTAGGGCAAACAAATACCTGGTTGTTAGGGTTGATAAATAGTTGGGTGGTTGGTTGTTGAAAACTTATCAATGAGATGAAATTGAAGGGGAGGGGATGTAATAATTTAACAGTTAAAACTGAAAATCTAACTGACATACTAGTTATTTGCGGAAACAGTTGAATGGATGGTTGGTTGATTAAAACTTATCAATGAGATGTAATTGAAGGGGGAATCTAATAACTTAACAGTTAAAACAGAAAACTTTAATCACATATAAATGATTATGGCTATTAAAATTTGTCGATTACTAAATATTAGTGAATCATTTTTAAATAATTTGTAACGATTTGTAAAATTATTTTAACAATTTGTTTAAACCTTTAACACGAACTTGTATTTTTGATATATTTAACTTTTTTTAAACTTTTTTAATGATACTAAAATTATTAATAAGTAATCACACTATGACTGATAAACTAAAATATAATACATTTCATAAGAAGTGAATATGTCTATTTAACTGATGAGGTGACTCATAAAATCTCAAAGTAATCCAAAACATATGTGATTTTTTTCTTTTCTTCGTGATTTTTAACTGATAAGTCACAATAAAAATTATTTTTTGCATGTGTGAAGTAATCACTTTCGATGATCTTTCTTACTTTTTTAGTTACTAAATTACGGGCTTTAATGGCCCAATGGTTAGTGTCGCGTGTTAAAAATGAGAAGTATGATCAGATGTTTGTGGTTTCGAAACCTGCAAGAAAAATTATCAAGAAAATGTTGTTATGTTAATGCATCTTACCTGCAAATAACGCTTATCATCGAAAGGGCATAAGCTAATCTTATTCTGTGTTAACGTGTGCAGACGTTGTGCATCATAACTTTTCAAACTGTCGAAAAACTTCGGTTCTAATATTGTGTTAATGAAAATTCAAATTATATACAACATAAACAGCTTCTCTATACTCTTCAGTGATGTGATCGTGATTACGTGTGCGTTTCGAATATAAAGAATGCTTTCAAATATGACACAACTTTGTTTCTTGAAATGCCATTTCTTATACGGATATAAACTTTAAAGACTCTATATTTAATAACTTCTGTCCTAATATATTCTTCTCTCACACCATTTGAGTTAAAAACCATTCAACACAAACTTTTCATCAATATACTAAGTAATGATTGTTCAGAATAAACATCTATTTGATAAACACTAGTATATATAAAACATTGAAAATGAGAAGTTTGAATTGTATTGTGATTCATTTAATGAAATCGTGTGGTATACATTATATATTTCTCGATAAAGTTATGAAGAGAAAGCTAAAAATTCAACTGTGATAGTCTTTCATGGTAAAAAATTTAAGAAGGCATGCTTAAAAATCATTAAATTTGGTTACTAAGTACGTTGTAAGATGTGAGTGTAAAGAGTGCATGTCCATTATTTGATATTTAATACTCAATTTTCTCTCGATAAAGTTATGAAGAGAAAGCTAAAAATTCAACTGTGATAGTCTTTCATAGTAAAAAATTTAAGAAGACATGCTTAAAAATCATTAAATTTGGTTACTAAGTACGTTGTAAGATGTGAGTGTAAAGAGTGCATGTCCATTATTTGATATTTAATACTCAATTTTCTTTGTTGATTTGTAAATGTTTATAATATTTTTGAAAACTTTAGTGTTATATTTTTACTAACATAGATGCGAATGTTAAAGGGAAGAATTTTTATGAATGATTAAGTATTTCTTTTTACTATTGTGTGATTCAAATATTTTTTATTTATTCATATCTTATTTATAAGTTTGTTGCTGTTGTTTAATATATTTAATTGATGGTTTTAAATTTTTACTTAGTATAAATTTTATTTTCTTCAGTAATTTTAATAAAATTAAACCTATTATAATTAAATGTTAGTATATTATATAAATAACTTTAAAATGTGAAGTTTAAATCATTGGTAAATGAATAATTTTAACGATAATTAATAAAGTTAACTTGTATAAAATAAGTAAATTGCATCGAGTCATATTCTTAAGAGTTAGTTTAATTTTTGAAATATCAAAATATATTATTCATTAAATAAGAAGTGTGTTAATGAATATTAAGATATATGTTTGGTAAATTAAAAGATAACAGAATAAATTTTTCTTCGAATATTAATCAGTTTTAAGATGAGATTAATTCTACAGGTCTTCGTCACTTCTTAATATCTAAGTAATAATAATAATAAAAGCTAAAGGTTTAAATGATTTTCAAATATAATGTCTAACAATAATAATAATAAAATCATTCAAATATGTTTTTTATGATTTTGTATTTACAAATAAGAATGTACCTGTTTGAAATAGTATAAGCAATTAAAAAAAATTAAAATCTTAAAGGTAATTTCACTAAAACATTAATTAAAATTTGCAAATTAAAAAAATAATTATTAAATAAGAAAATCTGAAGTTAATTGCAATTGAAATATTTCTCATTCAGAATAGGATTTGATAAGAATGACTTCACCTCTTTGCGGAAATCCCAACGATTACTCATATCATACCTGTCTTAACTTGCTAGTGATTCAAACCAACATGCAGTGTTGATAAGAGTTTATCAGGAATTATTCTTCAAGAAAATGCGGAATGAAGGCGAATTCATATGTTGGTAAGTAAAATTTGTATATAAAATGTATAAAATGACTAAACTTTTAAATATTAATATGTTTAAGAACATACTTTCAAAGCAAGTTATTGCGAGGTAATATTTTAAAATGATTCATAAATTAACTGACTCTCACTTTTTCACCCACGTAAAATATTTCTCTTAAGAAAAAAAAAATATATATATATTTAATTTTCATATAAAAATATTTTGAAAATGGTTTTAATACTTTTAAATTCATTTATGCCAAGAAAATATTTTGAAATGGTTAGTTTCTCAATCGTTACTTCTTAATCCAAAAAATTCTAATGTTATTAATTTATCAAACTACCCATTCGAATAAAAATTATTTTAAAACTACTAATATTTATTTATAATTTTTACATAACGTGATGTTTATATCACAAATAATATGTTCTAAGATTTAAAAAGCAAATGGTGAATCATTGCATTTTGAACTATCTTTACATGAGTTAATTATTAGAAAAATTAATCTTTGATAATTACACTTTGAAAAAATGTTTACTTTAAATTTTTAGTGACATGTCAAAACTTAAGGAGTTTTATTTGAATTCTGAATAAAAACATTAACTAGAATTTTTGAATAGGTCTTTCAGAATATTTATTGTGAGATAAGAATAATCTTTTAATTTGGCGATTTTTGTTTATGTTTTTATTCTAATTGCATGAGATTTCATTTTGAGTTGGCGATTTTAATCTTTCATTTTTTTTATTGTGTGAAATATTTTATGTTAAATTGGCGATTTTAAACATTTATTTTCTCATTGCTTGAAGTATTTTTATTCTTACTTGGTGGTTTTAATCAATCATTTTCTTACTATTTGAAATATTTTGTATTAATTTGATAATTTTATGTTGATACTCCAAACAGTTAGGCCGACGCGCGCGAACACATCTCATTACAAATATTAGTTTAAAAGAGTACCCAAAGTGGGTGTCTTTCTGAAATATCCTTATTAACGCAAGGTTTTCCAAGGTTAAAGCAAAATGATAGACTCCAAACAGTAAAAACCGACGAGCGCGATTAAATGTTAGTACGTAAAATTCCATTTTGAAACATTCTTTCATTTAAATTTTAAAGTTATTTTTTTAATTATTCTACAAATTCAATTGCATATTATGGTTCACTAAAAATATCGCTCGAAATAATGTATGTGAATGTGTGCAATACGGGAATCAAGTGATCTGCCTCCCCGTGGCGATTCCTGGGTAAAAGTTTTGACCCTAGGTCACTTTCAGCTAAAGATCACACCTATCGGCAAAAAAATTACACACACATACGTTCAACATGCACGTACATACAACACACACATACATACATACATACATACACACACACACATACATACAACATACATACAACACACACAAAATAATAATAATAATCAATTCAATTAAATTTTCACCAAGGTTCGAAGGAAACCACACATTCCAAACCGTTAGGACAACGAGTGCGATTCAATGCTAGCACGTAAAATCCCATTTTGAAACATATTTTTTCATTCAAATTTTAAAGTCATTTTTTAACTATTCTGAAATATCAAGTGTATAACATAGTTGACTAAAAATAGTACTCGAAATAATTTTAAAGCTCCTTCATTCAATAAATATTTAAAATTGTTATTCCCAAATTCCCATTACCAGCATGTGTTATTTATGATAATGGATAGATATAAACGTGGTGGAAGTCTTTCTAAGATATTCTAAACCAAAATACACACATGATTCGAAGAAAATTACAAACTCCGAACGGTTAGATTGACGAGCGCGCGTCAATTTCATTGCAAAAAAATTAAAGTCCCCCTATTAAACATTAATATCCGCTTAAAACTCCAAAAAATGAAAAAATAATTCAATCTTAACAAAATTACTCCCAAAAAAAAAAAAAAATTCATTAATTCACCATGAATGAAACCTTCTTAATTAGTTCTTTATTAAAATAGCAACCCCCGAAAAAAAAATATATCCTTCGCGTATGATTAGGCTAAAATAATAATTTCCCCCAAAATATCCGCTTAACTCATCATGTAAGAGTACAGTGGAAAAAAAAAAAATCAAACTCCCCAAAATTTCTGCTTAAAATCAAAAAATAAACTCTTAAATTACACCAAACTGAAAATTTTTAAGTTGCCACATTAAAATTAAAAACCACTCGTACAATAGTACAGAAAAAAATATTCTATGCCACCCAAAATATCCGCTTAACCCCTTATTTAAAACACGGTGAAAAAAAAAAAAAAAAATCAATCTACCCAAAATTTCGGCTTAAAATCGAAAAAATAGATCCTTAAACTAAAGTTCACCGAAAAATTTTAAGTCGCCACATTAAAATTAAAAACCACTCGTACAATAGTACAAAAAAAAAAAAACATTCTGTGTCCCGAAATACCCGCTTAACCCCTCATCAAAGAACATGGTGAAAAAAAAAAAGTCTCTTCATTCCTTATTTTTAATTACTTTTTAATTACCTTTTTAAATGAACAACAGCAAAATTTAATCGAAAAACATACCCCACGTACTGTAACATGCCGAAAATTTTAAAGTCCCCGCATTAAAATTTAAAAAAATCATCGTACTATAGTATGCCGAAAAAAAATTCTAACTCCCTAAAATTCCCGCTTAAAATTAAAAAAAATTCTTATCTAAAACTAAAGTGCACCGAAAATTTTACAGTCCCCGCATTAAAATTAAAAAAAAAATCATCGTACTATAGTACACCAAAAAAAAATTCTAACTCCCTAAAATTCCCGCTTAAAATTAAAAAAAAAAAAAATTCTTATCTAAAACACACTCATCCTCTAAGATGACGTCATCTTAACCTTGCGTGACGCCCGATGACCTTCACCCCACCCCCTCTTACAGCTCGAACGCCCGATGACCTTCAAGCAGCATGCAGAGGTCAGCACCGTGCACCGGGGTGGGCTGGAACCCCCATTACTATACTACTACTAGCGTCAAAATTAAACAAGATAATCACAGCACTTAATTTAGTTTTAATAAACAGGTTGTTAAAATAAACTTTATTTTGTTGGTATTTCAAAGTAGCGGGTTTTCCGGATACGCTTTAGTAATTATTTCGATTTCTTATTGGGTGGTTTAAATTGTCTGTTAGTTTTCGATTGGCTGTTCTCTCCTACCAACCCTTTTTCTTTTATTTCCTTTCAGCTCAGCTTATGCTCTAAAAAATGACAGTTTCAGGATGCCATCTTTCGTTTTCAGGAAGAAAAACTATGCTCATTCTTAGTGCTTTGAGCTTCTACCTTTTTAATGGGTTTTTTTTCAACCTCGTTACATTTTTTAAGGTTTAAACCAGTATATACAACTTGAGTTTCTGACTAAATGTCGGTTTGAGATGAAACTACCATAAATAAACAAATGATGAGAAAAAGTTTACGATAGAAACAAATAAATTAAGCTGTAGCTAGTAACTAATTTACCTAGTCATAATTATCAGCGAACATCGGTGAACATAAGTGTTGTTAAAAGACAAAATTGTTTGAAAAGTCTTTTAATGGTACCTATAACTTGAATGAAATTCTACTATACTACATTAATCATATTTTTTTAATAAGTCTGTTTCTCTAAGTGCTTATTTTTTTAAGGCAGACTAGTGAAATTTATCGAATTCATTACTGCTTCTCAGTTTAATATATTTATAGAGAACGATATATGTATTTGGTTTCCATATCAAATCAAAAATTAATTGAATACGGAGTTCAAGAAGCAATCATTTCTCGGTGATTTCATAATTATATAAATACGAAGCACACATAGTCGTCATTCAATCCTTCCGTCTGTCCGCATATAATAATACAAAAACTACCCAAGCGAATCCTTTTAAATTTAAAATATATAATTATTACATAATTTTGTCGAGTAATTACAAATTTTATGAAAATCGTATGTATAGTTCAGCTACAGGGACTATCAAAAGTATTCCGTTACATTACGGTAAATGAGAAAAAAGATTCAAGTAAATTTTAACGATATTGCACTCTTTCGAAAATAATGCAATTCGTATGCATCTATGAATTGTATACTAAAATATACATTCTGTACAATCTGTGGTGTAAAGAATATTTGTTATTAATATATAAAGCCACAAAAAAGTACTCTATTACATAATGATGTAGGGGAAATATTGTTTGGGTGCGTTATATATATATATATATATATATATATATATATATATATATATATATATATATATATATATATATATATTGTTTTTACATTTTATGAAATTAATATACGTTGTTGATGTTTACTACAAGTTAGTTCCTGCATAATAGAAAGCATTTATTATTTAAGAGGATGCATATATGATTTCAGATGCTGTATTGTATCCGAAGTACTGTACATTTTAAAAACCTCTTTATAGTACGAAGGCACCTCATTTGTTACGTTTGACATGCAATTTCCGAATTGTTTTTTATAAGATCCTCATTTCGACACTTCCGCAAAATGCAGTCTCGTAAACACCTCCATAATAGATTTTTTAAAACTAAATATTTTCTTGTTGAAATAAATAAATAATCTAATTGGAATAAAATAAAATTCCTCATCCTAAAAATGCTTGATGAATTTTTGAAAATATATGCCCTTTGTGTCTATTCTATAACTTAGATATATCGGTACAAATAACTGTTGACATTGTTTTATCTAAATGTCCTGTGATTTCGCAATTACAAACATATTGCATTCGAAAAACAGAAAAACAGAAAATAGAATCCTTTTCCTTTACCATCTCTGAGTTACATATAACTTCCTCTTATAAGTCAGTATTTTTCATTTATGATTTGTGACTTTCGAATTTTTTTATCGCTAAGTATTTCTAATTAATGTCAGATATCTCATGAGGATATGTTCAGGATGACAGTCTACAAGACGTGTATGAACAGCTTATCACCTTTCGATTGCACGGCTCCTAACATCTGTTCACCCAATATCTAAAACCTGTAATGCGATAAAAATGTATTACTATTAAGGTTAGTTTATTTTTATCTAAAAAATTATTGTGACTATGAAAATTGATTAGCGCTACAATGTCAGGGCTGTAGCTAGAAGTGAATGATAGGGGAGAGGGTGGGGGCACATATTTTCTCTCTCTGACGCAGAAAGATAAATTAGTGCATATTTACACTGTTGGTATTATAACTTCATTTCATGCAACTAGTACAGTATTAAGCATCATATTAGTTTCATATGTGCAAATATGTTTAGCGAGTATTGAAACACTTACACTAAACAATTTATTTTTATTACAATTTAGTATTCCTCCGAAACTGTGAAAGATCCTCAAAACTAAATTACATTTTTGAACATAATTTCATTTGGATTTTCGGAACATAAATTCATTTAGTGACCATGGAATCTTTTCCAAGGAAGGCTAAAAATGTTTTAGGGAGGTGGGGGAGGGGTGAACCCCCGCTGTAGCACCTAATTGGCTAAGAACTTGTGCCGGGCTAAAGTGAAACCCAAAAATGAAAAATATATTGTTCGTGTTATTCAACAGTACATATATGTTTTCAATGCTAATAATCTTATTTAAAATGACTCATCAACTTAGTGTCTAATGTGATATTTATATAAATATTGCAACATGGAACAATATTTCGCGTGCTCTTCGTTTAACGAATGATATTACATAAAGAATAACTTTTCCCTTGTCTCCAGATACACAAAGGTTAACTTCAGCAATTTTCCTTTTTTTGGAATGCCGTTTAAATCAATTGATATCAACTTGGACCACTATTCTATGATACAAGTTATTTACTTCTCATTTAAAATACATGATGACTTATTTCGAAGCACATCTCTATGTAGAAAAAAATGAATATTTTTTAAAAATACAAAAGCTTAAATATATGATTTTTTTCTGTAGACTCTTGTTAATTAACTATAAAAAGATAAAAATAAAAATATATGATAAGTAACACTGATCTACACGATTTTCAATGGGTTAATTGGGATTTTATGAAGCATGTTGAAAACGTAGAAAGGAGAAAAAAATGTTCAACAGGTCTCGTTCTCTTGTTACATACATTCAAAAATAAAAATTATTAAATTAATATTCCATAAATATGTATTGTAACCTACACTTTATTTTAAACAGAAATTGATTTTTAGAAATTTTAAATATGCGAATCCAAAACTGCTGCTCTTTCACTCAAGTAGCTCTTGAATTATATCTAAAAAACTACGTGCATTTATATTTGTCTTGAAATTATTAAAAAGAATTTCCCAATAGCAGTTCAAAATTTTACATTTGCGTAATTCGTTAACTACTTCACTAACTGACTTTATGTTTCATGATTGAATATGAAATCTGATGAAGAATCCAATTTTGTGTCAAATTTGGGTGTTTGCATATAATATTTTAAAGTTCTTTACAATTTCAGTTTGGAGACAACTCCCTAATCTTATGTGGTAAATCTGAAGCTGGCATATTTCTTTATTTTATTGGTATTTTTCGTTTCAATCGTAATTTAGAAACTAAAATAGGTGGGATGTTATTTTTTTTCGAAAATTTTACACTCTCCATTATTTTTAGAATTATGTGCAACAAACTTTTCATGCATAATGAAGAAAACCATATTCATTTTAATTATAACCCTTTAAGCGGTTTAACCGTATTTTACCATCACGTAATACTTTAATTCAAAGGCTGATTTAACACAAGATTGATATTAATGTTAATTTTTTGAAAGAGATAAAAAAGATATGTAAAGTTATCAAATACAAATCTTCATACCAATACTTTTCATAGTCATTATTTTATGAATAATTAAACATGAATGAAAAAATCTGCAGGACGCTTAAAAGGTTTTAATGTTCGTTAAAAAACTAATTATTGTGGTTTGTTATTATTTATAAAATTGTTTTCGAATTCGTAGAATAGTTAGAGTAATGCAGAAATCTACTAAATATTTAAACCTTGTAGTAATTCATGTTTGCAGAGAAATTTTTAAATGATAAAAGGGCCAAATTGGCCTCTTGGTGTTTATACATCAATTGCGTCACTTGCACCCAAACATTCCTATACAATAAATGATAATTGCAATATCTGAATCAATCCTTAAATACGACATGAAAAATTAAAAAATAACCCTATATATATATATATATATATATATTATTTATTTTAAATCGATTTACCTCGCATCGGAAAGAGTTAAAATACACCCAATGTTTTGGACTTTATCTTTAAAATAATCTTTCAGGGTTTGACCTCCGATCATTTGGAGCCCACTATGGAAGCATCATTGTGTTGACAGCCTGTAACATCTGACTTGTTGAAGCGTCTCAGTGAGATCGACCACAGAGAACGTAACAGAGCCTCAACTCGACTTGAAAAGAACGCCCTCAGTGGATGACTTAAAAACTAAACCATCGCGTTGGCGATTTTTATCCTCGTGATTTCTGTTTAACTGTAGCCCTATTTTGGTTTGGCGCTTCTTGCTGAATGCTGATTTGATTATCTTTGCACACGTGCTTATGCTATTTGATCTTACAAGGAAGGTCTCCATACGGGCATACTCAGAAAAATCTGAAAAAAATACAGAATGTTCTTCTCATATAGTTATATATGTTTATAAAAAAAATTTCGGCGGAACCTCCTTATAACGTCCGTAAAAAAATAATAAAAATTTCGTTTATTTGGCGATTTATCTCCGGTTGGCGAAAAAACGAAATTTTGAAAAATACGCTTTTACGCTTCGAATACTTTTTAAAGAAAAAACTTTCTATGTTCAATTTATTTAAATAAGTTTAGTTTAAGTAATTTCAGTTTTGCATTTTTACTTTAAGTGTAATTTTGTCATATACGTTTATATGTACTTATAACAAAATTAAATTACTATATTTTATCATTTAAAACACAATTTAAATTGATTTAAAATTGTTCCAAATTGAAAAATACACTGTTAAAAATCTGCAGCATTTTGTTGCAATGCACTCCCTTGCTTGTATAGAAAACGGTTACTTGGCCGTGAAATGGAGCTTTCTCATTGGTTGGAATAGAGATATTATATACAAGCGGTGGAGTGCGTTGCAACAAAATGCAATATTGCACAAGCTACAACACCTGCTAAAAATCTGTACCATTTTCTGCAGCGTCACTCCACCGCTTTTGAAAACGGTCAATTCACCGTACTATGGAGCATTCTCATTGGTCAGAAGAGAGATATTCTATAAAAGTAGTGGAGAGACGTTGCAGTAAATGCTGCAGATTTGTAACAGTGAAGTCAATTAAAATCAATTTTCAGATTCGTTAAAATCGTCTGCTTTTGGCGAGGAAATGCACTGCTCGCCAAATCCAGCGTCGCTTTCAGCTTTTCACGCCAATTATTCCAAACTATTTTATTTTTTTACATATCTAATAATGTAATTCCGCCGCTAATTTTCACTGATCCTTTATTACCTACATGAGTAGTTTAATTCGGATTTTTTTCAAAAAATTCTGAGTATGCCCCCAATGGAGACCTTCCTTGTTAGATTTCCGCGCTTATATTGATTCGTAATTATTACTGTTATTATTCTTGAATTTTCAAGTTTAAATTATTAGGTCGTTATGTTACGAAGAGACACATGTATTGTTTGCAAGTCAAAGTTATTTCATATTAAAATAATTCTTTCATAAATTTCAAAACAAGAAGCAGCAAGCCGTCGCTGTATTTTTTTTTCTTTTTTCTTTTATCATTTGTCGCCAAGGAAGAGATGTTTCGCCGAATTAGCAACCTCTCTTATGTTATGATCGTAGTTTCAGAGTCATCCGCTCGTCTCGCTACTGTCTATGCGTAATCCCATGTTAAACAAGTTGCCATTACAGTGTATGAAAGTTGATTCTCTGTTACTACTCTGTGAGATCGACCGCAAGTGGATCCTTGAAGATGACTTTTACACATTCGCTGCCGATCATGCGCCAGCGCGTGATGTGGGGTGACGTCCAATAGCCAGTCACGCGCTGGCGCGGGAAAATCTGTCACTGATTCTTTGTTATAAAAAGTAAATCGGCTTCTGGAAAAAATCCACTTCTACAGTACGGCATTAACCATCATCACATTTTCACGTAAGCGGCAGAGAACGTGTCAAAGACAAAGTTCGAAACGTTTCAATTATTTTAAAGATGTGTAATGAATTTCAATATTTTTTATGTGCACGCTGATTGATATCTATTGTGTTTATGCTATTAAATTTGGCAGCGTAAATACAAGTTTTATTAGAAATGATAATTTAAGCTTTAAATACAATCAATTTCTTATTTTCATAAAAAATACAGAAGCTGAATTTTTATAA
Organism: Maratus speculifer; assembly: GCA_964019185.1. Classification (NCBI taxonomy): domain Eukaryota; kingdom Metazoa; phylum Arthropoda; class Arachnida; order Araneae; family Salticidae; genus Maratus; species Maratus speculifer. The sequence continues at coordinate 280,470,955 of OZ025291.1, forward strand.
AAAAAATATTTTCCTAATTTATCATTTAATATGTGAAACAGAAAACTTTAAAAAAAATCGTACGTGATTTAAAATAAAGTAAAGTAATAAAGAGAATAATCTAAAAAAGCATTTAAAAACACCTCTAATGCATGTTTCTAAAAATTCGGGCACAAATAAATGTTAAAATATACCCACCTAAAGTACAATTTTGCTATATCCCAGACATATGGCTTTCTTTTGCACTATGGAATCCATAAAAAACAAATCAACTAATTTACGATCACTGGAAATGATTTTGGTAACAGATGGAAACTATTTTGAGCTACTAGTGCTAAAAATATGGGCCAATAAGCGTCATTTGTTACCTTAATGACTATGAGGCTCATAACTTCTGGGAACGAAAAATTTATCTTAATATTAATATATTGCGTATAAGTATTAAATAAATTTATTTAAAAAAGAGATTGTCTAAAATAAAAAAAGGATTACTTTATAACTTGATATTAATAATTTTTAAAATTATTTTTATGTATCGACATCATAGTGTGTAAATAAAAATTTATTTTTGTATTGGAAAAAAATATTTTTGTATTGTTTTATATAGAATTTTTCCCAGAAGTAATATTTGCTTTGCATAGTAAATGGATTATGAAAAATCGAAACTGCAAACGGGAGCGTCAAGTACATTTTAATAAATCATTTATCATTAAGTAATGATAAAATAAAATATCTTTCATTATCTTTCCCATTCAGCTGTCTAATATTTTTTATTTTACATTGTCCTTCTGAATTAAGAATGAAACTTTGTATAGACATGGCTTTTTTGTGTTTTTTCTCTTTTAAACAGTATTGAATTGAGACATTTTTTACCGGGAGGGATTTCTGTGACTCCGGGGCAGGGGGTACATCTTTGTCTTTCGGAAGAGGGGTAAGGGGTAAAATTGCATTTTTTGACCACTAAAAACACAAAATCTCAAAATCTTCCGAGGGAGACATCTTGTTGGTCCAGTGGAAAATGACCCCCCCCCCCTGAGCCATCTCCTTGAATTAAACTCTTCTTTTAAAGACCTGTTTTTTAATAAAAGGAATTTATAAACATTTTAGCTGCAGAATAATTTTCTAAAATAACATCATCTATTGAACACATATTATAAAACGAATTGGTAGACCACAAATTTTTACCCTCTGCTTTCATAAAAATAAAAGTTTTCATCAAATAGTCAAATGCTGTTTCTTTATAGTTGAACACATGACTTGTTTGTTTGCAAAAGTTTTAAGTGTGAAACATAATAAATTGTCCGAGCTTTTACCTGTACTTTTACTGTATTTTAAAAATGTTTGTTATCTATTTCAGTTTAAAGGACTTCATGGACCAAACCAACAAAAACTTTTTTATAGTCTTCTTTTAAGCTTCCAAAAATATTTAATTTTGTATCGTTACATAATGGAAACTTTCTCGAAGAAGTCTTAGCAGCGCTCACATTGCGTATGAGTTCAGATGCGCAATTCAGATTCAAATATTTTGAATTGCTGTGAATCCGCGTTTTATTGAAGTATCCTGGGTAATCGCGTCACGTTAAGGTTCTACCAATTTTCATGACTAAGTTCTTTTATTTTTTTCCAAACAAATTTAGTGTTTGATACAGTAATTGATTCACTATGTATACAAATGTGTGTGTCATAACGCGATTCCAGGGCCTAATTAGCGTTGTTACAAACATTCACCGCTAGTAAAGAATAGAAATTTTTCCTATTTATGGCTATAATTTTGCACGAATATGACATTTAAAGAAGGCTAAAATTTCTATTAAAAATTACTATTGGAAATTTGTACCGGCAGTAATCAACTCCTCCATTGGCAATTAATTTGATGAAAGTGACGTAAATGCGTCGTCGAATGTAAATTATCTCTGTACATTGTTAACCTATTTACCGATAACCGTATATACTTATCGAATCAATATTAAGTCAGTATTTAATAGAAGTATTATTAATTAGAGGTAAACACCGAAATAAAAATATAACGTCATATAGCATGCTTGGTAGGTGGGAAACAATCCTTATATACTCAATTGTTTTAAAATGAAATTTTATTTGTAAAGACGAGAACCCTGGTTGGTCCGGAAAATCAATGATATTCTTAAATTTTCAGAAGATAATTACTCATTATTTCTACATATATGAGCATGGGCTATTGGAGTTCTTTCTTAGCTTGTTTTTAACCCTTTCGGGTCTGGTGTACTATTAATAGTACATGTCTTTTTGTAAGGTTCCACAATTCAAACTTTGAGTTTTTTTTAAAAAAAAAAACAATGGTTGGCGTCGCCAAATAGGAGATAGACTCTTGCCAAGTGGCGCGCCCTCGACGAAAAGGAAAAACTGCGTTCGGGCAGTCGGGGCCGAGACAGACAACAAAGTGTGTGCTTCTTCGTGTGTCGCGAAGAAGTACTGTTCTTGTGGAATAATAATAATAATATTTATGTAAACGTATTCAACTTCTGTGTATAGGTGTCCGTATGTTATTGTGTGATGTTAATAAATGTTGTTCGTTTCTACATTTGATACATTTGATACTACATTGAGTGTTCTACATTTGATGGTCGTCACAGTGCCAGCAACACAAAGTTTGATGTTTTCCGAATGTTTTTGGGAATTAGAACGGCGATCCGTATTGGCGCAGCCTAGTGGATATGAACCTACAGGTAAGAAGTTCTCGTGCTAGCCCAATCGAAAAATATATATCTTTATAGGTAAAAAATATATATATAGGTAATCCTATATAGGTATTATACAGAAAAACATAATAAATTAAAAAAAAAAATCTCTTTTCTCTTTCTAGTGAATGAAAAATGAAATAAAAAGAATTGAGAATAAATAGTAGGTTCTGTGTTATTATTTTCTTGGCAAATGAAAAATATCTTTCATGATCATTAAATTGAAAAAAAAATGTGTTTCGTTTAATCGATAAATTGTACTTTAGAGTATTATCCATTTGACAATTACGAAATATTGTTTTCGAAAATGATTTTTTTTTTTGTTTGTGTTACTTATGAAGTAATTTGGAACAAATGGCTGGAATAGGAATTTTTATTTCAGAAGTGTTAAAAGGATAAAATAAAATAATTATTGTTTGGTTTTTGCAACGGAGTACCGTTGATTAAAGGAAGTAATAGAAATTGGTTGTGTTCAATTGTTATTGATATAGATTGGATAATATATATATATATATGTACATATTTTTATTATTATTTTTTGCATTCACTGTCTAAATTCGGTAAATCGAAACTAGTGTTATGAAAGAATTCTTTTATGAAATATTTTTTTTTATTTCTCTCTTGTAGTGCAACCGACGTTATGATTTCAATAATATAAACGTATATAGAGTGTTATAAGAAATGAATAAAGGAAAATTTATTTATGAATTTTGAATGGTTGCCAAAAAATTATACTCTTGGTAGTAAAGAATTCTTTTTTTAATTTGCAATTTCGTTTCTGTATACAGAGTGATTAAAGAAAAAAAAAATTAAAATTATATTGATGGTATTTTAAGAAAACAAACAAAATATACATAGATATTTTTTTTTTTCGGTTGTTTTTTCTATGTTGTTGTTTTGAAATAAATGATACGAGAATAGTGTTATGACAACATTGAATGTTCTTAAGGTTTGTGATTTTTTTTTGGGGTATTGTGAACACTATTAAATGTTTATTAAGAGTAATTAATTAATAAAATTAATTGTTTTGAGAAAATATTGGTACACTTAGATATTGTAGAATTGTTTTATTATGTTGAGTGATGAAAACGAAATCGAACGATTGATCATTGAATATACTACTGTGTTGTGATATACTATTGATGTATATGGTTTCTAGAACTATTTTATTTAATTTTTTTTTTATTAAGTATTAAGTTTTGGTTACTTATGCTGCGGTTTTTTCTTTTTGAGTAGAAGTAAATAAATGAAATAAATTATTATTTGAGCGATAGGTTATATCGTCATGGTTGTGAATATGTTTCCTGAAGGGAATGAATAACTCTTGGGGGTTATTACACTGTTACTGATTGTTAGAATTACTGGGATTTCGTTTCTTTTTCCGGGTTACCATGGCATCATCTTTCTTGGGTAAGGGTCGCAAGGAGGATCTGGTCGAACTGGCCACCGAACTGGGGTTAAAAGTTAACTCAGATCTAACGAGGGCTGAAATTAGAAAGCTAATCGTTGACAGTGGGAATTTCATTGAAGATGAAGCCAAAGTTTCTTTGAGCAGAATAATAGAAGACAGACTTCGGCGTGAGAAAAAGGAAGATGAAGAACGAATTCGGGAAAAAGAAAGAGAAGATCGAATCCGAACAGAGGAGCGAGCCCACGAAATTGAGTTAAAACGCTTGGAATTATTGGGGAATAACGTACATTTGGGTGAAGTAGTGGAAAATTCGAATGAAACAAGGTCTAAAGTACAGCTGATGCAGATAACCCCAAAGTACGATGAAAAGGTAGACGAAATGCAATTGTATTTGGTAAACTTTGAACGTCGGGCGGCAATGGCATGTGTACCAAAACCCGAATGGGTGGCATATTTATTAGGACTTTTACCAACCGAGATAGCTAACAATATAGCCCGGGAGCCTCCTGAGAGAGCCAATGATTATGATTTCATAAAAGAAATGTTGCTTAAACGCTACAAACTGAATCCTGAAAAATTGAGACAGCTATTTTTCCGACATCAAAAGGGACCAGAAGAATCTTGGAGGAGTTACTGTCATGCATTGAATAGTTATTTTAACGAGTGGATAAATGAATTAAAAGTCGAGGATTTCGACCAATTAAAGAAGCTACTGGTTGCGGACCAACTTAAACGCAGAGTACCAAACGACATAAAAGAACATTTCTTGGACCAATGGAATAAAATGATTGATCCTTTGGAGGTCGCAGAAAAGGTTGATGAATACGAAAGTTTGAAGGACGGTTTGAAGAACAATCCAGTGCACAAAAAGCCAAGGGATGTTCCCCGATGGCAATCAGAAGAGAAAAATAAGTTTAAATTCAAGGAAAGGTTCGAAGGCAACAAAAGTAATCATTTAGCAGGTGTAACCAAATATGGCGGAAATGACAAGCAAGTTGACAGAACAAAATACCAAGGAGGGTATCAAAGGGACAGGGGTCCTAGAATATCTAAAGTCACATGCTTCGTATGTGGTGATCCAACGCATTTTGCACGAGCTTGTCCTAAGAATAATAGCCAAGGAAATCGGGGCAGAATCGAAAATGTTCGTAGCAATTCGGTCACTACAGAAAAAGTCATAGAGAATAAAGAGGTATTGACTGCTCGAATTACCGTGCCTATGTCATTCCCTCTCAAGGCAAATTCTGTGAAGTGTGATGAACTGAAGGAAATAGAATTGAAATGTGGTTCTACGATTCTTAACGGCATTTTAGACACAGGGGCTCAAATTTCAGTCATAAGACATGACCTGGTTCCTATTAAAGAAGGCGATGGTGAAGGAACTGTAAAACTAGTATGTGCATTTGGATCAACTGAAACAGCCCCGTTAGTAGTTTTTAAAATGAAAATAAATGACTCGCGACATTGTGAAGTCCCTGTCGTATGTGCGGTATCCAAAAAATTGGTAAGCGATATGCTGATATGTTCTACAGCGTTTGACTCACTAAATGATGGAATTCAAGAATGTCAACCCGTGACTTCCCCTTCTGTGCAAGAAGATGAACAGAAACAAAACTACAGCCTGAATGAAATTGTAAAGAGTGATGATGAAGAAGAAGCACTTGAGATAGAAAGTCCTGCTATCTCCAGTGAAGAAGAGGGTTGTAAAGAAAGTAGATCAGAGTTTATAAAGCTACAGCGGGAAGATGAGTCCTTAACAAATATTTGGAAGCTTGCAGAAGAACGGAGAAATGGATTTGAGCTAGAGGACGGACTGTTGTTACACTCTGAATGGGTGTGTGGCGAAAAAATAAAGCAAGTGGTGTTGCCTTACAGCAAGCGAGATTTCGTATTGAAAGTTGCCCATGAAATCCCCCTGGCTGGACACCTGGGTGAAAAGAAAACGAAAGAGCGAATAAAGTACTCATTCTTTTGGCCGACTATCAAAAATGATGTCAGGAAATTTTGTGAAAGTTGCAAACCTTGTCAAGTTAGAAGAACTGAAACTTACCGAGATAGAATTCCGATCCAACCAATTACCAGGCCAGAATACCCCTTTGAAGTTTGGAGCGTAGATTGCATTGGCCCCTTAGAACCTCCTTCCAGAAGAGGACACAAGTATATCATTTGCGCGATTGATTTATGTACCAGATGGGCAGAAGCAATACCGACTAGAAATATAAACGCTAAAACTACGTGCAATGTATTGATGCAAATTTTCAGCCGCACTGGTTTCCCTAGAATGATATGTACAGATCAAGGTCCAAATTTTACCTCAGAACTGACCGAGGCTTTTATAAATTTAATAGGAGTATCACCAAGATTTTCAACGCCGGGTCATCCCGAGAGCATGGGTGCTGTGGAGAGATGGAACAGAACTTTAAAGAATATGCTGAACAAAAATGTTCAGGAATATGGAAATCAATGGGATATCCACATTCCGCATCTCTTATTTGCGTATAGAGAAGTTCCTCACTGCACGACTGGTGTGTCTCCATACCAATTAGTATATGGACGAATTCCTAAGGGACCGACCGCATTACTTAAAGAAATTTGGACAGGTGAGAAAGTGATACCTACAACGGCTTCTAGGTCTGTCGAAAAATATTTAGAAGAGTTAAGAGAGAATATAGAAAACGCTCATAGAATTGCAAATGAGAATGCTGAACTAAATCAACAAAGTTATGCCCAAAGGTATAACTTGAGAGCTCGAGAAAAAACCTTTCAAGTAGGTGACAGGGTTTTGATCCTGCTGCCAACATCATCTCATAAGCTATTGAAAACTTGGTCAGGACCGGCGACTGTGGTTCAATTGAGCAGGCCACATTCAGCCATTGTTGAATTTGATGATGGTACAAGAAAAGAACTACATTTCAATAAAATTCGACCATATGTGGCTCGTGTCCAACACATAGGTCTTGTTTTTGAACAGGATAAAGATTTTGGACAATTACATTCTGCTCCAACCGAGAAAATGACTCTCAATAAACGTGAAGTAGAGCAACATGTCCGGGATATGACCAGCCCATTAGATGCTAAGCAACGGCATGATCTAAGCGACTTGCTTTGTAAATACCATGACATATTCAATACTAAACCTGGAATGGCGAAAGTTGAAGGGCATATGATTAAGGTTACACCTGATTGTTCACCGAAAAGACTTCGACCGTATCGAATTCCTATAGCCCTCCAAAATGAAGTAGATCGTCAAATTCGAGAGCTACTAGAAACTGGACTCATTGAACAAAGCGATAGTGAATGGGCCCATCCGTTAGTGTGCGTTGCTAAAAAGGATGGCAGCGTGCGGTTGTGTGTTGACTTCAGATTACTAAACAGTTTTACTATTCCAAATGCTTACCCCATGAAACATGCTAATGAACTGCTGTATGAAATAGGGAAAGCACAAATAATCACCGTACTTGACCTTACTAAGGGATATTGGCAGATTCCCATGAAAGAAGAGTGCAAACATTATACTGCCTTCGTAACTCACTCTGGTCATTACCAATGGAGAGTCATGCCATTCGGGCTGAAGAATGCTGGTAGCACCTTTCAAAAGTCAATGGATAAAGTTCTGATTCCGCATAAAGATTACTGTCGATCCTACATTGATGATGTTGCAATTTTCTCAAAAACATGGGCAGACCATTTGAAACATATTAGTGCAGTTTTACAAACTCTTCGTGAAGTAGGTCTTACTGTTAATTTAGAAAAATGCGATTTTGGAAAGAAAGAAGTAAAATTTTTAGGGCATATAGTTGGGTCAGGAAGACATGCCCCGGACCCTGAAAAGGTGGAAGCTATGAAGAAATTAGCGGCACCTACTAACAAGAAAGAATTGCGAACGGTTTTGGGGATAGCAAGCTATTATAGAGACTACATTCCGAATTTTGCAAGTATTGTATTACCCTTGACTAATCTGACGAAGAAGAGAGTTCCCAAAGATATCCCATGGGGAAAGTTGGAAGAAGAAGCTTTCCAAAAACTAAAGGAACAGTTAGTTAAAATGCCATCTTTATATACTCCACAATTTGAAAAACCCTTTCAGCTTTATACCGATGCTTCCGCTACGGCCGTTGGAGCGTGTTTGTCACAGTTAGATGAGAATGGGAAGGAGCATCCTATAGCTTTTTACAGCAAAAAGCTTACCCCATGCCAGACCAGATGGTCTACTATAGAAAGAGAGGCTTACAGCGTTTTAGCTGCGCTTCAAAAATTTGATACTTGGATCTTCGGATCGCAAGTTGAAGTGATTTCAGATCATAATCCTCTTTCTTACCTTACCCAGGGCTTGCCACATGGTGCCAAACTAGCACGGTGGGCTTTAGCACTCCAAAGATACAACCTGAAAATTACCTATAGGAAAGGAAGCAAACATGGTAATGCTGATGCACTTTCCAGGTTCCCCTAGGGAAACATATAAAGTAATTGTGTAAATAATGCATTATTATTCATTATAATATTTCATGTTGAATATTTCATATTGTATCTGCTTATTAGCATTAATATTATTGTATATACATATATTTATATTGGTTCATTTAAGTATTAAATGTTGGGCTAGCGAACGAGTTCTTCTTTTACGTTTGTGAAATATGTAAAAAAAAAATTACTCTATGGTTTTTGAAAATTAACTAAAAATAAACTTACAGTTGTGTGAAATATGCTAAAAACATTCCTTAGCAGCATAGTCTCTAAGGAGAACTATGTGCTCTTTACGGAGGGACATGTAAGGTTCCACAATTCAAACTTTGACTTTTTTTTAAAAAAAACAATGGTTGGCGTCGCCAAATAGGAGATAGACTCTTGCCAAGTGGCGCGCCCTCGACGAAAAGGAAAAACTGCGTTCGGGCAGTCGGGGCCGAGACAGACAACAAAGTGTGTGCTTCTTCGTGTGTCGCGAAGAAGTACTGTTCTTGTGGAATAATAATAATAATATTTATGTAAACGTATTCAACTTCTGTGTATAGGTGTCCGTATGTTATTGTGTGATGTTAATAAATGTTGTTCGTTTCTACATTTGATACATTTGATACTACATTGAGTGTTCTACATTTGATGGTCGTCACAGTGCCAGCAACACAAAGTTTGATGTTTTCCGAATGTTTTTGGGAATTAGAACGGCGATCCGTATTCTTTTAATAGATTATTATTTTGTTATACGAAATACTTTTTCTACAATTTACGTGTAGTAACATTAACATATGTCTGAACATTTACTATATGATTTCATTTATGTTTAAGCATTTATTAATATAAATAATTATTGTTATATGCTTAATTCTCTTTGCGCAGTTTGCAATTCTTTTATTTCAAACATATATTTCACTTTTTAAATTTAAAATAAAGGTTACTTTTCTGAAAGAATCATGTGTAATAAAGCGCAAAAAGTGTTAGAAAATTGTACTATAAGTTAAATCTTATTGTAATATAACATTTTTTAAACATGTCCGAAAATTCTTCCTTAGCCTATTGTCATATGAATATGAATTGAATAGTACGCAAAGCAACAACATTCATTATATTTCAGACAGTTAAATATACATTAAACACTAATTAATCTATTTGGATAACTAGTATTATTGTTATTTACGTAAAAGTAATTATTTTCTAAAAAATGAAAAAAAAAAAAAATCGGACCCCAAAGGGTTAAGGGTAAACATTCTCATAAAAATATGGATTTTAAAAATTTAGTTAATAAAAAATATTACAAAACTAAATATATTAAACAAAGTGAGCAGCGTATTTTCACGATGTTTACACCAACAAATATAATAGTTTTCCTAATACACTATAAATCCTGTTCGCTTGTAATTAAAAATTTAAATACTTTTATCTGAGGATGGATTTTGTTTTATATATAATGTGTCATGTTTAAAAGGATATCAGTGAATTTTCATCATCTGTGACTGAAAATTAGGAGAGAAGTTTTTTGTTATGAGATTTAATACATCTTTCATATAATTTTAAATTTTTGAAAAGACAGTTAATTCTAATTTTTGACAGACCTCGAATTGAAAATTACTCGGAAATATCTTCTATTTTTTCTTACAAAATTTATCACAATTTTTTATGTATCTTTTTATAATGCGTTATGAAAAATTAAAAAGGAGCCTTTTATACGCACATCAGGGATGAAAATGTCTTAAAGTCAGGCATGCGAGATATGCGTTAAATAAAAAAGAAAATGTGTTTTAAGCTTTAAAATTAATTTTATTTAACAATGAGATTTCGAAATTTTCAAGAACTTTTTTTTAAATTATTAAGGACAAATTTTAGGGAAGAATAGAATTCTAATAAGAAAATAAACATGTGACGCTTTATGGAATACCTTCAATTTTACACAAATAATGTCATAATTCTTTTATTCCAATGTAACTCAAAAATAAGGGTTAATAAATTTCTAGTAAAAGCTTTAAAGAGAAAAGCTTTGGCTTTTTATGCTGTAATGTTATTCTGAACTCAATAATTTTATAGAGAAAAATTGCATTGTTTAAAATATTTTTATTGGTAAATACTGCTACAATAAAAAATACAGCATATTGATATAAATTAAATTGGAAAGTATCATTCAATAACATTCACACATAATCTATGCAATTAACATTATCTTTCAAAAAAGTTAATTGTTTAAAGATATTTTATTAATTAAAGATAAGTGGAATGTGATAAAATATTTATGTTAAATATTTTTAGAGACACTGAATTTATTTCTAATCCAACTTTTTTCGGAGTATTAAAACCACATTGGAAGTGCTCAATAAAGAAAAAGAAAGATTACCACCTCCTTACTTTACTATAAAATACAGTTATTTAAAAAAAGAATCTGTATTTATTGCCTTATTTTTCTAGAGTAAATAGATTTTAATAGTTTCGCAGGTCACTAAAGTTTTATTTTTATACTTCCTGTTAGTATTACATGCATCGAAATTTTTTTTTGTATCGTTGATTTAAGTTATTTTATGAAATTTCTTCTAAATATCTTTAAAAACATTTTACTACATTTGCAGTTTAAAATATATCAAGTAATGTTTAAAAATATCAAATAATGTTTAAATTTTAAAATCAAATATTGTTTCCGTCTAGCACAGGATTACCAAGTGCATCTTTCGAAATCTTGTGTTATTGATTTTAATATCGTACATGTAGTGAAAGAGGGCTGTCCCATATGCGAGGTAAGAACTACCTCTTGGCGAAATAATCATGTTTATAACGATATTTCCCTCTAAAAATAATTTTTTTTGCAAGTGCTGTTGCGAAAATGTATAATGCTTGTAAAGATTAGAAATACATGCAAAATTTTTCTTTATATAATTATTATTATTATCTTAATTATGCTCTGTTGAATGTTTTTAACGATTTCATGATACAAATGAAATTTTGTTTCTGGGCATTTTCACTGATTAATGTATTACTTTACTATATTATCCTTTAGCAGAAGAGCATTTACAAAATAAAAATTAATAATAAAGGAAAGATGAAACACAGGCATATTTCCTTTATTTGACGATTTCAAATGCGTACGAAGGGAAACAAAGTTACAATAATTAAAATAAAAACACCTTTTATTTTCAAAAGAAATACCCACATTTTTCTGGAAAAGGGAATTAAAAAAAATCAACACTTTTCAAAGTTCGATATAGAGAATATTCTCTTCAGATGTACAAAAATTTTTTTGTTTCTTTCTATCGTTTTAAATTTTCAAATAGACTAAAATTACCATTCGAAAAAAAGGCTTTCTTTCACGCAAAAAAATTCCCTATGTTCCTCTCAGTGTCATTATACGATGCATTTGAAAACGCATTGAAAATCAGACCGTATTTTTATTTAAATTATAAAAAAAAAATATTTTGCCCGAAGTTATAATGAAATACACAACCAATTAATTTTTTTCGCGTAATTTTCGATACACAGTAATGGCCAATTTATTATGGTATCAGGACTATTTGCACGTAAATCAGCCTATAAGTTAATTTATTGAATTAAATTTAATATTAGGTGATGTATATGCATTATTCACAATGAGCATAGTACTAAATGTCCATTCACGGTTTTAACAGCTTCGTATGCCTAACTTTAGCAGTATATGACTGTTTTTATACATATTAGCATCTCTTCTTCTTAATCAATCGTTCCATTTTATCCCTAGAATGCAATATACGGATTGATTTTTCAATTGAAATTTTTTGTTGATTCGAAGAGGAGAAACAATAAATTTGAGCAAACAAGCAATATTCAGTTATTCCAGTGGTTAATTTGCGCATGGCATCAAATTGATAAAATGGAATTACTGATTCAGAAGTACATCCAAGACATGCCAGAACGTATAAATGCTATCATTACAACTAATAATGGGCATACGAAGCACTAAAGTCCATAAATAAATTTCTTTAAGTATATTCATTGTAAATAATGCATATATTTTCAACTAATGTGAAATGTAATAGAAATAAACTAACTTCTATGCTGATTTATGTGTAAATTTTTCTGTCAACATTAAAAAATTCTTCTCTATCAGTCAGGTTCTGAGATCACCTCTGCTGAAGATTGGAATTTCCGATATTTCTTTATCTTAATCTTTTGTGTATTGTATGGCTGTGTACTAGAATTTTCAAGGTGACATTCTTTCTTTTTTGAAGGGAGAATCGACAGGTAATCCTGTGCAGGTGGTGAATAAGAGAGAGAGGAGATTGCTGAGAGGCGTGTTCATCTGTCAGTGATGTAGGTGAATGATGAGCAACAAGCAACATGTCACTAATCAAGAAAGGAATGTGGAAGGTGTCCAATGAATGAGCTCCAAAGGGGGTTGACATTGGGAAAGCAGTTATTTGAGAAGAGCAAGGCTTGTCTCAGATTGGATCAGTTCGTAGCTGGGTTTTGTACCTGGAAGGTGTGCAGGATAGAGATCCTGATAGAGTGTGCTCTGTGTTGTAGAGCGGAGGCAGTGCGTATCTGAAGAGAAAAGGGCACAGACGTCCTGGTATTTAGTGCTCTGGGCCGAGAAGTGCAGGCCGAGTATACATGTGTTGGGAGATTCGAAGTTGATCTCCGATAAAGTGAATCTAACGTGCATTGAGTGTGAGGTGTAATTTGAATAGTACACAGCCAACCTTTACTATATTTAATTTAATGTTGAACCGGATCACCTATATCCGAGTTGTAATTGTATATAATTGTAAATAGCGTATTTAGTGTGTACATATATTCTAAATAAACTGTTAATTCAGTTAATTGACAGCGTCAGTGTTCATTTACACAATCCTCACAGTGGGTGACCGATATCACCTAGTAATATCGGTGGTGGCAGCTATAACTACCACGGACTTTCTTCAAAGTTGTGCGGGCTGAGAGGAACGGCCGACAATATATTATGGTACACAACATTTCTTGTTATGACTATTTTATCAAAAACTTAGAATGACCACCCGGAAACTTAAATAATTATTTTTTACTCATTTAATGACAGTTATTTGTTGAATTAAAAAAAATATTAAAAATTTTCTGGTATGTATTTAAAATTTTTGACTAAACAATCCACCGTACTTGGCACAGTTGCTTATGTCACAGTTTTATCAGTGGAAATGTAAGTACTGAAATTCTAAAATAATATAACATGTTACAGATAGTTATAAAATATACTTTGAAGATTTTATTAGTTTATATACATTTATTTATAAACCTTATAACGAACATTAAAAAAAAAACTTCATGAGTTAATATAGCTTCTAAAGTAGTACCTTATTCTCACGCCCAGACACCACCCTTCCACTTTTAAATTTAGAATATTGCATGTCTTTAATTAGTTTAACGTATTGACAGATTTTCAAGGAAGTATTTGTATAATTTGGTTTATTTACCAAATAATAAACAACATTTTGTTCTCAGGATGTCAACCTTTTCGAGGTTTTCGACTCACTTTCTTACCTACGCAATTCTTTCGCCTATACAAAACACATCGTATCGAGTCGGATAAAAAAAATCGACAGTATGTAAATCTAAAACTTAAAAGGTATTTTAATTATTAATTAATTAATGAAATTTTAACTATATAATTCATTTTAAATATTGAAGGATTTTATTAAGTCAATTTCTTGATTATATTTAAATTTGCAAATACAAAATTATTGTCTTGTATTGAAGTTTTTCAAAAGATTCTGCACTTACAAAATGCTAGCTTTTGTACATTCAACTTTATCCTCTGTAATATGTATCTCTGTAAAAGAAAACAAAATGCGTACACATTTTCAAAGAAAATAAATAAAGGCGCATTTTTCTGGAACGAACAAAATAAATATGAGCGTCATACATGAAAACATACATGAAATGTATTTTAATGTTAAATTTTGTTGTTGTTAATTTTTTTAATAATCACTTAAAATATATTTAAAAATTTTAATGGACCATGATTTTTTATGCATCTCAATGAAACAAACAGTTAAATATCCGATTTTTTCCCTTCTTTTATTATTCGTTAAAAACTATTGAAAATATTTGATGATAAAAATTCCATCAAAAATATAATTTTGATTTTAGACAAAGCAACTTTTGCATTTGTTTGCTTTTATGCTTCTAACGGAAAAATAACCTTGTTTTACTATTATTTCAAATAACATAGTTGAATTCCAAATAATATTGTTAACAGAAAATATAACCTTCTTTTGGAACTAAAGGAAAACTTGAGGAATTCAATAAAGACGTGTAATGATTTCATCTTATGTAATTCTTTTTTGTGATGGTTCTTCTATACAACCAGGAGATTTTCAAATTGGAAGTAACACTCCCATGAGATTCTTATGTGAGCTCTTACTTAGGTTATTTTGTATTTCTTCTAAACTAATTTTGTAAGAAAGGAGTAAAATTTTATTTTGTTTAACTTCTGAGAATAACATAAATGTATTATAAAAGCATTGACTTTTCTATGCAGTAGAACTGCTGGTATTATATATCTAAAAAAATGATAGTTTCTTGAATTTTTTTAGACATAATGTAATATAAAAGTAAAAATAGCGTTTTTAACACGCTTTTATAAGTTTATTTAAAAACAGGAAACATACCGAATTTGAAATTTGTGTTTTCTAACTAAAATTCCCGTTATTCATATAAGATTTACTATTGGATTATTATACACACAAAAAAAAAACCCTTTTATTTTTTGAGAGGTTTTTTTTAAAAGATATACTAGGTAAGGAAAAATCATTTTCATGTTCTACAAAGGATATTTTATAGTGTTACAATAACCAAATGCTTATTTACAATAAAATGTATTTCAAAATACTTTAAAATATGTTCCAGAAGCATTAATTGTTTAAAAGGCGTCAAATATAAATAAGACTTTAAAATATTGACACGTTTCGACTGATTTACTCATTCATGAACAGAGCACATAAAAAAAACACAAATGAAATGTGCATACGTGTATGAAACACTTCATCAATAGTTACAAACTTTTGAACCTCTTATAAATAATTTCAATAGATTATCTTACAAGTAGTTGTAAATAAATATCAGTTCCATAAGTCAAATTATTTTCATTGAATAGGATGTTCATACTCTCTTTTTTACTGGGTCTTAATATGGTGGTATTTTCCAATATTATTTACATCTGCAATATGTTCATTATCCGGACATATAATACCGAATTTCGTTTGGATCGTACCTATATAATTTAAGAAAATTCAGTAATAGATTTAAAACATGATATCAAACACTTTCATCAAAAATAACTAACAAAAATTATCCAGTCTTTGTTTTAATTGAAAATCATACTTGAGAAACTACATAACCAAGTTTAAACTTATTAATTTATTTTACATTATTACAAAGATAACATATTTACAAAGTCTAATAGTACAGATTTCTTTAATTTTAGCAAAAAGATGATATTTTATAAATCTAGTACCAAACAAATCTTAGGAATCTTTGTAAAGGACAAATTAATTTATTGATATCACTAGTAAAAAGTGAAAGTCTGAATTAATTTAACTCTTGAATTTGGAGAATTCGCATACCCTCTTATTTTCAAACGTATTTTGCTAATTAAAAGCTAAAATACGTATGAAATAGAAAAAAGATACCGCTTAATATTATAAATAAAAAGAATATTGCCCAGTTAAACTGATGGCATTGAGCTCACAGGCTACTCAAACTAATTGTACATTACAGCCTTATATTTTCAAGGGATAATTCCGTTCGAAAAAAAATTAACGCGCGTATTCAAAGCAAACACTTTTCTGCCGTAACTTCCCTTCTATCGTAGATTTGCGGACCGCAGCTAAATTCGCGAAACAGAGCAAACACCTGCGGACCGTTTCTCTCCCGTAGCTGAGCGTGTCACGTGATCACTTTTACGGAAGCCATGAGGCTCTCGTAAAGTGTAAAGTCGTTCGTAACAAAGATGGCGGCGTTGTATGCAGAGACATGTGACGCTCGAAATCGAGCTTCTTTTCTACTGAAAATGCTGTTATAGTTATTTGTATGCAGCAAATAAAAGAATATATACATCATAAATCACTTCCAGTCAAGTAAATCATATTTAAAAAGAAGGATTAATTTACGGATTTTCATTTTAAAGACAGGTATGTGAAATGTTTTCCAGTGCTATGTTATTGTTTGATATGTTGCATTATTATAAATTACTTCTTAACACTTTTTGAGTACTGCTATAAAACCCTGCTATAATTTTACTTCTTTAGTTATTACCAAAATAAGATATACTAATAGAAATCTGACGTTGACAGTTTTGAATTTTATCTCGTAAAAGCAAAATGTTATCGCATCTATTGAAAAATATTTGTTTACTTTTGGTAAAACTGATATCTATGCAGTTTCTCAAAATTTAATAATAAAATTTTGCTCTTTTCGCGATTAATCCCCAATAATTAGATTTCATAATACCTAATAATTTAAAAAAGCTGTCACATCAATTGCTGTATTTAAAAGAAAAAAATCCTTCTTTTTCTGCAAGTGAGCAATTAGAGAATTTCTGTGATTCACGAATGATTGATTTTTGATTAGATGTAGCGTATTAATTTGATGTTAACTTTGAAACAAATTTTAAATGCACATATAGGAAATAAATTTTGAAAAGTTAATAATTCGAAAAGTTACTTTTATTAATTAAACACTGTTTCTTATAGAGATTTTCGTTTTTAAAGTTTATCTGTGCAATGAAGATGTAAAAATGTATCTGATTATATAGTATAAATTATTAAAAAAATAATAAATCATAATTCTTGAAATTATATTTTAACATCTATAAATATCTTGAAAATTATTATTTTTTTTCTAGTATAATACAACATGTTAATAATAATAATAATAATAATGCACTGAAAACATCTCACATTGTGACTGGTTGAGTGTATGTTAGAATGTATGAATGAATATTGATTATGTGAAAGTATTTCATTCATTTAGGTTAAATATTATTACTTATTTGGTTTAAGGGGGGGGGAGGGGCATAAATCTCTTAACATTACATATATGAGTAATAATAAAGTGATAATAAACACTACTACTCAGTTTGCAGGTAACAAAAATTATTTTCAAACTGAAAAAAATCTGATTACCTAAAAGCTATTTAATGATGTTTGTTAAAAAATTTAAAAGTTTAAGTAAAATGACTTTAATATTTCGGAATAAATAATATTAACATCTTAATTGATATTTAATTTTCTTGTACTTGTTGGCAATATATATATATATCCTTCTGCATAATACATTTCTCAAATATATTAATACATGCAAGAAATTACCAACTTTAATTATTTTAATATAAATATTATCAATTGAAATGAACTTTTTATAGGTTTATACCACAAGCTTACTATATTAATTATAGCAGTTTTTTAGAGTTAGATATTTTCTCTAGCATAAACAATTTGATTAAAGTTCTGAGCTTTCCAAGATTGTTAATTATATTTATAAATACACTAATTAAGAGACATCGGTAAATATGTTATCAAGAAATTTAATGTTTAAATATTCTACACAAAATAATTTTCTTTTATTTTTATTAGTGTTTCCCTTAATTTGTTACAAAATTATAAATCACTTCCTGTTCCTGCAATCCTTTGCCATTGAAATATAAAATCTGAAACTTTCCGCGAGAGGGGGGGGGGGGGGAAGGGAATTGCACTTTTTTTACCTCTGAAAACACAAAATCTTAAATCTTCCGGGGCGATCATTGCTCTGAGAGAATGCCCCCTGATCATTTCCTATTCATGCACTTTTTTACCAATGAAAATACAAAATCTCAAACCTTCCTCGGGGAGTGGGGGATAATTGCACTTTTTTTACCAATGAAAAGACAAAATCTTAAATCATCCGGGGCGATCATTGCTCTGGGGGAATGGTCCCTCCATTGATCACTTCCTATCCCTGCACTCCTTTACCATTGAAAATACAAAAACTCAAATCTTCCGCGGGGAGGGGGAGATAACTGCACTTTTTTTACCAATGAAAACACAAAATCTTAAATCTTCCGGGGCGATCATTGCTCTGAGAGAATGCCCCCTGATCATTTCCTATTCATGCGCTCCTTTACCAATGAAAATAGAAAATCTCAAACCTTCCGCGGGGAGGGGGGGGCGGGATAATTGCAGTTTTTTACCAATGAAAACACAAAATCTCAAATCATCCGGGGCGATCATTGCTCTTGGGGAATGGTCCCTCCATTGATCACTTCCTATCCCTGCACTCCTTTACCATTGAAAATACAAAACTCAAATCTTCCGGGGGAGGGGGGGGTGCCATTGCCTGAAATCAATACTGCATCTGATTGCTTTTTTGGAAGTTCCAATGTACTAATTTATTATTACTAATGTATTAATCTTTTTTTTTTAATGTATTTAATTCTGTGAAAAAATATCATCATAGAAAAGCCTAAAATTGAAAGTAAAATGTTACCACCGTTCCATAACTTTACATTATTGTATTTTTTGTTGATAAGAAAATAGATGATACATTAAAGGGAATGGGTTAGAGCAATAAAAATAATAGTATGCAATATAAGACTGTTATTAAAATATTCCACGAATTTTAAATATTTTTCAATCTAACATTTAAAAGAATTATTCATCGTCAACTGATCAGCTAAATCTGAGTTCTAGACATTTTTTTCCAGGAGGGATATCTGTGGCTCTGAGGGGGGGGGGGGCTTTTCTGCCATTGCAAACAAAATCTCAAATCTTCCGTGGGGAAACTCGTTGCTCCGGGAGTGGGGATGTCCTAGAGCAATTAAAATATTAATATGTAATATGAGCTTGTTATTTAAATAATTCTTTGATTTTAAATATTTTTAAATCTAACATTAAAATGAAATGTTCTTCTTCAACCGATCAACTAAGTCCAGGTTCTAGATATTTTTCTCCAGGACGGATATCTGTGGCTCCAGGGGGGAGGGGGGGGTACTTTTTTACCATTGAAAACACAAAATCTCAAATCTTCCGTGAGGGAACTCATTGCTCCGGGGGAATATCCTAAAAGCAATTAAAATATTAATATGCAATATGAGCTTGTTATTTAAATAATTCTTAGATTTTAACTATTTTTAAATTTAACATTTAATAGAAATATTTTTCAACTAGCCTGCTAGTCTGGGTTCTAAAAGACAGACACGATAAGTCACTGATAAGATAGCATAGAGCGTATGAACAATTATTCAAAACATTATATTTTGTCCCTTTAAAAATTGACGTCTTTTCATTAGTTAAAACATTCTAACATTCGATTAAAATTCGATTCTGTTATTCTACAATTGTACGCGACGTCATCAGTTGCGGAAGGTGAAAGATGTTTGGCCAGAATCGCGTCTTCGAATTCTTTCCCCCTATCTTCCGTAAACCCCCCCGTTTGCAGAACAGCTTTCGTAAATTTGCGGACGTTTGCTCTGAATACGCGCGTAAGAGGGAAAACAGCTTTCCCCTTTCCTCGTTTTTATACTTAATCATTGAATCTCCTAAACTATCAAGGACATGCTTTATCATATAAAAAATCTGTATCCAAAATTCAGAGCAAATCGGATAATTCTTAATAAAAAGAATATTGCCCAGTTAAACTGATGGCATTGAGCTCACAGGCTACGCATACTAATTGTACATTACAGCCTTGTATTTTCGTTAATTCCGTTCGAAAAAAATAAGAAGGGGAAACAGTCCCATTTTTCTCCTTTTTTATACTTAATCATTTAACCTCCTAAACTATCAAGGACATGATTTATCATATAAAAATCTATATCCAAAATTCAGAGCAAATTGGATAATTCTTAATGAAAACCCATTTAGCATTTATATAATTTAAGAGGAGTTATTCCCCTCTTTTATACTTAACCATTAAACTTCCAAAACTATTCAGAGATTTGAACGAAATCTGACAATTCTGCTTGAAAAATCCATTTTTACAAGTTAAAAGGAGGGGCACTAGAACCCCCGTTCCCCCTGTTTATATTTATTCAATGAACACCTAATAACAGCCACGGACTCGCCTCATCAGAATGATCCTATATCTAAATTTTGAACGAAAACTGTTAATTCTGTATGAAAATCCCGTTTATATCAATTAAGGGGAGGGGCATGAGCCCCCCGTTCCCCCTGTTTATACTTATTCAATGAACACCTAATAACAGCTACGGTATCGCCTCATCAGAATGATCCCATATCTAAATTTTGAAGGAAAACTGTTAATTCTGTATGAAAATCCCGTTTATATCAATTAAGGTGAGGGGCATGAGCCCCCCGTTCCCCTGTTTATACTTATTCAATGAACACCTAATAACAGTCACGGAATCGCCTCATCAGAATGATCCTATATCAAAATTTTGAACGAAAACTGTTAATTCTGCATGAAAATCCCGTTTATATCAATTAAGGAGAGGGCCATGAGCCGCCCGTTCCCCCTGTTTATACTTATTCAATGAACACCTAATAACAGTCACGGAATCGCCTCATCAGAACGATCCTATATCAAAATTTTGAACGAAAACCGTTAATTCTGCATGAAATTCCCGTTTATATCAATTGAGGGGAGGGGCATGAGCCCCCCGTTCTCCCTGTTTATACTTATTTAGTGAACACCTAATAACAGCTACGGTATCGCCTCATCAGAATGATCCCATATCTAAATTTTGAAGGAAAACTGTTAATTCTGTATGAAAATCCCGTTTATATCAATTAAGGAGAGGGGCATGAGCCCCTCGTTCCCCCTGTTTATACTTATTCAATGAACACAACAGTCACGGAATCGCTTCATCAGAATGATCCTATATCAAAATTTTGAACGAAAACTGTTAATTCTGCATGAAAATCCCGTTTATATCAAATAAGGGGAGGGGCATGAGCCCCCCGTTTCCCCCTTTTATACTTATTCAATGAACACCTAATAACAATCA
Organism: Maratus speculifer; assembly: GCA_964019185.1. NCBI lineage: Eukaryota > Metazoa > Arthropoda > Arachnida > Araneae > Salticidae > Maratus > Maratus speculifer. The sequence goes on from OZ025291.1 coordinate 280,492,487, forward strand.
CGGAATCGCCTCATCAGAATGATCCTATATCTAAATTTTGAACAAAAACTGTTAATTCTGCATAAAAAACTCATTTATATCAATTAAGGGGAAGGGCATGAGCCCCCCATTCCCCCCGTTATACATATCAAATGCACTCCAAAAACTAATCAGGGAAGCGCCTTATCAGGATATACCTATATACAGAATTTCAAGTCTATTGGATATTTTTATCATGAGTTATCGCGTTACGCACGTACGAACGAACGAACATGCATACATACAGAACGGGCAGGCACATAAGCTCTCAGGCTATGATAGACTGTGAGCTAAAAAGTTTACAATAAGAGTCTAATCAGTATCCAAGTAACTATTTATTGCGTTTTCAACTGTTTTATCTATTTGAAAACTTTCATTATGTTAAAATTTAAAGAAAATCTTGACATCAGCCTTTTATTTCTCTTTTCAAATATGATTTAAATTAAACCAAATGTGCATAATATTAATAAATAAATAGAGAAAAAAAATCTGTCAATCGGAATCCGGTTTGACAAATTCGAAATTTCGAAGTGAAGATGAATGAAGATTGTTTATTGATTCTAATTCAAATTTTACTCGGAATTACAATTTCAGGTGAAGAATTAGAAATAATTTAATAGAATTTCAAGATTATCTGCTTAAACAATAAACTGGAAGAAGATTGAAAACACAATTTAATAAAGAGATATTTAAATGATGAAATACCCTTCAAATTTCTTTTAAATTCTGTAATTATTTAATTGCCAGCAAGCTCCACGGGTTTGCACATGTAATAGATGAACTATGCCAAATGATATTTGTATGTCTAAATTTATTAGAAGAAATTATACTTAAGAAATAATTCAAAAATTATTGTTTTAACCACAATTTTTATCTTCCATATTCTTAGTATGCATTTACATCTTAGAAATAACCATTATTTCCAATTGCTAGTTTCGGATCGAAGGATCTATCATCTTTCTAGGGACAGTGACACCAATATAAAATGTCTATATTGAACAGGGGCTATTACTATTAATTGGCGTGCATTAATTTTGCAGAATTTTTTATATTTCCTAATAGTAGTTTATAGAAACATAATTTCGAAAGTTTTTAAAGGCTTTTAGAAAAAATTGTTGTCCCTGCCAATCCTAGGTGGTAACGGCACTTGTATAAAACTCAACCTATGTAGGACCTGTGATTGTCACCATTGATTCATAGCCTATTACTTTTATAATCGGTTTATTATATCCTGAAGTTGCGTAGAAAGCGTAATTTAGGAATTTTTTTACAACATTTTTCGAATCTTCCCTACTTTTTGCAACTTTTAAATTTTGAATTTACCCTCGATTGTTCTTAGAGGACTTTTATATTTTTTAAGTAACTACCATGCCATATTTAAAACTTCTATCCTATTTTATATCAGAGAATTTCGCAATTTAGAGTGTTTTTTGCTTCTGCAATCCTTTGGTAGTAGCGGACCGATATATTATATAGCTTGTGGTAGTTATAGCGTAAGAACGTAAAATATAGCCTATATTAGAGAAGGGAATGTCACATCAATTTGCAACCTTTACTTTTGCAATTCGTTTGAAATTGCTTGCGATTGCGTAGAAATTGCAATTTAGAACGTTTTAGAGTGCTTTTTGCAAATTTTAATCCATTTTAAATTTCGATTTTTTAAAAATTGTTCTTGGAGAGCACTTACTTTTTACAAGTAATTAAAGAACGAAATTTCAAATTGCTAGTCCGTGTAATATTATAAAAATCATATTTTAGAGCGTTTTTTGTTCCTGCAAGTTCCAGGTAGTAGTGACACCCATCTGAATTATGACCTATATTGAAGCAAGGGCTGTCGCCATCAATTTTCAACCCATACTTTTAAAATAGGTTTGGTAATTCAAGACACTGCGTACAAATCGCAATTTAGAGCGTTTTTAGAACGCTTTTGGTCAATTTTCACCCCTTTTAAATTTTGAATTTTTAAAGAAATGTTTAGAGATAATTTATATCTTATAAGAAATTATCATGCCCAATTTAAAGATCTAACCTAGTTGCTAGCAAGTTGATAACCCTGTATCTCCAAAATCGCAATTTAGAATATTCTTTCTCCTGTAACCGCCAGGTAGTAGTTAAACCGTCTTGAAATAGAACGTATGTTAGGACAAGGGCTTTATCCATCAATTTACAACCATTACATTTGAAATCAGTTTGATACTTCCTGAGATTGTACATAAATTGGAATTTAGAATGTTTTTAGAGCTTTTTTGCGCAAGCTTGTCCCTTTTAATCTTGGAATTTTTTAAGAAATGTTCTTACAGATCACGTACTCTCTTAAAACGAAAAAGCTGAAATAACTCAAGTTGAGCTGAAATCCACTCTTTTCCCATGTTGAAAGGAACCTTCTCAAGAAGAGCTGAAACAACTCAAGTGAATGAGTTGTTTTTAATCAACTCATGATTGAGTGATCTCTATTTTACTCATACTTGAGTGAAATCAAATAAATAAAGGTTAAATCCAGTAGTACTTGAGTGATTTGTAATAAAGTCATACTTGAGTGAAATGAAGTCATTTAAGACTGAATCTCGTAGCACTTGAGCAATTTGTAACCAAATCATACTTGAGTGAAATGAAGTCTTTAGGATTAAATCGAGTAGCACTTGAGTTAGCTGCAGCCAACTCGTATTTGAGTGAAGTGAAATAATTTAAGGCAAATCCAGTAGCACTTGAGCGATTTGTTATCAATTCAATTTGGAGTGAAATGTTGTCATTTTTGATTTAATCCAGTAGCACTTAGGTGATTTGTAACCAATTCATACATGAATAAAATCAACTCATTTAAGAGTTAATCCAAAACTCCTTGAATTTGTAGAATTGAATAAATTCACTCTTAAGAAAAGCAAAATTGCTTAAAATTACAAAAATCTTCAAGCGATTTCTAAATCGTCTAAATAAAATCACATCATTTAAAACTAAATTCAGTAATCCTCGATTAATTTTTATCAATGAAATTCAATATAACATGGAATTATTGTCACATTTTCAAGTGTTGCAATTAAATTCTCATTTCGGATTTAAATTTCTGTTTACTGACATTACAAGGGTATATATATATATATATATATATATACAGAGAGAGAGAGAGAGAGAGAGAGATTGGAAAACTGTAACATAGATTCTCCAATATTTCTTCAAGGCTTTAATTAACAAGACTTAAAACATTCTAATTTACATGACTGAAAGTTCTCTAATGAAACATAAAAAAATTTTTTTTTCTTTCTAATTCAACGAAACTGTTTCCTATGTCAATTTAGGGGAAAAGGCAATTGAATCGTTATACAAAATTAAATATAGCTTACATGAATTTTTTATTATTCTGTCAAATCAGAAATTTTTAACATCAGAATTTTCTTTTGTTAAATTTAAAAGTACATATATTCATTAAATAAAAAATACTGGTGATCTCAAAATTGCAAATTTGAAAACACTTATTCATGCAAACTGCCTAAATTTGCATAACTGTACAACAGCACCCGAACAACATTAAACAGAATATCAGCTTCTGATGCTGTGGTGCTAATGGGATTTTTCCTTTCTTTCCTTGGGCAATTTCAAGTTTACATATTTTCCAATGATACTTATAGCTTCAGATATGCTTATATACAATTTTAATTTTTTCATTAGCTTCTGATTTAATTGTAAATAACAATTATTTTTTTATTAAAAATTTACGATTTCAATCAAATAAACCAATCTTAGGCATCTTACTAAAAAAATATTGAAAAAATAAACTTGATATCAGCCCAACGACTCAACTTCAGCACCACAATGGCAGAAGCTGATTGTTCCCCTTAAGAGTTTAGATAATCCTATGCAGAAGTTATTTTCAAATATCTTGTTTGGATTTTAAAATGTTTACCTTTTTTTTTTGGGGGGGGGGGGGGCATAGAATATTTGAGGATGATCTGTAAGTGGGTTAGTTTTTACTTTTGCAATTTTGGTTAATTATTTTTTTTTTAATATTAATAGGAGTTTCAGACCCAGTTTTGAAAAAGAAAGTATTAAAAAACATAAAACCTAAATTTAAAAAAGTATTCTCCCCCCCCCCACACACATGGCCAGTGCAGGGTTTAAATAATTGAAATTGAAAATATTTTAAATGGATAAACATCAACCCATGATATCTTGTTGTAATTATTCCTCGATTTAAATCTCAATCAAAATCATATTTCTTAAACTGACTAAATTAAAAAAAAATATTTTAATTGTTTAGTTTGAAATCTGAAATGGTTTTGAAATCTTAGATAAAATAATTGTTACCCATAGCATTTATATCAGCACATTGCAATTGGGAAATGTGGAGGAATGCCATTAAAAAACTTGTATAGCTAAAATTTTGATTATGGACAATTATTTTATTGTATGAAGTTAAATGCAGAAATAACTGAGAAATGGATTTATTGACCATGTGCAATTATTTTTTATATCATTTAAAACATTTCTTAAAACTTGAATTTATATTCAAGAATAACTTACTTCTTCTTAATAAAGAATTTTTGATTTAATTTTTGATTTTGTTCAATGTTTCTTAAATCAACTAACTTTTAAATAAATATAAAAGTATAAGACTGCAGCAGTTTATGTCAAAAGTAGAGCCAAATGTGCAATTTAGAATGTTGCAAGAAAGAAAAAAAACTAATTTTATTTAACAACAAAAACATTTTATTTGGCAAGTACAAAATAAACCTAACATTAATTGATAACAATTCTTTCCAACATCAGATAAACAAGTTTCAATAACATCTTTAACAGGACCTTTATAAATATAACAGTCCATTTGCATTAAACATTAAATACATAAAGAGCATGTTGTAATCTGTCCACTGGTTTGTCCAACTTTTAAAATCTTAGGCAAAATAGACACTTTCTTGAAAATCGTTGAGATTAAATAAGATTGTTGAATTTGACTCCTCACTCACAGTAGAATTTTACTCCTCCATGAAATCACCATCTTCCTGTGTTAAAAGAAAATATTGAAATTAAGTTAAATAGCAATAAATATAATGTTAAGGAATGATTATGAACATATTAAAATATTTTGCAGCTTTCAGATTAAATGTTTTACAAAATTTCCCATCCATAGTCTAAACATAAAATGAACCATACACTAAAAATTTTAGCTTTATAAATATTACACTACTGAAAATTCAGCCAATCATGAATAAAATGGAAATAGAATAAATAAATCCTGTGCGACTACACTTATCTGCTTGTTTAAATCATGGTGTTACATCTGATACAATAAATCACCATTTTAAAAGCAAATTTAAAATGAAAGTTCTTAAAGCAACATTATAAAATATTGTTGAAAATTCACCTTTGTTGCTACTTTCAAAATGTATCAGCGCTGGCAAATACCCAACCAATACAGGTTTTTGTGGATTTTTAGTTGTTTTCTATATATTTGCATATTTATATAATACAAGATAGAACCTACAACAATTAGAACAGGGTTGGCACGGTTTAAACCAATTGGTTTTAACTATGGTTTAAACAACTGTTTACTCCTTTTGGTTTAAACAACGGTTTAGTTTAAACCAACTGGTATTTTTCTTAAAAAAAAAAAAAAAAAATTCAGAAGAAATTTAATGACATTTTCTCTTTTTCTTAATAATTTATGTATGTCAGATTATTGAATATAAATAACTTCTATTTTTAACACTTTATATCAGCAATAAGCATTGGATGTAGCAGGTTTAGATCATTTTTTGGGTATAGGATTAAAATCAGTCTGCATTGGTGAATATATTTATTTCTCTTTAGAAAAAGCTTCAAACATGTGAATTGATCTAATATAAAATAGATTAAAAATATTCAATATTTAATAGAAAATATCTTAATTTTTTGAAAATTGCAGATTATTTAACGCAATAACATAACACAATCCATAAGATTTCAAGCTGTAAAAGAAATCCCCAATCTTAATTGGGGAGGTTATCTTAAGCATTAAAATCAAAATATGAAGTCGAATAAGAGAGTTTTCAAAGATTGGATGCTACTTATAGCATTTTAATAAGTGATTCCCTCCCCCCCCCCCTGTTAGTTATCTGCTGAATCTATGACCAAAAATGTTGACTTCAAATTGTCATTGAAGAAACAAAATCTCAAGAAGTATTTGAAATTTATTATTTAGATAGTTAAGGAGAAGAATATTTTATTTATCAGACTACTTTCAAATATTTATTATTAGTAATTAAAAGATTAGTTATAAAGATCCACGCTGCGTGTGGATGAAGATTTATTTGACAACGGTCACTTCCCGACTGACATTTCTGTCACTATTAATCCCACCCCTCTCCTCCTTGTCGTCCCCTTTATAATTGGCCGTTGATCTGCCGTGATATAACAACAAGCTGCACTCATTGATGAAGATAAACTTTAACTCTTTCCTCACTCTGGTCCAAAACTCGAAGGCTATGTTCAGCACTGCTAGATCTAACCCCACAATGAACCTTCCACTTTAGTGAACTAAAAGGTGCAGTAATCTCCACAATCGGAAGAATTTTTTTTTAAATTTGGTTGCATAAGATCGGGGCATTGCGGGTCTCTCCCCTAAAATTCATCTGTGCTGGGTTCTGGGACACCGGGGGATCCCCTTAAATGAACAAGCTGATGATCTCACTAAGAGGGTTACTGACTCCAGTGGTTACCACCCCCCCCCCCCAAAAAAAAAAAAATCTTCATACATTAACATTGACCCCCCCCCCCCTCCTAAACAGAATATCAATTGTAAAATATATTTTATTTATAACTTACTGCACCATCAAAAGATAGTGAGTTAAGCATAATGAAATGAGTTCTTATTGCCCTTATCTAGAATTTAAAGAAAAAAAATACAGAAACATTTCTGGAAATTCAATGTTGAAAAAATTTAAAAGTGAAATTTAAGAATCAAGATTTACAAAGATAGCGAGTTGAGTATAGCAGAATGAGTTCTTATTGCCCTTATCTAGAATTTAAAGAAAGAAAATACAGGGACTTTTCTGGAAATTAAATGTTGAAAAAAATTAAAAGTGATATTAAAAATCAAGATATTTTTTTAACAGTAAAAACAAGAAATATTAAGAATTTAAAATCCCCTCCCCCCAAAAATGTACTTTTTCTCAAATTACCCCCCCCCCCCCCCAAACTAAGTTATAGGACGCATCTTGCGTCATCAAACCCCTCTCTGGGCACCCCTGACTGAGTCCGACATCCTGATTGATTAGACCTCTCCGGAAGACTTGATCCAGCCTATAAGCAGAAGATCAAATTGATGGTTGGTCAATTTTTCGTTCCTTTGTTCATTTTAGTCGTAAGTTCTGTACATCTGATGGATTTTGTTCAGCTACTCTTTGCTTTCAGTAGAGTATCGACAAGATGTAGTTGGTTGTGAGTTCTAGTCATGGCGACCTTTTGTGGATAAATTGAAACTACAGCCTAGTTGCTAGAGATCTCACCCCCCCCCCCTTTAAACCTTCAGAGAAGCTTGTTTTTGGCATTGCTAATAAAACAAAATTTATTCTCGTGAATAAAATCAAGGCATATTATTACATCTTGAAAATAATTTTAGCTTTATATGTTATATATACAAATGTAAAAATTGCTGATATATCTTTACCAACTGAATTTGATATTTTGACTGGGTAAGTAAATTTAAAGGGTTAATCTCCTCCCCCCAAGGGTCCTCTAATTCATATATTTTATCAGATTATAGGCCACAAGAATAAAGCGATGACACACCACAATGAATTGTGGGGGGTGACACCTAATATTGAGTTAACTGAATGAAAATGAATTAAATTTAATAATTGCAACTGTATTAATGCTATATTGTCATCAAAAACATTATGTACAACTTTTATGATTCTAACATACCAGGAAGCCGGTTAAAAATCGTTTGAAACATTACAGACTTACATAAACCAGATTATTATTATTAAATATAAATGAAAAAAATAAGGCATGTTTTATTAATATAACATGCACAATACTGTACATTTTTAAAAAATGCATTAAAAGATAGAAAATTTCAGTAAATTGTTTTTATATATGGCAAATTATTTTTGCTGCCAAATTTAAGGATATCACAAGTAGGTCAAAATTTGGCACTTTGCTAGTAATACTGCTATTACAGTAGACTTCCTCAAATCCGCACAGCTTGGGACCAGAGGTTTTGCAGATTTTAGAATTTTGCGGATTTCTGGTCATTATTTCCTTTACATTTTTTAAACAGTAATTTGAATGTAACTAACAAGGAAATCTAAACTATTGTAAGGGCTTACAATATAATAAAATATTAAAATAAGTAATAAACTAAAATAAGGATGCACAACCTGTGGCCCGCGAGTTTCATCAATTTACAACTGGAAAAAATGAAATTTTTGTTGATAAAGCACAAAAAAAATCTGGAATTTCATTGATCAGGCACAGAAAAAATCTTGTTGATTGTTTTCTTATCTCTTCCACTTTCATTAAGTTTACTTTTTTTTTTATTGGCACCAGTCACTTATATTTGTTTTTTAGCATTTTTAATTAACAAAATAATGTACTTTCCTCAATAAAGTTAAGGAAAATTATTACATCTTGAAAATATTCCTTGCTGCATGTTTTATATATATACAAATGTAAAAACTCTTGATATATCCTTAATAACTGAATTGGAAGTTTTGATTGGGTAAGCAAAATTAAGTCCTTCCTACTCCCCACTTAAACTATATTTTTTATCGGATTATAGGCCATAGATCACTTCCTCGAAACTGAATTATCTCTGTATTGTCCTCGACCACCGAGGCATATTTGTAAGTGGCCCTTTTCTTGAAAAGATTGTGCACCCCTAGTTTAAACAAACTGTTTTTTTCCCTCAAAAATTGTTCTTTTTTAATAAAAACATAATGACATTCTCTCTTTTTATATTTAATTTAAATGTTTCAAATTATTGGATATACAGTTGGCAAAAAAAGTATTTGTACACTCTAAAATTTTTAATTTTTTACTAAATAAAAACAGATATTTTGTCAAAAATAGTTTTAATACAGTCTGTTTACCGTGCGTTTTAAATTACACAACAAAAAATTTCGATAAAGATGTAAAATAATTTTCTAATGGGAAAAGTTTAAAAATTTCTTGCAAAAAAAGTATTTGTACATTTCTCCATCCTGATATGTACTGTGTTTTATAGTGTTTATGGTTCAAAGGACTACTTTTACAGAAGCTGTTAATAATTTTTAAGTTCATATTATATTTGTCTGACATTTAATTTAATTTGCTCTTGAAGTAATTGAATATAGAACCTAATACTAGAGAGGCATCTCTAGATATATGAAATCCTATGATTGAGCATAATAAAAATTAAAATACGCAACAAGAATTTGTAAAAGCTATTAAATTACCATTTACAACTATTGGATGTATAGTGAGAAACTATGAATAAATTAAAAGAATCGAAATTCAGTGAAAACCAGGACTTCTTAGCAAACTAACAATGAGGGAAAAAGAGAGTGTTGTTAAAAAAGCTTTAAAAATTCCTGTGCGTTCGGTTCAAAAATTTGCTGGAGACCTTGCGACATCTTCTCGCATCAGAGTAATACCTCAAACAATAAAAAATATTCTTCTCAATGCAGATTTAAAAGGAAGAACCTCAAGGGAAAATCCATTCATCAACGAAACAAATAGGCGAAAACGCATAGTATTCGCTTTCGCATACAGAAGTAAATCATTGGATTTTTGGAAAACAGTAATTTTTTCTGATGAGGAAAAATTCGGAATTTTCTTACCATCAAGCATTCGAAAAAATTGGCGTAAAAATAAAACTGTTCTAGATCCAAAACGTATACCTCAAACTATCAAGCATGTTGGGGGGAATATTATACTTTTGGGGTGTATAGCTTCTAATGGAGCAGGACATTTAAAATTTTTTGACAATGGAAGGACAGGTTTAACATACAGTGATGTGTCGCGCCATAATTTATTAAACTGTGCCAAGAAATTATGCATAGAGGAAGCTTTTAACTTTCTGCAGGATAATGACCAAAGCATACTGCTGTGATCACCAGCACATGCTTACGACAATACTCGAAGACGACTGGTAATTCCTCTAAAATCTCTAGACTTGAATCCAGTAGAAAATTTGCAGATGCTATTGGATGCAAAAATCCGAAAAAAAAATATGTATTAGTAAAAAACAGTTTTAAAGAAGCTCTTATTGTGTCATGGAATAACATTAACCAGACCACTACAAAAAAGTTGGTGGAATCTATGTCATACCATCTAGAAGTAGTCATAAACGCTAAATGAATTCGCACAAAATATTAATTTGTATCATTTTACTAAATTTTCCTTAATTATATTACATTAAGATAGTGTACAAATACTTTTTTTGCATTATAATTTTGTATATTTGTTTATTATAATGTAAAAAATCGATTCGTTTAATTTTGTTTCTGCTTCTATAATATTATAATGCATTAAATTAATGTATTACAGTATTTTTTGCTTAAATCTTTTGTTTAATTTCATTATAATTTAAAAAAATGAAGTGTACAAATACTTTTTTTGCCAACTGTAAATAATTTCTATTTTTAACACTATTCCTGCGTTTGTATTGATAGGTTTAAAATTGTGCTGATGAACATACCTATTGTTCTAAAGAAAAAGCTTAAACATGTGAATTTATCAAACTTAAAATAGATTAAAAACATTTGATAATATTTAGTATAAAATATTTTTTAAAAAAGCAAATTATTTAAGTAATCTGTCATAAGATGCATGGTGATTTTGAATATAGAGACACATAACTCATTGATCTTTAAGATTTTAGTCAAGCGGTAAAAGAAATTCTTCTTGATTAGGGAAATTACCCGGGTGTCATCCTCTAAAGGGTGACACCAAATCTTTATTTGCAAATAAAAAATACAATTTTATAAAATTTTGGAGACTAATTAGGAAATAAAATGAGATTTTTAGCTCATGATGCAATACAGCTAGTTTTCTTTTCTTTGCAAAAGTGAAGTTTTATACAGAATGGTGTGTCTAAATAAGATATGCACCAGGGAACAAAAACCAACCTAGTCAACGAGTGGGTAACAAAAGCAAACTTTAAAAGAAAGAATTTTCTTCTACGTATAGACACGGCATTGACTTGTGCAGACTATGGGTTGAGTGATGATTCACTTCTGCGGTTTTTTTTATGCAGAAGGACAAAAGGCAAATAAGGAATGGTAAGGTTATTTTTTATAAGAATGTAGAATTGAGATTGAAAAAATATGACAGATTGGAAAGGAGGAGGAGGAGGGGGGGGGGGGGCTTGACACCTTTTACATCTGTCCCGGGATGTCACCCATCCTAGATACACCACTGCACACCCACTTCATCTCTGACAAGTAAATAAATTTTCCTGCCTGAGAAAACCGTACCAAACACAAACCATAAAATATTACTTGAAAAAATAATTATAAGAAAATAAAGCATTAATCCTTACTATCTGTTAAAAAAATGATTGGAAATAAAATACACAATTTTATAGTTTTAGTTTACATACTACATACTTTTTTATAAAATAAGTAATTTTCCATTTTATTATGCCACAAATTTTGTATAACTGCAAAGGAAGTTTGGTTTATTTTACATTCTAGTAGGAGTGTGTGTGTGAAGAGGGGGGGGGGGGACGGTTAAAAGTATTTTATAGAATTTTATGTAGCGGGTTACTGATGACTCTTTCTGACCAGTAAACTCTCATGCGTACTGGTCTTTGGGACCAGTAACTTTTTTTAAAATCAATTCTACCACTGGGCTATGCATAAAAAATCTTAAGAGAAAGGGATGATATTACAAGGTATTTTCTAAAGAGAAAGAGGATTTGCTTTTTGGTATCGTTGCATAATATTTAGGAAATAATACTTGCATTTACCAGTATAGAAAGGCAAACTTTTGTCCACTGTTTTCGTTTTATTTATAAATTCTCATTTAGATTTAAAGCTACCTGGGAAGCAGGCACAAGAAAACTATTATTTCTGCATGCATTATGTAACAACTTATAAATATTAAGCAGATTATTATAATACAGACCATGCATGCAATAATTTTGCCCAATAACAGTATGAAACATTGCCAAACAAAACAGTAACACAAGTTCAACATTAAGAATGGAAAAAAAAAATCTTTGAAATGTCTATAATGTAATCCGGAGCACGTTTTTACTAAGACACTGCAAACAAGACGTAAATACAATGTTTTGATAAATTTCTATGAATAAAGATATAATAATTACAAAACTTTAATACAAGGCAATTAAATAACGAGATATTTACATTCCATTAACAATTTTTACTCTGATTAAATATAGTAATTTATTTTATTAAAGCACGAAAGTTTTGTAGCAGCACTGTAACACCAATTATTAATATAGAAATGCATTAAACACATCCTCAATATTACCGTGTGACACGACATTTTAATTTCAAGGTATGATACTGTTATGAATTTTAGTCTGTTAAAAAGAGAAGGGAAAGTTATTAAAAGAAAGCATAATTAAAATAAAATACTTATATAAAACTTACTTACTTCGTAAAAAAGGCATTTTCAGCAAATTGTTTAGCGAACGCCGGAAGTCTCCATCTTATCTTGCAAGGTCACGTGACGAGTCAGCGGCGAAAATCAGCGCCGGAAAAGAGCTGTTTCATTATTGAGTTGAGTTGTTTAGTTTTAAAGCTGTATGAGTGGATTAGAAAGAGAAAAAATCAAACCAAGATGACTGAATCGGTTAAAAATCAACTCATTTACGATCCAATAAATTAGAACTCTTTCTTGAGCAGCCAAATCCACTCTTTCGTTTTAAGAGAGTACATCTAATAAGTAGCTATAAAGGTAAATGTCATGTCTGTGTCCTTTAATAGCACAAAAATCGAATTTTTTGAATGTTGTTTGCTCTTATACACTCTTGGGGTAGTGGCAACCGAAGTAAAACATAGTCTATCTCAGAGCAAGGGCTGTCATCATTATTTTTGAAATCTATTCAATGCTTCCTAATATTGCATAGAAATCGCAATTTGTAACGTTTTTATAACGCTTTTTTGAGCATTTTTTCGACTTTCAAACATCAATTTTTTTAGGAGATGTCCTTACAGATCATTTATATAATATAAGTACCTACCATGCCAAATTTCATGTTTCTAAACCCTTCCATAAAAAAAAAAAAAAAAAAAAAAAAAAAAAAAAAAAAAACGCAATTTAAAAAAAAAATGATTTTGCAACAGCGAGGTGGTAGTGACCTTGATGTAAAATCGAGTCTGTGTAAGAGCGTGGACTGTTACCATAAATTTACAATCATAACTTTGAAATCGATTTGATACTTATAAATCGTCATTTAAAACGTTTTTTAGAAAATTTTTGGCACATTTTCACTGTTTTGAAATTTCAATTTTTTTTAAAGAAATGTTCTTAGAGATTATTTACATCTAATAACTAACAAAGTAACTACCGTTCCAAATTTCATGTTTCTAGATCCTTTAGTAATAAAGCAGTTGCATTTTTAAAACGTGTTTTACTCCTGTACTCTTTTTGGTGATGGGGCAGAGACATAAGATATAGCTTATGTTTAAACACGAAATAACAACACAATTTTGGTAACCATTACTTTTAAATCGGTTCAGTAGATCCAGAGATTATCCACTTCAAGGAAACAAACAAACTTTGCTTCATTATAATGTTGCTAAAGATTACGTGCTGATCTTTACAAGTAATTTTGTCAGAAATAAATTTAGCATGAAAGAAAAAAATTGTGTATAGATGAGAAAGAAAGATTTGAGAGTAATGTGCTTATTTCATCTTATTTGCATCAAATTAAAATATTTTAAAAGTTATCAATAGTTGATATTAATCCAATCAACTAATGACAATTTTTACAAGATTTCTGTTTGGTGCTAATTTGTTCACTTTTGTCTTATTTCCAAACCAGCTTTGTTAATGAATAGCTAATGTTTTAAAAAAATCAAAGTAAAGCACTACTTGATCGACATTTTTGAAATGGAGCTGATTACCCTGTTAAAAAATCTCAAATTCTATAGATGTAGTGTTGCAGAAATCTGTTTCATTACTAAAATTTTGTCTGTACACTCTACAGAAAAGATGCAAATATACATAGATAGTTTTTTTTTTTTTTTTTTTTGTAAAACTACAAAAATCTGTAGATTTGCAAAAAAATCCACTAAAATTACAATTTCATAATACAATTTTGTCTGTAACCTGACTACAGTTACATAAAATATTCTAGGCATCCCAGTTTTCTATAAAATTCTTAGTAACCTTAAGTATTTTTTGATTTTCTTTATTATATCTTTTCATGTATTTTTTTTATTTTAATTTATTTTATGTATTATTATTATATTATTTTAATTTATTTAATTAATTTTTATTCTTTATTTATTTATTTATTTATATTTTAATTTTTATTATTTTTTATATTTATTTATTTATGTTTATTTATTATTTTTTTATTTTATTTTCACCTTTTTCCACCGTTTTAATATTATTTTGACCTCACTTTCGCATGTTCTGTTTAAACTAGCGCTACCTTTCGCATTCTTTACACTCTCAACCCTCTATTTTTCAGTTCATCTTTGACATTGTCCTCTTATGGACACGTGTCTTCTTCAGATTATGACGAGCTGTTATTATTTTAGCTCGAAAGGCGTCCTGCATTGTTTTTGTTTTTATTTTATGGTGATTTTTACAAGTGTATTATTTTAATTTTTACTTATTATAAGTTTATTCAGTGTTTTTTCACAGTGCAAACGTGTTACATGAATTTTTATTGTCGCCTTTACCTAAAAAAGTTATATGAATCCCAGTTTCAAGAAAAAAAAAATGAAAAAAAAAAAAAAAACAAAGAAAAAAAACAATTTTTTTTTCCGTGTACATGAAATGGAAGTGGTTAACAATTGTCTTGTTCATTATTCTTGTTTATTTTTCCCCATATGTGAAAGTTAAGACGTAATTTTTCATATAGACACAAAGCATTTGTATATGCTTCAATATTATCAAGGTATAATAATGAAAATGTATATGCAATGAATCCTCGATAACCTCAAAAAATGTCTGGTTAAGAAAGTATGGTGAACGATTTTCGTAAGGAACATAGTTTTTTATATGCAGTAAAACAGCAACAAATTGCTTGTATAGCATTGGTCCGCGTTAGAAGAGTGGTCGTAAAGTGAGATTTCTTTTTATGAAAAAAAATCGTGTCATATTAACTTAAAAACACAGTCTAATCACAAAAAATAAAATATACGCCGTTTAATTGGCAAAATAGTGGGTGGCAGTTATAGATGTAAACATTATTTTTTCACATCCATACAAAATAAATTATCTTTCTGCAAAAGTTCTTTTTATTTCTTTACACTGTGAAACTGGAAAAATTTCATTTGTGAAACGATTAAAAAACCAATTGGAATCTGTGTTGAAGTAGATACATGAATTTGAAATTAACCAGGTTATAATTTCAGTATTTTCTTACATTTCGTTTTGTTCGATTCAGAATTCTATATAAATGTTTTAAAATATGAAAAACAACGATTTTTTGAAGATTTAAACCTAATGAATCTCCTGAATGTATAAAATAGCAAAATACTTTTTATTTAGTATTATTAATTCCATATACATTTAATAATAAATTATTCGATAATAAATAATTAGATAAAATATCTGAACAATGAATTTAATGCATTGAATTAAGAACAGAATTATTTAATCATTATGTGTATTATATTAATGGCATACTTGCTCAGTAAGTTGTAAAATTGCATCCGCTAATAAATCAGCAATATATTCATATGTGATATATTTTATTTATAAAATAAATTCAATATTATAAATATATTACATCATAAACATTTATATTTAGATACATTTATAAATGAATATAATGTTTTATTGTTTGATTTGTTTTAACTACTTTTTAAACAAATATTGTCACACGGTTAGTGCTCCTAAAGAAAACTAACTTCTAAATAACACAAAAGTAAATTCCTTCACATTGCTTTAACGTAAAAGCATACAAGATTCCCCGAAATTGTTAGTTGTCCATTTATTTAGCACATGAACAGAGGCTGAAATTATGAAGGAGAAGGCTATGAAAGGAGACGTTTAATGAACTGTTATCAGATAGCTAGAGTAATCAAATAAGTGTCAAAGTAAGTTGTAAATTAGATATCAGTCTAAAATGGCTCTAATGATTCTAGAAAATTTAATTAATGTTTAACAGAATTTCAAATTACGAATTCAGTGAACTGGTAATGTTTAGTCTGTAAAACTAAACAAATCTTTCTGTGTATACAATTTATTTGAGATGTACTACTTTTTGTACTTGAGATTATATAATTACTATCAGATCCACCCGCAGTTACCTCGGACCATAGATGTTTTCAAAAAAATTGCGAATACTTAAAATCTCCATTCATAGTAAAAAAAAAAAAATTATTTATATCTGGAAAATATTTTAAATTTTAGAATATTTAAAATTTTACCTGAGTGAATACAGGTAGGTATTTCTCTTCCAAAAACCATGTTTTGGAAGGATACAAAAAATATAGTCGTTGATTTTAGCTGTTTTTAACCATAAAAATAATGCAGTAATTGAATTATCTTAAAATTCCTTTCTTCAACGAGACCTACACCATGCAAAATATTCTGTCGACGTGCGCTGGACACCCCAACAAATCCTAAAAAGCAATAAAGAGTCATTACCTTTGTTACTTTTTTTGGATGGTGTCATGGATGGATTTTCAAGGTAGATTGTAAATCAATGAGGAAAATCAAAATCATCATAGCAGGAAAAATTAACAAATCCGTGTGCAATTTGTTGCAATTCGTTAAATCTCATATTTACCGCTTGTTCTCATTGGCTGGCTGTTCTCATGGCTTGTTCTCATTGCCGCGGATTGGTGGCTAGCTTCAGATAGCTTCTAAACTGGCTGCTTCGTTGCCATGGATTGGAGGAATGTTACAAGTACCCTCTTACCCAGGAAGTTTTTTTTAAATTTAAATTGAAATTGAAAAATCTGGCTGCGAAGTGCACTTTCAAGTGTTAGCATCCACACATGAAAAAAATTTCAGAGACCTGGGTGTTATAATTTCGGCGTTATCCGCAATCAGGCAGCAGACAGACATCTTTTATTTTAAATGTATATACATAAGTATGATTACTTATTAAAAAAAAGCTCACTTTTCTCTTTAAAATATTACTCTTTATGAGATGTTCATAAAAAATTACATTTATGACATTATTTTATTTAAATACAAGTTGTTTTCAAGAAGATTCGGTACTCTTTGAACTTTTTTTTTAAAATTTAAGCCTTTCAAGATGCATTTTTAGCATAATAATAAATGAAGGAAAATAATTTTTCAATGAATTGTTAGATTCCCCAGGCAATATTCGAAAATTCAGTTTTATTTCATAAAGATTAGTTTTATGTTAAAATGCACCTTCTCGTACAATTTTAAATATTTTGAGCTAATTTGTTTTTTAAACAGTTCGTAGAAATGTGCTGTATAATTTTAAGTATAGGATTTATCATTAGTAAATTGATTTGAGAGAAAATAAGTAAAATGTGCTAATACTTGTAAAAATACAATTGAAACAGAAATTTATTTTGAATTTTTTATGCGTAAAAAATAAAAATAAAACCTTTTAGTTTATTGTAAATCTGTTACTTATTTTTTTTAATACAGACCATAAGAAAACAACCACAATAAATAAATAAATAAATAAAAAATTCCAGTCATTTGAAAAATATACATAAAAGTTTTATCACTATGAACATGCCTATTCACCGAAAAAACAAAAACTGAGAAAAATCACTTTTAAGCGAAGTGAATTGTGGCGTTTAAACGGACATCTATGCAATAAAATAGCTTTGAACAGTTTTTATAATGATCGAATCTTTACGAAACTTCATCAGAATGTACTAGGGATAATAAAGTATAATTTCAGAAATAAATTAGAAAATCGATATTTTCGTTATTTTTTGCGAATTAGGGTACTAAGTTACTTTAATGTCGAAATACAAAAAATATATATATACTGTATGAAGGTATGTGTACAAGTCGACATGTTTCATAGAAAAAATTTCCCTGTTTAAGCATTTAATATTTTTCTTAAAAATCCCGAATAACACCATGACTGTAATTTATGTAGTTCGCAAAACATTCTTTTAAAATAAGTTTATTTGCCTCGGTTTTGAAAAATTTTGTTAATGCTTAGTAAAAAGGGAGAAGTAATGATTTTATTATTTTTAAATGTGCAATTTTAACTTTTTTTTTCTTTCTAACACTTCATAACATAATTGAAAAGTGTTTATGATTTCGGTTTGTCTGTTTGCCGTCTGTAGCTTCTATAACTCACATAAAATATTCTCAGATTGTCGTGTAAATAATATATGTTCTTCACTGTTCATTTACAGGGACCCTGAAATGTTATTCGTTACATTAAGGTCTATGGAAAAAAGATTTGCGATGTATTTGAATAGGCACAGATATTTTATTTTTCAGTCATACATTTTCGAGTTCGACTTTATTTTGTATTAGTCTAAAAATGTTCTAAAATCATATACAGTCCTTGGAAAGAACTGGATATACGGCCATCTATGAATATAAATTTCTCACATTGACAACAAATATTAAACAATTTTAAAAATAAGGAAATCTATATGCATTATAGAGGTTGGCCAAATGATGGTTACTACAGCATATACTATTTGTAGCACATACAGTATGCGGGAGAACTTAAAAGTATTTCTCTATATTATGTGCCATGAAGAAAATTCATATTTTAATTGCATTACAAATTCTTTTATTACAAGATTTCTGCCGCAAAATATGGTGCATCGCACTTTATGCTCTTTTACATGCAGGCCCTGATTACTGCACAGGCCAACTAGGCTTTGGCCTTGGGCCCACTGCTGAGAAGCACCCAAATTTAATAAAATGATTTAGGAAAAAAATTCTTAATATAGCATTTCCTGCAATTTTTTCTCAAAAACCAAAACTGATTTTGATTAATTTGGCAACCGTATAATAATCTAATGATACCTTTCAAAAACTGCTGGAGAGAGGGGAAGGGGGAGAATCTAGATAATATTTTGGTGTGATTGAACCCCGTAAATTTGCTGGGCCTTGGATCCCCTACAACCTTAAATCGGACTCTATTTACAAGAACACATAAAAAATTTGCGCTACTATTATGTATCTGAAGTTTTGTCTATTAAGTCTACTAGTTATGATTGCTAAAATGCATTTTCTGTTATGGTATGCACTTTAACTAAATGTTTTCACACTACGGAGTGTGTATGCTTTCTATAGGCCACATGCAGGGCTGCATAAAAAAAATTTGAACAATTGTATGAAATTGTTGAGAATGAATCTGAATTGCTTATTGAAGGGGTTTTTCAGTTATGCATTTTGGAGCTTGATTTATTTTCTCGTATGCTAAGATATTTTTATAGCATACATATAAAATCATATGCAGGGCTATGAAAAAACTGGATATATGGCCATCTATGAATAGAAATTCTTGCAATTTTCATTTCAATAGACTTAAAAATGCATTTAAATTTTTAGATTAATAAGTGGCGCGCATAAAAATATGTATTTAATACACAGAGCTGTGCTAAAAAAATCAAATACGTTTTGAATGCTGCTAGGAATGTCTAAAGGTAAATTTTCATTTGTGAAATGCATTTTCCAGCTAAACTAAATTTTAGCATACTATGTAGAACATATGGAACTCTGTAGATCATATACAAAATTGCACAAAAATTTGAAGTAACATTCCAGATACATGTAGTAATTGTTGAAGTATGTTTTTTTTAAATATGTTGTGTGCTTTCTAAAATATTTACTTATATATCTTCTTTCCGTAATTAAACAGCATAGTATTGTTAAAGCATTATGAGAGTGATTCGTAATCTATGATTAACGCATAACTTTTTTTTTTCTGGTTTAAGATATCACAAGGCAAAAAAGTCATCATTATAATTATCTATTCAATATTTCTAAATTGTTTTCTCTACGTACAGTCATAATTTAATTAATATTAAATATTCAATTAAAAAATGTCTTTTTTCTTAAAGATATTTCACTCGTTAATTGTTATATACTTATTATTTTAATATTTGTAATATTTTATAACAGCAGTTTTATATCTCGTTGGTCTATTTTAGCTAGCATGATTTGGTACACAATAAACTCGTTGTTTGTTGCTCGTGTATTGTTGTAATCATAAAAGATATCTTTGCAATTTATTACATGTTCCCGGCCAACGAAAAGATGCCTTGAGAAATTTATTAATTATATTCAAATTCTAAAAATATAAAAATATTGGACTGTCATCAAAAACATATTTGTTTTCATACAATTTTTATAATTTTAGCATACCAGGAAGTGAGTGAAAAGTCGATTTCAAAATTTTATCATTACATACATCAATCAAGTAAAGTTATATTAAAGAGTTTAGTAAAAATGCCTTTAATTAATTAAGTTATTCTAATAATCAATTCAGGTATTCTAATTCTAATAATCAATTCAGGATAAATAACATTTTTCTAAAAGCTTTATTTGAGAGACTTCAAAATTAACTGGTGTTTTATTTAAACAATTTTTGTTTTGTTCTTACGCTCTGTATAACTTTAGTTATGACTTTTTTTTTGTTTCAAATTTCAAATCGGAACTGCGTATTGGTACTGGAAAATACAAATAGACTGACTAATAATAATAAGATTTATAAATAGACTGACTAATTTCATAAATGCACGAATTGTTCAAATCTGTGCTTGAGTTCTTCGGATAGGTACGAACTGAAAACTGTACCTTGCTACCTCGGATTGTGTTCTAAAGAAACTTCATCCTGAAGAAGCCTCGGGCACGGATCCGCGTTGCCAACAGCAACTTACAGCGGGCATGTTACAAGTACACCGGAAAATATTTTAGTTATACTTTACACTGCCATGCGATGCATTTAATTCTACACAGACTTCTTTTTATCCGATTTGGATGAACACTCCTCTTGTAATAGAGCCCGTAGAACGCGAGAAAAAGCGACGTTACTGTTCGAAAATAAGGTAACTGAAGTCTACTTGTTTCTACACTTATGTAAAATATGCATTTGCATATGTAAATCATTTTTCAATTTATTTTTTTAGTTAGTAATCCTATTCTTTAATTAGATTTCGAAAAAAAATGCGTCGATATTGCTGCTACCTCCCCCCCCCCCCCAACCGAAATTCTAACTCTGACCTGATTTTAAATTTAAAAAACGTATATATGGGCTAGATAAAAACTCAATCTTAAAATAATGGTATTTAGAGCAAAGTACTTAGCTATTTTAATAATTTACTTTTCCTGACGGCTCTTCTTTCAAATTTTTGTTATGAAAAATGGTGTTAATATAAATACTTTTCCGAACGCTCAATACGAATCTAATTTAAAATTATGATATTGAATACAAAAAACACCAGGATTTTAATAATTAGCTCATCCCATTTCTGAAATTAAACTTCCTCCCTTATTTCAAACACTTGTATGTTACAAAAAAAAAAAAAAAAAAAAAAAAAAAAAAAAAAAGAAGAAGAAGAAGAAGAAGAAGAAGAAGAATCCGATGGTTGTATAAAAAAATCAGGTGAAAAAATTTGAGATACAATTCATAATTTCGCCTAATTTCTAAAGATTGTTAAACTTTCTAATATAATTCGAAACAATATTAATACAATACAGTTTAATACAATTTTTTTTCTTCTCATATTAAAACAGAGAGAAAATTGCGGGAAGGGTTTTCATTTAGATCTTTAAATATGCTTTCAATTTTTTAGTTAATAAATAAATAGCAATTCTCAGTTGTAGTAATTAATGTTACTGGGTTCTTCTACGTACATTTGTACAACATGCAAGCGAAACATTGCAGAAGGCTTTGGAAATCGAATCAGTTAGGTCAGTGTGAATAAAAAGTAAAATAACAAGGTAAAAGTTTAAAATACAGTAAAAACTGCTGAGAAAGAAAAATCATGAATTATCCAGAACGATTTCACTTTTTAATGAGTTTCTATCTTACCAGGTATATCATTCTCGTAAATGTAGTACATTATTTCGTCAGAATCATGAAAAGTTTTTAAAGCAAATTTTCGTTTTACAAAGATTCTATTTTCATAGTTATTGCTACATTTTTTGTTATCGGATTGGAACAATAGTTATGCATCTTAATATTTTGAATAATTTCTGGAGATTATCTATACAATCTGCCTAATTCCTTAACCCATTAATGCCCAAATTATTTCCTTCATTAAAAATGAAATTTTGTGTTTCCCACCACTTTTAAAAGACGAATAACTTTTATCTTAATTTATTGAGGAATTTGTCTCGTGAAAAATAGTGCTTATTAATCTTTCTATTTACTGGTGGGAAATCTGCTTCATTGTGTTTTTTATATGCGTGCCTAAAAAGGGACGCTAGGCACTAATGGGTTAATTAAATGCACTGTCAGATTTTCAAGTGAAAGTGATTTTTGGCTATTAACTCATAGCAATATTTCCTATCTCATAATTTATCTTAATGCATTTTTAGCAGAATATTTTATATTCATAATCTCATGCCATCAAAAATGCTCAGACTCTAATTAGATTTATTAGGCCTGCTTTTAACTGGCATTTTTCCATTTCACTTAACACACTTATGTGTAATAAATATTCATTTACTTTGATGAATTTCATGAAAAAGTTTTTGCTTAAACTGCACGCTAAGAAAAATTTAATTTGATAAATATTAACTTAAGTTCCATTCAATATAAAAGCAATAACTAATGTTCGCAAGAAAATTACAGTAGTTTAATCTTGTGTAAAATAGTTTCTATATATAATTAAAAGTAAATTTAATTATGTCATTTACTTTGATTTTTGAACTCTTATAAGGAGAAAGCGATATAAAACCTCCACTGGTTTAAATATAAAAAGAAATTTTTCGTATCTTTCATATTTCTACACATTTAATGAAAATAAATTAATTTTTTGTAATATATTATAGTCTAGAAATCTAACATTTTTCTAACAGTTTAATTGCAATAATAAATTTAATCTAAAATATACATTTTCTATTTTGATAACCTATTATTATAACAAATGTAGAGCTAAAAATAAATAAATAATTAAAAATTAAAATATCAGAATAAAATATACTTCAAGGGACATTATACAATAAATAAAAATAAAATGGTGAAATAACATGTTTTAAAACCCCCTGACCACCGAGCAAAAGGACAAAATTGTAATGTTGTTTTCATTGTAATTTATTTTAAATGTTAATAAAAGAAGGATTTTCTAACATAGTATAATCTTTTTGCTACGTATATGTTTATAAACATTGAAGCTATCAATCATAACTTAATTTCTTAAAACTGGATTATGTTTGTGGAATTATATTAATTTAAATAAAGTTTCAATTGCAGTGAAACCTGCAGACTAGGGAATGGATATATCAGGTCGCGGCAGTGGGAAGATTACATTAAAAAATTGAACGTTTAGATTGCACGTTTTGTGTTTATAAGGATCAATGACTTTTGAGAAATATCTAGCTTAAATGTTTTCAGAAATAAATCATAGCAATACAAAGCTTTGTTTTAACTGAATGGATAACTAACAATATGAAAAGTTTAAAAAAAGAAGATATATTTAACACTTGATTTACAAAATCTGTCAATTTGAAATTTTATGTTTGATATCATCCGAAAATGTATTATTTTTAGAATAATATGAATTTGAAGGCACACTCTCAGAAATATTTTCTTCAATTCACGAAAAATGTCTTAGCAGCAGTGCTATCATGATTTGTCCATTAACCTGTTGAAGGACGATGCTGCTGCTGCTGCGGCATCACATAATTTTAATCCCTAAATGCCACATTGGTACCGGTATTTTTCAATGAAAATTCACGTTTATTAAAAATGCAAAAATATGTGTTTACTTGTTTATAGTCCAAGAGCCGACAGCACAAAAACCTATATTTTTGAGCACAAGAAAAATTTCTTTATTTTATGGAAGAGTAGTAATAGGACAATCTAATAATCCATGTCTACATGAAGTGAACTGGTGCATAAGCCAAAAATTAATACAACTAGTGACTCACTCGTAGGGTTATCATTGGGGTTTCCTGCTTCCAGTTTTCCATGTTTTCATATCTTTGATTGTAGGCAAACACAATGTTAAAATTACGAGTCAACCACCAGTAATATTTATTTTCAGTTTATGCACCACTTCACATCCGGCAGACATGGATGATTGGATTTCCCTATTACTACTCTTCCATAAAATAAAGATTTTTTTTCTTGTGCTCGATACACATAGGTTTTTGTACTGTCGGACTATTACATTTAAATCTTCGTATAATACTGGTGCCGTTTCATTAGCTTAAAATTTTATGAATACAAGTACTTTGCCCCGAAAAGCGTCAACAGAAGAATATCCGTTTCTTTTCTTCTCCATTATAGTAGGTAAAATATTCATCAATTGAAGAAAATGGGGATAAAATAAAAGTGGTTGTTCTTTGGATTAAACCATCTACCATTGTCTTACGGGACCAATATCCACACATTTCGGTTACAGCTATGCAGTAGTAAAAAAGCTCGAAGCAAATATGTTTACTTCTGATGGATATGGCTTAATTAATTTCTTTAAAAGTTTTTGTAATTTCCTATTTTAGGGAGCAAGCGCTGCACTAAAATTGGCTAACTTTAATCCATAAACTTTAACGGTATTCTTTTTCTTGATTAAATGTCAGAAATCTTGTCATTAAATTAGATGGAAATATTTAAAAGATTTAGTGGTACCGATCGGTCATTTCTTGCCCAACATTTGCATGTCTAATCTTTAATGAAATTCTGAATGAGGTTGTGATATTTTAGTGCTAATGTAAGATAAAAATATTACATACATTTTTTATGTGAAATATAAATATTATTTTTTTGGGAGAAATTTTTTGTTAATAAATTCGATTTATCTCTATTTAATATTTTAATAAAAATATTTATTTTAAATGTCTTTATTAAAATATATTTTAAATACGAATATTTTTTATAACTTTGCAAAATATATTATGAATACGTTTATACGAATGGGACAATTAATTGTCAGCTATTTTTAAATTCGAAAATGCTTCTTTCCATTGATGTTGATTTCATTTATTATTATTATTATTATTATTAATTAAATTAGAAATCTTAACTTATGGAATTTTTTATTTAAAAATAAATTCGTATTTTAGAATTAATAAAGCAAATACACTATTATTTTAACACAATCAAACTTATCGGTAAATTTATCATACGAATTGGTTATTTCCAACTGAGCGAAAAATTGCCCAGATTGAACACAGATACTTGGCTTACAAGCCCAATGCTTAACCTGTTAAACTAACTGTGCGATAGCCGGCTGGGATTTCTCGCTCAGATACCCTTATTGGTCATAACATCTGGTCTGTCATTTAGACAACTCGGCAGAATAAACCGCATGTAATGGAACTCCATATAACGATCGATACGCAGATATACTATTATTTTAATAAAATGATTAAATAAATTGTATAAATGGCAGACCAGATGTCATGACCAATAAGGTTATCTGAGCGAGACATTTCAACTGGCTATCGCCCAGTCAGCTTAACACGTAAAGGTTTGGCCTTGTAAGCCAAATGTCTGGGTTCAATTCCTGGCCTGAGTAGTTTTTCGCTGAGTTGGAAATATTCAATTTGTATAAAGCGAATACGCCTGCGTAATAGGAATGAGCGAAATTTTTCTCTCTTTTTGAGACTTTCGGGAAAAATTCTCAGATAAAATATATTTTAGAGGAGTACGTAAATTATTTGTTTAAACAGGAATTATTTAGTTTACAATCATGGAAAAAAAGTAAACACCCCCTACTAACTTCTCAACGAATTATCGTAGAAGAAAGTTATTGGTACCTCATTGTAAATAAAGTCTACTTTTAAATGCACAAAATGCATTAAAATGCAATATGCTTAAGGAGCCATCTACATATAAAAACGAGCCATAATTTTTTTTCAACAGAAGTACCGAATTTTGACAACATAAATGGACTCTACGTCCTTCAATTAATCGAAAAATAATTTTTCATGCAATAAGTTTCCAAGCAATTAATTATTTTAAAACGAACATGTTTTAGGGGCTGTATCCAAATTGAAGTTCTTTACTAGTTTGTTGACCCAGAGAGTCCTCTTCTTGATCAAGGCATCTCAGGGACCACTCTCCCAAGCAGTCCTTGGAGACTGCTAAATTGCATAAGAAGTTTCACCATATCTAGCCACTTCTATCCTAGCCGGCCTTTTAAACATCATTTTGCTGTTATTTAAGGATAATTTTAAAACTACTTGAAAGAAAATTTTGAAACTTCGGATTACTATAAAGCATATATAGAGCAAAATCATTCAAGATAAAATTGCAAATGATAGTAAAAAATTGCTCTTTATGGAGGTTTTCGTGTAAGCAATAATAATTGTATAGTATTCTTTTTGATAGCGTTGTGAAATATTTCCATTTAACCGGAATTCCATTGTAGGTGGATTTCATTCTTACAAGTTTTGTGTATTTATGCAAATATATTTATTTGTATTATATGAATAGTATAAACGGAAATTATCTATAACAGAATCCTGCATACCAACGGAAGCGTTACATGGTCTTAATAGAATTACCATACAGCCTAATTTGATTAAAAAAAAAAAAACCTGCCTGTATAAGAAATTTTACCTCTCTTCAGTTAGACACATTAAAACCTGTGAAATCGAAATATTTCTGCAACGGAATCCTGTCTCAAACAGAAGAATTGTGCGATCCCGTTGAAACAGATAATAGATCTTATTGAGGTAGTGTATCTTAGAACTATAATTATATTTCTTTAAACGGTACCATATTTGATATTATAATGCAATTATTATTATTATTATTATTAATATATATTGCATTTTGCAAATTTAATAAAAAAATAATAAAAACTCTTCTAATACATTAATGAGTTTTAAAATTTATTATTTTAAGTTTATTGGATTGCTGTGGAAATTATTCGATTAGGGATATTTGCACACTTTAGCCTTTTTTTATGGTCACACAAATAGATAAAATTTAAGTATAAACCCAAAATAAATGTTGTTTGTGTTACCATCTATTACAGTAATTACTCTGTAATTTGACTATGTCTTTTAAGCATGCATTGTCTGTATAATACAATTTAATTTTCAGAATTTTAAAATAAAGCATTAAGTAAATCAATATGCTCAACATAATTCGTTAAAAAAAAAAAAGAATGGTCAAATTCATTATCATGATTAAAACAATAACAGCAGTATATTAAAATTTAGCATTAACCAAAATATTATGCAATTTTTTTAATGAAAAAAAAAAACATGAAGTCCGTTTAACTAGGTTGAAAAAAAAAGTCTTGAATAGCTTTCATTAATGCACTTTCACGAAAATGAATTTACATACCTTCATTATGCGAATCATACATTATCAATTTTAGTTCTAAAGTGTTGTATGAAAACTAATAGTAGTTAAAATTGTGAGAAAGGTTATTTCTATCTAATAATGAAATATTGGAAAGAAATGTTGAAGAAGCTTCTATAAGAATTTAAAAAAAGTTATGTGTATGATATACTCGGATAAGAACGTAAATGAAGGACTGATGAATGTCACAGATGTGTTACAGTTATTTTTACACTATAATAGTGTTTTTATTTGATTAAAATTAACGAATTAACGCTAAATTATATGCAGACTGTTTTTTAAAAGTTGGTTGGTAGATGAATCTATTATAATTCGTATTAACGATGCCGGATAATTTACAATCTCGCTATTCCGTTCTTTGTTTAGGTAGATTTCAATATTAGGTAGATTTGCCTAATGTATTTTCCCCTATATTGGAATTTCTGAAAATTTTTTGCAGATCCTCCAATCAGACTCCAATCATGACATTTAGAAACCAAAACCATTCCAATTTCAAAAGCTCATTTATTCTCTCTCTCTCATTCTTTATATATATACAGGGTGTCCCAAAAGGTCGTTTACAAACTTAACATGCTGGTCTGTTATATCATGATGAACAATATTAAATAGGAAACTAAGGGTCGCAAACGTCTTCCAAAGGAGATATGCGCCATTAAAGTTTTGGGTCCAAAAATTCAAATGATTATAAAAAACAGAAAAATTGGTCGATTTGTTTGCGGTTTTCACTAAAACTATTCTCTATGCCAGTATTTTTTAAAAATAAATTATAAACATAAATTTCAAAAAATGTCGATAGAGGGCGCTTTAGACTTTGGAGTAACGATAAACTAGTTTTTACCATTATTTTTTGCATCTCATTAAACTTTTTTAGAAGCTTAGACATAAACTTAAATTTTCAGTTCAAAATCTAAATCGTTGGAAGTGGTTAAGTTGCGCAAACTGAATTGCGGGGGGAGGTTCAAATTTCAAATGGTTATAAAAAACGGAAAAATTGGTCAATTGATTTGCGATTTTCACTAAAATTATTCTTTATGTCAGTATTATCTTGAAAATAATTTATAAAGATAAAATTAAAAAAATGCCTATAGAAGGCGCTTTAGACTTTGGAGTAACGTACAGCTATTTTTTTCCGTTATTTCTTGCATCTCATAAATTTTTTTTTAGAAGCTTAGACATAAACTTAAATTTTGAGATAAAAATCTGAATCGTTGGGAGTGGTTAAGTAGCGCAAACTGAACTGTGTTCAATGGGGGTGGGGAGGTTCAAATTTCAAATGATTATAAAAAACAGAAAAATTGGTCGGTTTTCGCTAAAACTATTCTTTATATCAATATTTTCTTGAAAATAAATTTTATAGATGTCTTTCAAAAAATTCCGTCAGAGGGCGCCTTAAACGTTACAGTAAACAACAACTATTTTTAACCGTTATTTTTTGTATCTAATAAAATGCTTGTAAAAGTTCAAACTTAAATTCTGTGCTCAAAATCTGCATCGTTGTGAGTAATTAAGCGGCCAAAAATTGAACTGCGTTCGAGGGGTGGGAAAGGTAACATTTCAACTTCTGAACACAGTTCAGTTTGCACTTCTTAACCCCTCCTACTGATTTAGATTTTGAGCACAAAATTTAAGTCTAAACTTTTGCAAGCATTTAATTAGATTAAAAAAAAGGTTAAAAATAATTGTTGATTATTCTAAAGTTTACGGCGCCCTCTAACGGACTTTTTAAAATTTATCTTTAAAATTTATTTTCAAGGAAATATTGGCATAAAGAATAATTTTAGCGAAAACCGACCAATTTTTCCGTTTTTTATAATCATTTGAAATTTGAACCTCCCCACCCCCATTGAACACAGTTCAGTTTGCGCTACTTTACCACTTCCAACGATTCGGATTTTCATCTCAAAATTTAAGTTTGTGTCTAAGCTTCTAAAAAAAATTTATGAGATGCAAAAAATAACGGAAAAAACAGTTGTACGTTACTCCAAAGTCTAAAGCGCCCTCTATCGGCATTTTTTTAATTTTATCTTTATAAATTATTTTCAAGATAATACTGACATAAAGAATAATTTTAGTGAAAATCGCAAATCAATTGACCAATTTTTCCGTTTTTTATAATCATTTAAAATTTGAACCTCCCCCCGCAATTCAGTTTGCGCTACTTAATCACTTCCAACGATTTAGATTTTGAGCTCAAAATTTAAGTTTATGCCTAAGCTTCTAAAAAAATTTAATGAGATGCAAAAAATAATGGTAAAAACTAGTTTATCGTTACTCCAAAGTCTGAAGCGCCCTCTATCGACATTTTTTGAAATTTATCTTTATGATTTATTTTCAAGAAAATATTGACATAATGAATAGTTTTAGTGAAAACCGCAAACGAATCGACCAATTTTTCTGTTTTTTATAATCATTTGAATTTTTGGACCCTAAACTTTAATGGCGCATATCTCCTTTGGAAGACGTTTGGGACCCTTAGTTTCCTATTGAAAATTGTTCATCATGATATGACAGATTAGCATGCTAAGTTTGTAAACGACCTTTTGGGACACCCTGTATATATTAATATATAATATATATATTATATAATAATAATAATAATAATAATAATAATAATAAATATATATATATATATATATATATAACTTTTTTATGGAAACGATAACTTGTATAATTTTACACAAATCTTTTCCAAACTGATACATAAGATCAAGGTGCAAAAAATCTTGCGCAAGTTGTGACCAAGGAGTTGGAAATATGAGAAAATAAAAAGGGGTTTTATAAAAACCGAAAAAACTCACCCTTTCTTAATTATAATACATATAAAATCATTTTAGGAAAAGGGTAAAAAATGTATGTATCACTCATTTTAATAAAATTAAAAATGGATTTAATGGATGAAAAAAATTCATAACGTTGTCAGTTTCACAATATGAAATCTTATTAAATTTAGTTTAAATCTTCTTAATATTATCTACAAGTTTTGTGTTGACAAGTTTTTGACAGGACAAACTCTTACCGCAAAAACAAATTTAAAAAATATAGGGTTTGAAGCAAAAATGTCTTATTAATATGATTATGATCATGAAGTTATATGCAGACTCTTTTTATTTTCTTCTATCTTTACAAGAAAAAAGTATTGGATTCATAAAAATTTTCGACTTCCGGTTTTCGACGGAATTATACGTTTTAGAAGGTCCTGAAAACGTTTTGACTATTTTTAGAAAATGTCTGTCTATGAGTCTGTCCGTCTGTCTGTGAATCTGTCTGTATGTGACAAAAAATTTGTGGGCGCTCTATCTCAAGAACTAATGCTCGAAATTTAATAAAATTTTATATTCAGTTAGACCTCTATATGAATTAGTGCCTATTGGCTTTTGGTGAAAATTGGCCTGCAGGTGGCGCTGCTATGCTACGTTTTTCATGATTTTCAAGATTGCTATATCTCAAGAACTAATGCACAGAATTTCACCAAACTTCAGAGTCTGTGACGCCTTGATATACATAGACGCTGTTTAAGTTTTGGTGTAAATGGGCCACCAGGTGGCGCTGCTATGCCACGTTTTCATGATTTTCATGATAGCTATATCTCAAGAACTAATGCACAGAATTTCACTAAACTTCATATTCCGCGATACCTTGAGATAAATAGCCGCTGATAAGGTTTTGTTGTGAACTGTACTATAGGTGGCGCTGCTATGCTATATTTTGCACGATTTTTGCGATAGCTATAGCTCAAGAACTAATGCAGAGAACTTCATCAAATTTTAGTTTCTTTTACACTAGAATATATAACATAATTAGACGCTAATTACATTTTGGTATTAACCTTGCAACAGGTAGTGCACCTATGCTGCATTTTGCATGATTTTTCCGATAGCTATATCTCAACAACCAACTCACAGAATTTCATCAAACTTCAGATTTTGTTATAAAATGACATATAACATAATTGCACGATGATTACGTTTTGTTATAAATCCTTCAACTGATGGTGCTGCTGTGCTATATTTTACACGTTTTTTTAAACTAGCTATATCTCAAGAACTAATGCACAGAATTTTATCAAACTTCAGATTCTTTTACACCATACCATAATTAGACGCTTTTTTACGTTTTGGCATAAATTGTCCAAGATATGGAGTTGCTGTGCTACGTTTTGCAAATTTTTTGTTATAACTATATCTCAAGAACGAAATTAGGACGAAATTAGGACGAAATTCCATCAAATTTCAGATTCTGTTAGGTCTTGACATCAATAGATGCTTATTAGGTTTTAACATAAATTACCCAACATGAGGCACTACTAAGCTCATTTTTCAGAATATTAATTAAATTTTGCGTTTTAGGCTTTTCGAATACCAGAAACTCATTAGGCTAGGTCAAATGTTCGAGGAAATTCGATAGTGGGTAACTTTGGGGTCACCACGTTTTTTTTTAAATATTAAAATGTACTTATGAGATAGAAGATAGTTTCGGGATTGACACATCCAACTAGTTCATTGTAGGTTCATAGATGAATCTGAATTAATCCATATGAACGATTCCGGATAAAAGTTATATATGTATACAACTTTTTGTGGACACGATAACTTTTATAATTTTACACAAATATTTTCAATGCTGATACATAAAATCAAGAGGAAAAAAAATCTTGCGCAAGTTCTAACGAAAAAGTTGGAAATAGGAGAGAAGAGGGAGGGGTTTTATAAAAATCGAAATAACTCAGAACTTCTTAATTATAATACATATCAAATCAGTTTAAACTTAATATGACTTCTAGAGTAAAGGCCAAAAATTTATTATAATATCGCAGTTTGTTATAAAAGTAAAAATTGACTCAAGGGACGAAAAAAAAATCATAACGCTGTCAATTTCACTATATGAAATCTTCTTAAATTTAGCTAAAATCTTCTTAATGCTATCCACAACTTTTTTAATGACAAGTTTTTGACAGGACCAACTCTTATAGCAAAAACAATTAAAAAAAGTAGGACTTAAAAGGAAATTATTGTATTAACATGATAAATATAAAACCAGCTCTTACAATATAATTGTTAAACTGGTTTTATCTCTAATCTTGATATAATTTTTGTTTGTGAAATTAGAATTTAACTTCTGTTTCTACTTCTATTATAATCTACCTTTACCTGTAGGCGTTGCTTGGTGGAAGATTTTTTAAAGCTTAACCAAATATTTTACGTTATAGGTCGAATTAAAATTTCTGTAAATAAATTGTGTTTGTTAACCTCATGCGTTACTTTAACTCTTCGAGAAATAAATTTTCTTTGTTAACTATAAGCATTATTTTGACAGTTCTTACTACGTTATTCGTTTTTTAAAAGCATAAAGAGTTTCCTTCTTTTAAAATCGTAAATTTTAATTGGAAAATATCAAATCATTTCAACTGCATAAGTAAGAAACTCTTTAATGTATGCAATGACAAAAAAAAATTGCATCGTTAAATAATATGTTATTTTAACGTTTTAGCTTTTGTTTACAGTATCCATTTACTTTTCATTTAACCTTTTGAACTCCGATGGTTGAATTTTCTGCCAGTATTTTTAATTCTGAAATGTCACAACACCCGAATATTGGACCAAATTTATTTGAGAAAGTTTTAATCTTTCTCTTTTCCGTGCATATCACTTACCGATTTTTTTGTTTGCAAAATACTGGAGCCAATGTGACATTTCAATTTTTGAAGAAATTTGCCCACCAGAGCTCAAAGACTGATTACTGATAACATTTAACGTTTTGTCGCTTGACACTTTCCTTTACTTTACGCAGTTTATATATTACATTATCTTATTTTATTTTAGTTTCCATTTTCCTTTATCATTACTACTACTAAAACATCGCTATTATCTTTTTTTCCCTATGTGCTACATTCCTGATCTTTCTCACAGTCACTTATAAAATAACCTAAATTATGCGCATTAATATTGCTCTGCATTACCATATCAAAGCAATCAAATCATTCTCTTCACTGAACAGTCTTGAATAGATGTTACAATTTCATAAATGATAGAATAATTATTTCACTAATCCTTCATAATGTTCTAAGAGCTGACCAAATGTACTAAATAAGTGAAGACATTTCGTATTCACAGAATTATTGGTAATAGAATTGTACTGTAAAATCTCATTGCGATTTTTTTCACAACTGAACCAGATTTCATGCGACGAAGATAGGTAATTTTAGTTAATAGAAAAGTAATACCATGAATGCTGCATTCTATACAAAAATGAACAGAATTTCTCATTCATATATTATTTATTCTTTTTCTATTGAAAATCATTCTATTTCAATTATCTGGTTTACATTTTGTTGTATTTAGTTCAGTGTGAACAATTATTCCTTTTTTGAGAACCTAGAATCACTACATATCATAGCATGTCTTTATTAATTATGCACGATAGGTTTATTTGATAGAATGAAGAAAAGTTTTCTTAATAACTTTTTAAGTTTTGGTTCTATTTTCATAAAGTTAGAAATGACTTGACAGAATTCTTCTACGATTATGTATATTAAATTGAAAACCATTCGGCTCGGTGGATTCTGCACAGTTGTATGCGAAAATACGGACAAACAGACAGACGGATGAACTAGACGAGACTATGGACACATATTAATGTAATTACGAACACAGCTAAAAAGAATTGCAACTGGCATAAGTAGCTAACAAAAAAAAAAAAAATACTAAAGATATAAGTAAATATTTTTGTCCGAGATATTTTAAATAAATAAATGTAAATATTTTTACAAAAATAAATTTTTATAAGTATTATAAAAATATTTATAAAAATAAATATTTTCGTTTATTCAAGAAGTGGTACTTATATAGGAAATATTTCATGATTCGGCATGATAAGATATTTGACAGAAAAGGAGTTGGAGACAACTGATTTTTAATCACTTTCTAACGAAAACGAAAAAAAAATGTGGGGAGAGGAGGAAAGAAAAAAGCTACAAAAAACTTTTAACAGTCTAAGTGAAAAAAAGAGTGGTTATTCTAAGTAAATTATTAGTAGATATTATATTCATGCATAATTTGTGCATTTTGTATATTATTTTTATATATCGAAAAAACCCTTAGGACTCTAAGTGAGAATTAAAGCAAATTTTTAGAAACACTTGAAATTATTTTATTATTAGGAGAAAAAATGATACAGTCAATTAAGTACCAACATGTTCTACTGATTTCTACACTAAATATATATAATTTGTAGTAAAAAGCATTTTACTTGCCTATATAATAAATCAAAATTCTGTTACTCTTGTAAACGCTGGTTACTAAAGTAACAAAATTTGTATTTATTATAATAACATATAAAATTCTTTTTGTTTCAAATTAGACATATTTATGTGAGCGGACACGATGGTGTCTAGCTAGTTAAATAAATTTTTATCGTAATAATAAACTTTTTGGAAGTGTTTCTGATAATTAGATTCAATAGTCACAGAAGTAACAAGTAGTTCTATTCATGCATTTTTCAATAATAAATATTGATTTATAAGGTATTACCGTATTTTCTCGTGTATACTGCGCACCCCGTACTTTACAAGAAAAAATGGTGATTTTTTAAAATCTCGTATGTAATGCACACCATAAATTTGATATGCAAGTGAATGTATGACCAAATAAATTTCAATAAAGAAAGACGAAATAAACATTACAATAGGCGAGAAAGCAAGGCGAAAATGCATTTTTTGATTTCAGATAAGGATTGAATAACGGCGAGGGGGAGCAGTAAGTGACGGCAGTGATAATTTCTAATTTGCGTTTAAATAATATTACTAGCTCTGTTGCATAAAAAATGCAAGGAGTGAAATAAAGATGCAGAAATAGTTCAACTTCAATTAATTAGATTTTCCGAGTTTTAATGTTTTCTTTCAAAACATTTCTTAATACATATGTAAATCGCGTGATTCCATCCAGCAGTAAAAAAATTTCATATATACGTATTACGCATAAAGTATAACGCGCATTTAGGAGTTTTGCCTTAATTTTTTGAAAAAAAGTGCGCATTATACACGAGTAAATACGGTAATAAAAACGTTGCTGATTTAATTATAAACCAAACTGTATGGGGGGGGGACATGAGACGCAATTTGTTGACTTGAGCCATCCTGAACGAGCAATAATTAGTGAAACTTAAATTTTCGAAATAACAAGTTTTCGTTATCAAAGATACTATCATATCATATGTTGTCCACTTTCTTAACTAAGTACAATGAACCTTTTTAATGTCACGTTTGTCTCCTTGCGAAACTACACTTTCCAGCGTTATTCATCATACAATAACTTGTTAGCATCAGTTGTTAACGATAATGCTAATAATTGTATAGCAGAAAGATGTAGCTAATTTGCTTTGTATTTTGTAATTTTATTATATAAGACCATGAGATAATTATAGTAAAGCATTATTCACTTTCGCTAATCCTGATGCTTATGTTTTTGTTTATTCCTATGCCGAAAAATAAAGTGGCGAAACATATGAATGGTTTGGTATATCATTAGAGGCATAGTAGTTAAACTAAATGTTTTAGCACTTACAGTCATTTTAGAAAGTTTATAATACAGTTCCTTTCAGTCCATTAATTGTATCACCTTAACAAATATAATTTAGAGCCTAAATAACTATAAGTCAACATCAATGTTATTAAGAAAGTGTTTTGTTAACCAGTGCCATATTTACATGTGATAAAATTTGAAACGAGTATTAAGATTTTATCACATGAGAGCCGGATCTTTCAAGCAACAAAATAAAATGTTATGGCGTTTTTTAGGAAATAAGCGTCAGTGAAAAAGATGCTTAGTCAGAAAAAAGTATATTCCATTTAATTGATTTGTTAAAAGCTGCTTAAATAACTCAAGGAGCAATTAAGGCAATAATTATTTAATGTAAAAATAACGTTTTTGATTTAAAAAAACATACTTGATTAATTTCTATCATTAAGCTACTCGTGAATACATTTCTGAAACGAATGCAAAACTGAATTTTTTCGAATCTAATTAAAAAGAACTTTAAAATATTTTTACGAATTAAGATTCGTGAAATTAAGATTCGAATAATTCAGCATATATATGTACATATATATATACATACATATTAATTATAATTTTGTTCTGTATCATAATTCCAAAGATTCTTTATTTTCAACTTAATTTTTAAATACTCTTTTAACTCGTTGGTAATTTAAAGTCTTGTATCCGAATCCCGGCCTAGACGCTTTTTCCTTCAATCGGAAAAATTATAATTGATATAACATCACTTTATTGTGATTTTAAAGTTTATTCAGAAATTGAATTCAGTATGACAGAAAATAGCAATGAAAAAGACAGAAGAAAAGCAACCATTGGAGTATTTTCATCTGCTAATGTTTATTTGCGTTTAAGTATTAATAAAACACTTTCATTATGTTAAAATTTATTCTTACTGTAAGGAAATTTAACAGTTTGTTTTGGAAAGTGAAACATTTCAAGAGCTTCTTATGAAAATACTATTTTTATAAATAAGTCTGATTTGAAATAGCACTAATAATAAAAAACAAAATTGATAATCTTATTAAATTTCTAGCACTGTTTTATATATTTTTATGTGAAAAATAAACTAATGAACTAAGACTCAAAGCTAAATAGGGAAGAGTTTTATCAGAATAAACCTAGATTTTTTTTTGGAAATAAATTGGATAGTTCTATCAAGATTTATCTCATTACGTACATACAGACATACATACATACAGAACCTGTGGACACATTAGCCCTCGTTCTATAATAGCCTGTGAGCCAAAAATTTGTCCCTGCAACCAAGTTTTAAATTTACATATTCAGTAAAATCTCACAATAACGAACACTAATGCGATTATAATGAAAAAAATGAAGTACCCAGAAATGTGGAAATCGATGTACTCATATCGAATTTAGTATGTTTGGATCAAATGAACCGATGTTTTCTTAATTTTGAATCCTCACATGTTATCGAACCCAACAAAACGATAATTCTGTACCCTGTAATAACTTTTTTCATTTACGGCAGCATAAAAGATGTTTATTAATGTAGTATCAAATTATGCACAGTATATTAAAATAATGTTTAAATGTGATACAATTTTAAGATTAGGGTATACATCTAATAATTATGCTATTCAATTTAATAAATAATCAATTAAAAGTTTCTTGTTAATAACTTTGAACAGGAAATAAATGTCAGTACATTTTTACTTAAATGTTTAGGCTTAGGGGCAGTAAATAACGATTTGTATTTGAACACAAGCAAATACAAACTCTTATTGATTCCTCTGTGTAGAAGACTATGGACCAGATTTGATGTCGAAACGAAAGGTGCAGAGATCGTTCCGCTAATTCAGTGAAGGGATCATCAAATGTTAGACAGACCTAGACCTGGACGGACGTGCGCAGCCACTACTGTCGAAAGCAATGCTTGACTATAGCTTTAGAAGCAATACCAGAAGCACACAAACAGTTCAATACTTCTTTCGCATCAAAGCCCTTATTTTTTCCTGGAGATCATTTTGAAGCTTAGAAAGGGCTATGGCAAAAGTCTCAACTGACTTGGAACTTATATAGAAAAGTAAAGTTACTTCTTATCTTTAATGTTTCATAATTGTAGATTTTGTCTTTCATACACACCTCTGTCCACAGTCACCAAGGGAAACTTATTTTCGGACTCTCCCTGGTATAATAATTTGTAGGTTTATGCATTAACAATGACAATATACTATCAAACTATAAAATCTTATTTACTTATTTATTTATCATTGCGCTCTCAAATACAGCTTTAACGGGTCTTTGGAAAACGATGCAATAAGAGCTTTTAAGTCTCGACATTAACCTGTTCGGATGTCATCTATGGAAAAAAATTGTCTTCATGCGATACCCATTCTTCACACAGGTAGGAAACAATGCAGAAAGATTAAAACGTGTATAAGAACTTCTAAAAATTGAAATGAAATATATAAATATCAGAAATAGTAAGTGATTTTCGGAATGTAAAAACTTCTTTACTTATCCGATCTAAGGATAAAATGGTTAATTTCCCGTTACAAGATTCATAGCCAAGACTGATGTCAGACAAGGCACAATTTAATTGCATTAGAATTAGAATAAATATACATTCAAAATAATATCCATTTTATACTAATTTTTAAACGTTATAAGGTTTTGATTTGATTTATTTACTTATTTCTATTTAGCATTAAAATATCGCATTTTTAGAAGTTGGCATTCGTTAATCAAATATTGAATGAACATCATAAATTTCTTTTGTTACCATCATTTCTGTATGAAACACTATTGAAATTGATTTGAATGGTACAGATTCAAAATAAATGCATTTTTTAAAATTTTATATGAAAAGGCGTGACGTGTCGGTCGAATGAGCACATAGTCTAAGTAAAGTTAAAATGCAAAAATTTATTTATTGTAGTTGGGAAAATGGGGAGTGGAGCAAAATTCAGTATTTCTGACAATTAATCACACTACTATGAGATTAAACTGTAGCTCATACTCACATTTACGACCAAGTCCGGCTCAAAGCACTAACCCGGCTCTTCTCTTCAGGTCGCGGTAAATTTTTACTCTAACGTATAAATAAACAGCCCGTGGCTGCACAAATATCTTTTTTCTCAAACAATCACAGAGCTGAACTAACCCTTACCCAACTCAATTGCGGAGGCTCTCTACCTTAACACGGCCGCTCTGCTATTCTTTGCTGGAGGCTCTCCCGGCTCACCACGCCACACACCACACAACACTTACAGCTTTTATACTTTTCAAACTGAAGAAATTTGCATAGCTAGAAGCTAGAAATTTGCATAAAACTCATAACCGCAGTTAACTGTAGATCGAGGGCGCCACACACACTCCGGAAAATTAGAGTTGCATAAAGGATAGATGTCGCTTTTGCGCCACACATGTTAGAACCTTGACGTCACGATCTCACTCAAAACACCAGAGTGCCTTTATTACAAAGGGACACTCCATCAGAAAGGTATATATGAATTTTACAAATTCGTTGCTTGTCTTTCATGTGAAAACCCGTTACTTATACGTTGTTTATACATGGTCTGTCTATTAAGTAATGAGACCGATTTTTTCGCACCAAGCAGAACTCTTAAGAGATGAAGTTCGCGAGTGATACATGTTTTGTGGGCTGTCATTTACAGATTCTAGCAGAGGTCAGTTGTCTCTAAAGCTCACAGATCACTCATGAAGAAGACACAGGCTTGAAAATGCCTTTCGATTTTCAGAATGAAGGGGACTGTCGAGCAGAGATAATCCATAAAGTTTTGAGGAAAACTAAGCCAATTGCGTTATGGGAATCTTTTTATGTTACAAAAGACGTACGGGAAAGATTCTTTGACCAAATCTCAAGTGCTCTGGTGGCACAAAGGTTTCAAACACGGAAGAGGGGATTTCGGTGATGAACAACTTGCTGAGCGTACTTCAAGTTTTCGAACTTCAGACCATGTGGCAAAAATATAAGTGTCTTTACTCTCTGAACGTCAGATGAATGTTCAAATGATAGCGAAGACGTTGAGACTTATGCAATCGGATGTGCATAAAATTGGCATGAAAGAACTTGAAATTCGGAAAATTTGGGACAAGCTGGTTCCAAAATATCATACAAAGTGATTGGGTTCCTGGTAAAACACAGCGCCAAAATCTGTTCCAACTACTATACTGTCCTAATCCGTTATAAAAGAACTTTTTTTCTATTCCTTCGGTTAAAATTCAGCTTAAAAAATCATTGTTTTCACAATCCAAAGAACATGCAGTAAAACATGACGTGTGTTCTGAGTAGCATTCTAGATGGAGTTCCAGGTGGAAATAAACCGGAAGCCGAGTTGGGGGGTTAACAACGATGTAATTATGCGATGGAGACTAGTTTAAAGAATAATAAATGATTGTAAAATTATCTTTAAATAAACAGATTTTGTGGAATCAGCCTCTTTACTCAATGTACAGACCCTGTATTAGAGGTCTGCACTGGCCAGAATTTCCTGGTCCGAGCACAGCCCAAAAGTTAAAATTTCAGCCCGAGTCCGGCCCGACCCTAACGAAAAAAATTTTGGCCCGGTCCGAACAAAAAAAATATTGGCCCGACCCGGCCCGGCGAGGAAGTTAAAATTTCGGCCCGAGCTCGGCCAGGCTCAAGTGAATTTCAACAGAACATTGATCTTTACTCTCACGTATGAGTTTGACAAAAAAAAAAAAAAAAAAAAAAAAAAAAACCTTAGTCTTTTTTTTTCTTTTTCATGTTTATAATCTCCATTTATGCAGAAGTACCGTAGGCTGCGATATTTACGCTTTTAGTGAACCTTTATTTGTTGTATGTAAATGTTTCAGTTATCATTAGTATTATTAATCCATATTCCATGTAATGGAGACAAAAAAAATCTAAAAAATGGTATATGTTAAATATAAAATCTTCTTAAGACGGAATCGCATTGGAAGGAAAAACATACGTCCCTTCTTAGCAGATGCAAATGTTTAATATATTTTTTTTCTCGCGTATTGTTGTATTCATTTTGCATCGATGAATAGTTTAAAAGAAAATTGTGTCATAACCATGTTTCTTTTTATGTGGTTAAATCTGTTTTAAAACGCCTAATAATCTATGATTCTTTAAAAAGAATGAATTCTAATGTTTAATTGTTAAATATTGACGACTTAAAAGTATATGCCTTTTTTGCAAAAATTTTTTGACCAAGCCAAATTTTACTGATTTATGAACAGACTTGGCCACGTCCAGAAAAGGATTTTCATAAGAAATGATTCAACAGGAATTGATGACTTTGGTCCGTGAAGACTAGGAAGAATGAAACCAGTCTCGGCTTCGTACGGAAAAAATACGTTAGGCCCGGTTCGATGTTCCAGGAAAAAAATTTAAGGCCCGAGCCCGGCCCGAAAAGATTAGTGACTAGGCCCGGCCAGACCCGACCGGAATCTTCAGAAGTAAAGCCCGAGCCCGGCCTAAATGCCGTTATTGGAAATCGGACCTAACCCGTACCGCGGGCCGGGACGGGCTCGGGTTTCGGGCCGAGGCCCGGCCCGTACAGATCTCTACCTGTATTATCGCTGAAAGTGAAACAGGGGAATTTTTTTGGCACAAGAGCAGACAGAAAGATTTATAAATGAAGTCTTTTATTAGGTACATTGCCTCTGTATGAATAGTTTTTACTGTGTTGGATAGTATGAAATACGGAAAAAATTAAAGTTCTTATCTTTAAAAAAATCCTCATTCTGTGTGACTCTTTCAGTTAGAAAGTAGCAAATTAATTTTAGGAATTTGCTAGCTTTAAAGTACGCAAGAAAGGGTTAATAGCAGAAGGAAGCTTTTCCAATTTATTCCGTTGATTGTTTAATCATTCAGGTAGTATATATTAAATTAATACAATAATTAATTTGTAATTAAATTGTTTCAATACATATACAAAATTGCGACTAATTACATATGTATCAATTTAAAATAGATTCACTTGATAATTTTGCTTTACTGAAAAAAAAAAAAAAAAAAAAAAAAAAAAAAAAAAAAAAAAAAGTCGACAAGTTGAAAAGTTTGAATGAAAAAAAAAATAATATATATATATATTTCTTAAATATTAAATGAAAAAGCACTTGAATTAAAAAATTCT
This sequence comes from Maratus speculifer, assembly GCA_964019185.1. Lineage (NCBI taxonomy): Eukaryota > Metazoa > Arthropoda > Arachnida > Araneae > Salticidae > Maratus > Maratus speculifer. The sequence goes on from OZ025291.1 coordinate 280,534,732, forward strand.
TTGCTTATTTTTCATTTATGAAAACTCGTTACTTATAAATTGTTTCTATTTAATTGCCACTCCATTCCATTTAATTAAGATTCCTCGTAACACTGTCAACTGCGCAGATACGAACGACAATGCATAGCAAATCGAACGTAAACAAAACATCAAGCTCAGGCTCGCCATCTTATCTCTAAATAAACCAACAACCCATCAACTATCCAATTATCTGACAATTCTGACTGGGCCAACTGTACTTAACTTTCTTTAGCCTAAGAATACAATTAAAAATTCAGCTACCATATTAGCCAATCAACAGTAAAATAGGGACTATTTCATAATTTCTGATGCATTAATCTTTATGCGAAACAACTTTCCTGGCGTAAATAGTCTTTCTGGAACTTTCGAAAATCTCAAACCAGATACATGACATATAAATAAAAATTATTCTCTGGCCTAGAGAAGACAGCTAAAATAGACTTATTTCGCAAACAATAATTTTATTTAAAAAAAAGAATTTATTGACACGTAATAAATCTAAGACACTAGGTATTATACTAGATATTGAAATAAAAAGAATGATTTTTAAAAAGCAGGTTTTTTAGAACAGGACAGTTTATAGATTAATAAAGGTGTAAATTAAATAAAGATTTTAAAAGATATTGATAAACACAGGAAAATTATAGGAAATTCTTTTAGGGTTTTAAATAATAAAAGGCTTTATTTAAAATTATATTTAATTAGAGCCATTTTTTAGATGTATGCTTACTGGAATAAACGTTTTAAAGGTGGATTAAGAATTTATCTGTGTAATATGAAGATCAATAGATTTAGTTTTATAAAAAAGGTTATAATTTAATACGCTTGAATAAGCATGGAATATTATTAAAGGAAATTAATATTGTGTAAGATTAATCTTGGCGAAAAATTTTAAATTTGGAAAAATAAATCTTTTTCTATATATAATAAAATGGGGAAAGTGCGGAATAGAAAAGGATAGAGAAGCAGCAATTTCACTAAATTATTTGTCCTTATTCTTTTTAAACGTTGCTCATTGTATGGTTAGAAGAATTTTAATTAAAAAAATATATAAATGTTCTTTATTATAAAATCTTTTAAATTTTAACTATATGCTTTTAAGAAATTTCTTTCTGAAGCTTTAATAGCTGATTTTTCTACTTAAAACTCCAAAAATATTTAATTGAGTTTAAACGTAATTTTTTTTCATTAATTCAACAATTATAATATGCAGTCCTAAGTGATTTACACATATGTTTTTTCTTTACAATATGATTTTTTTTTACCAGAGTAGTTAAGTTTTTTGTTCATTCATTTTATTTTTATTCAAAATTTGCTATACTATTATACTTTACTTTTTTTCAATGTCTGATTTCGTTTCGACTATTCGCTTGCATACCCTTTCGATTTAAATCTTATTGAGTACTTTAAAAAAGTGATGATAAAAAACCGCGTAATTACTCGAGCATAAAAAGCAGAAATATTTAATGGAGTAAAAGAAGAAAAGAATATGTTTTTAAAAATATTTCTTTGGTTCTTTACTGTGATAAAATACCTCAAAGCATGTGATTTATTTTCTGTCTAAAGAGTTTTTTTTCTATTCAGTTTATTTATTTTACATGTTTTTGTTGTAATTTATCTTAGTATTGTATGAATTACTGTAATTGGATAAATGCAAGATGCAATTAAAGGAAAAATAATAGGAGTGTACAATGAGGCACAAAGATCTCAAACTGTAGATTATGATTAAGTGACTTATTGTAATAAACTGTGTTCATTTTTATACCGATAGCATGTATATTTATATAAAAAATAAGGTTTTTATAAAAAAAGGTCTCAAATTTTTCACTTATAATTTGCAGAGTTCTTAAAGCCCCGCAATAGTCACTGAAAAAGACCCGGATGATAATGTAATGTCTATGGGGGGGGGTTCTTTTCAAATATATCACAGAAATGTTAATATTTTTATATGATTTTTTTTCATAGGATAGCTGAGAACGATCTACAAACGGCCTTGATTTTATTTTTTCGATTTTGCTTATCTATATTTTATATTATGATAGTTTCAATTTCAGAACCGATTTAAACTGGTTTTGAAATTGAAAGAAATTGAAAAATTGTGAAACCAAAATAGAAAAAGTAAAAACTAGGCCGATTATGGATCGTTCTCAGCTGTCCAATAAAAAAAAATCATGTTTAAATATTGCATTTGTAGTTGTTCTTTGTTTCAGTTTCCTCTAATTAAAATATTTGGCTATTGCCAACAACATAAATTACAAGCTTATTAAAAAATCTGTTGTATTGTAAAGACACATTTTTAATTCTTTAGGAAGTCATTAATGAATATATTAAAATAAAAAAATCTTACTTTTTGAAAATCAATCAGAAGATTATTTCATCCATATAAACAATAATTGAGATTAAAAGAATGTTACATAGTAATCTAAAACCAAATAGAAATTTATGCTTACAAAATTAACTAAAAAGTGAGAAAATATAGTGACGTATTAAAATTGAGAAAACAAATTTTAAGTCTGTTAATAATTACTTTGAGACAAACATATAAACGTAGACAATTTAATTACACAGTCAAAAATTAATGCAATTTGCAATTAAGAAAATATGCTGTAGTCTGGTGCATATTTAAGTACCATATTCATTTTTTAAAGCACTGAATAATTATTTGCTAGAGAAATTATTTATAGTAAGGATAATCGCACTGCAAAATATTGCTTTGCCAAAGCTGAAAGTTTTGTCAAATTGTTAGCATTAATTTTTTCAGAAAATTGTTTTGGTTATCTTCAGAACAGTTTAAAATATTGTTAAGGATTATAAATCTATAATAATTGTCACCTCCGTTTAGTGGTGAAAATTCACAATTTTCTTTTTTCTTTATATTTTTGACTACGCAATGAGTCAATTATTATTATTATTATTATTATTATTATTATTATTATTATTATTATTATTATTATTATTATTATTATTATTATTATTATTATTATTATTATTATTATTATTATTATTAAGAAAAGAAAGATTGTTTGATTTTAATACGCGTGACACTATCCTGTTTTTATGCATCTAGACTATATACTGACGAACTGGATTATTTTAAACAATTAGTTATTTAAAGGCAGTGTTTAGCATAATCTAGCAATTTTAGTAGATTGTTACACTGCGAAGAAAATACAGGAACATTTCCAAACGTGATGGGTACTTTGTTGCCCAAAATATTCTATCCCTCCAAGCGTCTTGCAAATGGGTAAAATTGTAATGTTGTTTTCTCTGAATTTTGTTTTAAATGCTAATAAAATATGATTATTTCAATATTACATAAAAAATCTCATTTAGAAATATAAATGTAATCCTTGTTAGTCTTAATCATTCTTCAATGTTTTGAAAATTCATTAAATTTATAGAATTATAATGTCTTAAACATTGCTTATATTGCAGTGAAACCTGGAGCTTAGTGTGCGAAATATTACGGAACAAACGCTTAGAGGGCTAGAAACGTTCATCTAAAAAACATTTTACAAATATTTAGGAAGCTCAAATGAAAATTTTTGTCGGCAATTTTGTTCAAGAAATTCTTCATCATATACAACTACAATTTTTTGAAAAAAATTTCAGCTATCAATTTTCCACCTTTTTAGAAGTACGTTACTGGTTCTATTTTACAGTGTAATTATAAGCAATCATTGACTAAATTTTATTAAGCACATTTCCTGTAAACATGATTTTTTATCAATGTCGATATTCACAAATTTCACTGCATCGTTCAAACCCCAAAATTTTATAAAATACACTCATCGTTAATCTGTTCTCTTCATCTGTAATAAATCCAAAGAAAAATATACAATGTGAAAAAAATTGTCTTGCAAATACTTTGCAAAAAAGACGAAATATACATAAAATATCTTTCCTGAGACAAAATAACAAGTTTGTTCACAAGTCATGGTAATTGTGTCTATGTTTCCTTATCAATGTAACGAAGAATAAGTTGATTTTCAATCTTAGACGATTTTCCTTATTTTAATTTAAAATTCTATAGTCTTACAAATGATTCTATGTTTCTGGCTTTATAGTTTGTAGTTTCATTGATATTTTGAGCTTTTCAAATTTGATAGTAACGTTTATAGTTATCTCATGTATTTGAAAATTCATTGAAATACGAGTATAGAGGAAATATTCAGTTACCAAACGTATTCTTACGAAACGTATGGGTGCATGATAACATATGGGATTTTCATTAATTCTTGCTATTTTATATTTAAGTGAAAACATTTTTCGCCTGATAAATGAGAGAGAAGAAATAGAAGGCATAATAGTTCTCTAAAATTCATTAGCTTTTAAGATATTATTCATTGAACAGTTTGAAAAAATTTCCAAACGAAAGGAAAATTAATTAATTCTTAATCTTATAGACTTTAAAAATATTTTTGAATGCATGTTTTGTAAAGGATACTTTTTTTTTCCTCTTTTAACGAGCTTCGTATTTAACTTAAAGTATGTAAAAGCATTAATTTATAACTTTAAAGAGTTTTTTCCATTAATTCAACATTTCTTTGGTGCTTTTTACAGATATTAAAATATTTATATGCCGTCTTTCATAATTAAAACATCTTTTTCATAAATAAAAAAAACAACTTAATTACTTTTTCATATTTCCTCTCTTTCTTTTTTAGCTACAATTAATTTTTTTTATACAGAAGTGAGCCTTTCAAACTAAAAATATTCTGATGGTGTATTTCATCTGAATCAAACTGAATAAACATTCCTTCTAAGATTTATAAAACTAATGTCATTTCTCAAGAATAAAGATGTTGGTCCTTTTGGTTTAAAGCATTAATTTAATTTCTTTAATGTTATAGCGTTGGTGAACAAAATTGAATAATGTCTGTGAAAAAAATAATTCATTATTTTACTTAATTTTTTCATGTTTAAATTACCCCGCGTTTCGAGGTAAAAAAATCCAATTATTTAAATATTGATTTTTATAGTTAGGAATGTTTTTAATTTTTCATCATTCAATTATACAATTTTTTTTCAGTAAATATGAAAACAACTTGTACCCTAAAATAACAACTTTTTATGATATTCTTGTTCCAAACAGCGTGCAATATACTGTTAAAAGTTCCCTGTAAAGTTTCTGATGATTTGATCGTTTTTATTAAGACTAGTTCGGGTAACAATATAATTAGAAAAGAGTTAAATTACGGTTTTGTAACTGCTTTCTATAAAGACTGTCAAATTATTCGTAGTTTGCTCCAAATTTCCAAAAGGTGCAGTATTGTGTAGAAATAATCCACATCTAATTAAGAAAAAAAGTCTAATTTGCGTTAAAAATACACTATGTAACATAAAAAATACAAGTGGCGTATTCCATACGCTACCTATTTTTTATCACCTTTAAAAGTATAAATGTTAAATGTTTACAACATTCTTCTTCATTGAAATGTCTAATAATAGTGTAAAAGTAAAAAAACATCAAAATAATTTTTTAAATGATTTAATTAAGGAATAAAATGTACCTAATTACAGCAATACACAACCGCATGTTCCATACATCAGTGGGAATTTAATAACATTATGATTGTGAAAAAGAGCTAATGGGTGACAATCTAAAATTTTGCTCGAACAATAGAGTCTTTGAGATACGTTTTAAGGGAGACCGGAAGAAAAAACCCAAAATTTTTATTATTAATTTTAAAGTAATGGATTTTGGTGTACTATTTAAGAATCTTTTTGTATGGAATATTTAGCAAAAGAAAAAAAAAAAAAAAAAAAAAAAAAAAAAAAAAAAAATTCACTTTTTATTAAAAAGTATATTTTTATGTCGATTTTTATGATTTTTTTGTGGAAAAATACACTTTTTAAAATTACTGCTCTTCATACAATTTTCAATATTTTGGTATTATTAAAATTTCTTAAATAGTGTTATAGTATATGGAAACGACATAGAGAGCGATATTTTTAATTTTCTATTTTAATCAGCTAAAAAGAAGGAAGAAATTACGCATGGTAAATTTCTTTATATTCGTTATAATTTTCATGTTAACTAATTTATGTAAAATTTTCAGAATTAGTTAAAAAAATATATCTCCTTACTTTTGTTGCAAATTTTATTAAGATTCTAAAAAATAAACACTTTGTTTCTAAACCATTTTACCACTGAGCCTTAGTACTTTGAACCTAGGCAAAATATGGAAAAAGTCATTTTCAGGGAAACACATTTTAAATGGCCGCTAGTCCTTTAAACTCTAGTGACTACAATTAAAAAAAGCTCATTTGCTACCTGTTCCAAGTGTCCCCGAGTTCTGAAATTTTGTATGTATATTCGCAAATATGTATTTTATCGTTTTCTGAGATAAACAATTTTTTGTACTTTTGATGATTTTTGGCCGAAAATGGGGTTCGGTTCTCCCTTAATGAGGTTCAAGAGTTAAACACGTAATTTGTTTAGAATTTTCATCCGTTTTTTTTTTGTTTTTTTTTCACTATGCAGCATTCTAAATCGCTCTCTGTTGCATTCTAAGTAGCTCTAAATATAAATAAAATAAATATAAAATAGAATAGAATATTTAAAAAATGACATGTGTGTTTCTTTCTTTTTCGGGTGCGGGGAGCTATAAATTGTAACCGAACTGCATTTTCCATGTTCAGGTAAAAGCACAACATTTTTCAGAAAAATTTGAAACCGGCTTTTAGAACCGAATTTTTGGTCGCAACAGCACAGGAGCGAAATAAAAAGTTCCTTCTCAACATAACAATCTCTTGTAACTAAAAATTCAATATGTTTTTTTGAAAAATTAGAAAACAAACTGCTTGATTGCAAATCACTTTAATAAATATTCGTGAAAGTATCATGCGTTACCATTTCAAAAATGAATCAGAAAATTTATCACATAGCTTTACATTTTTAAAGGCAGATTTTTTCTTTAAGAATCGAGTTAATCAAATTTTGAATACGTGTTGCAGAGAAAAAGAACTTAAAAACTAACGTAATTTTTACCAATGAAATACCAATGATTTTTACCAATGATTTACAATGAAATAGTTAAAATAAAATGCAATATTATTAATAATCAATAAACAAATAAAATATAACTTTATTTATTTTAAAATAATGTTATTTTATTTAACTTTAAAAAAGAAAACAATTGTCTTAAGGCAAATAAAAATCTTCCCAAGTTAAAAATTTGGGAAAAAGGAGAATGCGTTAATGAAACGTAATTTGAATTTGAAGCTAAAAAAATATTAGAAATAAAATATAATTATAGTTTGATTAGTGCAAAATAAAATATTGGACTGATTTCTATCAGATTCAAAAAACAAAAAAGAAAAAAGTGAGAAATGATGATAAAAAAGAAAGTTGTTAAGAAGTTAACTTTAATCTACGTTTTTTTTTTTTTCATTTATTATTATTGTTATTACTTCTATTATTAATATTATTGTTTTTACTTCTATTATTAATATTATTGTTATTACTTCTATTATTAATATTATTGCTATTACATTTTAAATTTTAAACAAAGAAAAATAAAAATGCATGAGGAAATCGTTGAGAAAATAACATAGTACATTTTTTAAAATAACAGCTACATATCGGAAAATGACAATTCTTGAATTAATATCATTGATTTCACAGAAAAATCAGTGTTATCTGTGAGCATTATAAAAGTAGAAAAAAAAAATACAACTGATTTTACGAAATAAATATAAAATTTGTTTATATTAATATTTTTAAATAGCAGAACATGTATAAAACATGCCAATATTTTCCATAAAACAATTAGTTTTTTATTGGCGCCCTGGATAACAGTTTTTTGCTTTAAAAATTCAACCATTGCGTATCAAAGGGAATACATCTTCACTCCTGATTCGTGCTATCATAAAACCGAATTAACATTTGCACAAAAGTAAAAAAGACTGAGAAAAAAGTAACAGTAATCAAGCTCATACGAGTGCTTATTTTATTTTTATTTTTTTGCATTTGAATAGAACCGTAATTCTATAAGTAATTCTATAAAGAAAATATCGCTACATAAACAGTTGCACAGTTAAGTCAAAACGTCTAAAAACTCAAGGAGCATCAGCGAGAGGTCTAAATATAAAATGAACTACATAATTGTATTTAAGATAACAGTAATTAACGTCTGAATTTAATTAATTAAATTATACAAGGTACGTATTTATTAAGACAGACATAAACACGATTAATACAATAACCCAACATGGAGTGAAAAATTAGCCGGGGCCAGGAATCGAACCTGGGTCGACAGCGTATCGTGCTATTGCTTTTCCCTCTAAGCTATCCCGGTCGGTATCCTAGCCTCGTAATTTCTCACTAATAAACCATGTTGGAGAACGTCATCAGCCGGCAACCCCTCGACACGTGATGACGGGAAATACGATGAATAATTTTAATAATCCATCGATCCGCAATATATATTTAAGAGAACAGTAATTAACGCTTGAATTTAATTAATTAAGTTATCCAAGGTACATACATATTAAGACAGACATAAACACAATTAATACAATAACCCAACATGGAGTGAAAAATTAGCCGGGGCCAGGAATCGAACCTGGGTCGACAGAGTCGATTATTAATTAAAATAATAGTATTAAAATATTAGTATAATTAAAATAAAAAATAAAAGTGGTTGGGATAGAAATAAATTAAAAATATAATTAATTTTAAAAATAAATGTAATAAATACATTTTTAAAAGTGGGAAATTAAAAATTTCCCAGTTGCTCTAAACAGTCAATATTAAGTAGGAAAAAGGCAAGCAATTACCCAACAAAATTTTTCTTATAGAAATACGGTGTTCAAATCCAGAAAAAAATAAGGGGTAAACTAAATATCCGTAGAAACTCATATAATGTATATTAAGATTTAAAAAATAACATAAAATACTTTTTGTGGTATAAATGGGGGAAAATTTGCCATTTAATACGAACATAACTGGAACTTTCAGATTGACTATATGCGACCGGTTGATACGGTTTATTATTATTAGCAGTAATTGTAATGAGCCATCTAAAAAAGAAATTTAAGAGACTCTGAAATATAAAATCTCATATTTTCGTTAAAACGTTTGCTTCTCCTTTGCGAGTTTATTTAGATTAAAATTTTAATAGAATGTATCAAAACAGACCATAACTCTATTAAAAAAACTCCAATTTATTGATATCTGTTATCAACTGCATCCACCTTTCTCATAAATTAAAAATGACGTAATCTTTTAAAAATCAGATGAAGGGACCAACCCCAAAAGGATCAAGTAAATGTATTTTATAAAGTGAAACTTCAGCAAAATTTGATGATGAGTTGGTCTTTCCAACGTAGAATAATGATAGCCTCGGGGTTTAAAAATAGCAACAATATGACTTATTTAGAATGCTTCATATCTATTTCATTATGTTACAATGGATCAATACGCAAATCATGATTCGGATTAAAAAAATAAAAGAAAATCATCACCTCCTTTGTTGGTTAATTTTATTTTTGCAGCAGAGAGCGTAAAACTAATTTTTAAAGATATATTTCATTTCCACTGTGTGTTTACATAATCTACTAGACAGTCAGAATTTTATATTATTTTTCTTTCTTTTTGGCAACAATAGAGAAATTTAGATACCATCACTAAAGAAATTTAATTAAAAACTGCAAAAATACAATTTGTTGTAAATTACGTTAACAGAAAATTTATTCGGAAACTATTACAATATCTTTTGATCTTTACAAATAATTAGCCCTCACTTCAACGAGCTTTTTGACGTATTTTTAGAGGAGTACATTTGAAATACAAAGGCACAGTTAGATTATTAATACTATAGATAATCGGATATTATAATTTACCTATTCTTAAATAAAAAACAAAAAGCATGTACTTGAAAAGAAGTAGTAGCTTTCATAGTATTGCATTCTTTCAAATATAAGGTATCCTGGGGTAATAACGCCACGTTAAGGTTCAACCAATTTTCACGGCTTAGTTTTAGATTGTATTTTTCAAACAAATATAGAATTTGATGCATTAACTCTTTGACTATCTATATAAGAAAAATAATTTAACAGATATGTATTCATAAAATGTAATGGCGTGATTTCTTGACCAATGCTAATTGGCGTTATTACCCATCTACCGGGTGTCCCAAAAATGACTGAAGGATTTTAAAATTCAATAACTTGCAAACGGTAACAGCTATTTAAAAATTTTTTGCAGGAGGGTTATGTATAATGTCAGGAGTTTTTTTATTGTAATTTTTTATTTTAGTTCAAATTTCAAACAATGGGTGGCGCTGGTGGAGATTGAAGGCCAGGTGATCACTGCTGAGTGAAGCGTCGACCTGGCCTTCAATAGCCGCCTGTTGTTTGAAATTCGAACTAAAATAAAAGATTACGGTAAAAAAAACTCCTGACATTATACATAACCCTCCTGCAAAATTGTTTTAAATAGTTGACACCGCTTGCAAGTTATTGAATTTTAAAATCCATCAGTCATTTTTTGGGACACTCGGTATGTGGGTAATAACGCCATGCATACAAAACTATAAAATAAAATGAAATAATCCCATTTTAATTCCCAAATGATAAAAATATAAATTTTAAGCCCAAGAAATTGACAAACTGCATTCTAAGTGATAGAAAATGTTTAACTTTTTTATGAAAGTGTAAGAAAAAGAAGGGGGGGGGGAGGCGAAAAAATATCAGACCCTGATATTCCTTTTCCTTAAAAAGACCCCTTAAATAGAGTTATGAAAAACATTGTTTTTCACTGTTTTTATCTAAATCAGTGCTTATGTTTCCATTTATGCATTCTATGTGACAGAAAATATTCATTTATTTGTGAAATTGAAATAAAAATGGAAGAGGGGGAGCTTCAACAAAATATAACAGCCTGAGTTTCTGTTTACTTAAAAAGCCCCGCTTAAATATAATTATAAGAAACATTGCACGGTTTTAACCATTTTAGCGTAATATTTCTATCATGTGAAATTTTAATGATGACTAGAGTTTTGTGTAATAAATATTTTTGTTAACACTGTTATAGAAATCTTGTAGATACTTTTTAACCTGTAAAATCCACACTAATATGGATTCGCAAAAACCTAAAGTTAAAATATTGGCTTTATATAAAACATGCTTTAATACATTTGTATTTTAAATTAAGTAAATAAGGATTTTTCAGAAAATCAATATCCTGTGAGATCTCTTATTAAATTTTATTCATGATATATGAGATTATAGTTCATTATCTCTGTATTAGCAACAAAATTAACCTTTTCTTGCTGTTAGCGATTTCACTGAACGCTTTTTTTTTCAAATTTCAGAGTTTAACTTATAATTTCCAGTTTAACTATAGCCACAGCCTATAAATTCTCTTTCATTTGGAGTCCTGTACTGTTGTTAGAAATATTTGAAAAGATTAAGTTTACAGAACTAGTACTAGTAGAAATGAGGTAGAAACAGTTGAAACAGTACTCTATGAGTTGTAATCATTGATCACCTTTTAACCTTTAACTGATGTTACCGGTCACAAACCGCTCTTTTTAAAATTTTTATAGTTTAACTTGTAAGTTTCGGTTTAACTGCAAGCACTACTGAAATTTTGTTTAATTTGGAATTTTAGAACTGTAACCAGATACTTTTAAATAGGTGAATTTTAATTATAATAGTCTTGTACAAAAAGTTTAGTACAAAACACCATCCTATAAGTTATTCACTCTTTTATTCAGTTTTTGATCTTGCGGTCTCACAGACCACTTCACACTAATTATGTTATAATTTCTGTCATATGAATTAAAGGTTAAATTTATACAGTTTTGAAAATCAGAACGCCGAAAAAGCGGTCAGTTAAAATTTAGAACTCACTTGAACGATCAGTGGGAATTTAATAGAAACCTGATTTTGAAAATATTGGAATTAGAATATCGAAAACAGTTTGGTCCGCTTTATTTATAAGAGATAAAAATTGTTTCTACATTAGTAATTTTATATATATTTATTTATTTTTAAGATCAGTTTTGGGTACCGCACCCCCCCCTCCTTAATCTTACCATTTCAACATTGAAAATAATGCTGTTTCATACAGAAAGTAAAAAATAAAACCCCTTCGGATGTAGTTACGTCTACGCGTTATTACCCCGTTATACTTATTGTGCAGTACATTTTAAATTACAAATTATCTCGCGAAGATGTACAAAATTTTGTACAACATTTTAAAAGTACAGTAGAACCCCGCTAATTCGGACCCCGTTAATCCGGATCGGTTTGATCAAATTATTTTTCAAGTTTGAGAAGCGATTGGCTAATTTTCATAACATTAATTTGTTTAATTGTCGTATTCTGAATTTAAAAAAAAATTCTGAAAATTTTTCGGAAGAATACGTTAAGCTTTCTTATTTAAACTCTTTACTTTATATTTCTACTGTCTGTAAATATTTAATAAGTTTAACATAAAGGTGATTTTCTGTAAGTATGTTTCATTTTATTTCATTATTTTCTAATTCTCCGGATAATCCGGATTTTCGGTAATCCGGATTGGGTCTGGTCCCAGTTAATCCGAATTATCGGGGTTTTACTCTATATGAAATGCACTACAAATTTATGTAATAAACAAAGTATTTCCTGATAAATATATAGTCTACACATCATAGAACTTACCTCGCAAATTTTAGATCAAGCATTAATTTTAAATGCTTCTAAAAGCGATAAGGCCTAGAAATGGAACAAATTAACATTAAGCTGGATCTCCGGATAATCCGGATCGGTTTGGTCAAATTATTTTTCAAGTTTGAGAAGCGATTGGCTAATTTTCATAACATTAATTTGTTTCATTGTCGTATTCTGAATTTAAAAAAATTCTGAAATTTTTTCGGAAGAATACCTTAAGCTTTCTTATTTAAACTCTTTACTTTATATTTCTACTGTCTGTAAATATTTAATAAGTTTAACATAAAGGTGATTTTCTGTAAGTATGTTTCATTTTATTTCATTATTTTCTAATTCTCCGGATCATCCGGATTTTCGGTAATCCGGATTGCGTCTGGTCCCAGTTAATCCGAATTATCGGGGTTTTACTGTATATGAAATGCACTATAAATTTATGTAATAAACAAAGTATTTCCTGATAAATATATAGTCTACACATCATAGAACTTACCTCGCAAATTTTAGATCAAGCATTAATTTTAGATGCTTCTAAAAGCGATAAGGCCTACAAATAGAACAAATTAACATTAATCTGTTGCTTGTGTTTTATATGATTCAGAATCCTTCAGAGCAGAGCAGACTCCATAGGTGCCATTTTCTGAATTATTCCATAATTATGCGTAATATTAGCATTTGGCATTATTACCTCACCTGGCGTTATTACACCAGAACACCTTACTTTGAAATGAAATATTTACAGTAAAAATCGTCTTAATTTTTTTAGTAGTATATACAAACATTTTGAGGAATTCACTTTACAAAAGGGGAAACTAAATCATATAAAATTACTATTTTACGTTGCATACATATATATTTTTTCTATTCTATTTTAAAATAAATACTCACTGTGAAAATAGTTTTGCTGTACAGAACATAGGTCCGAAATTTTTTTATTAAAATCTGTAATAGAGTTTCAGAGTTAATAAAAAAAACATTTAGATTTCAAATTAAATGTTTGTTTTGTATGTGAAGCATTAATTATGCCTGAAATAAAGTTTTGAACGTCATAGCATCTACGAGGATTTTTGTATCTACCGAAGACAAGGAATTAAGAAGAGTCGGTAGGAATCGCATTCCAACAGTTTTTTTATTCCGATAATTTTGTATTTAAGTGCGTAATTCGTTCATACATAGCTGTTAAAATATTACTATTATTATATGTATATATATATATATACTAGCAGTCTTCGCACGCTACGTTGGACGGTTTCTTTAAAAGGATTTTAAATGAAACGAAGTACATTTAGTAAAGATTTCAAGAATAAAACCCTTAATATCTAATCAAACATCCATAATTGTTGATTTATTCATATATTCTTACCTTATCCTTTCAAAGTCGATGCTGATGACATAAAAGACAAAATAGCTCTAAAATAACTGAAGTACCTATGTTTAACTATTTTTTAGTAGGTATATAATCTTGAATTTCTCGCTTCTACCTAAACCTGCAGTTGAAATATGACGAAATGTCTCAGAGACATATATCTCTGAGTGTATAATTAAAATAATGATCCGAAAGCCTTCCAATGATATATCACATGTGGGGTGTAGGCCAAATTTAGAAAATTCCCCCCCCCCAGTCCCAGAATTCCAACTATAACATTTCCACGTTATAAAACCTTCCCCTCACTTTGAAATTTTAAAATATTATAACGAATACTTATCAGAGGGCTCCGTAAAAAAATCCGATCTATAATGATAAAGCGTTACAATTTGAAAAAATTTCGAAAATTGTCACCCGACCGGGAGGGCATATTGGGGTGTAGGAAAAAGTTCATAATATGAAAGAGCGGTCTGATAGTTTTCCGATGATATGTCACATGACGGGTCCAAGAAAAGTTTGGATTTTTTGACTCCCACTGTAACCCCCTCCTAAAGTGGAAATTTTTAAATCGCTGAAACACTTCTGTAATTATTTTTTCAATATTTTTATTATCTGCCATTTTACGTTTTTACTTAAAATGACTGCTGATATGTGTCAATGTTGTAAATTGTTCGACACCCATTTTACCTCCCTTATGGAAGGGGGCAGTTTCTAAAATCGCTGAAATACATGTTTAATTATTTCTTAGTAAATTTACAACCTGAATTTCACGCTCATATCGTAAACGGCTGCTGAGATGTAGAAAGATGTTCCAGATTTTTCGACTCCCCGTTTCACCCCCCCCCTTAGAGGGGTAATTTTTAAAAATCCCATCTTGGCACCAGCTCACAGCATAAGAAGTATATTTTTCACAATTTTCATGTTCCTACGTTTAGTAATTTGGGCTATGCATTGATTATCAGTCAGTCAGGACAAACTAATTTACGTATGTATAGATATAATATGATTAATAATTATTTATATTATTTCATTTACAAACCGGTTAATCTTTAATAATGAGATTACACGTAATAAAGATCTTTTAAAAAATAATGAAATGTATCTTTGAAAATAATAATTAAAAAAGCATAAAATGGAACAACCTTTAAAACCCTGAGATGTATTATCTTAAAAAAAAAAAAAAAAAAAAAGACGCTAAGAATGAAATTAGCAATAAAACTTGTCCATACAGTGATGCAATCAGAAGGCAGACTGTTCATACATAATATTAAGGCTTAGTTCCCATCAAGCCTCGAGTTCCTCTCAAGCCTCGATATTCTCGCAGTATAGTTGACATATTACTGTCTTTATAAAAAACGACTGAAAAAAAAACACCCATTCTTACTTCTTTAAATTCATGGTGCACAGTTACTTTATAGCAGTGATTATTGGCTTTTTAAACCACTCCAAATCCGCATAACGTTTTTCCTCGTAGATGAAATCCAGCATCTATCAGTTGAGAGTTATCTGCAATAAGAAATTACTATTTTTTTTATTGCAGATTTAATTTATCTATGATCCTTATAAATTATATATCAAGTTTCATCTTTATCTGTTTACCAGAACGGACTCTAATTAAGATCTAAACAAGATAACTTTCCTAATAACCAACCTACATTATTTTCCCATTTGATGGTGGAAATGTTAAAAACATGCGCTGTTGAAAGTTAAAATTATTTAATAGAAATGAAATACATAGTTCAGATCATTGCCAATATCGGTATGATGTCAGTATGATTAATAAATAAGTTTTTTGTTTTAGAGCATAGACAGATATATTATAGCATATATTTTATACAGATATGTTCTACAGGGTATTTAAAAGATGACCGGTATATTTGAAAAATGAAAAAAAAAAAAAATAAACGGGAAGCGATAGAAATACATCGTTTGTTGCAATATGTTTGGGACAACAGTAAAGTTTCAAGCATACAACTTTCGAAACTAATTAAAAATTTCAACAACAGATGGCGCTGCAGGCAGTTTGAAAACCATAGTAGAAAACGCAATCTGTGAGTTTGCCATTCTGTATGCCCTCTATCCCTGCCCGCTAAGACACTCGCGAGCTAAAGCTATTCCTATAAGGAGGCATTTTTCTAATAACTCTTTCGCATTTTGACATTTTTAAATAACTTTTTTGCATTGCATAGATGAGGTGCCTTTTAAGATCGCTCCTTGATTACATTTTTGATTTTAGTCGCAGATATTTTTTATAAAGTTACTTTCAATTTCGAAATCGGTTTTGGACGCAAAAGTAACTTTATAGAAAATACCTGTGACCAAACTCAAAAAATATAATCAAGGGCGATCTTGAGAGGGACCTCAGCTATGCAATGCAAAAAAAATTATTAAAAAATGTCAAAATCGAAAGAGTTATTACAAAAATGCCTCCCCATAGGAGTAGTAATAGTTTGCGAGTGTCTTCGTGGGCAAGGATAGGGGCTTTACAGAATGGCAAACTCACAGATTGCGTTTTCTACTATAGATTTCAAATTGTCTGCAGCACCATCTGTTGTGGAAAAATTTAACTAATTTCGAAAGTTGGGTGTCTGAAAATTTACTGTTTTCCTAAACATATTGCAACAAACGGTGTATTTCTAACGCTGCCCGTTTAATTTTTATTGATTTTTCAAATATACTGGTCATTTTTGAAACACCGTATATATTATTGTATTTAAGGCAAAGCCAAAGAAACTAATTTGACAAATTAGCATCTTCTATTTCATTTATAATCAAACGAACCTGATAATTCTTCACATAAAATATAGAAATTTCGTCAAATTCATAACCAGGGCCATAAATGTTTCAAATGAAAATAAATACACATCGCCTCACAGTTTCCCTCTAACGACTACATTTTAAAAATAACATCTTTTATTAGTTTCTATATTTTTTATGCAATCTAATAAAATATTTTTCTTAGACAAGAAATGTACATTTATGATTGAAAGTTTTATTTTTTAAGTTTGCAGCAACTGCATTGAACTAATTCATAATTTACCTATTTATTCGTAAATCTTTTGTATTTTCAATAGTAACACTCAGATATGCAGATTTTAAAATATATTTTCGAGCATAACTTATAAAACCGCAATCCATATCTTAAATAATGTTTTGTTGAAATACATTTTCAAGAAAGATTTTATCGAAAGAAAGTAATAATATGAACAAATAAATTAACACGACTAGTAAATATATAAATATATAAATAAAGTGACTTTGTTATTCTCTCACATCCTTTCAGGTTAAATAAATTTAGATCATAGTCACAATCTTCAAATCAAGAATAATATTTTACAGCGTGCTGTCGTTTCTCAGACGCCGTGTCGTAAAAATTTCACCTAATTTTCTTTCACCTAATTTATTCATGATAAAAATAACGAGTTGTCTAAAATTATCTCAAGGTAACAGTTATTTTAAAAGGAAAATTTCAGATCATGCTGTGTAACAGCAATTTGATCATTAAACATGCGTCTTCAACATACATAATCGCAACCATGTCTGCTGAAAATAACGATGAGAAAATATAAAATATTTATGACTTACTTTAATGAGTTGTTTTTAATTTGCTTTTTGAATATTTAGTCTCGAAGTGTTAGTTAGATATTCGAAACATCCGCGTTTTTGAAGTGCATTTTACATTTATTTAATGATTATGTATAGGTATAGAAATCAATCACAAATAAAAATCTTAACTGTTAAAAACATAGAAAACAAAAACAAACTATAATATTTGATTGCAGTTTAGAAAATAATTATTTTCTTAACTCTTATATTCGTGTAAGGCTGTTTGCAGAATTTCATAAAATGTAAATTTGCTGAATAAAGGCTCCCCCATCAATACTTTCAAGTTTTTTCCAACAATTTAAATTGAAAATAGGTTCATTAAATTGATTCAAATTTGCATTAAATTCTCTAAATATATTTTTTGTTTTATTTCATATTGTTTTAAAAATAAGAATTCATTCGAACAATATTTTTTCTAAAATTTTTATGTAATATAATTAAATATTCATAAAAAATAAAATATAATAATATAAAAATCAAAAATAAAATATAAAAGCATTTGCTTTTTTTCCCCTTCTACATTTTTCATATATATATATATATATATATATACACTATATTGCCATTGATTATGGGACACTTGCGATTTTAGACATTTTAGTAAATATCTAGAAAAATACATGAGGAATCATCTCGAAACTCTTAGTGTATAAATATAATACTATAAGTCATACATCTCCGTGAAGATTTTTTCCCGAAACTCCAAAGGGGACCGTCAACAAATAAAACTAGTTGGATGTGTCAATCCCGAAACTTTCTTCTATCTCATAAGTACATTTTAATATTAAAAAAAACGTGGGGACCCCAGAGTTACCCACTATCGAATTTCCTCGAACATTTGACCTAGCCTAATGAGATTCTGGTATCCGAAAAGCCTAAAATGCAAAATTTAATTAATATTCTGAGAAAATGAGCTTAGTAGTGCCTCATGTTGGGTAATTTATACTAAAACCTAATAAGCATCTATTTATGTCAAGACCTAACATAATCTGAAATTTGATGGAATTTCGTCCATTAGTTCTTGAGATATAGTTATAACAAAAAATTTGTAAAACGTAGCACAGCAACACCATATCTTGGACAATTTATGCCAAAACGTAAAAAAACGTCTAATTATGTTATGGTGTAAAAGAATCTGAAGTTTGATGAAATTCTGTGCATTAGTTCTTGAGATATAGCTAGTTTAAAAAAAACCGTGTAAGATATAGCACAGCAGCACCATCAGTTGAAGGATTTATAACAAAAATTAATCATCGTGTAATTATGTTATGTCATTTTGTAACAAAATCTGAAGTTTGATGAAATTCTGTGCGTTGGTTGTTGAGATATAGCTATCGGAAAAATCGTGCAAAATGCAGCATATCTGCACCACCTGTTGCACGGTTAATACCAAAATGCAATCAGTGTCTAATTATGCTATATATTCTAGTGTAATAGAATCTAAAATTTGATGAAGTTCTCTGCATTAGTTCTTGAGATATAGCTATCGCAAAAATCGTACAAAATGTAGCATAGCAGCGCCACCTATAGGGCAGTTCATACCAAAACCTTATCAGCGGCTATGTATCTCAAGGTATCGCGGAATCTGAAGTTTGGTGAAATTCTGTGCATTAGTTCTTGAGATATAGCTATCATGAAAATCATGAAAAACGTGCCATAGCAGCGCCACCTGCCGGCCAATTCACACCAAAACTTAATCAGCGTCTATGTATATCAAGGGATCACAGAATCTGAAGTTTGGTGAAATTCTGTGCATTAGTTCTTGAGATATAGCAATCTTGAAAATCATGAAAAACGTAGTATAGCAGCGCCACCTGCAGGCCAATTTTCACTAAAAATCAATAGGCACTAATTCATATCAAGGTCTAACTGAATATAAAATTTTATTAAATTTCGAGCATTAGTTCTTGAGATAGAGCGCCCACAAATTTTTTGTCACATACAGACAGACAGACAGACAGACAGACAGACGGACGGACAGACTCACAGACAGACATTTTCTAAAAATAGTCAAAACGTGTTCAGGACCTTCTAAAACGTATAAATCCGTCGAAAACCGGAAGTCGAAAATTTTCATGAATCCAATACTTTCTTCTTGTAAAGATAGAAGAAAGTAAAAATAATGAATATCTTTTGAATAAACCTGTCAAACCTAATGTAGCAAAAGCACTCAAACTCTAAATTGTGATTGAATGCCTTATTGTAATAAGCCTTGTTCATTTTTATGCAAATAGCATGCATACTCGCAGGGTAATTAAGAGTTTTATAAAAATGATCCCAAATTTTTCCAAGTTTTTTCCTTATAATTATCAGAGTTCTTAATATAAAATATTATTTTTTTCAGAAAATATGACAAACAATATTGCACACAGTATCCTGTAATCAGAATTAAAAAATAATGAAAATTGTATAAAAAATGAGTTGGTTTACTAAATAATTTTTTACTGCGCATGCGTCAACGATATCAAAATTTCATTTGCATATTATGTTAGCTAAATGTATAGAGCAACTTTTGTGAAAGTCACAAAATCATAACTTGAAAATTCTGACAATAATCGTCAATTGAATAAGTCGAAAATCCGTTATTCTCAAAATGAAGCAAAAACAAGAGGGGTTGTATCCATATATTCATTGATTAGTGTCAATATAGAATACACAATATGGGATGTACTACTGCATTTGGATAAAATCCCTCATTTTTTTGCTTCATTTTGGAAACAACGGATTTTGTCCTTTTTCTATAGACGATTACTTTCAGAATTTTCAAGCTATGATTTTGAGACTTTTAAAAAAGTTGCTCTATACATTTAACTAACATAATATGCAAATGAAATTTTGATATCTTTGACGCATGCGCAGTAAAAAATTATATAGTAAACCTACTCATTTTTCATATAATTTTTATTATTTTTTAATTCTGATTACAGGGTACTGTGTGCAATGTTGTTTGTCATATTTTCTGAAAAAAATATTATTTTATATTAAGAACTCTGAAAATTATAATGGAAAAACTTGGAAAAATTTGGGACCATTTTTATAAAAACCTTAATTACTCTGCGAGTGTGCATGCTATTTGCATAAAAATGAACACAATGTATTACAATAAGGCATTCAATCATAATCTAGAGTTTGAGAGCTTTTGCTACATTAGTTTTGACAGGGTTATTCAAAAGATATTCATTCTTTTTTAATTTGTTGACGGTCCCCTATGGCGTTTCGGTAAAAAATCTTCACGGAGATGTATGACGTATACTATTATATTTATACACTAAGTGTTTCGAGATGATTCCTCATGTATTTTTCTAGATATTTAGTAAAATGTCTAAAATCGCAAGTGTCCCATAATCAATGGCAATATAGTGTATATATATATATATATTCCAATTTTTGCCAACTTCTATGTCTGATATAGTTTCTTATTAACGAGTTATTCCATATTTGATATTGATTTGTAGCATTATCTAATGGTTCTATATATGTTTGATAAAAGGCTATTTAATTTTCTACTGACTTTGTCACCTAGCAACCAAGATATACCTAATTATTTCAAAATGTAAAAAGTTTTCTGTGCAAACGATTTTTTGTGATAAATACATTATCTGTTTTATTTCTTCAGCTTTTACCTAAGCTGTGTGAAACAATATTCTTTTTGTTTTTGAGTTTGATTAGAATGTTTTTTTAATGAGTTATGTGAAAAAATGTTACGGTTTTTATTGGAGTTGTGTTTTGTGAAATTATTAATGTTCGAAAGAACCTGAGTTGAGTTTACTCATGAGAATAAACTGTTTAAAACCAGAGATGAGTGTTTAATTTTGAGTTTAGTAAGAAATTAATAAACTTTCGAACAATTGAATTCTTCATATGGTCCGTCGAGCCGGAGAAAAATCAGCGAGTTGTTCTACGTCAATGATTGAAGGATAACTGGTGAATATTTTGTGCTGTTTTGCTATTTCTTCGATGTTAGAACTCATCTTTTAAAGAGCCAAGAGGGGTAAGTGCACCCATTTAATTTTTATTCACTAAAAATGAGTATGAAAGAATTAAAAGCAAAAAAGAAAATTTTCAAAACAAACTTGGCAAAATTAAAAGAAAAATTATCAAATACTGAGCTAGAATTAAATGAATTAATTCTCATAAAGGAGAAACGGAATAAATTAGAGAAAAACTTTTCTGAGTTATTTGAGTCTATTTATAAGATAAGTAAAGAAGATGAAATTGAGGATTTTATTAAGGAAAACGAAGAAATTAATGAAATTTTAGAAATAATGGAATTTGAACTTACAAAAAAGTTATCAAAAATGAAAGTGCAAACTGTTAATTTAGAAAACGCCACAAAGGCTGATAATAACATTCAATTGCCAAAGTTAACTCTTCCTGTATTTACGGGTAAATTGCATGAGTGGCTTTCTTTCAAAGATATATTTAAGGCAACTGTACATGAAAATTCTAATTTGTCGGGGGCAATGAAATTACAATATTTGAAGTCTTCATTGAGAGGAGATGCCTTTCGTATAATTCAATCTATTTCAATCGTGGATTCTAATTATGAAGTTGCATGGTCGCTTTTGAAAGAACGGTTTTCAAATTCCAGAGAACAAGTTTACGCGCATTTAAAACGTTATTTAAATATTCCTGTTATTCAGAATGAATCCCCAGCAGCATTATTAAATCTAATAGATATAACAAATGAATGTATTAGGTCGTTAGAGATTTTAGAACAAAAAGTTGAGGGGTTTTCTACTACTATGTTTGCTTATATTTTGGCTCAAAAATTAGATGTAAATACAAAAATGTGGTGGGAAAGACATCTTAAGCGGAATAATTTACCGAGTTTAACTGAATTGCTAGAATTCTTGAGAGACCACGCGCGTACACTAAGTGCGTCCAAACAAGTAAATACAAAGCGAAATTTTCAAAACGAAAGCCAAACAAAGCATAGCTTTTCAAAGGTAACATCCATGGTTGCGAGTTTAAATGAGAAAAATATGCGCAAATGTGTTGTATGTAACCAGGAAAATCACAGTGTTTTTAAATGTCCCAAATTTCAAAAATTTAATGTACAGGAAAGAGTAGATTTTGTGAAAAAAAAACAATATGTGCTTTAACTGTCTTTCAGAATTCCACTGCTTCAAAAAATGTAACTCAACATTCTCGTGTTCAAAATGCCATAAACGCCACAATATACTTCTTTGTTTTGATAGGCGTGAGAGAAATTCCAATGCGGTGGGAAACACAAAAAATTATAGTGATAAGGAAGTGCCAAATGCATTGTCGACGAATGAAAGTAAACCAACATTAAATGTTGACGCCATACCATTTGAGTTAAATAACCAAATTCAAAATTTCACTGGTACTTCAAATGTGAGATCGAATAATGTTAAAACAGTTCTTCTTTCCACTGCTATTGTTTATATGAGAGATAAATTCGGAAATAAAGTTCCGGTGCGTGCTTTATTGGACAATGGTTCAATGAGTAATTTTTTAACATTGCAGTTAGTTGAAAGATTAGGAATTCGAAAAGAAAAAAGTAATATTTCGGTATCGTGTTTAAGTGGATCCTCTGTAGCGGTAAAAAATAAAACTACTGCCTTGATCAGTAATAATTCGGGAGATTATAGTCGGGAGTTAGATTTCCTTATCATACCAAAGATTTCGCAAATTATGCCCTCAAAATATATTAATATTTCAGAGCTAGGAATTCCAGAGTCTATTATTCTTGCTGATCCTGAATTTAATAGACCAGGGAAAATAGATCTTTTGCTAGGAGCTGAAGTATTTCTAGAATTGATAAAGGTGGGTCGTATGAAGCTACCAAATTCTAAATTAATACTGCAAAATACGGTGTTCGGTTGCATAGTAAGTGGGAGTGTTTACAATTGTAACGATCAAGAACAAATACATTGTGGGTTAATTACTGAAACAGATTTAAATTTTGAAATGAAAAAATTTTGGGAAATTGAAAGTGTAGAAGAAAGTACACCATTGAGAAATACAGAAGAATTAGCATGCGACACCCACTTTATAAACACACATCAGAGAGATATAACGGGCAAATTCATAGTACAAATGCCGTTGAAAAAAGATCCTAGTTCTTTGGGAGAATCAAAGCAATTTGCGGAAAATAGATTAAATTGACTTTGGAATAGGCTAGTCAAAAATCCAAATCTTTTAGAGTTATATTGCGCATTTATGGCAGAGTATAGAGAGTTAGGCCATATGGAGGAAATAGAGAAAACAGATGAGCTAATACATGCGAATTATCTACCTCATCATGCTGTTTATCGCCCAGATAAAAGTTCTACAAAATTGTGAGTTGTCTTTAATGGTTCACATGCAACTTCATCAGGAGAATCCCTAAATTCCATACAGCTGAATGGAGGTGTCATTCAAGATAATTTGTTTAGCATAATACTTAGATTTCGTACACACCGCTATGCATTTACAGCAGATGTAAAAATGATGTATCGCATGATACTTATCGATAAAAGTCAACGTGATTTACAGCGCATAGTTTGGAAAGATTCTGTAAATGGTGAGATGAAATATTACAGACTATGTACAGTCACATATGGCACAACTAGTGCCCCTTATTTAGCCATGCGCTGCCTTAAACAGCTTGGTATAGATGGTGAATCTCAATTTCCGTATGCTTCTGGTGTGGTACAATCAGACTTTTACATGGACGATGTCCTGACTGGAGCAGCTGACCTAAAATCGGCTAAGAGACTGCAAATTGAGCTTATTCAACTATTAAATACGTGTGGCATGAACTTACATAAATGGTTTAGTTACCATCCAGAATTAATGGAGCCAGCCTTTAAAAATGAGAATTACACTTTTGAAAATATGAGTGAAACTAAGGCACTAGAACTTTGCTGGAATGCCAATGATGATACTTTTACTTTTAGTGTATCATTCAGTGAGCAAACCAAGGTAACTAAAAGAAGTGTGCTGTCAAATAATGCTCGCATTTTCGACCCCTTGGTTCTACTTGGACCAGTTGTGACGAAAGCAAAAATTTTCCTACAAAGACTGTGGAGACTGCAAATTGATTGGGATGAAAATCTCCCTACAGCTGAGCTTGATGATTGGTTGCAGTTTTTAGAATCATTAAGAGCCGTCAATAATATAAGTGCTGTTAGATACATTTTTACAAATAATCCAGTGCAAATTAAAATTTGTGGCTTTTCAGATGCTTCGGAGAAAGCCTACGGTGTGGCATTGTATGCTGTGTCTTCAAATTCTTCAGGAGAGCAAATTTCTCAGTTGCTTTGCAGTAAAAGTCGAGTTGCACCAATCAAAACAATCACTATTCCTCGCTTGGAGCTCTGTGGTGCAGTTTTATTAGCCAAATTGATGAATAAGGTTGCCAAAACCTTAAAAGTTCCTAAAGAATCTGTTTACTATTATTCAGATAGTACTATTGTATTATGTTGGATTCGAAAACAGCTGTGTGACTTAAAAACCTTTGTGTCATCACGTGTGGCTACGATTCAGAATCTTTCTGATATCAGTCATTGGGGACATGTGGCTTCTTCTGATAATCCTGCTGATCTTGTGTCACGAGGTGTAGATCCAGACAAACTTCTCCAGAGTAACTTATGGTGGAAGGGTCCACTATTCCTAACACAACAAACTGAACCTTCTTTAAATACTGTCGAACTTGAGCAAAATGATAAGGATCTATACAGAAGTGAACTTAAAAAGACTTTTTCAGAGACTTCACTTTTAATATCAGACTGTTCATTTTTTATTGACTATTTTTTGCAATTGAGTAATAATTATGCTAAATTAATAAGAATTCTTAGCTATGTTTTCAGGTTCATTCAGAATGTCAAGAAGCCAAAAGAAAGGTATTCAGGTAAGCTAACATCTGCTGAATTGAAGAAGGCTGAGCAGTTTATCATAAAATCTGTTCAAGAAAAAGAGTTCAGTTCTGAATTCACATTGTTATCTAAGGGTAAGGAGTTACCAAAAAATAGTAGATTACTTTCATTAAATCCTTTCTTGGATAAAAATAATTTAATCAGAGTTGGAGGTCGTCTCCAAAATAGCACGGTAAATTATGCCCCAAAACACCCAATTGTACTGCCCTCTAAACACAAATTAACAGAATTAATTATCGAGTTTTATCACAAAAAATATCTACATATAGGACCTCAAAATTTACTTTATTGTGTTCGAAGAGAATTTTGGCCTTTAAACGGTAGGGCTATTTGTAGAAAAATTGTACATAAATGTATTACATGCTTTAGGGCCAAACCTAAATTGTTAGAGCAAATAATGGGCGAGCTCCCAAAAGAAAGAATAAATGTAGACTTTGTTTTTAATTGCACAGGAACTGATTTCTGTGGTCCATTTTTGATTAGATATAGAGGTCAACGTAAAGGCATTTATCATAAAGTTTATGTTTGTATTTTTATTTGTATGGTAACAAAGGCAGTGCATTTGGAATTAGTTACTGATTTAACGTCTGAGGCTTTTATTGCCACATTAAAAAGGTTTTCTGCCAGACGAGGCAAACCTCGAAAAATTTTCAGTGATAATGCAGGCAATTTTGTGAAGACTAATGTAGAGCTTAAAAGGTTGCATGAATTGGTAAACAAACCAGACCAGAACTTTACTAATTACTTGATATCTGAAGGTATTGCTTGGGAATTTATTCCCCCTAAAGCTACAAATTTTGGAGGTTTATGGGAATCGGGAGTCAAGTCCTTCAAGTATCACTTTAAACGTGTTGTGGGCAACTCTAAATTAACTTATGAAGAAATGTTAACTATAATTGTCCAAATTGAAGGTATCTTAAATTCGCGCCCGCTTACTCCCTTGAGTACAGATATTGATGACTTGGAGGTCTTGACCCCGGGACATTTTCTTATTGGTCGCCCACTTAATGCCATTGCTGAATCTGACCTGAGTAATATTGAAGATAATAGACTAAACTTATGGCAAAAGACCACTAAAATGGTTCAGACCATCTGGAAAAAGTGGAAAAATAGTTATTTAAGTACATTGCAGCAAAGGCATAAGTGGATGATATCAAAAAACAACCTCAAAATAGGAGATATGGTTGTAATAAAGGAAGATGATCTTCCAGTGTCTAAATGGTTATTAGGGAGAATTGTAGAAGTATTTTTGGTACTGATAATAGAATAAGAGTTGTAAATATAAAAACCCCAAATGGAATATATAAAAGAGCAGTATCCAAAATTGCTGTATTACCTCTTGAAAAGTAATTCAGTTTTTATAAGAAAGTGTACATTATTGTAAAATTTCTTTATTTATTATGTATTATGTAAAATTGTTTAAATATTTGCTTAAATTTAACTTAACTGTGACTCATTTATATTGTATTTAATTGTATTGTTCTTTATATTTTTTACAATGGTTGTAATTGCAGTGTTTTAGTTTGAAACCCCCCTCAGAGGTTTCAAGAGGGCGGTATGTTTGATAAAAGGCTATTTAATTGTCTACTGACTTTGTCACCTAGCAACCAAGATATACCTAATTATTTCAAAATGTAAAAAGTTTTCTGTGCAAACGATTTTTTGTGATAAATACATTATCTGTTTTATTTCTTCAGCTTTTACCTAAGCTGTGTGAAACAATATTCTTTTTGTTTTTGAGTTTGATTAGAATGTTTTTTTAATGAGTTATGTGCAAAAATGTTACGGTTTTTATTGGAGTTGTGTTTTGTGAAATTATTAATGTTCGAAAGAACCTGAGTTGAGTTTACTCATGAGAATAAACTGCTTAAAACCAGAGATGAGTGTTTAATTTTGAGTTTAGTAAGAAATTAATAAACTTTCGAACAATTGAATTCTTCAATATATATATATATAAACCTTTGAAATGTTTTCTTTTCCAGGATGTTCTTTTTATTTTATTTATTTATTTGTTTATTTTTGATATTTAGAAACAGAAGACTATAACAAAATATTTTATACAAAATGCTTGGAATCTTAATGAGTTTAAAAATTACATTGAATTCAAAATATGATGATCGCAGGAGAGGCTTAGTTTAATTAACTATTCTGACTATTGCTAGCTTTTGTAGAAGATACAGGAAAGTATAGAAACTGTTATAAGTTTTCGCGAAGATTTCTGGAGAATTTACAGTTGTGCAGAGGCATAAGAAAAGTAGAATAGAATGAAATAAAATAAAAAATAACACAAAAATGTAAATAATTACCAAGCAGACATTTCATCCTCTCTTTCATATGAATACATTTTTTCACGACATAAACTACACAAATTTTACATCTGAAGTTCAAGGAAGCATACAAAAGTGTAAATACATTTTTCATAAAAATTTTCATGAAAACAAAAACAGGAAGTATAATGGAATAAGCCAAAGTGACAAGAATTATCAAATTTAGCTAACTGTAAGTGTATTAATATTGTAATGTAGAAAAGTCTGAAAAAGGAATAAACAATAATGCCTTTCCAGTCTTTTTATTTCTTCCTTTTTTTCGATATATTGAGAAAAAATCTCAAATATTTTAAATAGAATCTTGCATGATCAAATAATTTACACCTGCTTACTTTGAAAAGAAGTATTAGTTTGAAGAACGCAGTCGGCTTGGTAATCAAAACAGATTTAATGTTTAAAAAAAAAATCAATTCCAGACTTATTTGCTAAAAAAACCAAATCGTAGAAATAAAAATTTTCTTTTGTAAAAAAAAAGAAAAAAAAAGGAAAATGAAAAGAAAAGAAAAGAAAAGATAAACAATTTTTACAGGTTTTTGCCTTGAACTCTCTGCAAAATAAAATTTTTATTCGTGGCCTAACACAAACTTTTCTTTTTCTTTTTATTTATTTATTTACTCATTTGTTTATTTATTTACATTAAATTTTAGGATCTTATTTTAAGGAGACAAATGACTTTGAAATGACAGTAACTGACAAAAAACTAAAATAATAAATAATAAATTTTTATTATTGTGTTGCAATTTCTATATAAAATATAAAAATATTATTGCTATATAATTGACATTCCTTTATCAAGTACGGAAAATCCTATTTGACTTCATAATTTCTTAATGAAAGCATTTATGGATCTGCTGAGTAAAGATGAAGTTAAAAATGTGTAAGAACGTGCATTGATTTAAGAAAAACCGCAAAAGGCAAGTAAAGATAATAACAAGTCATGACTTCAGTTGAATTTTTCTCAAAAGAGATTTTTTGAAGTCTATCAAATGATCAATACATCACAGTTTTTTTCAAAATTTTCCATCAGTATAGAGAATAATCTTGACACTCAGCTAAATGTGGAGTAAAACGGTTAAAGACAGAGTTAAAGACGGAGACTTCCACCAGAATTAGTGTAATATAATAGTAAAATCTGCCCTTGTACTTATACTAAAATATCATCTTGAATGTTTGATTACATTTAAACAAATTCGTCTCACTTTTATTAAAAAATGATTATGAATAAAAAGTAAAATAATCCTCTCTTACCCCCCCCCCCTCACCCTCTTCTGTTTGGGATAAAATCCATCATATAATATAATGTTGTTAGAAATGAAAAAGTTTAGATTTCCTTTTAAAAAATTGTAATGTATTTCAATTTAGAGGATTAAATAAAAAAGTAAACTAACACTATTTAAATTATAAGTTTAATGGTTTAATATTTAAATACAAAAGTAAAATTGTTTTCGTTATAATTTCAGAAATTTGAAAAAAGAAGTTTATCTGTTTATCAAATATGCAAAATTCCAAAGCAATCATAATTTTCACTATATTTTCTTCAGATTTTGTATATGGAATCTACAATGAATGTTTTTAATATATTTTTTTCCGACTTTACTATATGAGAAAAAGTATCAGTAACCAAATCATAAATGTGTACTTATGAATGCTAGCAACAATTTCATAAAGAAATACAAATCTTATCAATTGAGTTACTCACGATAATATAAAAAGTTTTATTAAGTTTGAAGGTGTTTATATTTAATAATTTAATAAATTAACAAGCATTAAAACAAAAGACGAGAAAACAAATTTTCTCTTAAGGAAACTATACAAATGTCAGCATGGTGCTACTTTTTAATATTAAATATATTATTTTTGTAAATTAAGAAAACGAGGTAGAAATTCCGAAATTTTTGTTAATAATATTTTTACCCATATCATACAAAAGAAAAATAAAGAGCAAACATTAATTTTTAATAAATTCATTAGTTCGTTACGATTATATAGCGGAAATTCAAGCAGTAATTTTACCATAAATAGTACTCAAAGTACTCTTAGTATGAAAAAGTAACTTATAGCTAGAGAAATGTTTTTGGTTGAACATAAATTGCAATTACAAAATTAGGTGTAATTTCTAAGATAAACAGATTATATATATCTTTTATAAATTTATATAGTTACTAGCTTTTGCCCGCGGCTTCGCTCGCGTTAAATACAACAAACTATATAATCGACCTTTTAAAAACTCATAAAATTATTGAGGCATAAGTGGAAGATAAATTTTACTTATTATTTATATATATATTTACTTTAAACCAAAAACAACAAAACCAGTTCACGGAGCAAAACTAAATCCAAAACCAAAGCGATTGTCTTATTTCTTAAAAGTATCAGCTTTCGCTTTAAACTTTTAGAGGAATCTCGCTACTCCGGGGGTAATCAAACTCATTTTTATATTGACATGCATTAACAATGCCACCGAACATACATTGTTATTATTTACAATACGTTATATTCCAGTTAATAATTTATGAGCCCTTTTTGCAAACAAATTAACATTTTTACATCGAAAGGCATTTAATCGATGAATATTGAAATTACTTTACATGCAATGCTTAATTGAGAACATTAAATAAATAATATAGAATCAAATGTCGGATGCAAGTAATATTTTTTTTACTTCCATAATTTTAATGGTTTGGACCATATATCGTTGACATTGACATGCATTAGATATACTTACATTATATAAGGCACAATATTGCATTATGAGCATTAAGGTATTGATATAGTAATAATGTTCTTAACATCAGTAATTTTCACACATTGCACTATATATCACGGTTGTCAATCGAAATTATGTTTTGTGTTAATTAATATTTACAGATAGCTATATAATAAATTGTAGAATAAACTATATATTAGCTAATAAAACAGTAATAATTTGGCTCTTCTAAAAAATAGTCAGAAAACATGTAAGTGGGGGGGGGGGAATTAAGATCTTGATAAAGAAAAATATATATCCAATGAGCACAGAATAAATTAGAATGAAACATAAAGAGAAAACCAACTGTCCCATTCTATTCCATTCTCCTTTTTATTGTACGGTATACTGAGAGCGCACAACGTTATCTTGTTTCAGAAACCTATCAGTGCCATCTATCGGAATCCATGAGTAACACTATAGCTTTCTACCTGCTACATACAAACTTCCACCCCCATTTTAGGGATGTGGGAAGGGGGGGGGTTAGAAAGAAACAAAAAGTAGCCTATGTCACTCTCCATCCCTTCAAATATCTCCCTTTAAAGAATAACGTCAGTTCGTCGCTCCGTTTTGCCTGAAAGACGGACAAACACACACACACACACACACATTCGCATTTATAATATTAGTGTGGATTTTATTTTAATTTAATCAACGATCTTGATTTTAATTCTTATCAAGGATAAAGATTTAATATCGTCTGAAAACTTATAAATTTGATGGCGAAACATAGAAAAGTAGGATAATATAAAAACAAATTAAGCCAAAATTACACGTGTAATTTCGTATACTTCACAAACTAGATTGTGACATCAAATGATTTCTGCTACAGTTATCACGGGACAATTAGGACTACAGACATATCGATAGATATGAAAAAACTGATTATCCAAGTAGGTCTATTGTATAGTTTTGTCAATAAATTGCTCATTAACATCCCCAAAAATAATGAATTGTGGGCTTAGTTAAACTTTGAATGTTTGTTCAATAAATATAAAAATTTCATAAATAAACAAAAAAAATTATCTTTTGTGAGTTAGTTGTTTTTATTTTGTACATGATTGTTAACTTTATTTCATTTTAATTGATTATTATTAAGATATTCATAAAATATAAAACTAACACAAAAATTGTCTGTTAAATTGAAGAAAGTTAAAGTCGGTAAATAATTGATTACATAATGACATACACTTCTTTTTTTTTTAACTAGAGTGAAAGAAAAATTTTACTTACATTCAAATAATGTGACATTATTTATTCATTTATTTATTTTGCTTGGGTAATTATTTTGCTGTTAATATATATTATTATATAGGTGCACATTTTTACTTTCATTGAAACATTCTTATGCCACTTAAAATTTAAATACGAGAATACAAGTTTATAAACAAAGGCTTTCAATTTCGAATGCTTTTTTCTGATACTGATTTCTAAAATGAAAAAAAAAAGAATATTTTTATTGGTGTTAATTTTTTGTGAAAAAAAATGTGTCGCGTGTAAATATAACCACTGAAAAAAAAGTTTAGAATAGATCATTTATGGGAATATTTACTTTTTAAAAGTAGAACTGCAGTTTTCCAATTAGAAAAAATAAACAAACAAAAAAGTACTGAATGAACAGTATGGACGACAGGATATTTACATTTATTCTATCCTCCACTACTCTTCATAACACTATTCAGAGTAAAATTAAAAAAAAAGAAAAGAAAAAACTGAATATGTTCTCATTCATTGTTGTTTTATTTTTTTCCTGGAGAGATCTTCAAACTACTTTTTCTATACTTCATTCCTTCTTTTTTCTTCTATTTGTTAATATACATAGTTAAATTTAAAAATGCAAAATTAGAATGCCAGTTTATGAAGAAAAGTTTTATATTTCGAATACTTTTTCTGATACTAATTTCTGAATGAATACTTTTTTTTTGTGTGTAAAATTTTTGTTGGAAAAAAATGTGTCGCGTGTAAAAATAAAATACTGAATATAGAAAGCACAGAATACATCATTTATGGGAATTTTTACTTTTTAAAAATAGGACTGAAGTTTCCAATTAGAAAAAACAAACAAAGCAAAAAGTATTGAATGAATAGTATGGATGACAGGATATTTACAGTTATTTTCCCCTCATTACTCTTCATAACACTATTCACAGTATGATTTAAAGAATTTTCAAAAGAGAAAAAAAATTAAAATGTTCTCAATCATTCTCGTTTTTTTTTCTTCGAGAGATCTTCAAACTACTTTTTCTATATTTCATTTTTTCTCTTCACTTCTACTTGTTAATATACATAGTTCTGAATTTTATAATACCTAATTATTTTACTTTTATTAATTAAAGATTTCTTTTCTTTATCTTTATGCTGATAAAGTATGCGCTTTTTATCTTTTAATCTCAGATGTCTACATTTTTTTAGAAGTTGAAAATAAACAACAATTGAGATACTCCTTCAGTGGGTTTCGCTGTTCTTTGAAATTTGTTTTCGAGATGGTACTCTCTATTCAAGTTTCGAATACTTTCGACATTAGATGAAATTCATTTCAAAGTGAATATTTTTTTTTCTCTGAAAATAAAGAAGTGAAAGAAACTATGTAATGTGAATTTCAATGCAAAAAAGTTTTAATTATGAATTGTAGAATGGAAAAATCTTATAATAAACGACTTTTTTAAACTTAGACTTTACATATTAAGGAGAGATGTCGGTGTAACGTTATTTAAATTAGCAGCTTACAGGCGGGAGAATGAACAGTCTTGAATAGGACAAACGCTGAAAAAGGAAGATTACTCTGAGTTGTGAGATCAACAGCAGTGAATTATTACATTTTATTGATTTTACAGAAAGATATGTTTTGTTCTCTTATGTTTTTCCTAATATTATTCATTTCAAAAATAGATTTGCTTGCGGTGTTCCGACAGTGATGATACTATAGCAATAACTGAAGACTATTTTATT
Source organism: Maratus speculifer (assembly GCA_964019185.1). Lineage (NCBI taxonomy): Eukaryota > Metazoa > Arthropoda > Arachnida > Araneae > Salticidae > Maratus > Maratus speculifer. Next base: position 280,568,293 of record OZ025291.1, read on the forward strand.
CTTAAATTTCAAATTCATTATAAATATAAAATTACATTTACCCAAAATTTCATATGTAATTTCATAAACCTCATATACCTATTGGATTGTCACATAAAATTATTTTTGCTACAGTTATTGTGATAAAGGGTTTTTTATACATACCGTCAGATTTGAAAACTGCTTATCCAAGAAGGTCTGTTATGTAGTTTTGTCAATAAATTACGCATTGATATTCTGAAAAGTAAAGAATTGGGAGCTTGGTTAAATTTTCAAAGTTTGAACATTAATTACAAAAATGTCCTTATAAAACAAAAAAAGTAGAACACTCAAAAACTTTCATTACAACAGTTAAATGTTTTAATGAGTTAGTGAGTTAGTTGTTTTAATTTTAAACATCGTTATTAACTTTTATATTTTATTTTAATTACTAAATATTAAGATATTAATGATACATAAAATTAATACAGAATATGTTTGCCAATATTAAATATCTGCATGTCAGAAAACAATCAATAATATAATAACATACAAACTTTTTTTTTGTAACTTAATCGAAAGAAAAAATTACTTATATTTAGATTATATGTCTTTACTTTGTTTTTCTTTGGATAATTATTTTGCTGCTAATATGCATAAAGATAGAGATACACATTTTTACTTTCATTGAAACATTTTTATGCCGCTTAAACTTTAAATATGAGAATTCCAGTTTATAAACAAGGTCTCTATATTTCGAATACTTTTATTGATGCTAATTTCTAGAATGAATAAAAAAAAATGCGTTAAATTTTTGTGAAAAACTATGTCGCGTGTAGAAATAAACTACTGAAATAAAAAGTTTAGAATGCATCATTCATAAGAATTTATATTTTTTAAAAATAAGACTCTAAAAAGAAAAAAGTACTGAATGAATTAGACGACAGTATATTCCTCCCCCCCCCCCTCATTACTCTTCAGAACACTATTTACAATATGATTTACAGAAATTTCAAAAATGAAAAAAATGAATATGTTTTCATCTATTATAGTTTTTTTATCTCGAGAGATTTTCAAAATACTTTTGGTGTGTTTCATTGTTTGTCTTCCTTTCTACTTGCTAATAACATAGTTCTGATTTTTATGAAACCTAATTGTTTTACTTTTATTAATTTAACATTTCTTTTATTTATCTTTATGAAATAAAATGTGCGCTTTTTATTTTTTAATCTCAATGCCTAAATTTTTTTAGAATTTGAAAATGAAGAGCAATTAAGATTCTGCTTCAGTTCGTTTCGCTTTTCGTGAAATTTCCCTTCGTGATGGCACTGTCTATTCAAGTTTTGAATACTTTTGACATCAGATTAAATTTATTTTAAAGTAAACAGATATTTTTTTCTGAAAATAAAGAAATGAAAGAAAACATGTAATGTAAATTTCAATAAAAAAAAGGGGGTTTTAATTATGAGTTGAAGAATGGAAAAACATTATAATATACGGCTATAAAACACTGGTTTTGCTTATTTAAAAGCAATTTCGGCTTAATATTATGTAAATTAACATCTTGAAGGCAGGAGACTGTGAACAGTCTTGAATAGAGCAAACGCTGAATGAGGAAGATTTTTCTCAGTTGCGTTATCAACAACAGAACATTTTTGTGACTTTACAGAAAGATGTGTTTTGTTTTGTTGTGTTTTTATAATATTCATTCCTTAAACAGATTTACACTGTTCCAACAGTAATGTCAATATTGAAAAAAAAATGAATAATATTTTATTCTTAAATTTCAAGTTCACTATAGATACAAAATTTAACTGAACCAAAATTAGATATGTAATTTCACATATCTCACAAACTATATACTAGATTACGACATCAAATGATTTTTGCTTCATTTATCTTCATTATCATTTATCATCAGTATTAATAAGGAACGATTTTGGCGCAACATAAATTTAAATTAGCACCTTGCAGGCAGGACACTGTGAACAGTCTTGACTAGGGAAAACTTTGAAAAAGGATGGCTACTCTGATCTGCGTGATCAACAACAGTGAATTTCTATATTTTGGTGACTTTACAGAAAGATGTGTTTTGTTTTCTTGTGTTTTTCATAATATTATTCGTTTCGAAAATAGGTTTGCGCTGTTTCGACAGTGATGATACTAAAGTATTAACTGAAGATTTTATTCATAAAGTCTATGTTAATTATAGAACATTTTGGATAACATACTTGTACACTCTAAAACTGGAAGGAGTGAAATGTTCACTCTTTGAATCAGTGGCAAGCATTTTCACTCATCACTTTCGCAATATTTATAATGATTTTTATGGGAGTGAAAGAAAAATTTAATTATGTTTAAATTACGTGATGTTTGTTTTTCTTTGGATAATTATTCTGTTACTAATATGCATAAAAACATAGATACACATTTTTATATTCATTGAAACATTCTTTTACCACTTAAGATTTCAATATGAGGATGTCAGTTTATAAACAAACGTTCTATATTTCGACTACTTTTCCTGATACTAATTTCCAGGATGAATTAAGAAAAAATGTTAAATTTTTGTGAAAAAATGTGCTGCGTGTAAAAATAAACTACTGAAATAAAAAACGCTGAATACATTATGTATGGGAATTTTTACTTTTTAAAAATAGGACTGCAGTTTTCCAATTAGAAAAAACAAACAATGTAAAAAGTCCTAAATAAATAGTATGGACGACAGGATATTTGCATTTATTTTCCCCTCATTACTCTTCATAACACTATTCACAAAATCATTTAAAGAATTTTCAAAAGAGAAAAAAATTAAAATGTTCTTTTTCATTCTCGTTTTTTTCCTCGAGAGATCTTCAAATTTTTTTTCTATGTTTCATTCTTTCTTTTATCTTCTGATTGATATGTAGCTCTGATTTTTATGATACCTAATTATTATTTTTATTATTGTTTAATATTTCTTTTGTTTATCGTTATAATAATGAAGTATGCGCTTTTTGTCTTTTAATTTCAAATACCCTTTTTTTTGTACTAGTTGAAGATGAAGATCAATTGAGATATTACTTCAGTTTGTTTTGCTGTTCTTGAAATTATGTTTCGTGATGGTACTCTCTATTCAAGTTTCGAATACTTTTGACATTAGATTAAATGCAAAGTGAATAGATTTTTTTTCTATAAAAATAAAGAGATGAACGAAAATATATAATGTAAATTTTAATGCAAAAAAGTTTTAATTACAAGTTGAAGAATAGAGAAACCTTATAATAAGCAGCTTTTGAAAATAATGACTTTGATAAATAAGGAGTTATATCGGTGTAACATTATTTAAATTAGCTCCTTGCAGGCAGGAGACTGTATACAGTGTTGAATAGGGCTAACGTTGAAAGAGGAATACTACTCTCAGCTACATGAAGGACAACAGTGAATTACTACATTTTTGTGACTTTGCAGAAAGTTTTGTTTTGTGTTTTGTTTTCTTATGTTTTTCATAACATTATTCATTTCGAAAACAGATTTGCGCTGTTCCGACAGTGATCATTATTATAGTAATAACTGAAGAACATTTTATTCATAAATTCCAAATTCAGAACATTTTAACTCAAGAATAGAACATAATTGGAAAGAGTGAAAATTCACTTTTTGAAAAAGTGACAAGAATATCCACTTATATTTATCACTTTTACATTTTTTTTTTTTTTTTTTTTTTTTTTTTTTTTTTTTTTTTACATATGATAGCTGAGATAAGTCTCAAAAAGAACCTTTTTTTTATTTTTACCTATTTTATCTTTTTTTAATTTTATTTGTAAGTTTTTTTAAGAGGATGCTTTCACTTTTAGAAACCGGTTCCAAAAGTGAAAGAAATTGAATTGAAAATACCTGTAAACCAAATTTTAAAAAGTTCAAAACGGCTTTCGTACAGATGTTCCTCAACTATCCTTTGATCAAATAAATAAATAAATAAATAGATAAATAAATAAATAAATAAATAAATAAATAAATAAAAATAATTTTAAAATATTAAAATGCAAACGAAATATCTTTAAAAAAATTTGCATTATATTGGAATTAGAGAACAGATGTTCTCGTCAGACTAAAGTAGCCTCTTATGGGAACTCGGTATCCTTCATTCAGCGAAAATTGACGAAAATGTAATTCTTATAATTGTTTGCATAAACTTCCCTATCATAAAATTCTTAGCACAAAATCATAAAGTTTCGTAAAGATCCGAGTACTGTAAACACAGTTTAAAATGATTTTATTACATAGCCGTCCATTTTATTAAATGCCACAATCTACTTCACTGAAAAAATGCCTTTTCTCATTTTGTATTTTTTTCGACGAATATTCATGTTCAAATTAATAAAATTTTTGCAAATATTTTTCATTGATTCTTTGTTGTTGTTGTTGTTGTTGTTGTTATTGTTGTTCCTTTTGATCTATTTGACTAAACTAATTAGCGAATTTTTAATGAAGTAACAAGTTTTTTTAACATAAAAGTGTAGAATAAAGTTTTTACAGTAATTTTACACACATCTACACATTTAATTTTTTTTTTCAAATTAACTTTGTAACAAGATGACTGCCTTCCCTAAATTATAGAATCTATAGCTGGCGCTATTGCCACTTTCGGCAAAATATCCTGAGATATTTTGCCATTCTTTCTGAAAACATGAAGTGAAGTAATTTAGTTTGATGAGAGTAAGATTTGGATGTGTGTTCGGAATACATCTCCCTCAGAGATGTTCTTTTGCGCTAAAGTAATTTTATGAATGTTTAACTGATTATTTTGCGCTTTGTCATGCGATTTGTATACAGTGTGTTTTGTGCTGTGTCGTCTACACAAAAAATATGATTGTAACATCTCTGTTCTATATTTTAAGTACCGAACACATCCCACCCTGGCGGCCAACGGAAAAATGGAATTCTTTTGAAACATTTGTGTGTTTTCAAAGTTCTCTTCGTGTCAAGATCTCTATTGTCATCCTGTCAAATGTTCCAGAAATTATATTTAAAGTAGGGTAATATATATATATATATATATTACCCAATATATATATATATATATATATATATATAAAGGGTAATCCGTACCTATTTTGAAAATATTGTCAACTCGACAAAACATCTAGTTTCTGTTCTTCTTATTTTTAACAGTGCTTCCTCTTCATTTCTGTGTTTTAAGTGTGTCATCCCGACAAAAAAAAAAAAAAAAAAAAAAAAAAAATCCGATGTCAACCCACATGGGAAAATATGTTATAAATCCGATACTTATAATTATATAGCGCATGTCTATGGATAGCTTAAAAAATAACTGAAAATGTTCAAAATTGTAAGAGAAGGTACATTTTAAATTCACTTAATTTTTACAAAGAAGAAGAATTTTTTTTTTCAAATTTTGACCGATAAATAGAATAATTACTTGGTCGAATCTTTTTTCTTTATTGAGAATTTTATTGTTAGGTCAAAAATGTACATTATGATGCTTAAATTTAAAAGAAAGAGTCCCCTCAACACAAAAAAGATAATTTTGATTACTTGGATTCGACAAAATTGTGCAGTTGCTTTGTGGTTATTCATTACTTAGAATTATGTTAATTTCATGTATCTTACTTTGACATTTTTGTGCTATATATAGGTGCGTAGGTAGTCATTATAAATTCTATTATGAACTGTCTCGAAATTATTCTAAAAAACTTTTAAAGAAAAAATAATTCAGAAAGATTTCGCTAGAAATACTTGCAGTTTATTAAAATTTTTCCTATTAAAATTAATGGATTATTAATCCTTATAACTACACATTCATTTATTTTCAGAAGGTAGATAACGAGAAAGTAAAATGAATTTTAAAATCATGCATACATGATTATATATTTTAGCTTCTGTTTTAAAATTTATTAAAATTTTGTTCATATAATAAGCAAAACATATTTTATAATAAATATTTAAAACAGTATAGGATATAAAATGCAACGTTTCGTGCATTTAGAAATTCCATTTCTAAATTTGGTGAATAAATTAAGAAGATAGACAATGTCCCAGGGGGTTGATGTGCATTCATAGCGGAAACTTTTGTTTAAAAAATAAATGAAATTCGAAAAGTATGTTGTTAAGGAAATAAAACTGGGAGGTTTTCGAAAATTTTAAAATGTTTTTGTTTATATAAAAAAAAACATGAGAAAATGAACTAGAAGTTTAATCTTATTACATTTTGAGATAACTTGTTTTATTTTGATTTCAAAAAATTTCATACCAGAATATCCTGAGGGTAAAAAAAATTCTTTCTGATTCAATTAGATAAAAAGTTGAAAACGTGTAATTAAAATTCGTTTGCTTTGTGGTCATGTAGGATTAAGCTTTCAGCTGCGTGAAGTACGCGTAGAATTGCCAGTTGAACGTTTTTTCTGTAACTTGTACATTTTCCAGGCTTTTTGTACGGTGCATGCTTGAACATTTTTATAAATTTTCTATGCATTTTTTGCCACAAAAAAGGTAATCACAAAATTAACCAATAACAGTTCTTAAAATAAAGTAATATAAATGCATTCCAAAAACAGCCATTACAATTATAGATTATTAATTATAGATTTGTTTTAAGAAAAGTTCTGTGTAAAAAACATTATTAGCCCATTCAACACAGTTCAGAGGGAAGTTCTGCATCTGAATATCGATGAGTTGGCCCATACTTCAAAGAATCCTACGTGTGAAAGTGTGTGAAATACTAGAAAGATTTATCTGGGTTGTGCAGTTCTGGATTGCAGGAAAGGGAGTTAATTCAAGCAAATATTAACATAGCTTAAACTTTTATTACTTAAGTTTTAAATCAGATAAATGAATAGCATTTAAATATTTATGATAATATAAAGGATTGCAGCAATTCTTTTTCCCCATTTCATTTAATAAAATACCTGTTATTTTTAGCTTATATTTTTTGTACAAATTGTACATGTATATTTATTATGACAGAGTGAAAATAGATTTTAAATTTATATTGGAATGTTATTTTTATTCTCAACTATAATTTTTTTACAGATGACATTTATTTATACCTACACTACATGTCATTGAAAATGGTACGAAAAAGCACCAAGAAGCAATGGCCAGAAAGTGATGAAACTCGACAAACAGAGAAAAACAGCAAGGAATAATAAATTATTTGTATTTCGAAATGGTATTCATAATGCAAAGAGAGGATAGCGTCACCGTGGACGAAGATACACGAAGCAACAGGTCTAGGGATAGATTGAACGAGGGTACATATGACATCATGAGAAATTTCGCTCCATTCCCAGTCAACTATTTGCCATATTTTGTCTTTTTGCTTTTCGGCACGACTTAGCTTTTCAGCCATCCTTTGCTCTTTTCAATTCTCTCAAAATTGCCAACACTTTCAGCTAAGTTTAGTACCACCATTTAGGCTCAAAAACAACCAGTCCCATTTCGTTTGGTATGATGAGTACTAGGTGTGCTGCAACAAATCACACAGTTAACCCAATGTGCAATAAACCCCAAAGATTACCAACAAAACACTTAATCTAACTAGTCGACCCGGGTACTTGTCTTAATGGTTGGCCACTTTGCAGGCTTAAATTCCGTCATGTACGCTAATGGAGCCTGGTGCATGTAAAATCCGTCGTGGGTGAAAAGTCCTCGAAGTTACCTGTGAATTATACCTCTGGAGGTGCCATTCCAGATGAAGGTCTGGTCATCTGATCAAGGTCCTAAATTACGAGACCAACTTGAGAAGCACTTTGCAGTACAAAAACCAGGGTGTAACGTTAAGTAACAGCCAAAAGAAAGTATGCTCGAGCGAAAAGCAAGTACTGCTGAAATGATGACATGCGAAGCGAAGAAGTCAGATTTATCCCCACTACGCGGCGATTAGGTGGTCACCCGCCCCGATACCAGGTATATAATCCGTTAAGCTGAGATAACTCGGCAGGTAGGGGCCTGGTCATCGGTTAGAAAGAAAGAAAGGTATTTGTTCGTAGACATTTCTTCTGATCCCTTGGGGCCGAGCGACACGTATACGTGTCGCAAAAAGCTTAAGAATAATTGTTTATAACTACCAGTGATATTTTATAAATGTGATATTTTTATTGATGTAAAATTTGCCTTTTTTAATAGGACCATTTTATCGATTTAATAAAGCACAATTTTCTGTTTTTAAAAACCGGTGACAAAACATTAAATATTTCGTAAAAGGGCTCACGTCGCGAAAGGGTTAAACTCTACTTTTGACACACTTTCTGGTACTTTTCCTGTAATCTAACATAGAATAAAGAAAATTAGAAAAAAAATAAACAATAGCTATGCAATTTTTTTTAATTTTAAAGAATTTTAATCATTTTCTAGAATTTTTTATAAAAACGATTCCGGTACTAAAAAAAGAAAAGATGCATATAAAACTAATCTTTTTTTTTTTTCACATATTCATGCTGAACTCTCTGGAAAGTAATGAACTAAAATCTAAAAGAGATAATCTGATTATATATAATTACATAGAAATTTTCTGTAATTTTACGTGTAATTCTTCATAAAAATAGCTTTAAATCAACAAATAAGTCACTTAGAGCTAATTCTTAGTTCATTATACTCTAGACATTATCGAAAAACATTATCGAAAAGCTACACTAAAAATTTCAATTTGCATATGTGGTATATATAAAATGCATGGTAATTATCAAATTATAGGACAATAAAAATTTGAGTTAGAGCAATAGTCGCTTACCTTTTCCAATAAAAATCTAATTTTCCAGAAAACACATTTGAAGTTTTCAACTTTGGTTTAAATTAATGTCATCTAATTTATTTTAAGAGCCCTAATCTCATTTCTAATAGGCGTAAAGGAAATATGAAAATAGATTTAGGAAGAGAAATATTTATTTAAAAAGAAAATTAAAAAAGAAAATTGCGAATTGTTTTTATCGAAATTGACGTTTTAAACGTAAGCGGATACCTTAAGGCATTTTCAATTAAAAAATAAAAAATAAGAATTGCGTTTTTCTTCCTATTATATTTTTATTGCATAATAATGTTATACAAAATTTTTCTCTCAATGTAAAGAAAGAAATTCTTAAAAGTAAGTTAAATGCGTCATTCAAATGTGAACAGAAACAGTTAACTGCACAGCTAATGTACTTTAAAAATTTATCTTAATGTTTAATATAATTCTTTGTATGTTAAATCAATAGCTAGAACAAGACTGCAAATATCACGTGACTTTCGAATACAGTTTAAATATTTGCTTTGTAAAGTTTACTTTAGAAGTTATTTTTTAAAACTTTCCAAAAATTTTATTTTGTACAAAATTGGTACAAAGTCCTTTCGGAGAGCACCTGGAGGCGAAAGAAGCAATTTTTCTACCCCTTCAGAGAACTTAGAGATCCAGTAGGATAAAGAGATACAGGGTGTCCCTAAACTCATGGTATATACGCTAGGGGGTGATACAACACATCAAGACGAGTAATAGTAAATAGGTAACCAAGGGTCCCAAACGTTTTCCAAAGGAGATAGCCGCCATTAAAGTTTGGGGTTTAAAATTTCAAATACACATAAAAAAACGGAAAAATTGGTCGATTGATTTGCGGTTTTCACTAAACTATTCTTTATGTCGGTATTTTATTAAAAATGAATTATAAAGATATATTTCAAAAAATGCCGATAGAGGACGCTTTAGACTTGGAGTAACGAACAACTATTTTTTACGTTATTTTTTGCATCTGATTAAATGCTTTCGTAAACTTAGACTTAAATATTGAGCTCAAAGTCTGAATAGTTGGGTGTCGTTAAAAAACACAAACTGAACTGTGTTCAGAGGGTTCAAATTTCAAATGGTTATAAAAAACGGAAAAATTGGTTGATTCGTTTGCGGTTTAAAATAAAACTATTCTTTAAGTCAGTATCTTCTTAAAAATAAATTTTAAAGATACATTTTAAAGATAAATTTCAAAAATTTCCGTTAGAGGGCACCTTAAACTTCAGAGTAACCAACAACTAATTTTAACCGTTATTTTTTGTATCTAATTAAATGCCTTCCAAAACATATTAAATGTTTTCGAAATCTTAGATTTAAACTTAAATTTTGAACTCAAATTCTGAATCGTTGGGAGGGGTTGAGAAGCGCAAACTGAAGTGTGTTCAGGAGTTGAAATTTAACCCCCTCCCCCCCCCCCTCTCTGGAGTACAGTTCACTTTTGCGCTACTTAAACACTCGCAGCGATTCAGAATTTGAATCTAAGCATTTGAAATCATTTAATGAGGTTTAAAAAATAACGGTTAAAAATAGTTGTACGCTACTCCAATGTCTAAGGCGCCCTCTATCGGCATTTTGTGAAATTTATCTTTAAAATTGATTTTCAAGGAAACACTGATTTAAAGAGTAGTTTTAGCAAAAATCGCAAACGAATCGACTAATTTTTCCGTTTTTTATAATCGTTTGAAATTTAAACCCTCTGAACACAGTTCAGTTTGTGCTACTTAACTCCAACTATTGCTCCAACTATAACTGTGCTACCACTCCCAACTATTCAGAATTGGATCTCAAAATTTAAATCTAAGCATTTGAAAGCATTTAATGAGGCTTAAAAAATAACGGTTAAAAATAGTTGTACGCTACTCCAATGTCTAAGTCGCCCTCTATCGGCATTTTTTGAAATTTATCTTTATAATTTATTTTTAATAAAATACCGACATAAAGTGAAAACCGCAAATCAATAGACCAATTTTTCTTTTTTTATAATCATTTGAAATTTAAACCCTCTGAACATACTTAAGTTTGTACTACTTAACCATTCCAAACTATTCAGATTTTGAGATCAAAATTTAAGTTTAAGTCTAAGCTTACGAAACCATTTAATGAGATGCAAAAAATCAAGGCCAAAAAAATAAAATAGTTTTCTCCTTTGGAAAACGTTTAGGACCCTTGGTTTCCTATTTACTATTACTCGTCTTGATGTGTTCTATCACCCCCTAGCGTATGTACCATGAGTTTAGGACACCCTGTATATGTGCATGGGATTCTCGCGCGTTAAAGAAATAACACTTCGTCGCATCGGTTCTAGAAACAGTTAATTTTATGCATTGTTCTCTTTGGATTTTAGTGATTTTAAAAATTTAAGGATTAGGAAATGGTTATTTAATTTTAACTATCGTGATATGCAACCAAATTTATTTGGAAAATTTTGGAGAATGTGGAGGGAAAAAAGCAAAGCATCCTAGATAGATCCGGTTAGTTGGACAATCCGGTTAATCGGCACGCTACAATATGTTTAATTTATATAAATCTATTTTGGAAAATAATGTGAAAAAAAGAATTATTTTTTATATTAGTATATTATAACTGATCAGTAATTCTGTCCTTAAGAACTTTTTAATGGCTAGTCATTTCCCTAATTTTAGAAGGAAAAATCTTAGTTTTGATTAGTGAAGTTTTAAACGTTCTTTTGCGATGACATCATTGATTTTTCAAAATGAAAGAAAGCAATTTTTAATGCCAGGTTTCATTACCTAAAATTCGAATTACCTTTATACAAGATCGCAACAACTATGAATCAAGATTGGATTATGAAACACTTTCTGACACCATAAGAATCTTATTAACAACAAATATTATTTTTTAAATACAATGGAACGATATACCTCAATAAATAAGGGTGTCCGTAATATCGCATCCCTTTTTAAAACTCTATATATTTTTCACATTTTTCAGCTTCACTAATATCTTTCACGTAATTTTTATAGGAGTGTTATTGATTCTCCTTCTTACATACAATTAGTCGAACAGCTCAAATATAAAAAAGGAAAAAATCATGCTTCAAGCATAGATTATGCAGTACTTTCCAATCATTCAAAATAGTGCAACAAAACTGCACCATTCAATAAGTTAAAATATTATACCTAAATCAACAATTTTGAAATGCAAAACATATTTAAAATTTAATATCAGCTGTTTCCATTTATAATAGGAAAACTATCCAAATTTATTCAGCAGCACTGCAAATGTTATATGAGGAGCCCAGAAGCCAATGGGTATAAGTGAATAAATTAAAAAAAATGAGTTAAGTGCACAGGCTATCTGGAAATAAAGATATTTATTTGTAGGTAAAGAGTTGTGAGTATTTTTTAATTATGCACTGAGTTTTAGGGGTCATTTACTTAACCTCTTTCCCGAAACCGTGAAACGCGTGGAGGCCAAGGGGTATAAGTGCAGGTGTATTCGTAACGTCTATATAGCATAAACGAGACCAAGGACGTGCAAGACTAGTTCGTGAGTCTGAAAACGCCCTAGGAATTTGATCATTTTTAAACGTCGATTGGTTCAAAAACAAGATCATATGCCAATTTGTACCAATCACAGTTTAAAATTATTTACACCGTGTGACGTTTTAAACCTTATGAACTGGAGTTGTCTGTCTTTTTCAAAATGTTTTTCGACAGTTTTTTTTTCTGTTTAGAATTTGCTTTTTTATGCATTAAATATTATATTAAATAAATGCAAACTGATAACAAGTAAGAAAAATGAAACATTAAATATAGATTCTGAAACTCTTTCCAAGATTTCCTGAAATCTTAAAAAAAATTTCGCAATTTAAGGTAATAAAGTGTTACTGTCCATAGAAAAGTATGTATTTTAATACTTTTGAACAGCCCTGTGTTTGATCTGTCGGTTATATATACACTGTATAATAGAAAAAACTAATTTAGGAAGAAAATGTGTAACAGTTTTAAATTTCTCTTTCAGCATTTTGTAATAATAGATGGAAACATACTTGTATACCCTTGTTCATCCCTTGAGTTTACCTAGAACCTGTATTATACGCCAGTATTTAGTTAAAATTTAGTTCCAGGTAAAACATTCTTTAGACTACTGAAATAATATTTCAAGAAATTATCATCCATAGATGACCATATATCCAATTCTGTGTGTTGCCCTGTGTATCATTTTATCTGTATTCTACAAACATTTCTGAGTAAACTGAAGGGAATTCATCATAAAAACACATAACTTATTTAAAAACAATCTTTAAGTAAAATATACTCATATTCAGTTACCTTTACCAGATCTTTTGTGTAGCCCTGTATATCAAATATAACATTTATACATACCATGAAATATGTATGCATTTAGTGAAACTTAAAAGCGTATATCATAATTAAGAAGGCATTTCATCCATCCATCAACCATATCGATAATGTACCGTATTTTAAATAGAATATACTATTTCAAATCTTTTATGTGTCCCTGTAAATGCTGTGAACTTCATATTATGGGCGATATAACTTATATTAAATCTCATGGACGTATATCAATTTTATTACACATAAAAAGTTTAATATAATTAAAGTATGTTGGAAACAATTTCCACTTTCCCATTATGTAATTGAATTCTTTTGTGTGGCCCTGTAAATGAATATTAGCTTTTCTTTTCACCACATATTTTACAGAATGCATATTTTAATAAACTTCCTAGATGAATATAAATCTGAATATATTTGACAGGGTTTAACACCTTTAAAACTCATTTGAAACAATTTTTCCCCGTAGTCCGTAATGAAACGAAAAACTTTTGACTGTCCCTGTAAATAAATTAATCCTGCAAAAAATTTAATTTGAAAAAGGGTTCGTGCTAGGATAAGTGTAAACAATTTCCAAAAAAAATCAGTGCAATTCGAGTATATTTACAATAGTTAGAGAGCGGACAGACGGACAGACAAACTGAAAATATATTCACTTTTTTACCTTTGCTAGACAATGTTAGAAAATTTCAATTTTTTCAAAACTTATAAAAAAATTTTAAATCTTATGTTAGAATAAAGTTTGTTGTTTCATTCATGCGTATCAACATTGATCTTAAATTTTTCGTATCTTCATTTTTTTATTTCATAATTTTTCCTTTTTAGAACTGTTATTAAAACAAAAATTTTTCCATGCATTTATTTATATCAACATTGTTCTTCATTTTTTATAAATTTATCTTTTCATTTCATATATTTTTTAATTTCTTGTATTAATTCGACAGTTGTACCCTGTGGCTTCTAAGCTATTTTCTTTACTGCTTGGAAGCCAAAGGGTACAAGTGCTCAATGCTGATAAATATTGCTTAGTTATGCATTTAAAACAAAATTTAATCGGCTGTTTTTCTAAACAGCTATTGAAATAAGAGTTCAAAGAACATTAAGAAATAAGCAAAAGATTCCTATCTCAATTCATTCAATTACAATTGATGCTTAACTTTGAACTCAATTTACTCGAAATCTAAATTATGTCACTTGTACCCCTTGGCTTCTGAGGTCCTCATATAGATTTGTGTCTATATTTAATTCAGTTAAGAAATAGATGTATACTTAAGTTAAATATTACCCTTCAGCAATTTCCACTAATAACGAGAATAATGCGTGTTTTCTTTTGTGCAGCCCTGTGTATGAAGTATAGAAATTATGTACAGCGAGCAAAATGTAAACAAGTAACTTAGTATCCTAAAAATGCAATTTAGGATACTAGGGGGCACTGTCCCCTACGAGCTACACTCGTCAACCTCCGTTGAGACGCCATAAAATCTAATCACCATAACACCATAAACCCTATCTCTACAATTTTGTTTCTTTTAAAATTTTAAAGTTTTACTCAGAATTTTATATTTGATTAAAATAATTCACATTACATTATAAGATAATAATAACATAATAGAACATAACTTGTTTCTTAAAAAAAATTATTACAGAAGATACGCAATAATTTTAACAGTTTGAATTAAATTATACTTAGAGTTAAAAAAAAAATCAAATAAAAAGTAAGTATATGCTGTTTTAAGTATATTTTTAAAATAATGAAATGCGTAAACAGATATTTAAAAAATATATTTCTAAAGATACTATTAATAATCTGTAAGTAAATTTATTTATATCTAAAGGACATAGTCTGGAAGATATAAATTTATAAATATATTTAATAACATGATTAAGATATCTTGCGACATAGTGTCGTAAAACTTTCATTTATTTTTATATACATTTTATTCATTACAGAAATAGCAGTTTATTTAAAGTTAACTCAGGGCAAAGGTATTTGAAAAGAAAAATTCCAGAACCTGCTGTGTGAAAAATGTTGACTAGTAAAAAGATTTATCTATCGTAATTGCATTATTTTTAGAAGTGTGTAGTAAAACTTCGTTGAGAATATACAGAATATTTAGGACTTATTTTAATGATCTTATTTTTAAACTTTATAACTTTAACTTTATAAATAGATCAGTGTTTTAACATTAATGCCTATCAAGAAATTATTAACGTTATTTCAAGGCTACTTTATAATTGATTGATTTTTAAATTTTCATTTAAATATCATTTTAACAGTAAGAAAATATGGCGAAGAAAGGATGAAACATAATATTTTAAGCACTTATTTTACTTAATAAGAAACTAGTCGTTGGGGCCAGCGTAATACTTATCCATCATGAATATGCATAATAAAAAATATATAAATGAAACATGTGTAAACTATTTCTAAAATGTATTACATTTCTAAAACAAAATTTATAATACGTATAGTAATTAATATGCAGTAATGCTCTAATGCGGAATTTCCAATACAACTTGACTGTCTCGTCGACCAATTTCGACAAATTATATAAATTGCCAAACACCTCATAAATTATAGAAATTGGCAAAATTTTCATATTAAATAACGAAAGAAAATTAAATTAGTAAATGATTAATAAAAAGACAAATATAATGTCGAAATAAAAATCATTTGAAGATGTAACAACTAATGTGAAGGGAAAGTGACATTTACGACAAGCCATTATTGGCATTTAATATTATAATTTGGCAATAGGTTTTTGGTCGACGGGATAAATCAGTAGTACCGAAATGCGCAAAAGAATGCTCAAAAGAAAATGCGCATTCTAATAACTCCAAAAATGATAATCATATTAACAAACAGTTTACTACACCAGATTAAGCATTTTATAACCAATTAAAATAAATCTTTGAATTGAAGTGAGAATGAAATACAAGATCATGAAAAATCGAAGAGTGAGGAAAATATTGTAATTATCTCAGCAACTAATTATCCAACTGACTTCATTCTTTATGCAAAATTTGTTTTATTTTGTCTTTTATATTTATGCCTTAAAATAAACAATTTCGAAAATTTTCATATACCTTTCATCAGAAGGAATATTTCAAGAGTCCGATAAAATAGTCCCGGATCATGGAGGTTACTGATATTCAACAGGTTTCTATCCATTATTATATACTAAGAACACATCGAATTTTATGTCTCTCTATCAACTTCTGTAGATAGATCGTTTATAGGCACACAGATGGACGGCAATATCTTTTTCTAAATCTCTAGTGTCTAAAATGTGTAAATCCGTCCGTTTTTCGATTGTAAAAATATTACCCTACACTGCGGATAATAGGTAAGTAAAAAGATTTTTTCGCAAGAAAAATCATTATCAAGTAAACTTTTGCTAATATTGAACAAAATATATTTGAATAAATCTGTTACTGTACACTAATTATAGATCTTCCTAAATACTTTCTTATTTTTCTTGCAATCATTTTGCCTAATCTTACTTTAAACCAATCAAGCCCCAGACAGTACAAATTGAGCTTAAAATTGAATTCAAACTCTCCATGATTTACTTTTCCTTTCAAACTTTCTTTCCTCTGAAACTTGTTATAAATTTCCTTCAAAGAGATTTCCTTCCAGAATCAAATTATTTTCTATTAGTGATTTTAAAAATAATATTTGTTCTGAACATAAATATTCAATTTTCTTTCTCTTGTAAAATATTAAAAAAAATAATTTTACAGAAAATTTTTGTATTTTCATGAACTTCAAATTTTACAGATGCAATGGACTTCTTTCTCGTATGATGAATTTTATTAAATAGGCATATGGTATAACACAGTGTTTCTTTACTGATGTGCTGTTGTTGTGAAACACTGTCGCACCGTGAGAGGACCTCAGATGTGCCACGAAAAATCTTAGTAAAATTCTACGAACTAACAAAATTACTTTAAAATGCAATTAACATTTTCATTTTAGTAAGAAATGAAGTTTGGTATCATAACACTGTATTTTCTATCAAACTTGTTTCAGATTTTTGGATTTCGTTTTAGGAAATTTCAGAGAAATGCAATGAAAATAATTTAAAAATATATTAGAATCTGTCATTTTTTTCTCGAATTGTAATTTTAAACTAACTTATGGTTTTAATTCTATAAAAATATCATCTGTTCTCAAAACTAAGAACTAAGCTTTGGGGGAACGAGGGTTAAGCTTTGGTACAATGAATGGTATTGAAAACGAAAATAAATTTCGGTTCGATCCTTAGATAAAGATTTACTTGCATGCCTATCACTAAATTGTATCTTTTAACAAAGATAATTGAATATTTTGTTATTTAACAATATATTACTTCTTATGGATGCTTTCTTTGTATTGTAAAATAAATTAATAAAGAGAGATATCACTTTCATAGGTCTCAATCATCATTAGTTTACTTTATATAAGTTTAAGAATAGATTCGAATGTGCTGTAAAATAAGAAAGGTTGAGACATATTGATTTTAGACTGTAAGTGCATGTGGACAAAAACTCATGGTGACACAAACATCTCCTTCAATCATCATGGTACAAAAATTCTTAAAGTAGGAACAGTAATTATGAATTTATTTGCTGTATTGTTTCGTTTAGGATATACTTACTTATGGATCTTTTATTATTTTGATTTCACAATTTTCACTCTCTTTTTTAATTATGTATTAACCCACCTTTGAAAGATGATTGAAAATTTTTGTCGTGAGTATATAAAGTTTAATTTCATAAAGTTGGTTTTAAAACGAATTCACGAAAAAGGAATAAAAAGTATATTAGAGGCTATTTTTTGCTTTAAAAAATGAAGCACAGTGGCGAAATAAAGTCAGTAAGTGTATAAACATATTTGCAGCGCATGCATCAATACAAACAGTAAGAGTGTGAAAATTTATTGATAGATATATAATAGCACAGGCATAATTTAATCTAATTTCTATATTTATATCCAACGAAAAGAATTTTCTTTAATAAGTTCAAATCACTAATTCGTCCCATTTTAGAGAATTTATTTCCAGAATAATAAAAATAATATTATTTAATTTTTAATAGCATAAAAAGCATCTGCAATCATAGTTCTAATGAAGCGAAATTGTTTTTTATCTTTGAATCCTAGTATGTTTTTAAATGTAAATTGAATCTTTGAGCTCATAATGAAGCTCAGACTTATTTTTGGTTGTTTTAGTGAACTGTCTGAGGCAACGCCATTTGTTTACATTTTTTTAGCATTTTTATCCATTGCTTTACATGCTAAAAAAAATAAATTTTAAAAAGTAGTTTAGGCGTTAGATTATTTTTTTTTTAATTTAAAAGCTAAATTTAACTAGATTATTTTTCAAACATCGTTTTACGTGTAAAACTTTTATTTTATGTATTTTTCCTCTTAGATAACAAATAATCGTGTTTTTTCCTTTGTAATAGCAAAAAATCTATCAGTTAGTAATGAATCCTGACATTGAAATTGGTTTAACAATAAACATAAACAGTATGAGAAAATGCAGAAATACATTATTTTACTATAGAAAAAAACTTAACAGTTTAAGATATCAACTCTTTAAATGCGTTGATATTAATTCAAGCTTAACCGCAAGTTTGATTTATAATATGACAGCAAATTGCGGATAACTTGAAGATTACTTTTTGAAGCTATATATAACTTATGATAGATTGACATGACTAATCAAAATCAATGATCACTATGTAAAGATGGATATTATATTTTGTTGGTCGAGTTACCACATCATGATCTATAAGAATTCCTCACAGAATTTTAAAATGTTGTTCAATTTTTTTAAATAAATTATTCGCTTATGTTTTAAGTTTCTTCGCAATTTTATATTCATTTTTGAATTGTCGAAAATAAATCAAAAGAATTTTCTTTCCTGAGATAAGAATGAGGAATCTAATTGAACATTATTATGTTTTGTAACTTAATGATTTGTTTCCTCTTTGTATATTTTTCATATTCTTTGACAAGTTCATTTGTTGAAGTTTATTAGTATTTTTGCTTATGAATTCTGATAATGTTTGAGTATCCCCTGTTAAATTAAAATTCTTTGTAGCTTTAATATCATGATATTAAATTTTTAAAAAAATGAGATACTGTATATGAAATTTTAGCTTTTTACACTACATTTCGAGTATCGCAAAATTTTTATGGATATATTTGTTTAACTCTGAAGTTAGTATTTTCTGTTACAATGAGGAATTTTTTCCTACAATATTTTTTTTTTCATATTGCACAGAAATCAATTTTTTTTACAAATGCATCAACATTCATATAATTGTACCATAATTTTCGAATTTCTTTTATTTATTTATTTATTTATTTGTTGTAGCAAGGAAATTTTTGAAATTATGAAATTATTGCACAACTTGCTTACTTTAAAATTGATCATTACTTTACAAGGATTACTTTAAAATGATTATAATTTAAATAATGCAAATTCCTATTTATGCGAGTCCTATATTCAAAGAAATATTTGCTACATCACACATGGTACTGTGGTATGATATTATTTTTGTCTGCGGACTTCAAACATGTATAAATTGAAAATCCATTTTGAGTTTGCTTGTTCCAACTTGATTATATGTTGACATATTATTGTATGTCAAACAAAAATTTCGAGAATTTAATTATAAAGGGGATCAAGCAATTCCACTCTTGTCAAACATCATAATTAAACTGCTTGAGAATTTTCTAATGTAGACTTACAAAACTTATTAAGAATTCAAACTTACTAGGATTTTGAAATTTTACCTGTCAAAAATAAAAATGATCATTTTTTTTTTCAACTAAAGTCATAAAAGCTATGAATGTCTAATCTTAAAATAACCTATCCCGTGTCCCTTTCTCGTTTCTTATTCTCTCTCAGCAAAAATATTGTATTTTAAACGTTTAATAATACATAAAAACTTCTTATACATTTTTACATTCCTAAAAAAATAATAATTCTCTCTTTTCAGAAAAAATCCCCTTCTACAACATCCGTTCAATATGGGTCAATAACTGAAAACATTGGTTTATTTTTCAATGTCTGGAAGTCATATTTATCACATATGGCAACCCGCCAACTCACACCTAACATAGAGAAAATCGATTAAATATAACTAAATGTAATCCATAAAACTATTTATTTAGGAGACACTTGTAAAGTTATTCTTTTGTTATTTAACATTTTGTGTTACTCCGCTGTTCAAATTGAAAAAAAAATTATGCCTGAGATGTTAAAAAGGAGGAAAATTTTAAGATTAAAGTAATCGAAACTTGGAAGTTTCAGTGGTACAGTTCTGAATAATGAAATATGTTTTGATGGTTACTGTATAAATAATGATGAAAAATGAGTTAAAGAATGCATCTTTTGAAACTCTTTTATAAAAGTATTTGTCTTATAGATTATTATTATTATTTCTGGGAAGAGTCCCGTATCATTTTCTAGTTGGCACGTGTGGCGAAATAATTCAAAATGTCGTAAATACACTGCTCAAAAGAATTAAAGGATATTTGAAGTTTTATATAAAATAAAGAAAAAAACGAAATTTTTTTTGCCGAAAACAGAAGAAGAGAATCACAAATGCAAATTTTTCTGGTTTTCAAACTGTGGAGTATGGAAATTTTGAGTTCGACGTCAAAAACGTCGCTTCAGCCGCAGCGAATGAAATTTGACTTTCAACTGGATAAAAGAGAATGAAGACAAGGATGATCGGCATTCAGTGATTGCTTTGTTTCGATGAGTGCGATGTCTCAGCGAAGTCATTTGACAGATTCAGAAGCTTGGAGAATTGTTGGTAGGTTAGAAGGGGGCCAAACTCAAGCCGAAGTAGGGCAAGCCATTGGAGTGTCACAAAGTGTCATTTCCAGGATCTGGAACCGTTTTTTGGAGAGTGGATGTGCAGGCCGAAGACCAGGGCAAAGTCGTAGACGGGCAACAACGCCCAATGAAGATCGGTATTTAGCGTTAACAGCTCGGAGACACCGAAACATGAACGCTACACTTCTCCAACAACACCTTCGCTCGGCTACAGGCACAACGATTTCAACTCAGACTGTCCGAAACCGGCTCCATGCTGTAGATCTGTATGCTCGCCGACCGATGGTATGTGTTAGATTAACATCAAGGCATCGTCGGGACCGCAGGGAGTGGGCAACCGAACATGTCAACTGGAGGAGAAATGAATGGAGCAATATTCTGTCTTCTGACGAGTCCCGTTTTTCTGTGCATCCGGATAATAGGCGTATTTTCATCTGGAGGGACCGCTGCAGTAGGAATAATCCTGCGTTCGTGCACGAAAGTGTCAGATTTGGCGGTGGAGGAGTGTTGGTGTATGGTGGCATCTCCATTGACAGGCGCACTGTCCTCTACATCATTCGAGATGGAGCTCTGACTGGTCGACGATATAGGGATGAGATCCTCAGACCTATTGTAGTCCCTTACGCTGCAGCAATCGGAGATAACTTCATTTTAATGGACAATAACTGCAGGCCACATCGTGCAAACTTGGTAGAGGATTTCCTTTTAGAGGAAGGAATCGTTCGAATGGAATGGCCAGAGTGTTCTCCAGACATGAATCCAATCGAGCATGTTTGGGACGCTCTAGGAAGACGAGTTTCTGGCCGCCAACAACCCCCACAAACTCTCCAATAACTGGAAAGAGCTCTTCTGGAAGAGTGGGGCAGAATACCCAACTCGTTATTAATAGCCTCATTGAGTCCATGCCTCAAAGGTGTTCAACGTTGCTGGCCGCCCGTGGAAACCATACCCCCAACTGAAAATGATTTTCTTTGAAGAAAACACCTTTTCTTATTCTTTTTTTCTCATATGCACAAATTGTGTTTTTTTCCTTTTGTACACAAATGCGCAATAAAATGCATTTTTTTCTGCCAAACATGTGTAATTTATTCTCATATAACCTACTATGTCTGTCGACCATGTATCAATCAGCAAAAAAGTTTCCCAGATACAAAATCCACCTAAAACTGCAATATCCTTTAATTGTTTTGAGCAGTGTAGTTCTTTGTAGCTTCATACGAAAATTTTCAAAATTGAACACAATTTGTTCAAAGGAAAATCGAGCTTTTTAAATATTTAAAAACATATATTTATTTAATAAACGGGTACTTTTTGGTTACTCTCGTGGCTAGTGTTATATATAGATACATGTGACTATATACATCAAATAATAAAGAATTTTCTCATTTAGTTATTTTCAAATTCTTATAATTTATAACTGTGTCATGTCTTTTAATAATATTTTAACATATTAACCATACCCCCAACTGAAAATGATTTTCTTTGAAGAAAACATCTTTTCTTATTCTTTTTTTCTCATATGCACAAATTGTGTTTTTTTCCTTTTGTACACAAATGCGCAATAAAATGCATTTTTTTCTGCCAAACATGTGTAATTTATTCTCATATAACCTACTATGTCTGTCGACCATGTATCAATCAGCTAAAAAGTTTACCACATACAAAATCCACCTAAAACTGCAATATCCCTTAATTGTTTTGAGCAGTGTAGTTCTTTGTAGCTTCATACGAAAATTTTCACAATTGAACACAATTTGTTCAAAGTCAAATCGAGCTTTTTAAATAGTTAAAAACATATATTTATTTAATAAACGGGTACTTTTTGGTTAGCCTGGTGGCTAGTGTTATATATACATACATGTGACTATATACATCAAATAATAAAGAATTTTCTCATTTTAGTTATTTTCAAATTCTTATAATTTATAACTGTGTCATGTCTTTTAATATTATTTTAACATATTTATACTATTTTAATAAAATATCTTCAACGCTTTCTTTATTTTATTTTATTCTAAAAAAAATTAATCTGTTAAAGCAACATTTTTGCCAAAACCACATTACTTAATGTTATTCTTTCATTGTTTCATATTACCTTTTATTAACGTTCTAAAAAATCATTCAAATACCCACAATTCCCTGCTAACGACACTAAAGCCAGATTGCGTCACTATTTCTCAGAGTGACTGATAGTATTATTTTCTTCCCCCAACCCCTGTTTAAAATTTTCGTATTTAATAAAGACGCGTGTTCCAGTAAAAGAATTGGCAACGCAAAACATTGCTGTAAAATCCTGCATTCGAACGCACTTTGGGATATAACGTGATTACTTTGACTTTAGAAGCCCATTTCTACGTTTTTTTTTTTTCATGTGTTAAACACAGCCCTGCAATCTGGATGATAAATGTCTATAAATAGTGAAGCCCTCTATTTTATTATGCCGGAATCTTACGTCGGTACGAAGTTTAAACTGGAGTATTAGAATTGTTTAGTATGCTGTGAAATACGAATAAATGTGTTTAAAAAGGATTTCATCTATGTCTGATTAAAGTGGTAAATTTTCTAAGGAAATTCATTTTTGCCTTACCATCGTGTACCACATGACTGCTGATACAACGACTGAGTGTTCATGGTAAATGGTTTAAAACAGTATTTTACATACATGTGCATATACATATATATGAATGTATATGTAAGTATGAGGCCCGGCTTATCAAAATGTGCCAATAAACATTATGTATATTATGCCTTAAAAAAAATAAGTACGATGTTTATATAAATACATATTTTTATGTATTTTATACTTGTATGTGTAAAGATACGTAAAAATACACATAAATATATAAGTAATACATACACCTTTAAAAATACTATACTAATATAATTTTTTATAATTTTATATATTTCATATTATATTTATTTATCATATTTTGTCAAACTATAACATAACATTTTATTCTGCGCATTAATGTTATATGTGTCTTAAAGTATACTAAAATGCACAAGAATTATATTTACATACTAAAGAAATACTTATATTAAAACTATAGAATAATATTGTTTAAAAAAGAAAAAGTTGTACTTTTTTTCGAAAAAAAAAAAATTCGTTAAATGTATAAATTACGCACACGCGCGCACACACGCGCGCACACCCCCCCCCCCAAAAAAAAACAAACAAAACAATCAACCAATTGGCACAACCACATCTAAATATTTATTGCCAAAAAATAGCTTGCCCCTTCCCCCGAAAAAATTAGAACAGAATATGGAATTCATCTCTTATTTCTTCTTTTAACTGAAAATTATATTTTTTGAAATTTATTTTATTTTTATTTTTATTTTTATTTTTATTTTTCGAATCTCTTTTGAAAAATGTTCAAAATAGGCTTGAACATTGCCTTGTTGCCAGGCTTGAACAACAAGTCTTTAATTATTCTTGAATACTTAAACATTCTGAAAAAATACTTATACTAACAAAAATTACTCTTCCTCTTCCGAAAGAGCTGAAATTTTTTTAAAGATTGTTATATATTAATAATTAATAACATGGAACTTGCGAAAAAAAGATGAAGACCCTTCCTCAAAATATAAAAGTCCATAATAAAAACAGCATGGAATTGAAAAAACCCACTTACTTTTAAATGACTAACTTTATTGGCGATTGATCAAGTTTGTGAGCAAAAATGTTGTAATTGTAATAGACTAGCAGAAGACTGCACAGCCCATCCCCTCACCGAATTCAAGTATGAAATTCAAGGATTAGTCAAATCTCGTTTAGCATATTAAAATTCATCTGATCTGTCAAATCATAACTTGGGGGAAAACATCTAATATCCAATTTCATTGGTTGACTCGTTGGTTTACCATTGTGTTTTCCTTCACCCAGATATATGAAAACAGGGAGGTCTAGAAGCAAGAAACAAAATGGTAAACACACGAGTCAGCCACTAAAATTGGATTTTTTGGGTGTTTTCCATCAATATATCACTTGGCAGACCATATACATTTTAATACGCTAATCGATATTTAACTAATCCTAGAAATTCATTCGTGCACTCAGTTAGGTGATGGTTTGTGTAGCTGACTTCCGGTCTATAATGTGTTTAGTGTACTAGCATTAATGTATTTTAACATTTTTTTGCTATTAAAAATTCGAAACTGCTTGTAAAATAAATTTTTAATATCTTTCGTTCCTCTAACTATGAAAGTTTTAAGCACACGAAATAACTTTACAAAAGCAAATGCTCATTTTCGAATCAAAATTAATTCGAAAAATACGAGTAAGCAGATTAAAAATTTCATTTCAAGTAATATTTTTTATAGAGCATAACTGTAAATGTTTTGATGAATTATCAGCCCTAATAATAAATAGATACTAAACAATATAATATTTTTACTTAGATAAAGATAAAAAAAATCTACTTCTGTGTTTTAATACACATAACATTAAAAGAAAAAAAATGTATACATTTTTTTCCATTTATCTGGTTTGTAACCACCAGAAGATTAAGTTGAATGATGAACAAACTTCTGGTAAATATAAATCCAACTTTTCCGGGAAATTGAGTTTTCTCTCTTTGATAAATTTATTATGATATGAGCGAAGTTAATCAATTTCGTGAACATTTATATTTCCTAAAAAAAGCATAACTGTAACAAGGTATTTTAAATTTGAAACAAAGTTTATTTTCCCTTTTATTCTCAATGTAAAAGAAAAAACGTAATGCATTGATGCATGTCACGGAAACATATTAATAAAGGTCTTTCCAAATTGAATTTTATCTTACAATGACAGCATAATTTATTATACATACAATTTTCAGCGTTTTAGGTGCAATTAACAGCAATGATAGGTTTTCAAAGTGAGCCGCTGAGATGGTAGTTGTATGAACGAAATATTTTTTTGCCATAATTTAAAAGTTTGACTACAAGTACATTTTTAAGCGTGGAAACGTAAATGTTCAAATTAATTGTTGGTTAAGTATGCCCCATAACTGTTATATGGGATTCAAATCTAATTATTTCGGCACTGTGAATGCAGTTGAGCGTTTTAAACTTATTAGATTGTTTTATAACCGATTCTGAAATATTAGATATAAATTTAATTTTAAAGGTTTGAAATCAGATATTGTAAATAACATTGACAAGTTTCGGGAGTCACGACAATTAACCGTATATGAAAGCTTTGTCATTAAGTTTTAAAAATCGGTTAATTTCATATACTTACAGTGTAAATAACAGGTGTGTTATGTGCACTGAAGGCGTTACGTTTTATGTGAAGAAAACGCAATGCGCTTTTACAATTTTGTTTTCATTCGAAAGAATCCGCAGCTGAAAGTATTAGTTGGTTATCTAATGCTTCTGAAAATTATGCACCACCGGTTTTAATATCTAAATACTGGTTTCCATTACTCAAAAGTAACGAGCTTCATTTGGACGACAAGATCAACCGAAAACATTTCCAGGCCAGAATTGGAAGCACTGCTCCAAGCAGATCAGTTTCTTAAACTTAACGACCGTCTCAAAGTATTTGAAGTAGTTCAGAGTGATTCAGTGGCTTAGGTTGCATACGATTTTTTAGAGATACTAAAAAGCGTCTTTGTAATTGTGAATTCCTACTGCACTGACAAGAAAGAAAGATTGCTTACATGGTACAGTCATTGAAGATGCAACTTAAAATAATCCTAAACGCAGAAAAGCAAGTTGCAAGCTCAGCCAACATCCACATCTCTGCAAAGTCGAACATCCATCGTAGGTGAAGGTGTTTGGTGTGTTTAGAAGGACGTCATCTATTCGGTGATATTTAAAATGGTCAAACTGTTACTGGGGTACGTTATACGAAACCACTAATACAGATGATCAGCAAACTTAAAACAAAACAAGCGGAATGCACCAGGAGACGTGATTAATTAATTTTCCAGATGTTCCATAATTGTTTATCAAGGTCGGTGTACTAATGCTAGAAATGATCGGTTATTCTAACCTAAACTCTTTTTTCCACAGACCTCACGCTTTTAAATTTCCATTGGTTTAAGCCTAAGAGAAATCTCTTTCAGGTCAGCACTTTAGCTCCATTGAAGATATCTAATGTAACTCGATTCATGGATACCCTAACAGACGAATAGTTCTTTTGCTTAAGATTCATTTTTTTTTTTTTTTTTTTTTTTTTTTTTACATAAAAGATAGAAAGATATTGTAAGAAACATTCATTACCACGAAATTTGTTTTTAAATTAAAATTATCACCAAATATACAAACAAACGGATGAGACATTCTGTTTCTTTATTTTACTATTATCATTCAAAAATAATGATTGAATAAAAATATGCACACAAATGATTGCCTGCGTGGAAAAGAAATTCAAGTCTATTAGAGTAGTTACCAATAGAATATTATAGCGCTGTTTTTGTAATATCATTTATAAAATTTTACTATGAGAGATTGGTTTTAATAACTTGTTATGTTTTCTCATTTAGCATGTCTTCTTCAAGATACAATAAAAATCTTGTTATAACTTTTAATCTTTTCTAATCATTACTTGACACTTTCCAACCATTTTTTCCAATTAGCAACAATTCAGTTGAATTTGACTTATTCAATTTTGGCAGCCTCTAAGCTTCTTTTGTTTGATAAATAAGGCAATAAAGAGCAAACACGGATGATAATAGATATGTAACTAAATTTGAACAAAAGGTAATCGATAATAGTGTTAATGGAAAAGAAATATAAAACTTTTACAGAAAATATATTAGAAGTGCCCAGTTTTGGGCTAAAGTCATAAAAACACTTTAAAAATGCTTTGCAAATATTTTTGTTTAAATCGAATAATTAAAATTTAAAAAAGCAAATGTTACTTTGTATGATCTCAGTTCGTGTAATTTTTTATTTAGTTATATTTGTAAAGTAATTTTCTATGACTTTTTTAGCATTCTTTCATCTACATCGTCGCTTTACACATGACTCCTATTTTTATTGAAGATATAGCATTTTAACATTAAAGATATAAAGAAACTGGAATAAATCATTTTTTTTACCACATTATCAGTCACTGACGAGAGATATATACAATTCTTTGTAAAGATAAAGAAGAAAAGGTTTTGACCAGCTTTGCCCAGTACAAAGAGCAAAAACATTACAAGAACAACTTTTTAATGATAATTATCATTATATATCATGATATCCCATATCATTATATCTCATTATAATGGGAGAACTATTTAATAAATACAATCTTATTTTATGCCTTGTTTTAAACACTTTAACAATTAACGTTGTATGCTTATGAGTAACAAAACGCGTTTCAAGTTCTTTGGAACACTATGCGCAGAATTCTGGTTTTGAAATAAAATAAAAATATGCTATACTGTAAACAAAAAATACATTGTTTCTTAATTTACCAAAATGTACTGTAATTACGAAAGAAATATTCAAAATACTTTCGTATGGGATATACTCTTCCAAATCACCCAAGATTCTGAAGAGTGGTTTTATTTTAATTTAGAAACCAAAGAAAATAATTTATCTTTGAAATTTAAGGACGGATTTATAAAATATATCTTTTTGACTGCCTGTAGTTTTCAAACACGTTTCCCAGTACCTTTTAGGGTGCGAAAAAATCAGCTTTTTTTCCCTCAAAAATCCTTTTGCCAGATGCTATGAGGTTTCAAGAAAATATTTTTCTGTTCAGCAAACAAATTTAACGAGAAACGTATAAAATTAGCAGCATTAATATAGGATTAAAATTAACCTTTTTCTACTAAAATTGCATAAATGGTTGCAGTTATGCAGCTAAAATATATAATTGAGATCTGACAGCATCCAAAAAACCAGTTTTCTGGTAGAGAAAACTGATTATGCACTCTAAACCTGTTCGAAAATGTTTACGTATTTTATGAGCTGCCAATATTTTTTTAAATAAATTCTTCTTTAAATTTCAAAAATAAATATTTTCCTGGGGTTTTTAAAGGTAAAAAAACGGTTTTTGGAATATTGGTTGATTTCGAAGCGGTTATCGAATATTTTTGCTCGTGATTATTATGAAATTTCGTACTTTAATAAATTTCTAAAGTTTTTCACAGTGCAAGTTAAATTAAGCAGATTCTGATTATGAGACTGTAACGAAATTGCTATACAGTGTTTTAAGCTTTTCTTATATGGAGAAATTTACTAAAATAATTTTTGTTCAAAGAGTTATATTTCTTCTAGAATCTTTGAAAAGAAATAAATCTCGAAACTAATTTTCCAATTAAAAACTACCTTTATTTCTAAAATTTGTAAAACAAAATCGTATAAGAATAATTTTTGAAGAATACCGAGATGTGTTTTTTGTATATATATACACGGTTTTATATGAAAATAGAAAAAAATGTACAGAACTCGACTTACATATTAAAACAGATTTAAGTGATGAGTTTCATCATACGAAAAAAAATGGGATGCGTAAGACATGAATTATTCTAAAGGTGAAAAGTTTTTTTTGTGAAAAAATCTCCAATTATTTAGGAATTAAAGTATTTAAACTTTGCATAGCCACTACCCTTTCTCAGAGCTTAATTATGTCTGAAGGATTAAGGAAAGTTATTTCTTGAAAATGGATTTTCGTGTTATTTTCCTGGGATTCATATTTAAAAAGTATTACATATTTAAGATATTTCTAAAAATGGATTATGTTAGCTTTATATAGAGAACTATGGATCTTTATACTTTCCATAGTATAAAGTATGTAACCAACACTTTGTGTTCGTTAACTCATGTTCGTTATTATAATTGAGGGTATGCAAAATATTTTGTCAAAAAAATATTTTAGCAGTTCTGGACATTTAAAAAACCTGTGATAGAGAATATCCTATGCATTCATTGTATTTGCAATAACTTAAGATTCAAAGTCGTTTTCGCTTCGATCAATAAAGTTGCTTTCACCAACTTCAATGATCCAACTAACAGCCGTAATATCCGAAGCATTTATAGATTATTTTGTAAATGCAGCCTATCTTATATTGGACAATAGTTCACTTTATGTTGATAGGCTACAATTGTATTAGAAAACAGGAACTCAATAACTAAGCATTTTTCGAACTAAGCATTATAAGCATTTTTCATTGTTTTAACTAAGCATTTTTCGAATTTCAACCATCAATTCAGTTATCCAAGGTTGAAATTATTAAAAAATATATAATTCAGTTTTTGATCTA
Source organism: Maratus speculifer (assembly GCA_964019185.1). Lineage (NCBI taxonomy): Eukaryota > Metazoa > Arthropoda > Arachnida > Araneae > Salticidae > Maratus > Maratus speculifer. Next base: position 280,598,354 of record OZ025291.1, read on the forward strand.
CATTTTTTCGATACTTATTACACGCATAAATATACTACTTATGTGATTAATTATAATACTATCAAGTGTTGATTATCTTTCAGTCTTTTTGGCGAGATACGTCATTTCCTTTGGTCATTTAAATTCTTACTTTTATTACTTCAGTCAATTCATTAACTAGAACTCAAGGATACAGCCGATGGATTGTTTGGATTTATTTTACTTCCGCACATATGCAAAAGATCTAAGTACCCTTGAAACGGCCATATGTTGTTTGTTGTCTTGGTTATGTAATTTGTGCATTTCGATAGTGTACATTTGCAGCAACAACACGAAATAGGTGATGAATTTGAGGGAATACCTAGTTTTAATGCAATCCTAATGTCGCATAAAAGCCATAGAAAATTTGTTTAACCATAGTACACTAAATGTACTACAATATCAGCAAAAAAAATAAAAAAAATAAAGAAAAAATAAAAGTAAAGAAAAGATAATAAAGAAAACAGGAAAAATGTGCTTTTACCACGAAAGAAAGAAGATGATGCTGGTGTTTCTTAAAGATGGACGATTATCAACACTTGGATGTATATCGAGGAAGAAAGGTACCCTCTATGGAAGTATTTGTAATTAAAAATAACCAGTATTTCCACAAGGTAACTCAAAATTTCAAGAAAACTACGGAAAACTCCGAAAGCTTAGATCAGGGCTCCCAAATGGTCCGCCAACTGAACATCAGAATTTTCTTCGAGAAATTTTTCTTTTAGATTTTTCTTGCAAATTGCCAGGAAACTAACTTTGGAAGTTAACTGTAGCGCAAATACTGTAGAAACATATCATGAAATTTTCTGTTAAAAAATATTGATGTTCAGTTCGCGGACCGTTTGGGAGCCCTTTTAGATCGACAATCGCGATTGTTTTCGAATCCTGCCCTCCTCGTCTGTCAGCTTTGAAAGCACAATTTCTCATTCACTGTTGGTCTAAAATGAAGATGAAAACAATTTCGAAAAGTATAAGAAATTGATAAAATATAAATGTAAAAATTATGTACAAATGATAGAATAATAATTGAAATATTTAAACGTAAGTAAGTTTAAGAGAATATGAAATGTTTAGATTGTTTCAAAGTGCTGAAAATTACAACAAACCTGGTCGAATCGAAAAATTTTGAAGTTAAGTAAAACTTTCTATCTCCCTTCTCTACCTCATAAAAAAGGTATTTTTCAATGCCGTACATTTATATATAAAAAAGTAAATTTAAGTCTAAAAAACTTCACAGAAGTATTTGTAATTGTTTTGCTATTTCATCTATTTTTAAATTAATTGTATGGATCGTAGAAAATATAATAAATGTTTTCTCCCCTAAATTATATATATATATATATATATATATATATGTTTCGATTTGATTGCATCAGGAAAATGTATTTCTGCACAATAAAACAAAGACGATAATAAAAAATGATTTTCAGAGAACCTTTAATTTTTTCTTTATTTCTCCTATTATTAGCTTGACCATAAATGGCAAAAAAATAAATAAATACAGGATTTTTTCTTTCCATTAAATTCCACAAATATAAGTGCTTTCTTTTTTATTTTTTATACTCACAACATAAACCTCAAAATGTTTAAAAATACATCAGCAAAAGTAATTTGTCAATGACTGGTAATTTTTACTGTTTCCTGTTTATAAGCCATAACGAATATAAATCTAGGCTGAACATTTTTTACATAGGTAGAGAGCTAAAAGAAAAAGAACGTAACAGATGGGAAAACGCACCCCCAACAGCTTTCCCACCTGAAAGTAAACAGATTACTCTTGAGCCAGCTGATGCCATTTCCTCAAAATAGAAGATTTCTTTTAAGAACTTAATGCTAAGACACAAAAGGAAATCTTTATATCCTGTTTGATATAGATCAATAGAAGAGACTTTCTAAGCATATTATTTTCTAATACATTTAACTTATCTATTTGTAAATATGTAACAAAATCTGTAAGTTATAAATTTTTGTTAAAGTTTACCTAAAGCATGAAAAACTTTCGTATATTGTAAAATCAATGTTTAATATTTAAAATAAGATTTCATTTCAATTATATTGTTAGTATTTACAGCTTTAAATATCTGAAACAGCCGCGTATCTAAAACTTTTTATTTAATTACACTGGTCAACAGCCATTTTGGTGCCTAGGTATTTGGAGCTGATTTTATATAAATTTGATGTCCTGAATTCAAATATGGAATTAATTTTCCCCTAGCAGCTCAAATTTTTAAGATAAATAACCTTTTGTGAAATATATGTTGCATTATTTTAAGGTAAATCCATGCATTAAAATACGTATATATAAATAAAATAAAAACAGAATTTTTATTTTTATACTATATAAATATTAATTTTTGCTATTATGATATACATATATTCAAATAATAATTAAAAAATATATATTATACAAATATTTTTACTCACAAAGATAGAGAAAACGTCACCGATGAGACGGATTCTCACGGAACGCTTCGGAAGTATCTTTTCTGTGACATTCTCGAATATATTTTAGAACAATCCATTTTTAAACTCAAACAATAATTGCTATAAGATTCTTATCCCATCTTCCTTGGTAGCGGTCCTCCATAATCTTAATATTCTGGTGGAATCTTTCACCATGTTCCTCACTTGTGTCTCTTAAATTTTCAAGTAAATACTCTAAGTGTCTGTGTAAATAGTGCACTTTAATGCTCATATTGCACCTAAGAGATTTAAAACTATTAATCTTTTCAATTATCAGTTCTACGTAGTTTTCTGCATTGTGTTTGAGAAGAAAGTTTTCGACAACTGTCATAAAAGAAGTCCAGGCCTTTCGTTCAGCCTCATTCATCGAATTTACGAAGGCAGGATCCTTAATGAATTGCCTTACTTGTAATCCATCAAATATTCCTGGTTTAGTTTTTTCATAGCTCAATTAGGGCATTTTATCTCCTATATAAGCAAAGCATGATCCATTTTTATCAAGAGCCTTTACAAACTGCTTCGTAAGACTGAGCTTACTATGCAGTGGAGGAAGTATGATTTTCTCTTGCCCAACTAAGGGGTTATTAATGATATTCCTTTTCCCCAACAATCATGCTTTCTCTCTTAGGCCATTCTTTTCTGATCTAGTGGTGTTTTTTATCACTGCTATCCAAAAAACACAAGAAGCAAGGATATTTGGTGAAACCACTTTGCTGTCCAAGGCGAAAGATTACCATTTTTTAAAATTCACACAAATCACCCATCGATGTTCATGATACTTTATTATGTCAACGACCAAAGCTATTGTGTTACATTCTTCTTTCATTTTTGTCGAGTGAGAAATTGGTATGGAACCATATTGTTCTCATTGTGTAGAAGGACATGATTCAAACCCCGCTTTGAGCTGCCAACAAGTAAGGGCTAATCATATGGAAGATAGTGAGAAAGACCCATTTTTTCCAGAAGTCCTCTAATTTCACGACAAAATACCAGATTTCATGGAAAGAGAAGGATAGTGGACTCTTTTCTCTTGTGCGGTAAAAGTTAATTTTGGTTCCTTGATCCAGTAACTCTTTTTCTTTCAATTTTTAAGCCAGTAATTTAGACACTTATTTTGATAGATCGAGATCTTTAGTGAGATCATTTAACTCATCCTGGTTGAAACGTTGAGGCATTGACGACTTCTCCTCATAATCACCTCCATAACTATCGGAAGGATGATCAGTAGGATAGTATTCATCCTTACTGAACTCTGGTAGTTGGTAAAATTTTGGAATCGGCACTTTCTCTTAGTAAAAAACACGCATCTTGCAGACACTAAATTAGGATAAGTCCACTTATTACGGTTGTTTCGATTAATTCTAGTAATATTTACTAGGCAGAAATAACAGTCATCGAAATGGCTTTGAGATTCTCTCCAAACCATTGATATGCCGAATTTGAGACTTTTTCTATTCCCGTTAGTCCACTGTTGTAAGTGTTCTGTACAAGTTTTACAGACCTCATGCAGTTCCCATTTTTATCCTGATCACCAAGTCTAATATCAAAATATCCAAGATAAGCTCTCTTTACAAAGTCAGTAGCATTTTTTCTGTGCTCTTTTAACGTGTATTCTCCGCATACGTAGCAAAACTCATCGGTATGATTTACACAACTTCTTCTACTTGAACTTACTTAAGTTCCTTTCAACAACACAAATACAACTATCTATCAACGTTTTAAATTAATTTTATAAGAGTTATATCCCAAATACAAATAGCATGGAAGATCAACAATGTTTTGCCTCCAAGGAGAGAACTCAGAAACTATCTTATCTCTTGGCGACTTTTCCATTTGTCTTTATAGATGGGTGGCACAAAATCATAAATATGCTCAGAATCTAATTTTTGTTTGGACATCTGTTTTTTCAAGGTATTCTCATATTTTAACACCTCACAAATCGCTTTGAGCGTCGCGTCAGGTCCATGTATCAGAAGGTCAGTATAAGCATTCAATGTCACTTTAGTTGTAAAAACTTTTTAATTCTCTTTGTATATCTAACAAAATAGAGCTGATAGAGTAAAACTGATTTCATATTTAGATTCAACATCCTAAAAATAATCTAAAATCAATTGTAAAATCTTAAGCAGATATTATTATTATTATTATTATTATTATTATTTTTTTTTTTTTTTTTTTTTTTTTTTTTTGTAGGCTTGTGTTATTGCTAAAACGTTACATTTACATGATCTGCTGATAGGAAAAAATTACAATTAACGGACTTTGAGTGTTCAATAAGAAATTTTACAACAGTTTATAATGTGAAGAGATCTTTCGTTTAATAGAGCTTTTAAAATGGAAAACCTCTTGATTCCTGATAGGACAAAAAATCTGTCTAAGATTTTTGTTCAATTGGGTATAAACTAAAAACTTTTAAAGAATTTATTATTATAATTTTTTCATTGTTTATCCATTTTTAAGTTCTTCAATAAACTGTTATTAAATGACTTCAAAAAAGATGTTGTAATTTTTTGTCGTTATATATGTGTTTTTGTAAAAGTAAAGAAGAGTGCAAATGTTTTGAGACGCTGTGCTTTACTTTCACCTCTTTTCATAAGCAACATTTCTTAACGATAAAAATTAGTAATTTGTAGTTTTAGTCATCCAGCGTGTTACGTAACTAATGATTTGTCTGAAAATTGTTAATTTAAAAAATAAGAAACGTTAATTTCAAAAGTTGAAACCAGAAGTTTTTAGAAGATCTGATAATGTTCAAATTTTTAATATTTGGCTTGAATAACATGTGATGTTGTCACTCACACACACAGAGGCTCCACAAGGGCGGATCTGGAGAGTCCTCAAGTTGGGGGGCGATTTTAGAAATTTGGAAACTCCAGTCTGATGCATGGGTCGGAGCTCATTTTTTATGCGGGTCGTGTTTCGTCTGTGGGTCAGGTTTGGGTCCGGTTGGATTTCATTTTTTGATTCTGGTCGGGTTAATTTCTACTTGGGTCGGGTTTGGGTCTGATTGACTTCTATTTTTTGCTGCGGTTCGAGTTAATTTCTTATTTTTGCTTTGGGGTCCCGTCGACTACTACATTTTGTTGATGATCAGATTGACTTTTACTTTTAAGCTGTACTTAGCGCTTTTGGGGCAGTTTGACATACAATTCTTGTTTGGAGCAGTTTAGGATTTGGTTTTTACTTTTGCAAGAAGGGTTCGGGTTGACCCTATTTTGATTGTTGTGAATCCTTTAATAAAATTTTCGTTCCTTTTTTAAATCTTTGGACGAGATGTGCGTCTGTTTCACGGTCCTTTGAAGAAATTCGTCTTTTCTCCGCAATCATTTCACAAAATTTGATGTCCGGTTGTCTTCTATTTTTTGCTGCTGATCGAGTTAATTTTTACTTTTTACTGTGGGTCGCGTTTGGATCCGGTTAACGTCTATTGTTTGCTGCGGGTCAAGTTAATTTCTGATTTTTTGCTTCGGTTCGGGTCGGGGTCCGGTTAACAACTATATTTTGCTATTGGTCGGGTTGACTTTTACCTTTTTAGCTGCGCTTAGCACATCAGGGCAGATTGTCATACATTTCGGATTTGAGTCCGTTACATATTCGGTTTTTACTCTTGTGAGAATGGTTGACCCAGTTTTGATTGCGATCCTTTGACGAAATTTGTGTTTATTCCGCGATCATTTAATGAAATTCACTTTTATCCGTAAGCGTTATTCTTTGAAGAAATTCAAGTTTTCTCCGTGATCCTTTCTCAAAATTTGAGGGATTTTTGCGACCTTTTGATGAAATTTGTGTTTCTTTCGTAACCCTCTGACGAAATTCACGTTTCTTCAATGAAGTTTGCCCTTATTTGTGGCTATTTGATGAAATTTGAATTTTCTCTATTTAACGATTTTAATGATTAACAAGTAAGAAAACTTTCAATTCAACTTGGGCTTGTGAGAAAGAATTTAGAGGAGTACAAGGGTCGCGGTCGGGCCAGTGATGTTTATCATACTATCTTGATCAGAGACGTACAGAACGATTAGCTGCACGGGTCGCGGTTGGTTGGGCTAATAATATTTATCATAATATCTAGATCAAAGATGGACCGAATATTTAGCTTTTATTTTGGGCCGGGCCACGACCTGGAAATTTTGTTCAATGCAGCCTTCTAGGAAAAACGAAATTCAGACCAGGCTCGGTCTGGAAGAAAAAGAAGCCTTTTCCCGCCCAAATCCGCAAAAAACGCAAGATCAGGACATGACCCGATTCAAAATCAGAGAAAACCTTACCCAGTCCGAGTCTCGGGGACTTTAATGGCGCGGCCCGTGCCAGGCCGTGACGGGCTCGAGCTTCGCCCCAAGTTATTTCTCGTGAGGATGCATGATGTCACTTTGTAAACCCTTTATTAGTCCAAGGGGGGGACCTCGCCCCCTCCCCCGCCCCTTAGAACAGACACAGCATACGGGCTGTGTCGATACCGGATCGAGTATTCAGCCTTTATACCGGACAGAGCCCTGGGCTTGAAAATTTTGGCCCGTGTATATCTCTTGTAGGAAGGAAGTCCACGCCAGACCCGACATGGTAAAAAAATGTGGCTCGGTCCATCTCTGCAGAAAAAAATAAGAGCCCATCCGACCCGGTTCTGAAAGTGTGAAAACCTGACCCAGTCCCAGTATGATAAATTAAAGTTGGCGCGACCCGACCTGGGTCGCGCCGGTCTCGAGTTTAGGACCAACAATTTTTCCGTGCGAGCATCTAATGTCGCTATGCAAATCCTTCATTGGGCTCCATCCGCTATTTGGGAGTTAAAGCCAAGTAATTTAATGTAAAAGATGAGGGTCTGAACATCATCACAGGCTTTTGAGTTCTATTTTTTTATTTTCTTTCTCTACGACCTGTATGCAAATGACTTTATAAATTCGATAACATTGCGCAGGTGTGCAATTTAGTAGATTTACTTAGTCATATTTTGGAAATGTTATAGAATATTCGATGCTTTATGAATAATGCAATAAACAACGGGAATTATTATCCAGTTTGTATTATGTGAAGTTTATTTATTTAATTTTTAAAACATTAAAACTCTATTTTGTACATGAAAATCTTAATGCCAGTATCTTTATCAGTTTCACTATGATGACAGAAACGAACACGAATTGTGCTTAAGGACGCCGCCTAGTCTAACGAAAGAGGCAGGCTACCCCGCTTCATTCCAGGTGTCATTTTTACAGAATGCCGGAATGATGTAATGTCCATTTTGTGTGCCTGCATCGGTGCATTGGAGCATCACGTGATTCCAGCGGTCCGTAAAAAAAGATACGAAGAATGAACCGCGGTCTTTTTCGTTAGCCTGGGATACCTTAAGATGCCGTTCTGGAGTGTGTGAACCGGTTTCTGAAAAAAAAAAAAAAAAAAAAAAAATTCTCATATGTCGTATAGCGTATCTCGGAAATGCCATGAATTGACCAAAATCATTGATAGGTGTGTATTTTTGCAAATACAAACAGGAAAAGTTATTCTTATTATAATTCAATAAGGCATCTTCGATTTTAACGAATTTTTTTGGATAAAGTACATACTTTGTGTATCATTGTGTAATTTTTTGGTTGGTGTAAACATAATATTACTATATTATTGAATAAAAAAATATTTTTGCTTATTTTTATATGTTAAAAATTGTGTAAAAATGTAAAAAAATATAAATTAATATATTTTCCAATACGTGGAATTGGTTTTATTTTTTTTAACAGTTATACTTTTTTGAGAAAACCGTATTTGAAAAATACTGGCTCTGGCGCATACTTACTTTATTATCTCAAAGAAAATTAAAGATCAGAGGTTAAAATTACTGTATATTATAATCTCAAGCCCTTTTATCAAACATGTTATTTCAAACATCGGCCGTAGGGCCATTTTGCCATGCTTATCTGGATCGACTCTTTTTTATAGGTCCCCATAGGTTAAAATTTACGAATAGGAAATTTTTCCTTATCTATTTCTAAATTAAACACAAAAAATTCTATCTTCATGCCTGCAAAACTTACAGAATTATAATCATAATTTAAAGAATTATGATTCTTAAAATTATTCGTCAGGTTTTAAGAAAAAAAAATAAACAGTTAAATTAATTGAAAAGTAAGACTGATTTATTCCTGACATAATTGCAATGTTCTATTTTTGTTTACATCGTAAAGAACATTTGTAAGAAAAAGTAGAAAAATAGATAAAATTCTGAAAAGTACATCCCCCTTGTTGTAATTTTACGCAGGAAATCATTTACGAAAAATGAATTATGAATCATACTGTCAGAATAAATAGCAAAGGAATTTCCTTTTTCCAATTGAGCGAAAAAATACTGAAGTCGAACTCGCAGCCAGATCCTTGGCTTACATTGACAATTCTATACCGGCAATTTAATCCAAAAATCTGGGTTCGATTCCTAGTTTTTTTTTCTTTTTTTTCTTTTATTTGGAAAAATGAAATTCTCATGATAATTTTACCAATAAGTATGATTGTAATAATTAATAAGTAATAGGTTGTTGCCTGGTGCAATATGATAAAGTTAAAATTATTTTCAACGTTAGAACACCAGAATATTCGTATTCCAAGCATACCGGTTTCGGTACCATATAACATACCTTCCTCAGTGCTGAGGAAGGTATGCTATATGCTACCGAAACCGGTATGCTTGGAATACGAATATTCTGGTGTTCTAATGTTGAAAATAATTTTAACTTTAAGTATGATTGTGTTAACAACAATAGTAAATAGCATAAGATTCTATTTTTGGTTCTCCTTATTCTTTGGTATCCTTTTTTTGGTATCCTACTAAAAAGGAACTGAAAATACAGTCACTTAAGGATGCATTTCGATTCAAACTGCTTATTTTCAGATTTATTTTTAAATTAATTTTTGCTCTCATATGCATCACACTGGCAAATTGTGTTACTTAGAAAGTACACAAGGTGCCGTGATTGTCGATTCTTTGACAAATGCAGAAAATATTGCTAAAAAAGCAATCAAAAACGATATTTTGAACCGAGTTTTCCGAAGCGGAAGATCTGTGAACAAAAAAAAAGGTCATACTGAGAAGATAATTGTTTATAAATCAAATTCTAATGAATTGAGCGAAAAATGATATCACACGGCACCTTATAAGTATCTTCAAAAACCCCCTCAGCAAGTTTCATCTTTCTACTTTTAAAAATGTGTCTGAAATTGTATATGAAAATTTCGAGCTGTTGATGGTGGAAAAGCGCTTTTTCGAATACAACCTTAATGTATTTTAACAGTGGATAAGAATTACGAACAGAAATTTCGTCTTATCATAAAATTATATAGTTTTCAGGAAAATCTAATACATGATGACTCTTTCAGTACCAATTAATATTATTTTTTTCTGGAGGGTGGGGGGCACTTAAAAAATTATTCTGTAAATAAATTTGAATGAATGTGTGCCACAGAAATGGATTTAGTTGCTTTCAAAAACTTTATAAATAATCAGAAATGGTTTCTTCGACTGTTACTTTTCCAAAACGTTTATCAACATTTTGCCATTGTCAATAACTTATAAAAAGTTTTGTACCATGGAATTTCCGCTTCAAATAACTCTTCGTTTTTATCTTTCATAAATTAGATATCATGCATTTATACGTTCTAATTATAATGTATCATAGCAGACAAAGTCATAAAATCCTTCACAGGTATTTTAAATGTACGAAATACACCAGTCTCTGCCTTATGAACTGCATGAATATTTTAGTAATAATGAGAAATGCAGATATTCTGAGGAATATTTTTCTATTGTTCTAAGAAATTAGGCCTTAAAGCTGCAAAGGAATCCAATTTTATAACTTAGAAAAATTTCTTTAAACAAAATCGTATTCTGTCAGCAACTTACATCTACGATTGGTCAAATTATGTACTTCTTTTCACGCCAAAATAATGTAGATTTAGCTGAAGAATGATCTTTTCTTATATTTTCATTGACATAAAATTCTAGAAAGCTGTAGTGTGAAAAAAATTTCTTTTTTTTTTCACTACAGAATCTGAGGTTAGCTAGTTCTCTACTTTTCCCTTTTTCCTGTTGAAGTTTTAGATGGCTCTAAGACATTTCTTCACTTTATATTAATATGCTTTATTTTATTTCTTTCCCATTTCAACTTATTCAGTTTCAGTCTTAGGTTTTCTGTACAATTTTTTGTCGCTTAGTAGAATTTTTCCTATTCATTTAAACAAGTCGTGTACAAGAAGATATTGTAAAATATTTACTTTAAAGCATACTATCAGAATCCTTCTTATAAGAATTATAATAAGAATCTTTGTAGATCATACAGAATAATTTAATAAAAGAAGATTTTCAAGGCCTGCAAAATACATGATTCAAGACCACGAGTTTCAAAATAAAAGGAAGCACACAGAACTAATACGAGTTTTTAAATTTATCTTTAATAGCATCTTTATGATTGAATCATAATCTTATATACTAATAAAAGTAGATAATTTAAATCTAAACATTAAAAAACACGACTAAAGATATGTTATCTTGCTTAAAATATACAAAATATTCTTAATTAGGGCTAAAACTATTTCAACAACTGTTGTAATAACGGAGAAAATAACTAAACTTCAAGCATTGCGTTTGTCCTGATAATAACGCAGTTTTATGTCAAACTATGGACAAACGTCTAATCTGTTCCTTGTGACACAGACATTTGCTAATTATATGACAATACCACAGATCCTATTCCCTGTGTATTATAAAACAGATTTATATATTTTTTATAAATCTGTCTTGTTTTGCTTGATCAAATAATAAGAAATTTTAGGTAAAAATTTGAGTAGGTTTATTAACTATGTAGATCTGACGGGTATAATAAAAGCTAGTTACTTTCAATGCATAATAATTTCAATTAAGAACAGAAATAAAAAACTAAACTACTCAATAAGTAGATTATTATTCTCAACTGTAAATGGGTTTGAATATGGTCGGTTTCCCACCCATTTTTGGCATAGACTTATTATTATGAAAGCATAACTTGCAAATTCTTAAACATCAACTCTGGTGTTTTACACTTATGTATCATACTAGTATTTCCGCTTAAAAAAAAATCAGCAAAAATGTTTCTCTGCGTTGGATGTTCCCATATATTTATACCGAAAAGTTATGTGATTAAATATCATGTTCTTACATAAAGACATAATATTTTCCCGTCTATTGGAAGAAATAATAAAAAATATCTAAAAAAATGCATAAGAATTCAAAGAATATATACTTTATTTCGTTTAGTTATTTTATTTTATCACAAAAGATAAAGTCTTTTTTAGCTAGTATTTCATTACAATACAAGATATAATAAATTAAACTGTATAGAAAAGGAATATTCATTGTTACATTTTTAGCCGAATTTTTTTATTGTGATTTTTTTTGACGCTCTTGTTTACGATATGTTTCAATAAGTTAGTACAACTGTTGCCATATAGTCAGAAAAATATCTTTAAAAATCATTTCAAATTTCGTTAAGTAGAATTTAAATTATTCTGTCATAAGAAAAGCAAACACGTCTGATAGGTTCTTACAAACGTGACCGACAGAAACTGACGGTGTGTGAATTTTCTCACATTAATATCAGGGTTGGCGAGTTTTTGCCGAAGGTGGAAAAAACCGCGGAAAAAACCTGGTAAAAACCGTCCCGGCAAAAATAGGTTTTTGCCAAAGAAGTGGCAAAAATAGGCTGTCCTTTTAAATTTTTTCCCCAGAAAGAGAAAAATATTTCACAAAAGAAAAAATAAACTGCATACTTAATTAAAAAATCAATATTATTCTAAATTTATTTTAACTTTTAAGTTAAATAAGTATAATTATACACTTTATGAAAGAATACTAATTTTTATAACAAGATTATAAATAAAAAAATGCCAATTTTAATATAAATAAATAGAAACTTCATTTATTCATGTTTATACAATTATTAATTCAAATAATAGAACTGTTGAGACTGAGTAAAGCATTTATACACTATGTTGCCATTGATTATGGGACACTTGCGATTTTAGACATTTTACTAAATATCTAGAAAAATACATGAGGAATCATCTCGAAACTCTTAGTGCATAAATATAATAGTATAAGTCATACATCTCCGTGAAGATTTTTTCCCAAAACTCCAAAGGGGACCGTCAACAAATTAAAAAAGAATGAATATCTTTTGAATAACCCTGTCAAAACTAATGTAGCAAAAGCGCTCAAACTCTAGATTGTGATTGAATGCCTTATTGTAATAAGCCTTGTTCATTTTTATGCAAATAGCATGCATACTCGCAGAGTAATTAAGGTTTTTATAAAAATGATCCCAAATTTTTCCAAGTTTTTTCCTTATAATTTTCAGAGTTCTTAATATAAAATATTATTTTTTTCAGAAAATATGACAAACAACATTGCACACAGTACCCTGTAATCAGAATTAAAAAATAATGAAAATTGTATAAAAAATGAGTTGGTTTACTAAATAATTTTTTACTGCGCATGCGTCAACGATATCAAAATTTCATTTGCATATTATGTTAGCTAAATGTATAGAGCAACTTTTGTGAAAGTCACAAAATCATAACTTGAAAATTCTGACAATAATCGTCAATTGAAAAGTCGAAAATCCATTATTCTCAAAATGAAGCAAAAACAAGAGGGGTTGTATCCATATATTCATTGATTAGTATCAATATAGAATACACAATATGGGATGTACTACTGCATTTGGATAAAATCCCTCATTTTTTTGCTTCATTTTGGAAACAATGGATTTTGTCCTTTTTCTATAGACGATTACTTCCAGAATTTTCAAGCTATGATTTTGAGACTTTTACAAAAGTTGCCCTATACATTTAGCTAACATAATATGCAAATGAAATTTTGATATCTTTGACGCATGCGCAGTAAAAAATTATATAGTAAACCTACTCATTTTTCATACAATTTGTATTATTTTTTAATTCTGATTACAGGGTACTGTGTGCAATGTTGTTTGTCATATTTTCTGAAAAAAATATTATTTTATATTAAGAACTCTGAAAATTATAATGGAAAAACTTGGAAAAATTTGGGACCATTTTTATAAAAACCTTAATTACTCTGCGAGTGTGCATGCTATTTGCATAAAAATGAACACAGTGTATTACAATAAGGCATTCAATCATAATCTAGAGTTTGAGCGCTTTTGCTACATTAGTTTTGACAGGGTTATTCAAAAGATATTCATTCTTTTTTAATTTATTGACGGTCCCCTATGGCGTTTCGGTAAAAAATCTTCACGGAGATGTATGACTTATACTATTATATTTATGCACTAAGAGTTTCGAGATGATTCCTCATGTATTTTTCTAGATATTTAGTAAAATGTCTAAAATCGCAAGTGTCCCATAATCAATGGCAATATAGTGTATTTATAGTTTATATATGTTAGAAATTCGAAGAAACAGTTATAGTAACCTAAATTTAATATAAAATTATATTTAAAGCAGAAAACTATTAAATTTCAAATATTGCAGCAATATCTTCCTCACAACCTAAATTTTGCTGCTTTAGCATGGCATAACAGTAAACAAGTTTTGAAAGAGTATCTGTTGAAGTATTTCGAATCTCAGTTTGCACAAATGAAAAATTTGAAAAAAATCTTTTAATAGCAGCACTGCTTGCTGGACATATTTGAAAGTGAAAATCTTTTGATAATTAAAAAAATATGTAAATGACTGATAAAATACTTTACTTACAGGGGTCTATCTAGGCTTTTCTCGTCTTTGTGAAAATTCTAGACAGTTTTGTGAATTTTAAATTATCAGGTTTTCAGGTTCTACCCTTCACATATAGAGAAGCTAAGTAATATATTTTTTGGTGAGTTCAAATGTTTATTAACAGGCCAGATTTTATTTTAAAATGATTAAATTTGTGAAAAGTTCAGTTTAAAGGTGAAATGTCGATTTGAGAGACAAATAATTTTATGAAGAATCCTGTTTGAGGTTAAAGAATTTTGTGAAGGGTCCTTTAAAGGACCTAAAATTTTCCGAAACATATCCCTGACTTAAAGTAAAAAAAATTAGATATGTAATTTTTTATTTTGTTCTTAAATTCCTAAGTAAGACTGAATCCCACCTATTTTTTAAAGATTTAAAATATTTAATATTAATTAATTAGCAAATGAAATTAAAATACTAAATAATACACTGTTAAATTTAATTGTTTATACCATTACTATCCTTATTAGCGTGCAGATTTTATTACACATTAAAGACATAGGTTTTTTCCATTTTTGCCGGTTTTTTCCATTTTTTCCCTGGTTTTTTCCAGTTTTTTCCACTGTCCTGGCAAAAATACCTTTTTGCCGGCAAAAATGCCAACCCTGATTAATATGCATAATTGATCACTGAAATTTAAAAAAATGACGTTTGAAGAATTTAGAGATTGATTTGATAGTGTAGTATTTTGAATGATAAAGGTAGGTTATTCACATTCGTTGATAAGGTTATCCATATATCTACTTCTCTATAAACACATATACGAAAAAGATATTTTTGTGAATTGTTTATTTGATTTATTGTTGCTGCTTTCATTTACGGGGCAACCGTTAAATAGACCCAGATATTCATTTAAAATGAAATCTGACACACCACAAATATCCATATATTTACTGTATGTGTACGTATCTGTTTATTTCGGTATCTGAATGTTTGCGTATGCATATAAATATAAATAAATATATCTATATGAATAAGTATACAAATTATTTAAGTAATAAAACAAATTTTCATAATACATTGAATAATAAATTGAAATTATAAATATATTTCCATAAATATATTTCGATTTTCCTGTGTGTTTGTACATACATAATATTTGTGAAAATTCAAACACCATGAAGGAATCATCAGAATTGAATGCAATTTATTACATAAATGAGTGGTATTCTTACAAATGAATTTATTTTTCAAAGCAAAAACCAATGTTATGTGTCCGAAATCAGTAGTAAGTGTAGCCACCACGCGACGCAATGAGTGCTGCTATAGATGTGATACGGAGTTACACAGATTTTGAATATCTTCTTGGGGAAGAACATTCCATATTCTTTTTACGAGTACACGAAGTTCATCTGTAGAAGGCATAGGAAGAGAATAAAGCGCGAGATGACAACCAAAGAAATCTTCCACATGTTCAATAGAAGACATTTCCTGCGAATACACAGGCCATGGAAGAAGCTATATGTATTCTGCTGATAAAAGAAGTCTTAAATATTTCTTGCAACATGTGGGAGGGCAATATCCTAGTGAAACATAGCTCCAGGAATCCATTGAAAAAAAGGGAACGACTTCGGACTTCAGCACTTCACTGAAGTACATGTTGCTGTACGGATTACCCACAATTCTTAGCAGCTACGATTGTTCATGATGCACAATCACATCCCAGACCATAACTACCGGTGTTTATCCGATATAACGTTTCATAATGTACTCCAGAAGGTGCCGCACACCGGCATAGCATTTAAGACTAATGCGACTATGATGGTGCAAGTTAAAGCGGGTTTCATCAGATAAAACAGTTGTTGTCAACTGCATGCAAATCTCTAAATTCATGTACACATTATAGACATCATAGGCGTAGCCAGCCTTTTGAACGGGGGGGTGCCCAAATTTTTTAACCTGAACATGTTGGGTACAAACAATATCTTATGTAATAAAACCTAATAAAACGAAACCCCTTAAAAGCTATCAAGTTTCCGTTTTAGACAGGTTTTTATTAGCTGAAGGTATAATTGTATGGTACTTTTTTTAAAACAGATCCAAACGCAATTTTTCATTGCGCGAAGAAGGATGAGAAGTTGCTCAAAAATAAATCTAATGGATAAGAAAAAGATATATAAACACAGATAAAACCTGGTAGATGTAAAACAAAGATATTCGTAAACATAAATCTGTAATTATCACAAATTTTCATTTCAAACAGCAATGAAATACTAAAATAAATAAACACGGCTTTATTTCTCCCGTCATTTTGATCAAAGTAGCAATAGAGTAACTTGTAAAGGGAATAAGTACACAATTTCAAGTGGAAAAGAGTTCTTTCAGTCTTTCTACACATGAATAAATAAATATTTCCAATTAAAAAAAAAAAAAAAAAAAAAAGAGTCCGTCTCTTCTTTTTAACATGTTCTTTTTAAAAATGTCAAAATATGGCCGCAAAAAAAACGAAATTTAACCAACCAACAGACCATTCCCCATTAGAGATAAGTTCGGTCTCGTTTTCTGGGGCCCGGGTCCGCCCGAGATCGACGGTTTTAAATCCGAGCCCGAAAGATTTTTTGTTAGCAGACCTCGAGCCCGATACCAAAAATATACAAAACAAAATTGTATGGTATTTATGGTATTAAAAATGTATTATTATGTTAATTATTTATTTTTGTTTATTATTATTGTATTATAAATTTATTATTATAGTATTAAAAATTTCTTACACAGATAAAATTGTTAAATGAAAATTTAAATACTATCTTATCAAAATCCGTATCAAATTAAAATACAGTTGACTCTTAAAATTAATCTCAAATTTTTGCCTAATTTAAAAAGTAAATTTTATGTACATGTTTGTGACTTAATGAATAAATGCATGAAATTTGCAGAAATTACTATTTGTAATCTGGCGAATCGAGCAACGTTTTTCAACTTTCTGCAAAAAATGTACATCTTTAATTATAACTTATTCCTTTCTCATAACAATCTTCCGTGATTGATAGGTGCCTGAAAATCAACGTAAAATTAAAAAAAGACTTTATTATCTTAAAGGTCCGATGATTTTATAGGAAAAGAGGAACCAATGAACAATTGCTTTATATCAGAATAACATAATTATTTTTACTTACGCAGGAAAGTTGACTTTGAAAATGTATATCGTCCTCAGCATGAACAAATTTCATGTTGACAACTAGATAGAACAACTACTAATTTTCATATGAAAAACGACTATGACTCGTGCACAATAGAAGATTAAACAATTTGCAAACCTCCAGCTAATTTTCGTCTATTAATAACAGAAGAAAGTACTATCTTCACGTTATGTAACTAAATAATAAATAAATAAATAAACGATCCTATTAAAATATATATGCTAACGAAAAGCCAACAAAAAGCAAATTCATATCTGTGTTTATTTTGATTGGCGCCATTCAGTAGGTCGTCGTCGGAAATTATGTAGACATAAATCTGTAATTATCACAAATTTTCATTTGAAATAGCAAGGAAATGCTAAAATAAATAAACACTACTTCAGTTCCCCGTCATTTTGATCTAAATGACTTATTTGAAAAGGAATATGTACGCAATTTTAAATGGAAATTTTTTTTTCAATCTTTTTTACGCATGAATAAATATAATTTTTCGGTTTCAGAAAAAATGAGCCCGAGCCCGAAGATTAGAATAAAAATTGAGCCCGAGACCGTATCAAGCCCGGGCTGAGCCCATCTTATCTCAATTCCCCATATTAATTTGAATTTTGCGTATCATTATTTCTGATTTTCAAAGGAAGCAGATTTATGAGATCCCTCCGTTCCCCAGGCTAATCACACGGTGGAATTATCATTTCACATCTGTATTTCCTTTTTTTTTTTTTTGTTTTTTTTGTTTCTATTTAGATTTTAGATTACAAAAGCAAAGATATAAATAGTTTCTATCCTTGTCGAGAATTTGCGCTATTTTTTTAAAAATTGCAAAAACATGGATGAGAAAGAACGGCTTTAAAAAAACTTCCATAAACAAAAGACATTAAATTGGGATAAAAAAAAACAACTTTTTGACTTACTGTGACTAATACAGATTCTAGTAAATGTTCTAATTTTAAAAAAGATAAATAAAATAATTAAAAAAATAAAAAATAAAATGTTGGTCTTTTCTTTTATTACATTTCAAAACATAGACTGTTAGTTTTGAGTAACTAATTGAACTAACTTGGCTTTCAGTTTTCTTCTTTTTTCTTTTATAAATTTCGATTTTTAGGTGCGTTCGTAATTATGTAAATACGTAGCACCTATTGTTGTCGCTCAGTCCGTCCGTCTGTCTGTCCGCATATAACAGCGCAAAAACTACCCAACCGAATCGTTTGAAATTTAAAATACATAATTATTACATAAATTTGTCGAGTCATTTCAAATTTTATGAAAATCGGATGAATAGATCAATTACAGGGACAATCAAAAGGATTCCGTTACATTACGGTCAATGGTGAAAAAAGCTTAAATGCATTGTAATCGTTTGAAATTTGAAATGCATAATTATTAAATAATTTTGTCGAGTCATTTCAAATTTTACGAAAATCGGATGCATAGATCAATTACAGGAACAATCAAAAGTATTCCGTTACATTACAGTCAATGGGGGAAAAGTTTCAAATGCATTTTAATGGTGTTACACTCATTCGAACATAATATAATCTACATTAATCTAGGAAGTATATACTAAAATATACATTTTGTACAATCTGTGATGCAAAGAATATTTATTATTAAATTACAGGGCCACGCAAAAGTATTCCACTACATAATCCTATACGGGGAAACATTGTTTGGGGCGTGTTTTAATTATATTAAACTACTTCACATTTTATGAATAAGATATACGTTGCTGAGGTTTTATAAAAATTACTTCCTGCATATTTACAGAAACACAAAAAGGATTTCGACCACAATACTACAACTGAAGTACGTTCTACTATATCAGCAAGATCTGAATATATTTAAAACTTCGATATCGTACGAACGCACCTCGTTTGCTACGCTTCACGTGCAATTTCCAACTTGTTTAAAATAATCAAGCTTGGGTCTGCGCAAGCGGGGGGGTGCCCGGGCCCCCAAGGCACCCCCCCTGGCTACGCGCATGGACATAGTCATAGTTGTTCTGGGAAAGAGGGTTCATATATAAAGAAGTCTTGCACGCAGTCCAAGGTGTACCAGATGTCGACGAATTGACGATGTGGACAGTGATACATTTGTAGAAGTTTGTAAATGTACAATGTAAATGTTTTTTTTATTGATTAGCACGATTAATTTCCATAACATATTTTTAACACTTTCTAACAAAACAGGAAATGTAAGCAATTGTAATTTCGGTTTGTCTAGCAGCCTGACCACCTGTTTTTGTATAACCCTGCTAGTATAAATATATAGTCCAAGATCCGACAGCACAAAATCCTATGTCATCGAGCACAAGAAAAAATCTTTTATTTTATAAGAGTAGTTATAGGGGAATCTAATCATCTTTGTCTACCGGAAGCGATATGGTGCATAAGCCAAAAATGAACACCACTACTAGTTGACTCATAGACTTAGCATTGTGTTTTCTTGCACCCAGTTTTCCATGTTTCCATACTTTTGATTGTAAGACAAACATAATGCTAAACCTACGAGTGAATCATTTGTGGTATCAATATTTGGCCTATGCACCACTGCACTTCCGGTAGACATGGATCATTAGATTCCTCTATTACTACTCTTCCATAAAAAAAGGATTTTTTCTTGTACTCGATGACTTAAGATTTTGTGCGGTAGACTCTTGCACTAATACTCGGATTGCCGTTTAATTAAAATCTATTATCCAGGTTTAAAATGGCATGCTCGACGGGGAAAACAATGTGTGTTGTTTCTATAGTTCTTTTACAAGAGCACAGAAAACATTTACGTTACATTATGATCTATGACGAAGAAAATTCTTTTTAGTAATATATTTATGAATTTACACTATTTCAAACATATCGAAATTAATAATACATCAGAAAAAAAACATTTAGAGTCCGAAATCAATATAGATGTAGGCAGTTTTTGTTATAATAAGTGCTGTTACATGACGTTGCATGGAATCAAATGGATTTTGAATGTCTGACTAAGGAAGAGCATTCCATATTCTTCTAGGTGCACCAAAAATTCATCTGTATAAGCTATAGTAGGAGGATTATGAGTGAGACATCAATCAAAGAAATCCCCCATATATTCAATGGGTGATATATCAGGGATATGTACTACAAGATGCGTACTATAGAGTATGCTGTGGATAGCATTTATTGCTAATACATTGAGAAATACAAAAGAATTCGATTACAGTGCAGCTTATAAGCAATAATTACCGAAAATGTGTTATAAACTCTATTCCGCATTTTTTTAAAATATAACTAATTTTTTCTGACAGGTGGTTTGTATAAATTATATCGATCATATACTGTGCAAAATCTTTCGAGTTCACTTACAATTATTGACGGAAATCGCTGAAGGGCAATTTTGAATCATGTTAAGCATTATCCCATATAGCACAAAAGCTCCTCAGTACCTCACCAGGAGCTCCAAGTCATCCCATATTCCTCCTAATACTAAAATGACAAGATCAGGACGTCCTGGAGAAGAGTCTTTTACGATGTCCTCAGGAGTGAGCTCCCAGCAATGTCCCACGGAGAAATAAAAACAGGGAAGATACAATAATCAGGAAGATCACTATCTTAACACTACTTAAGGGAGAGATTCCTGTCCTACACTTGGATTAAAGTTGAACCACAAAACTCATTAACATCAAACGCGCCGTGTGGCGACATAAAACGCGCCGCCTTAGATAAACTGAAAGTACTGCACTCTGAATGCAGCCTTACTCCAAGAATAGAAGTAAGACTATTTGTGAGTTAATACGAAAAGGCGTTAGAAAAAAAATTGTTCGTAGGTGTGAAAAAATACATATATATATATATTAGTTTTCAATTTTTAAGCAATAATTCGTTAACATAAACATCTTATATTGTAAATAGATATATCAGTTTTTTAGGCTTTTTAAATTGCCTAAAATATTAGTTACTAAAATTACATTTCAAGAAATCGAGAAAAATATTTTCCATCGTTAATTATATGAAAAATGGTGTATATTGTATTTATTAATGCACGTAAAGATTTCATACAATTTTTAAAGACTGTCAGCTGGAGATTTAACTGTAAATTAATTTTATTTATAACAATAAAAAAATGAAATGGTTTTGTAATAGATTCAAATTTTATTAATAGTTTCTATTTTATGTAACTCAAGCTCAAGCTGTAATCCAGTGTAATGATGGAATTTTACAATTGATATTCACACCAAATCCTAATACAACAAAATTATACAAAATTGCACAATGGTGTGATTTCGATGACAATACAGAATTTCAATATTTTTACAATGTTATAAAATAATAAGGTGGTTTTACAGTGTTTTTTAATTCCGCGACAAGGGGTAAATCTCCAAGCATCTGCAACTCATACCGTCTGATGAGAATTTCATAAGTAACGGATTTAATTATTTGTTAATAAATACTCGTCAAAATACGTCAAATCATTTTGAAACAGGTTGGTTGATAGGTTGTATTTATGATGGCCAATTATCAACATGGGGGACATATCAAGAGAGGGAGTTTGCCCACCATGAGGGTCTTTCTAAAGGAACCTAACCCGTATTTACGCAAGGAAATCCAAGATTCGAAAAAAACCCGCGGAAAATGCCAAACAATTAGGCCGACGAGCGCGATTGGGTACAAACTCAGCACCTCCCATCTACCAACTTTGAGAGAACCGCTGGTGGGCACCACTATAAAACTGCAACAATGAAATATTTCAAAGAGTAACGACTTAAGAAAAGACTAAGTGAATTTATATATATTTTCATAAATTCATATAATAAGAGCACCTTTTTACCAAGTGTAAAAAAAAAGAAAATAAATTAAAATTTCTGTATAAAAAAAGTAAGAGACAGAGCGAAAAAGTTTTATTTTTGAAAGGATTCATTTAGAATTTATTTGTTAATCATAAAAAAATCATAATTTTAAAGAAACTATGTGTTTTAATCTCTTCCCTTTTTAATCTCTGGAAATAATATTTTTATTAACTAAAATTGAATTTTATAGGGTATATCATCAGAAACATTTTGAATCATTCATTGTGTGTCAAAATATAGTTCATAATCAATTTTCTAACTACAGAATTATTTTAATGTACTATTTTAAGTATTAAAAGCTAAACGGATATTACTGATAATTTTTTTATAGTTATTAATTTAAATTTCTGTCGAATGTATGCAAAAGGAGCAAAAATGAGGACATTTCCTAGTGTCAAAAACGGAGTAAAAATGCATGTATACCTTAGAAACCTTCATTCCTTACTGACCCTACAGCATAACGGTCAGCGTGCGCGTCCAGAATAACAAGGTACTCGGTTTCAAATCCACTAGGAAAAATGAAGGTAAGAAATTTGTTCTTGAATGATTTCTGTATATGTAAATCCGTCTGAATAGTTTGAAAAAACAATATTCGCGTTTTCTTCTAAAAAAATTTAAATTAAATCATAGCTTTATTTATTTTTTTGAACATATTAGTGAGCTTGAAGTTTCCCAAAGTCTTCCTATATCATTTCCTCAAATCTTCCCTAGAACCTCCCGGGGAAGATCCTGAAGGTGGTCCTGAGGAGCTCCCCAGGATTCTGTAAAGCGGACATTTTCGGTTCCTGAGGACCTACTGGTGACAATTTTCTGCATCCTCAGAGATGCCTGGGGGATGACGGTCCCGGGATGTGAATCCTCCCCAGGACATCCTGGAGAAGCAAATGTGCTATATGGGATCCGACTGAACTAAATTTATGCAATTTGCATAATATATATACAAATTTTTAGATCATTCAGGGCTGCACAAAAATTTAATGTGTTATTCGTTTTTGAAATTGTTTAGTTAGTCATTTTTCACCTTATTATACCGTGACGTTTTGCTGCAATATTATGAATGTGTTCGAAAGAGTTCTAAAATCTATCTTTAACGCATGATTTTTGTACATATTTACAGTTATATAGATAAATTGCAAAAAAAGAAAGAAAAAGTAAATTTACATATCCCCCATCATATTCACTTTAGTTTAAAGACAAATATTCACGAGCATTGTTCACGCAGTGTATTTCATATTTATTCTGATAAATTAATCACATTCGACCGATGAATGTACATAATTTGGTCCAAAGAATAATGGAAAAATATTTTTTCGTCTTCAATATAAATATTAAATTTTAAAACTTTTTAAATTCTAATTTAAATATTTTTATTTTGAAATTTACGCAACAGTTTTACAAATATGTCGTGGTAAATTAAAATAACATATTGGAATTACATAGCAATCCGAAAGTCCAGTTTTAAGATTTTTTTCTTTTTTTCTGTTTCTTTTTGTTAGAGATAAAATTTGGATTTGTTAAATATTGTATTTAGTTTTATTAAATTGTGCACTATATTTAAGTAAATTCCCTGTCTACTAAGTTTTAAAAAAGAGATAATAAAGTTTTAAAATGCAAATCAGTTATTAAACTAGTTGGATGAAACAATTGGGAAATTTTCTTCTATTTCATTTAATTTAATATTTCAAATATAATTACAAATTTAATACTTTAGTATTATTATTCAGTACTATACCAATTTCAATTTTCATATTAAATTTTTCCTTCAGTTAATTAATCGGAGTAAAACGAGTTAACCTCGATTATAATTATTAAACTCAGTTTTATTTATTTGCTATATTACTTATTTATTCGTTTATTATTTATTAATATTTATTATTTTTATCAAAATTTTTGTTATGGTGTATATCAGCTGTGTATGAATAGCCTACTTCATCGGATGTAAAACTCCCAACGTACAAATCGGAACTACAAAAAATCAAGGATATTATACAAAAATCACTATTACAGCAACCCTTCCGGCGGAATATTTAAAATGTCAAGGAGGACATATATGAATATAATATAAACCGTACACTAAAAGCGGCTCGATTCTATGCGCAACTTTATACATGTTGATGCGTACAATATTAAAAATGGCACAAAAATCACTATTACTAGGCATTTTTCTTGCTGAATATTTAGAAACTAAAGAAGGTGTTGCTGGCTATAATCAAACATAAAAAAATATTGGATCAATTATATGCATAACTTCTTACACATGCGTTTGGTACAATAATGAAAATTGTACAAAAATCGCTATTACTGCACCCACTTCGAGCGGAATATTTTATATATAAAAAATCACCTGTTGGCCAAAATCAAAAACATATCTAACAAAAAATTGGTTCAATTCTATCTTTTTTTTATCTTCATACAATACGATGGTACGATTTTCTGCGGTACATAGACAGACGGGCACATGATAGACTGACATTTAGTATAAACATATTTTTGGCATTCGTGAGCCCTAAAATATCGAAACCGGAAGTCGAAAATATTTCGATTACATTACTTTCTTATATTGCAGAGGGAATAAATTAATAAATTCAATTCATTTAACTAGAATCGAATTTCCATAAAAATTGTTAATGGTTTTATCTCAAATATATATTTCATTTCAGACAAACAAAAATAAATAGATGCGTATTATTATATTTCATGCATCTTTTAATGCTAGAAACTTTCAGACAATTGCATTAGAGAGTTGAAGCAAGAATGTCAGTGACTATATAATCTTATAGATTGATATAGCTCTCTCAAGTGGAAAATATGACATGTTCATACAGATAACGGAGTTTTTATGAAATATACTTTAATAGCATAAAATTTTGCAATCGAACCTCAATTTCAAAATTTCATATTTTAGCATACTAAAATTTCCTATTGAAAGGTAGCGTGCTTTAGAATGATTTTTGCATAGCAGTTTTATTAAATTATAAATAGGGAACTATACAATTATAATAATGTTAA
Organism: Maratus speculifer; assembly: GCA_964019185.1. Taxonomy (NCBI): domain Eukaryota; kingdom Metazoa; phylum Arthropoda; class Arachnida; order Araneae; family Salticidae; genus Maratus; species Maratus speculifer. Next base: position 280,623,575 of record OZ025291.1, read on the forward strand.
TAAAAAAGCTTTCAACGAAATTTTATATAAATAATTTTATCACCTTCCAGATATCTATTTATTTATTTTAAGTATAGTTATTGTCCGTATAAATAAAACTTAATAAAAATTTCGAAAGTTCCTAAAATTTTATAATTTCAATCCATTTTTTATACTGATTTTACATTTATTGGTGATATTATACTACTTCTTTTCTCTTACCTCTTAAAACTGTTTAAATTTAGAAAATCACACGAAAATGGGGAACTATACAATTACAATAATGTTAATAAACTAGTTTTCAACGAAATTTTATATAAATAATTTTATCACCTTCCATATATCTATTTATTTAATTTAAGTATAATTATTGTTCGTGTAAACAAATGTAATAAAAATTTCGAAAGTGCCTAAAATTTTATGTTTTCAATCCCTTTTTATACTGATTTTTTATTTTTTGGTGATATTACTCTACTTATTTTGTGCTTACCTCTTAAAACTGCATTAAATTTAGAAAATCACACGAAAATGGGAAACTACACAATTATAATAATGTTAATAAACAAATTTTCAACGAAATTTTATATAAATAATTTTATCACCTTCCAGATATCCATTTATTTATTTCAAGTATAGTTATTGTTCGTGTAAACAAAACTTAATAAAAATTTCGAAAGTGCCTAAAATTTTATATTTTCAATCCCTTTTTTATACTGATTTTACATTTTTTGGTAATATCACTCTACTTCTTTTTGCTTACATCTTAAAACTGCATCAAATTTAGAAAATCACACGAAAATGGGAAACTACACAATTATAATAATGTTAATAAACAAATTTTCAACGAAATTTTATATAAATAATTTTATCACCTTCTAGATATCCATTTATTTATTTTAAGTATAGTTACTGTTCGTGTAAACAAAACTTAATAAAAATTTCGAAAGTGCCTAAAATTTTGTATTTTCTATCCCTTTTTTATACTGATTTTACATTTTTGGTAATATCACTACTACTTTTTGCTTACCTCTTAAAACTGCATTAAATTTAGAAAATCACACGAAAGAGGCATATATTTATAGTGAATATTTGATATTCGTATACAAATTATAGAAAAGTGAATACGTTTTAAAATTCATTTTGATGTCAGTCACACGTCAATTTGAGTATTATTTTAAGACATTTGACCAAACATTTTGATTCCTTATCCTACAGACCTGCTAGGAAACCTCGTTTTTACCCCGAATATAAAAAAGAAACGACAGATTTTCGGCCGGAAATGTTAAAACTGGACAGTACAACAATGAAGTGTGGCTTTATTTTTATTTTATTCATTTATTTATTTATTTATTATTATTTTTTTTGATGAGTCAAGTGTCTAGCAATTTTATGTTCGTGTTAGAAATGTTAATCGCCCAATGGAAAAGCGATATGAAGAAATATATACAAGCCCAACAGTAAAGTACACTAAATGGCCATTGATGAGCGTCCATTTCCGATTTTAGACATTTTCTCTAATATCTAGGAAAATACATGCGAAATTATCCCGAAGCTCTTAGTATATAAATATACAATACAAGTCATACGTTTCCGGGAAGATTTTTTCTCGGATCCCCGTAGGGAACCGTCAACAAATTAAAAAAAGGATGAATTTCTTTTGGATAACCCTGTCAAAACTAATATAGAAAAAGTGCTCGAACTCTAGATTATGATTAAGTGGCTTATTGTAATAAACTGTGTTCATTTTTATGCGAATATCATGTATACTCGTAGAGAAATTAAGGTTTTTATAAAAATAGTCCCAAATTTTGCCAAGTAAAGTAACATTCTTTTCTGAAAATACGACAAATGCTATTGCACAGAATACCCTGTAATTAGAATTAAAAAATAACAAAAATTGTATGAAAAATGAGTAGGTTTACTAAATAATTTTTTACTGCTCATGCGTCAACAACACCAAAATTTCATTTGCATATTATGTTAGCTAAACCTATTGAGCAACTTTTGTGAAAGTCGCGAAATCAAAGCTTGAAAATTCTGAAAATAATCGTCAATAGAATAAATTGAAAATCCTTTATTCACAAAATGATGCGAAAACAAGAAGGATTTTATCCAAATGTAGTAGTACGTCCAATATTGTGTATTCTATAGTGACAATAATCAATGAATATATGGATACAACACCTCTTATTTTTGTTTCTTTTTCGGAATAACGGATCTTTAACTCATTATATTGACGATTATTTTCAGAATTTTCAAGCTATGATTTCGCGACTTTCACAAAAGTTGCCCTATACATTTAACATAATTTGCAAATGACATTTTGATATCGTTGACGCATGTGCAGTAAAAAATTAGTTAGTAAACCTACTCATTTTTCATACAATTTTTATTATTTTTTAATTATAATTACTGAGTGCAATGTTATTTGTCATATTTTCAGAAAAGAATGTTACTTTATATTAAGAACTCTGCAAATTATAAACGAAAAACTTGGCAAAATTTGGGACCGTTTTTATAAACATCATAATTTCTCTACGAGTATGCATGCTATATACATAAAATGAACACAGTTCATTACAATAAGCTCCTTAATCATAATCTAGAGTTTGGGCGCTTTTTCTACTTTATTTTTGACAGGGTTATCAAAAAGATATTCATTCTTTTATAATTTGTTGACGGTCCTCTATGGAGTTACGGGGAAAAAAATCTTCACGGAAATGTATGACTTGTACTATTATATTTATACACTAAGAGTTTCGGGATAATTCCTTGTGTATGTATCTAGATATTTAACAAAATGTCTAAAATCGCAAGTGGACGCTCATCAATAGCCATGTAATGTATTGTTCAATCCAGATGGCATGGGATGATCTGTGCTTGGTACTTTGTTCTGTATTTTCTCCCGCCTAAAACTACTATGAATTGAAGTCCTTACCTTAATTTGTTATGATATAAGTTGAAATTTTACATATTTAATCATCGATATTTCATTTTCATGTATAATGGTGTTTCGTGTTAAAGATGTTTCATTCGCTAGGTAAAAGTCTAGATTTGAACTCAATAAAGAATATGTGATGTAATTTGAAAAATAAAGTGGCACAAAATCAACTGCTGTTGAACTTGTGCACGTCATAAAGTATGTCTGATATACAGAGGTTTCTCAAGCCTACTGCCAGTCTCTGATTTATAGTATAATGAATAGGATTTAAGCAGCGATTGAAAACAAAGAAGGTTCTATAAAATATTAATTTAATTTCAGTTCTCCATTAAAAATGCATGCTTTAAATTGATTTTTAAAAATATTTTTTAAATTATTTGAATAAGAAGTTTTCGAGTTACTTTTTAATAGTAGTCGATTAATAATTTAACGACTGACTAGTATGACACGTTTAACAGTAAATTTAAATTGCTATTTTCAATATACAGATGCTATTTAAAAAGTAACTTATTTAGCTATAATCTATGTTATTTATACCTGTGTTATATATTACCAATGACTCTATATTAGCAATTTGTTTTGTTTTAACGCAGCATCATCGTAAAGTTTTTATGTTTTACCTTGTTTACGAGATAAATATAAGATTAAGTAGAATAATTACATCCATATATCCTGCATTGTATATGCATGTCTGATTTTAAAAAATGGCTAAAAATGACGTAAAATACTTTTAAAAAACGAGTAGTTAAACAAATTGAATTCGTTTCAAAACAATCGATTTATCAATAACGGATGGAAATTATAACATTTTGCGGAGAAAGTGAACTGTATTTCAGACAAAAGAAAATTTCCAGACGTCTGTTAATCAGCTTAATGGATATTTAAAAGTTCTCAACTTTAGAAACCAGATGATTGCGTTAGAGAAAACGAGATTGATGTATGGCTGAATATATTGGTCCATAGTCGTAAATAGTGTTTTCAAGCCAAAGAAAGGATAAGTGAAAGGCTCACTAATATGTTTCTATATAAGTAGAAAAGGGAAGAAAATAACTTCATTTCATTTTATCATTTCATTCCTGATTCAATATACTATCTTATGAAAATATGTGGATTGGAGAACAGATAAAGAATGTTTTAAATTGATTTTTTTATAAATAAGTTTAAAATTATATAGGTAGGAAAATTTGAAATTTATTTAAATAAATAGCACAAATTGTGATAAATTGCAAGTGACCAAAATTTACAGATAAGTATTTATTTATAAATGGCTAAAAATTTTCTTAGAAAATAACGTAAATATGTCCTTGCGGCAAACGCGTGTTTTAAATAAAAAATACACGAACATAATTTAAATAAAATATACACGATAATAAAACATTCACGATTGTCTAATAATTGTTATTAAAAAGATTATTACAAGGAAAAAAGGAAATTCTTTTGTATATGTATAAAAAATGAAAGCAGTAAAATTATAAAAGATTTCAAAGCAACAAAACAATAACTAAAGTATTTATGCGTTAGAATATAAAATATTATATTTAAAAATTTAAATAAGAATATATAAAAAAAGGATAAATGCGATAAATTACAAGTAAGGACAAATTACATATAAATATTTATTTATAAATTATTTTAAATCTTCTTAAAAAATAATATAACTGGATCTTTACAACATAAACGTGTTTAAAATAAAAATAAGTGTAAAAATTGTTACTAAAAATCCATTGCAGAAAAAAAGGGAATTCTTTTTCAGCTCAAAAGACAATGTGAGCTATCAATATAAAAAAGCTAGACTGACAAAAGAGATAAAAAATACAGCTTTTTTCTATGGAGAAATACAGTAGTCATAATACTCGAGCAGTATTATCGAAATACTCAGTCACAAAATTGGCTAAGATCCAAACGTTTTCCCGAAGAAAATAAAAATGTGCATTACATAAAAATAGCAAAACAGTAAAGTTATAAAACAGTTTCAAAGCAACAAAAAACTAATAAAGTGTCAAAATGCAATAAATATTAAATTCTGAAAACGAAAAAAGAATGTTAAACAAATAAAAATACATTTTTTTTTCGAATGCGCTTTTTCAGCATTCTTAGTTTAACTCAAGGAAATTACCAAAATACAAATACCGTTTACACTTATTTTCATTACTTCTATCTTAGATCTCAACAAATTATAACACAAAATTAACAAATCTCATACATATACATAATACTATTGAAGACTAGTTAAACGAAAATTCAAAAAATTTAAAAATTGGGATTGATTTTTTGAATGTCGAGTAATGTATATATATATATATATATATATATATATATATATATATATATATTATTTATTTATTTTTAATATTGCATTTCTATATTTATGATAATGACGTCGTCTTGTGATATAAAATAATGCCTTAAATCGGTATAAAAAAACAAAAATATATGAATATCGGCACTATCATACGAATGCAGTTAACTACAGTTCTTTAATATTAATTTTACTAGTAAAGAGTAGGGGAAATTTAACGACGCCGTTAAGGAGTTAAACAACTCTGTACATTTTTTAAACAAGTTATTTTTGACATGAGTTTGGCAATGGATGTCTTCATAAATGTTGTCTTTAAACACCTGTATTCATTTAGACAATTTAACATTTTTACACTTAATTAAAAAGAGTAAATGAATTAAGGAAATTCTTTAAACTAAATATTTATATGGTTTTGGTTTTGATTAAAAGTATAAGATGCGCGAAATGGCTTATTGGTTAAATTTATGCTTTCAAGAACAAAATTTTGTAAAAAGAACATTTCTTACTTTTCAAGAACTTCATAATATTGAAATCATAGCGCTCATAAATTTCTATAAATTTGGAAGAGATAGCTTCATAAATTATGCCTGTGGAATATTTAAATTTACCAAAATTTCCCTAAATACCTTACATATATTGTAGATATAACATTGGAAACCGTGCATGAATTCTCGAAACTCCATCTATTATATGCGTAAAGCCAGCACTATTAAAATATCATTTCTCTTTGAGTTTGACATTTGATATAAGATTGCTTAAATCATATTTTGAGAATAACTGGACCCAAATGTCAGGAGTGCATTATCGTTAACCTAATCTCACATATCTCTATTATTAATGAAGCCAATTCATAATGTAGCATATCTACAATCTACTCGCATATGGAAATGAATCTCTAGAAAATATCTCTGTATGTAAAAAAGAAGTTAATTTATAAAGGTTTTGCATTGAGAGAAATTGTTCGCATTGGGAGATATTTCAAACTGGCAGAAAAGGTTTTTAATGGTGCTAAGAAAGAATAAATTTTTGGATATCGAAAAGTCTTTTAAATTAGACAATTAATAAATCCAAAAATAGTACCTTCATAAACACGCCATAGAAATATACAAAAGTTAGAAAATTCTAAACACTTGAATCTTTCCTTAACATGCAAATCACGTACTAAAGAGAACAGAAATAAGACTGATAAAAGAGAAAAAGAGAATAGACAAAATAGGAGTGATGAACTAAAAGAAAAAACACAGAAAAGGGAAAGCAACCTTTCTAAAACATATTGACACAAGACGTGTATTATAAACATAAAAAGCTTTTTTAACTTTTTAAAATTTATTCTATTCAAATTCCAATCTCTCTTGCTCTTAGATTTAAAATGCAAAGTTATGAAACTTGGTAAATGTATTAATTTATGTACTAAGTTTATATGAAATGTGTTAATCCAGCACTGATGAAATGAATAAATATATACCTGTAATTCTTGGAATTTTTTGTAAAAATTACTCTATTGGTGTTGGATTCGCTTTCGTTTAGTATCTGCCTCAAAGTTCCCAGAAATTCCTATATTGTACTGCGGTTGCAGCCTTGTCAACACATGAGAGTGAAAAGGGCTAAGCTTATGTCTTCGAAGTAGATTACGGGCAAAGAATTAGTCAACGCGTATAGTCAATAACTCTGATTCTATTCTGGCTTGAATACTTTTCACTCTGTTGGCTGTACGTTTTTTAAGCAATTAAATTTGTACCATTATTTGAAATCAAGGCGTGGGAAATTTGGCATTAAAATTTCCAAGAGTTACATTAGAATCACTTTTATTTTGTGTTTGTCCCAAAATTAATAGATCACAGAAATTATTCCATATTGTGCTGCAGTTGCAGCCTTGTCAACATATGAGAGTGAGAATGGCTAAGCTTGGGTCGTCCAAGTAGATTACTGACAAAGCATTAGTCAATACGTATAGTCAATAACTCTGATTCTATTCCATCTTGAACACTTTTTCACTCTGTTGCCTGTACGTTTTTTAAGCAATCAAATTTGTAACATTATCTGAATTCAAAGTGTGGAAAATTTGGTATTAAAATTTCCAAGAGTTACATGCATAAGTTTATTCACGTTATTGGATTCACTTTCGTTTCGTGTTTATCTCAAAGTTGTTGTTTCACAGAAAATATTGCATATTGGGCTGTGACTGCATCCTTGCCAATGCATGAGAGCGAGTAGAAGTTAAACTTGAATCGTCCAGCTAGCTTATATGGGAACCACGTTTGGTGTTGCTCGCATCTAGCATTGAGACTTGGTGCATTTTAAAAACCTACATAAAGAAGTTTGAGTATTGAAAAAAAAAATTATATTAGTCATATTTTTTGGTTTTGTAGCAGCATAACTTTCTGAAAATACTATTTTCAAGACCACTTGTCAAATTAATAACATGCTTTTTATTTATATTTTTTAAAGAAAATATTTAAAAAAACAAGTATTTATGATCAATATTGGATTTATTGTTATTTAAAGCATTCTCCATCAAGAACAATACACTTTTGCATGCGTTTGAACCAATTTTCGAAGCACTGTTTTCACTCCTATGGAGGTAACTCCAAACATGCGTTTTGAGCGCAACAACTACTTCTTCGGGTATCGAAAATCGTTATCCATGTATTTTATTTTTGATGTATGGGAATAAAAATTATTTATTGGGTGACAAATCAGGGCTGTACGGCTGATGACCCACCAATTCAATGTTTTGGCCTTTAATAAATTCCTTAGTTTGAACCCAGTGTGAGAGTTCGAGAGTGTGAGAGCTCGCATTGTGATGATAAAAAAATATCCTCCTGTTTTGCTTTTTTTGGAGACTTGTGGCAAATGAATGGAGTACCATCCAGAATTGGCTATCCTGAGTTGCTCTAATGCCACTGTCGCCAAGTGACTGGTAATAATGAAGAAACAGGCAATCATTTGCTTTGATGTGCTTCTTTCCCGAGCAACTTTTGATGGCTTCGGCTCATCGTTGAAGACCCATACAGTCAATTGCTGTTTTGTTTCCGGCTCCTACGAATAAATCCATAACTCGTCTCTCCTGTGTAGATGCTATACACAGTTTTTGATGAATTTTGAACATATTTGTTCAATATTTTTTTTTCACAACTCGACACAAGCCTTTTTTGTGTGTTTGTCAGATTACGCAAGATCCAACGCGAACAAATATTTTTAATGTCCAATTTTCATACAATATCTTATTGATGCCTATCATATTAATGTCCAAAGATTCTTCAATCTCACGGTATGTCACATGATGGTCTTGATTTATCCGTTCAGGCCCAGCACTTGCCAATCCACGACGAATCTTGTGAAAAATCATCTCACGAAAATGTTCATGAGTCATTTTCATTTTTTGCATAAGATGAATTTTTCAATTTACTATAAATAACACAAATCAAGCTAAAATGGCAAATAGTTCTGAAGAATTTGTGGTTCTTTCAACTAAAATCGTCGGCAGTCACCTAGTAATACTTCCTGTTGCCAAGGCCAGAAATATAAATAACAACCCTCGTAATAAATATAAAATATTGAAAAAATTAAAAATTTCTTCATAAAGCTACGAATTTGGTTTTGAAAAATTCTGACATTATATTAACATTTTTGCCCGGAGACAAATATATTCAAAAGTAGAATTTTCCGGCAATCCTAGCCGAATGTCGTAATCAACACATAAGACAAACGAAAACTTCGTCCGACCATATTTGGCGAATTAACTCACGTTTGGCTTGAAATAAATAAATAAAAATCCAATTATAAAAAATCAAAGTACAAAAAAAGTATAAAATATAATTTTAACAAAGAATTGTTATTGGTTCTCTAACGTTAATATATAAGGTTAAATGCACTAGGTCTCGATGGAAGGTGCAAGCAACACCAATAGTGGTTCCCTTGTTAGAGGAATAGCTTTAATGCGTAAAGTGATTGACCCTGGTTGGATTTCAGACTTGGACACTTGTTTACTGTACTGGCTGTACGTCTTTTATGTAGTTAAATTCAAAATGGTGTTACACTATAATCCAGATGATGTATAAAAGGGAAAAGAATAATTGAAAAGCTCTTTTTAAAGCATTAAGGGAATTGAAACATTACTAATTTCTTTTAAAATTATTTATGGCTTTTATACATCAGTCTATAAATAAAGTATTGCGAATGCCAACTAATTGTTGTATTCAAGTAATTTTATATAAAAAATAAGGTAAGTCATGGTTGACAAAGACATACTTTTTGATAACCTTATTAAAAGAAATTACATTTTTGCAGTTTCTCCTTTAATTTTTTTCACCCAGGTATTTTTTATGAGTTAGCTAATCTGACATCGTGAAATTTCAGTACGGTGAAATATTTAATTTTTTATGCGAGAATAAATTCTTGCATATTTCTTTTTCGAAAAGTATTCTCTTTCATACTTACTCTTGACATTTTATCAACAGAAATTTCGGGCAAAATATTTTTAATATAAAGGTATTAAAATATTTTTGCTAGTTTCTTTTTCAGTTTCTCTTTCTTTAAAAATTATTTATGAATGCAGATTTCTCTAAGCGAAATATTGAATAAATATCAAAATTTAAAACTGAGAATTTATTATATTGTAACAGTTCTAAAAGGCTAATTTTTTTACCTGTTTTCTTTTCGCCAGTATGTAAAAAGTTTTTCGATATGAATCTGGGAAAGTTTTTCATGATCACCGATGTAACCAAAAAGTAATACAGGAAACAAACATGAGTTTTTGCCATAACCAATTAAAAATATATTTAAATAAGATTTCTTTTAATAATAGGGTTTAAAAAGAGGCTTGTTTAAAACTGTACAGTTTATGTTTAGGGTTCTCAAACAGATTCAATAAAAACATTTAATATATATATGTATGATAATTTAATTATTCTAATTTTTAATTTTTAAACGAAGAAATTAATTTCACATTAACTTTTCCCATATGTTTTAAAGATTATTTGGGATTTACCTGCTAATGCGGTGATTAAAAACTTACTAAAATATTGCTTGTGTTCGGAGTACTCTCTCTCTTTTTAAAAATAAATATATACAGACATTTTTAGTTTAATTGCAATATAGAGCGAGGAAAAACCACAATATCTTAAAAATATTTTATAACTAGCGGCCTTCGCCCGCTACGCTGGTCGGTTTATCTAAAGAAATCTTGAAGAAGTAGTTAGATAAGGTTCAGACATACATTAAAAAAAAAAAAAAAAAAGCAAGTCGATCATTCAAAAAACGTTGGGAAATATCAAATATTTACTGTAATTTTTTAAGAAAAACAAAGTTTCGAAAAAAAAAATTAAATCGAAAAAAAAATTACACTGACATATTAATGCAAGGAAATTTTCCCAGAGAGAAAATTCGCCTTGAATACAATATTTCAAATTCTTTTAATTGCTTATAGGCGTTAATGCCAACATAGTGAAAAAAAATTCCATGCTGGGAATCGAACCCGGGCCATCAGTATGGCGCACTGACGTTCTACCGACTAAACCACATGGAACGACAGCCAGCTTGAAACTTTCTCATACTTAAGTAGACTGGCGAAAACATAACGATAGCGTGTTTTAAAATCGCACAGTGACATCTATTGGATTTTATATGTACTAAAAAACGTTATGTACTAAAAAACGTGAGCAGCGCACCTAATAGTTTCTTTTGTTTCTTTTTGTTACTTTTTTGTCTGTTGTCCGATTTTGATGAAACAAAGCCTATACACTGCCCGGGAGTGTGCATTCTTCATTAGTGAAAACCGCATAAAAATCCATTCAGTAGTTACGAAGATAACCTCGAACAAACAGACAGACAGACAGACAAAAAATTCAAAAAAAAATTTTTTGTGTTTCATTGGTTTTCTTTTATCGCCCTGACTCCATTTTTGTCAATTATCTTCAATGTACAGACACACCGGGTCCTACTGTTTTATTATATGTATAGATTTCTTTTAAATTGTGGATTTTTCGCCATTTTTCAGCAAAATTTCATGTTTTTGCTAAATATTTACTAAACTAACATATAAAAACTAAATATTTTTTCAATTTAAATTCTACCATTTATTAATATTAATATTATATTTATCTGTGTCCTGAACTGAAAGTTTCAGAATATCTCACAAATTAACTAAAATATTGTAAAATAAGTTAATAAATACACATTTTTAATAAAAATTATCATTTCTTCATATGAATAGCCACAATGTAAAAAAAAAAAAAAAAAAAAAAAAATCTCTATTTTACAACAAAAGATGCTGGTACCCATCCGGCCAAGACAGTTACTGTAAAGTTTACGATCTTCTATTATTAAGAATGCTGTAAATTATTTTAAATCTATAGATAGTCAAATTTATATTGGCTGCTTGGTGCATGTTACATAAATATATCGAATATATCTTGAATTGTAGCTTGAATTCATTTTCAAAGTATCGGTGCTGAAAAAAAATGACAAAATAAAGCACGGAAAAGTACGTTTTATTTTACAAGAAAGGTGCTAGCACTCTGACTACCAACTTAGTTGCTGTGAAATTTACAAGTTGCTGTTTTTAAGAGTGCTGTAAAATTTCTCAAGTATGGATAAATTTTCGTTTCTATTGCCTACATAATGTACGTGTCAGAAAAAAATCGATTTTTTTTATTTACTTATTGTTTCAATTCAATATCATAATATTGGTGCTTGAAAAATGACATCATATAATATGAAAAAATTCCTTTTTTTCTGCGTGTAAAATAGTTACTTTATCAACTAAAGTTTTGATCCTAGCAGCTCAAAACATACTGAACATATGGAAAGCATTTTGATTAATTTTCATTGAAAAATATATTACAAATATTTTATGTAATGAAATTTATTGCATATGAAATAACATAAAATTAATTTTACTGAAATTGCATTTAAAGATTTCTAAGTTTTAAAAGTATTCTAAAAGTATTAATTAAAGCTTATTGGTGTTTTTGCATAAAAACTTAAGTGAGTCATATACGTTACATTTTTTTTTTCTGATTGATAGTTTTTAACTTTTCTGTTTGATTCTGAAATTTAGCTCTTTACTTATGGTTTATTAAATTAACCATGACTGCTCTTCTTTAAATTACGAATAAAAGCATATTTCAAAATATTGGAAGTACTTTTGATATCGTTCTAGAAATACGGAATTTTAAAAAATATGGCCTAATCTCAGTTCCAATGATGCCGAATTTTCAAATATTCCCATATAAAATCTACTTGGTGAGCCGTTTGTATTTGAAAGTGTTAGGACACGGAAAAACAAATCAAAATTATAAACATTTTCAACATTGTCGGAAAATTTAAAAAAATTAAAAATCATTTCCTAGGTAAATATATATAGGACAGTTGCACCATAAAATTTAACTAATAATAACACATTGCTCAGTGGTGCACAAAACAGGAATTTTAATATACATTAGTACATATTAAAATAAAATAAAACATTCAACGTTTCTCGCCGTCTTCTGCGGATAAATTATCCTACAATATACCAATAATTTATCCTACAATATACCAAAAATATGGCATAACATCATAAAACCTTAAAATTTTTATTTCCTTGCAATATTTCAATTTTTATTCATGTGTAATTGGCAACATTTTTTAAAATTTTAATTCATTTAGTTTTTAATTTAGTAGAAATATTATCTCTCGAACAAGATGCAAACGTAGTCCTTCCATTTCATATTTTCCTGAAGACGCCCGCAGAAGATGGCGCGAAACGTTGAAAGTTTTATTTTATTTTAATATGTACTAATGTATATTAAAATTCCTGTTTTGTGCACCACTGAGCAATGTGTTATTATTAATCATTTCATAGGTTTTCAATCGTTATAAGTTTGTATGACAACACTTTATTTTAAGAAGGCGATGAATGATATCTAAGTAAGTAATTCGATAAACGCATAACATTTTTTGAAAATCACTTTCAGCAATAACCACCAAGACTTCGAAAAATACGAGAGTTCTTTTTAGAAGCGTTGTGTATTATGTACATATTTGAACCTGGAATATTCAGTATGCCAAAATTTAATTCATTTAAGAAAAGTATAAAGTTGTTTAACATTTCACTTCAGCAATTTCATCCATTGTCAAGTAGGTTTTATATTCGTACATATAAGTATTAATATCATATTAGTATTTATATTATTATATTATTTTAAAGAGTTTATATTTATACTAGGTCTACACAAAGTAATATTTAAAAAAAAGTTCAAAATACATACTGCAATTGAATGCAAGTTTTCAACAATTATTTTGCACAGAAAGCACTGTAACCGATTTTTTTCAATTCCTAGATGGGAACAATAAATCTATGCACACTATATTTAATACATTAAAGTGCAATCCGTACAGAATAAGTTTTGGCATGCTTGAAATAATATAACATCATAAAAATTCAGTAAATTGTTTTTTCTCCAAAGACCGTATTATATTTGTTTGTTTGAGTTCTTTTGTAAGCGAAATATAAATGTTGTGCACTTCATTTTCAATCCAAACGTGTCATTTTGGAACTCAATAATTTATGTAAATTGCACGGAAATATAAATATGTTTAGGTGAATTTTTTACTGAGAGACGGCCAGACAGCAGACGGAAAACAAACTTAATTTATATGATACCGAATAATCTATGATGAAAAGTGTTTAAAATGTTTATTGATCGATTTCTACTATTTTTTTTACGTCTCTTTTTTTTATTTATTTGCCGATGTGAATTTTTAAGACTATGTAATACTTAAATATGTGAAAATAAATTGCAGTATGATTTCTATTTAAAATATATTCACATTTCCTCGGGATATTTTTTCAATAGTAATTTTTGAAGTAATATTTCTGATAAATAGGCATTAAAACATTTTTGTTAGTATCTTTTTCAGTTAATATTTCTTACATAAAACTTATGAATACACATTTTGATATATTTTTTAAGACAAAAATTATAATTTTGTATTCTTTACTCAGAAGCTATTTTGAAACAAATATTTTTCTACCAGTTTCCGTGTTGCTTGTACATTAAAAATGTTTCAGTAAAAGTGCGGAAGGTTGATACATAAAAATTGTCATAAACAAAAAGATAATACGGGAAACAAAATATGTTTTTGCCGCTACTTTTACTTGAATGTCTTTTGAAGTAGAAAATTATTTTTTTGTCATTTTCAATGCAGTTTAAAAGAAATAGTAGTATAAAAGTTTAGAATAATCATAAGCTTATATATATATATCTATATATATATATATATATATATTTGGGTTGGGGGGTAATTTGAAAGAATACAGTAATTTTAATGTGTACAGTAAATCTACACTAAGAATCGCATTTTTTTTTATGGAAAATTAAAAAATATGTATTATATTGGAGGACCCCAGAAGCCAGGGAATATAAGTGAAAAAATAAAGATTTGAAGTAAATTGAGTTTTAATTTTGACATGAATAGTAATTGACATAATTAAAATATGAAACGGGGGCTTTTTTTCAGTCTTTGTACTTATATTTTAATATTTGTAAATGAAGTGTGGAGTACAGTATTTTTTAGAATTTCGTTCATATAATGAAATATATTCGTCTCAGTCCCCTGTCTTTCCGTCCGTCACGGAGTCCGTAACAAAAACTCAGTAAGTCTGGAATTTCAAATTTTGAGTACTTGGAGCTGAATACCGTGTCACACAAAAAATCATAAAATTTTGAAAAAGTCTAGTTTTTTTAATAAAATTAATTTTTTCAATGTCATTTGCTCATTTTTACGGTTTAAATTAAAAAGGAGTCTCAAGATGAAAGAGTTGAGTGTAGACATCATAACTTAGAGATAAAGCATCTCACTAAAAAACTGAAGGTCCTGAGCTGGAGCCCTGGTGCTGGAAGTTGAAATGTTTATATTAAGATGGATTTAATTGAAAGAAATTTCATATTTATATTATTTGGTTTCCTTCATCTGACATTCATAATATTTTTTGGAATTCAATTTTTTTCTGTTTTAAAAAGTGTTCTGATTTTATAATGATTCCGCATTTTGAAATTGATTTTACTACTATCTATGTAAGAATTTAATAATTATTAATTAATAATTTTAATTTATTAACTAAATGATGAATTGTTCTGAAAGAAATAGTAAATAAAACCCCCTGTGTGATCTGCAATCACACTTACCCACTTATTTTTATTTAAGTAGTAAGTAAAGAGTAAATGAGATTAAAGAAGTAATTGTTTAAATAGCTTATGCAGTAGACCTTTAAAATGCAAAATACAACTAAGAAATCACTTGTATATCTCTATCTCTAAAGAAAAATTAACTATTTCCAGATAGCCTGTTTTTTCAATTTTGTCAGTTATACCCCTTGGCTTCTGGGGTCCTCATTTTTTATTCGAATATCTGGATTTGTATAACAATATTAAATTTATAAGTTCATTTTATAGCCGTTTACATGTTTTACTTATTTCGTAATTCATCTGCACATGCTGGAATTAAAATTCATATCTATGACATATAATTTGTAACTCTCTATCATTTGTTAATTTCACTTTTTTGTTCTTCTTTTCTCATTACACACATTGGAAATTATTGGAAATGTAAATCTATCAAAAATTCTACATTATATAAAAAGAAAAAACTTCATATTGACTGAGGCAATGCTTCAATTACTGAATTTTACTTTATAGAAAATTTTACAACTTTTATACTTCACGCAATTTTAATGTTTAAACCGTTGATTAGACAGAAATTTACATTACATATATATTATTTGGAAGTTTACTGATTTTTTGTGAATTTTGAAATAATTTTCAAGAATGATTTTTTAAAATCTTTTTTGCGTGTAGCTTGACTGTCGAATGTTAGTCTGTTTCCTCTTAAGACTATAGTAATAGTTCAATGTATATTTCTTACGAATATTCGATAATAAAATTAATACTTTATCATTAATTAACTAAATAAATGAGTTAAAATACTACTGTAACAAAAATTTAAGATATTTAATCAATCTACCTGCTTGAACATTTAAAAAATCGGAATTGAAAAGTCGTCTGTATTAGTGAAATCTTTTGCGATTTTTACCGATATTAATTTCCGGTACGTGTGCGTAATACGAAACTGTCGCTTTTAATAAATTTCATAACTTTCTTTGTCTAGATAATTAATATTTTCTTTTATAACATGATTTTTCGTGGTGCTAGTTGACATCTAAAAAAATTCTATTAGAGTTACGTACTTTTGTTTTCGCCACCATTTGAAAATGCTGTTTTTCTAATAATTAGTTTCTCTTTATTATTCTCCAAACTGAGCAAAAACAAAACTAAAAAAACATTAGCAGAATACAAGTATTTTATTAAATAAAAATTGAATGGATAAATTATATAAAAGAAAATATCAAATGAAATGGAAATGTTATGAAATGTAAATTGCTTACTCATGATCTGTCTTTTCTAAAATAAAGTATTATATTACATATAATTTTCTATTGATTTTCATTGTAGTGCTATAATAATAATAAAAATATAAAGATTTGAGTTTTTCCATTTTCTAAAATTGTATTGTATTCAATAATTTTGAATACAGTATAATTACATTATCATACGACTTGTTCCCAATTTTCCTAATGTGAATTATCTAGAAGTTTTTTTTAATAGAATCATTAGCCGCGTGATGATGTTGAATTTTCTATTAGTGAATTATGAAATCCTTCATGTAAATTAACTATTAAATTAATTAACTAAATTATCTATGTAAATACATAGATAATAGTAATCGTTTCTTATCATTGATAGTTAAAAACGCTTTAAAAATTTTAGCGAATACGTGTGAGAATTTTTTAATTAAGAATTTAATTTGCCTCTGGTTCTGCCAGCTTGCAGTGATTAATAGGTGTGATATAACCACCAAAGTAACTGGAAAGATCCATACATGATAGGTATATCAATTCTGTAGCATTTTTCTTAAAAAGAAATAATTTAGGCAGATATTTATTTTAGGCTTTAAATATGATTACTTTCATTAATTGTTTGATAAAGTAATATTTTTCGTATATTTTGGATTTCATGAAAAAAAAATTATATGTGTTTGCTTTCAACGGTGAATATAACTATACAGACCTAATTGGACCTATTTAAAATATGTTTTATTATTTTTCTATTACCTTTGTAGACATGAATAGTACATAAACAATTAAAGTTTATTTTAATCGATTGATAGTTTAATTGATATTTTTCCTTTTTTACAAAGAAGTTAGACCAGGTTAAGGAGTTGTAGATAATATAATGCAGTGCAATCAGCGCTGTGCCTTATATATGGATTTAAAATAAATCATACTACACCCCCTGCAATGACATGGTAAGAATTATAAGAAGGAATGTATACTTATCAGCTTATACATCTTAAACGTTAGAAATATTACATCGTTAGAATTAGGATTGTTTGAACCGTTCATGATTTTGTAATCTAACCCCACGATTAATCCAATATAGCGGACAATAAATATCAAATTGAACAGAAAATTTTTGTTATCATATTAAACTGGAAAGGATATTATATTACGAGTTATAACGTAAAGAGTGCATAAATAAATAATTTGTGCATTTTTGTGTGATGAAACCTAAACTACGGAAAATAAATTGCAATTACTCACTTGTATAAACTAAGATTTCAAGATTTTGTTTGCATATTTCTGTGCAGATAATCATTGGCCTTAATTCTGTTTCTAAATTTCTACACATAAGAAAGTGTATATAATAACTTTGCAAAGAATTCAATAACAAAATGTTCATTCCTAGAGGTGTTGCTCTAACGGATACGAGATTGGTGGTCGATTTGTAACACCAAATGAGCTGAATTATGTTCCGAATATTCGAGGGATTCTTATCTTTTGTGTTCCAAACTCTTAAATTATTTATGCATTGATCGCAAATTTTATTTTCTATATCGAATGTTTCGAATTAACTGCTTTTATATAATTATATTTTCTAGGTGCAATAAAACTGGGCCTATATCCCTCGAGGCCCTCACAAAATAATCCAAACGAAAGCAAAATAGGTGTAGTAAAGTTTTAAAAAAGTCCTTCTTTATATGCAAGATTAAAATGCCTGTTATGTCTGCGCTCTATTTACAAATTTTGTGCTTGTGCACATGAAAGGGAGAGATATTTATTGAAAACTGTAAACGATGTTAATTTCACGATGATTGCTTTTACAATTTCCGCGATTGACATAAGAAACGTTTACGGTGAAAAGTTCTCCAATCAGAGTATGAACTCACTCGTCAAATTTCTCATTTAGCGCGTACGCAGGAACAAACCCAAAAAATTACCATTATTTCTGAGACCTTATACTGTATTTTTCATTTATGTAAAATATTTTTTCTTCGCAACCTGCATCCAGTGTAATTTTCTTTTTTATTTACTACGTAATAATGCATCCACTAAATTTTGATTGCATTTAATATTTCATTAACCCCTTGGGGGGCAAAGCACTTCTATTTTTAAAAATGTCTAAATGTGTCAAAAGCACCAGAATTTAAAAACAAATTTATTTCAAAACAGATAAATAACTAAATTTTCTAAATATTTAAATATTTAGAATTCTATTTATTTTCTAAATATTTATATTCTAAATATTCTAAATATTTAAATTATTTTCTAAATAATTAAGCAATAAATTTTCTTCACGTTCTTGATAAAATTAAAATTTTCATTTCAAAATCCTGGTGTCAATGTGGCATTTCACAATTAAAATTAAGTGGGATCTATTTTATCCCACCGTCCTCCAAGGGGTTAAAAAAATAATAACAAATCAGTTTTTTATCTTTAGACTTTTTTTTATTTTGCTGCGTCATTTTAATATGAATCATTAGATAAAAATATTATAGATTTTTTCCCCTTAGAATCAGATGATCATTTGTACTTTATCGCATTCCTCAAGCTTCAACCAAATAAAGAAGAAACACATTCAATGTAATAAAATGTATTCTAAATTTTTTTTTTTTTTTTTTTTTTTTAAGAAATTGCGGATTAAACTAAATATGCAACGAAATATGTATGAGAAATTCGTGATGTATGGTCAAAATTTCCTTTTCACCCGATGCTTTTATATCATTAAAAATATATATTTAAGTAACCCACATAAGATTGAAACGTATTATAAGCTTTTTTTTTTTTTTACTAATTAGGGTTATTTCTCAGCATTTATGGTTATAACTTAAAAAAAATGGAAGTTGGAAATTAAAAAAAAATTATTTTCTATTTGCCTGGCATCGACTTAATTTAGGCCTTTTGTCTTTATTTCATTAAAATAACAAACAAAATAGAAGAATATTATAAGCCTTTTCTACTAGTTATTGTTATTTCATAGCATCTATAGTTATACTTAAAATAAACGATCAAGTGTGAGCACTACTCGCGCACAGTATTCCGTACAATAATAAATGAACTGGCAACTGTATTACTTAAAAATATTCATGGCTAAGAACATAAGACATTGTAAGAAATCTGTAGAAACGTAGAGTTATGTTCTATGCACTAAAAAAGAATGAATGTGTATATTCCATGAAAGTTTATAGAAATATGAAGCCTAAATAATATTGAATATTGCTATTCTGGTATAACAGCTTTATTAATCTTATCCTAATCTGTTGACGATGAACTTAATTTGATGATGACAATAAAAGTATTTAATATTTAAACTTCATTAGCCTTTGATAAAAATAAAATTACCGTAAGTAATAATCTTTTTTTTTACAGTGTCCCTGAAACCAAACATTTAAATTTAGCATTATGCTAAGCGCGCTTCAAAAGAAGATCGCAAAGTTTACCACGCCGTCTTTGTCCGTGCGGCATTTTCCAGACATGTTTTATAATTAACCTTTAAAGACAGGGGAGGCACATTGACACTCAATGCAAACTGCTCTCGAATCCCATTATATTTATGCCATTCATTCTAGATAAAATAGTATGTTTTTAAAAATTAGTATGTTTTTATACTGCTATTGGGCATTTCATTACACAAATACATTATTAAAATATAAGTTTTTATCTAGCTTTTAAAAACCAATGGTGCATTTAGAATGTCGCCCCTATCATCGTGTATGTCCAAACTGTTCGTATCTTTAAAAATTAATATTTCTTCTAATTATCAACTATTTTTTTAAATAATTATCAACAATGCATATATACTTCTGTTTCTATAGGCGATTCCAGCGCCCTCGACTTCTTTTCTGAATGACCACAAATTGAAATTCGTGTGCAATGGAGAAATGCGATTTTCTCTAAAACTATGCCATAGGGTTGGCTATAGTTTTCTTGTAATGTTTAAATTAACTTTTAGTATCTCTAATGTTTTCATAATTTTACTTCAATTAACTCAGTAACAGAAGGGAGGAGGCGGCTACATTTTTTGCATTATATTTTTGTCATTATCTCTGGAATATACCTAAAATTAAAAGAAATGAATTTTTGAGCCAGCGTTACGAAAGCTATCGCAAGATATCGCACTTGGTATAGAAAGATACAATTTTTTCCCCAACATATGAAACATATTTGTGTTTTATACATGTGTGTGAATATTTTATAATCTGTAAATATATGGGTCAATAGGCTTTATTACTTCCTCCAATTTTGGTTTTCATGCTCCATATAGTTTACAAGTAAAATTGCTGTGACAGACGAACAGACACAGGTGATCATATCATGGCTTTGTTTTTACTTTTTAAACACGGAACTCTAAAATAAAAGTTAAATCCTGGAATTATCATCCAAAAAATTAAGTTTTCTATTTGCCAGACGTTTTCATGCTTATTATATATATATGTATGTATATATATATATATATATATATATATACATATAATGCTCTAAAAGCTGAGATTTTTTAATAGAATTTCACGTAGCTATTGTCACGTGTTTTTATACTTTTTACAAAATGTCATTTGGATGTTTTATGCATTGCATTTGAGGATGCATTACGAGGAAAAATTTTGACTGTCTCATCTATTGTAATTGAATCCATTTTAATAACTGGAGTTTATCAAAAACAATAACCATTAATTTATTTCAATAATTAATAACATAATTTGCATAGAAAGATTTTAAATAAGATCTATAATGTAATTTTTTCGTTAAAATAGAATTTAAAAAGATCTATAAATGATGTAAAATTACAAATTAAATCGGAAATGTTTTACTGTTCTGATATTATTCATGATTATTCATGATTTCATGAAGCATATTATCCATGAAGTATCTATATAAATATTAAATCTGTATAATTTAAGTAAATTATACATATAACATACATTGTGCTAAAAATATAGCGTTAATTTCTTAGATCTTCTCAAGCTGCTATGTTTAATTTCCAATTGTTTAAAATTTGAGCTTTAAAAATTAATATTTGATTTTTTCTGGTTATGGTAATTTTCATTAATTTGTAAAATTGTGAATGCCTGGTGTTCAGCTTTCGATAATGTCTTCTGCGGCTGGATTAAAGAAATATGTTTTAGCACCAAAAATTTTATTTGGGAAAAGAAATTTAATCAATATGTACTTATATAAGTTAGTTTTCGTTAAAGAAAAGTTTTCATCAGAAGCTACATTTTTTTGACTGAGATTGTCAAATCTAATTTAGGCAGATCATACATTTAACGGACAAGCGACAAAAAAAAGTGAGCAAGAGAAATTTCATTTTGTTAATAAATCAAAAACAGGTTTGTTCATTAAAATTTCTCTCCTTCATTGCACTTTTTGTCGCTTGTTTGTTGAATGCGCCCTCTGCCTAAGACTGATTCAAACCATTCAAGTGGGGAAGTCTGGTCCTTTTTTACTGAAATATGAGAAATATACATATGTTTAAAATAATTTAGTACTTTTTTAAAATTATTGACGTTGTAAAAAAGATAAAATTTATAACAACTTGATTACATGTTGAGATATTATTGTATGTCAAACAAAAATTTCGAGAATTTTATTTTAAAGTGGATTAGACAACTCCACTTTTGTCTAAATCATCATAATTGAGGTACTTGATATTTTACTATTGTAGACTTACAAGATTTATTAAGGCTTCAGACTTACTACGATTTTAAAATTTTACCTTTCACAAAAATGGACATTTTTTCTCAATGATTCACCTCTAAAGTCATAAAGGCTATCTAATCTTAAAATAACCTATCCCATGCCTCTCTTTTGTTTCATATTTTTTCTCTGCAAAAATATTGTATTTTAAAAGTCTAATAATGAATAAAAAAATTTTATACATTTTTACATTCTTTGAAAAAATTAATTCTCTCTTTTGAGAAAAATTCCCCTTCTGCAGCGTCCGTTCAATATGGGTAAAAAACGGAAAAAATGAGTTTATTTTTCAATGTCTGGAAGTCATATTTATCACATATGGCAACCCGCCAACTCACACCTAATATAGGGAAAATCGATTAAATATAACTAAACGTAATCCATAAAACTATTTATTTAGGAGACACTTTAAATTTGTTCTTTTGTTATTAAACATTTTGTGTTACTCCGCTGTTCAAATTGAAAAAAAGTTTATGCCTGAGACATTAAAAAGGAGAAAAATTTAAAGTAATAGAAACTTGGAAGTTTCAGTGGTACAGTTCTGAATAATGAAATATGTTTAGATGATTACTGTATAAATAATGATGAAAAATGAGTTAAAGAATGTATCTTTTTAAACTCTTTTATAAAAGTATTTGTCTTATAGATTATTATTATTTTTTCTTCGAAGGGTTCCGTATCATGTTCTAGTTGGCACGTGTGGCGAAAGCATCCAAAATGTCGTGAATAGTCCTTTGTAGCTTCATACGAAAATTTTCAAAGTTGAACACAAATTTTTCAAAGTCAAATTGAGCTTTTAAAATATTTATAAACACATATTTATTTAATAAACGGGTACTTTTCGGTTATCCTGGTGGCTAGTGTTACATAATACACATATGTGACTATATAGAACAAATAATAAAAAAAATTCTCATTTAGTATTTCCAAATTCTTATAACATATAACTGTGTCCTGTCTTTTAATAATATTTTAACATATTTATAATATTTTAATTCCATATCTTTAATCAACTTTCTTTATTTTATTTTATTCTAAAAAAATTAATCTGTTAAAGCAACATTTTCTCTAAAACCACATTACTTAATGTTATTCTTTCATAGTTTCATATTACCTTTTATTTACGTTCTAAAAAAATCATGCAAATACCCACAATTCCCTGCTAACGAAACTATAGCCAGATTGCGTCACTATTCTTCCGAGTGACTGATAATATTATTTTCTCCTCTCCCTCTCCCCTCTGTTTAAAATTTTCGTATTTAATAAAAACGCGTGTTCCAGTAAAAGGATTGGCAACGCAAAACGTTGCTGTAAAATCCTGTATTCGAACGCACTTTGGGATATAACGTGATTACTTTGACTTTAGAAGCCGATTTTTATGTTTTTTTCATGTGCTAAACAGAGACCTGCAATCTGGGTGATAAATGTCTTTAAATAGTGAAGTCCTATTGTTGTAATAATACCTATCTGTTTTATTATGCCGAAATCTTACGTCGGTACGAAGTTTAAATTGGAGTATTAGAATTTTTTAGTATGCTGTGAAATACGAATAAATGTGTTTAAAAAGGATTTCATCTATGTCTGATTAAAGTGGGAAATTTTCTAAGGAAATTTATTTATGCCTTACCATCGTGTACCACATGACTGCTGATACTACGACGTAAAACAGTATTTTACATACATGTTCATATACATATATATGACTGTATATATAACACTGACGCCCTACTTATTAAAATGTGCCAATAAACATTATGTATATTATGCATTAAAAAAATAAGTACGATGTTTATATAAATACATATTTTTATGTATTTTATACTTGTATATGTAAAGATACGTAAAGATACACATAAATATATAAGTAATATATATACCTTTACAAATACTATACTAATATACGTTTTTATAATTTTATATATTTCATATTATATGTACACTATATTGCCATTGATTATGGGACACTTGCGATTTTAGACATTTTACTAAATATCTAGAAAAATACATGAAGAATCATCTCGAAACTCTTAGTGCATAAATATAATAGTATACGTCATACATCTCCGTGAAGAATTTTTACCGAAACTCCATAGAGGACCGTCAACAAATTAAAAAAGAATGAATATCTTTTGAATAACCCTGTCAAAACTAATGTCGCAAAAGCGCTCAAACTCTAGATTATGATTGAATGCCTTATTGTAATACACTGTGTTCATTTTTATGCAAATAGCATGCATACTCGCAGAGTAATTAAGGTTTTTATAAAAATGGTCCCAAATTTGTCCAAGTTTTTCCATTATAATTTTCAGAGTTCTTAATATAAAATAATATTTTTTCCAGAAAATATGACAAACAACATTGCACACAGTACCCTGTAATCAGAATTAAAAAATAATAAAAATTGTATGAAAAATGAGTAGGTTTACTAAATAATTTTTTACTGCGCATGCGTCAAAGATATCAACATTTCATTTGCATATTATGTTAGCTAAATGTATAGAGCAACTTTTGTAAAAGTCTCAAAATTATAGCTTGAAAATTCTGAAAGTAATCGTCTATAGAAAAAGGACAAAATCCGTTGTTTTCAAAATGAAGCAAAAAAATGAGGGATTTTATCCAAAAGTAGTCGTAACATCCCGTATTGTGTATTCTATATTGACACTAATCAATGAATATATGGATACAACCCCTCTTGTTTTTGCTTCATTTTGAGAATAACGGATTTTCAACTTATTCAATTGACGATTATTTTCAGAATTTTCAAGTTATGATTTTGTGACTTTCACAAAAGTTGCTCTATACATTTAGCTAACATAATATGCAAATGAAATTTTGATATCGTTGACGCATGCGCAGTAAAAAATTATTTAGTAAACCAACTCATTTTGTATACAATTTTCATTATTTTTTAATTCTGATTACAGAGTACTATGTGCAATGTTGTTTGTCATATTTTCTAAAAAAAATATTACTTTATATTAAGAACTCTAAAAATTATAAGGAAAAAACTTGGAAAAATTTGGGACCATTTTTATAAAAACCTTAATTACTCTGCGAGTATGCATGCTATTTACATAAAAATGAACACAGTGTATTACAATAAGGCATTCAATCATAATCTAGAGTTTGAGCGCTTTTGCTACATTAGTTTTGGCAGGGTTATTCAAAAGATATTCATTCTTTTTTAATTTGTTGACGGTCCCCTATGGAGTTTCGGTAAAAAATCTTCACGGAGATGTATGACGTATACTATTATATTTATACACTAAGAGTTTCGAGATGATTCCTCATGTATTTTTCTAGATATTTAGTAAAATGTCTAAAATCGCAAGTGTCCCATAATCAATGGCAATATAGTGTATTTATCATATTATGTCAAACTATTACATAACATTTTATTCTATACATTAATGTTATATGTGTCTTAAAGTATACTAAAATGCACAAAAATTATATTTACATACTAAAGAAATATTTATATTAAAACTATAGAATAATATTGTTTAAAAAGCAAAAAGTTGTATTTTTTCGAAAAAAAAAAATGTTAAATGTTTAAAATTACAACACGTACACACACACACAAAAACCGAAAAAAAAACAATCAACCAATTGTAAAATTAAATGCACACATTACACAAATTATTCCATAGGCACTGATTATATTAAAAAAACACTTTATTGAAAGAATAACACTCATTCGCAGCTCACTGCTGCATTATCGTCTGCACATTTCTCAAACACAACTTTGGAATAATAATATAAAAAACACTTCACTTCTTTTCACTTTCTGGACACTGAGAATTTAATTATAGGTAGCACGGTATCGTCTGCCTACATGGAACATACCGGCCCCCATTGACATGTTTCACATTCAATAATAACTCTTTTTTTTACCAAGTACACTAATTACACAAATAAATACAAAAGGTCACTATATATGTTTACTCAAATATAAAAATTGAAAGAAAAAACAATATAACACTCACAAATATATATACATTTATCTTTTATCTTTTTCTTAAGTACTATGGTTTTCAGGCATAGGAAAATACATAATTTACTAATTGATCTTTTAAAAATTCCATTCTGAGTTTTTACCTGAACTACACGAATTTTCTTATCATTACCGTAATATACTTCAATAATTTTGATTAATGGCCACTTATTGTTTGGTGTATTTTCCTCTGCTAACAACACTAGATCTCCTATTTTTATATTATCCTTTTCAATTCTCTACTTACCAAATCTTACAATTAATTTCAATTATTGATTAAATTAAACAGAACTTTAACTTTAAATTTAGTTTTTTAACAATTGATAAATAAACTTTTTAGCATTTGCTTTAAATATCATTTAAACTTTAGTGCTAAACAGAAATATTAGAAAGGAGATAAAAGTGATAAGAACTGCTAGTATCCTACTAATGTTAAATCCTATCAAAACTCCCCTCTTAACACTTTTATCTAAAAAGGAGAGGCGACTACAAGAATATTAAAATACACCACTATAGTTTTAATCCTTTTAAGGATAGCCTAACACACTAGTGCATCATGACGATGTCCATATTTAGAACAAAAAAGGATAACATCTTAAAAGGACCATTATCTCAACAGCACTTAATCACCTGTACACTAACTCCAAATATATTAATGAATCTTTAAAGAAGACACAATAACCGGGAATAAACAATAAAAATTAGCCAAAGTTCCAGCTCAGCCCAACACCCAAAATTTTCAAACATATTTATACACAAAATAAAAACTTTTATATAATATTTACACTCATCAAAAAACAACTTTTACCAGGTAGGTAGTCACTTAAAATTGCCCTCATACCAACAAGATCCACTCGGTCTGGCTCCTAGGTTTTAAAACATATTCAAAAATATTGATATATACTGCTTTTATATACCTTATACACACTTGAAAAAACCGTACATATATTTCAGCAGGAACACAGCATGTCAATATCTTACACTTATTAAACTTTTTCAATATTGTAATATTCATTAAACAATCTTCAAAGTCCATAATAGGAAGAAATTTCAATTATCATATACATTAATAATATATCTTACACAATTAACTGTTTTAAACAATATAAAAATATTATTTTCACATATTGAATAAACAGATCAAAAATCTTTAATATTCAATTATAAAATTTAACAATAGTGGAACCCCATGATTAAATTCAAAGGTAACCAAATCTCATTTTTACAACAAACTTCCCGGTCTGGCATTAACACATGACTCCATTCTCAAAAATAATCTTATCCTTCACAGCAGCCAATTTCCAATATAAACAAAGTTTCAGCTACAACATCTCCTAAGAATCCGGGGGACACATATAATTAAATTGGTACATAAAATTCATACAACTTTCAGCGCCGTGTACACCCGGCTACCCTTTCACTCTCTCCCAATTTGCCTGGGGCCCTAGGTCTTCATACCTCACTCTCTCGAAAAACACAAAATCACATAGGCAAGAGTTGTAGCACGGATACAGATCACCCGAATTCAGACAATCACAAATAAACCTCAAATAATAAACCATTGTTTCCATACTTAATATTAGGACAGATCAACCAATGTTGACACCAAGACCATAGAAACTCCTTATTGCCGAGAAATAGTCCACCAGTACAAAAACATTTTCACAAAAATTAGACTCTCCTCACAAGCCCTAAAACTTACACAGCTGACTGAATATACTATCAGATGATTTTTTCTGTCACTCAGCGAAGAGCAAAGTTAACATCTGAAAATCAATCCCCCCCCACTAAACACAGAAACATTTAGCAAATTTAACATCAGTTTTCAAAACAAAAATTTTCATTCCGAAAAATCTCCATTAAATATCCAAAAATTCAGCCCAAGAATTGAAAACAAGCAATTCCATGAAAGTTCATCACATACTAAACACCTCCAACTAAACCAAGTTTAGCCCATAGGGTTCATTCGCTCTTACACTACAACATGGTTCCAACAAACTATTGCTCTTATATTCACTGGAGATTGAATTTTATCTGACCAAGTCTAACACATTTAGAAAACTTGACAAGCCAGCTGAAAGATGTTCCTTCCACATTCAGGAGACAATTCTAACAACTTCAAAAAAAATGCAATCCTACAGTTGAATCTAACACAAAATATTTACTTCTGTTCTATTACATTAATACACTATATTGCCATTGATTATGGGACACTTGCGATTTTAGACATTTTACTAAATATCTAGAAAAATACGTGAGGAATCATCTCGAAACTCTTAGTGTATAAATATAATAGTATACGTCATACATCGCCGTGAAGATTTTTTACCGAAACTTCACAGGGGACCGTCAACAAATTAAAAAAGATTGAATATCTTTTGAATAACCCTGTCAAAACTATAGTAGCAAAAGTGCTCAAACTCTAGATTATGATTGAATGCTTTATTGTAATACACTGTGTTCATTTTTATGCAAATAGCATGCACACTCGCAGAGTAATTAAGGTTTTTATAAAAATGGTCCCAAATTTGTCCAAGTTTTTCCATTATAATTTTCAGAGTTCTTAATATAAAATAATATTTTTTCCAGAAAATATGACAAACAACATTGCACACAGTACCCTGTAATCAGAATTAAAAAATAATAAAAATTGTATGAAAAATGAGTAGGTTTACTATATAATTTTTTACTGCGCATGCGTCAAAGATATTATAATTTTATTTGCATATTATGTTAGCTAAATGTATAGAGCAACTTTTGTAAAAGTCCCAAAATCATAGCTTGAAAATTCTGAAAGTAATCGTCTATAGAAAAAGGACTAAATCCGTTGTTTCCAAAATGAAGCAAAAAAATGAGGGATTTTATCCAAATGCAGTAGTACATCCCATATTGTGTATTCTATATTGACACTAATCAATGAATATATGGATACAACCCCTCTTGTTTTTGCTTCATTTTGAGAATAACGGATTTTCGACTTATTCAATTGACGATTATTGTCAGAATTTTCAAGTTATGATTTTGTGACTTTCACAAAAGTTGCTCTATACATTTAGCTAACATAATATGCAAATGAAATTTTGATATTGTTGACGCATGCGCAGTAAAAAATTATTTAGTAAACCAACTCATTTTTTATACAATTTTCACTATTTTTTAATTCTAATTACAGGGTACTGTGTGCAATGTTGTTTGTCATATTTTCTGAAAAAAATAATATTTTATATTAAGAACTCTGAAAATTATAAGGAAAAAACTTGGAAAAATTTGGGATCATTTTTATAAAAACCTTAATTACTCTGCGAGTATGCATGCTATTTGCATAAAAATGAACAAGGCTTATTACAATAAGGCATTCAATCACAATCTAGAATTTGAGCGCTTTTGCTACATTAGTTTTGACAGGGTTATTCAAAAGATATTCATTCTTTTTTAATTTGTTGACGGTCCCCTTTGGAGTTTCGGGAAAAAAATTTCACGGAGATGTATGACTTATACTATTATATTTATACACTAAGTGTTTCGAGATGATTCCTAATGTATTTTTCTAGATATTTAGTAAAATGTCTAAAATCGCAAGTGTCCCATAATCAATGGCAATATAGTGTATAACAAAACCTTTATTAATTTATTTCCATATCTATTTCAACATTTCACAATTGCTTAAACTCAATACCAAAAAAAATATCCGCAAAAAGATCCATCAACTCAATCAAAAAATGGATCCGATCTTCAAAGACTCCTTAGCATCAAAAGAGTTGAATTTTTAGCCTTACACATGATCAACTTTCAACTTCCAATTAACAAAAGTCAACTTTAAAAATTATTTCTCAAATTAGCACTGAGCAGACATGACACTAAACAACTGCAAAAAATCCTTACACTTAAAATGGTGGATCTCTTCCATGGCTCTAAAACTCTGAAACAACTCTAAAACTCTAAATCAACTCTTAAACTCTAAATCATCTCAAACTCTAAATCAACGCTAAAACTCTAAATCAACTCTAAAACTCTAAACCATCTCTTAAACTCTAAATCAACTCTAAAACTCTAAATCATCTCTTAAACTCTAAAACAACTCTAAAACTCTAAATCAACTCTAAAACTCTAAACCAACACTTAAACTCTAAATCAACTCTTAAACTCTAAATCATCTCAAACTCTACATCAACTCTCAAACTCTACATCAACTCTAAAACTAAATCAATGACTGGTGTAAAGTAAATAATAAAATTCATCCAGTAAATAAAAATTCAAATTTATTTAGAATATTCTGTACTTCATATACCAAAATTTTCGTGAGATCATGTTTCCCTAAATCTAACACTAATAATCAAGAAACCTCTCATACTGAAAAAAATATATTTGATTTTTTAAAACATAATATGCTAAACTTTAATATTATATATATAAAAAAATACCAAACTTTTAAACTAAAAAGAATAGGACATAAACTCCAGGAAATCAGCAAGATCAAGTAAACCTCTGGAGCCATGTCATAAAACAAAATTTAAAATATTAAATTACTCAAAAATATCTATAAACTTTCATTAATAATTCATAAATCTCCGCCCGTAGACAGCACCAAAAACTGATTTCCTACCATTTAAGCACCTTATAAGTTTTTTAAAAACTTTAAATTTATTAAAAATTTTAAATATATAAAAGAGTCTATTAAAACATTACACACTTTATTAAAGTTCAAATATACTCTCAAATCTTATATTTTTCAAAAATCCTCAAATGCAGGCCTGTTAATTAAAAAATATATATATGTAGATAGATGTAACAATTTTAACTTCATTATACTTAAACTTCAAAATTAAATTTAACAGTTTAAATCTAAAAATATAGCAAAACTATTAAGTTTTTAACACTTCATTTTTAATAAATATCTCTATATAATATTTTTCACATAAACTACTTAAAAATTTATCCATTTAATTATTTTCTATTAAACTAAAGAAAATCATTTCATTTTCAATAAAAAGAATTTTAAAAATTTCACTTTTACTGCAGAAGTCCTCCATCACACAAAGTACCAGAACCGGTAGTTCTGTCGAGAAAATATGCAAAAACGTCATGGCCAAGTAGATTCCCAGTTTATCAGAGCTCTTAAAGGTATGCAGGATACAGTCTGTCATAACTAAATCCATGTTTCCTTGGATCAAAAGCTCATTCATAAAGTCATTTCAAGCACTGTAGATCACAGTTCATGAACTCAAAACTCATCAGGAAAAAACTCATCATGATGAAGTCCTCTCAGGCACCACAAGGCATCACAGCAAAAAGTCCAACTGGGCAAAGTCGTCATAGGCTATGTAGAGCACAGTTCAAGAAAAACAAAGCTGAAAGGTTCTTGTGAGCATTCAGGGCAATCAAACTTTCATACCACCCACACACTTCACTTGCTGCACCATGACATTCACGACAAAAATGCATAAACTCCAATGTTTGGGACGCAGACCATACTCAGGTCTTATCGTCGTTCTTCACACTAATAGAAAAAACCAGCACTGTCTCTCTGGAGACGATAAACTTTTAAAAAAATCAGCACAGTTCCTCTTATCACATCCCAGGAAAACAGACTGAAAACTTTATTCTCTCAATATGCAAAAAGTTCACTCAATATACAAAAGGCCAACTTATTTGTGCATATCTTAATCACACAATAATTTAAACAGTTCATCTTCAGATTTAACCAACATATGATTTCTTTAATTTTAATTGGAAAAGTCGTTTCAAAGAAATTTTTCACGAAATATGAAGAACAGCATCTAAACTTCTGACTGCTTCCAAAAAACATAGTTCCAAAAAAAATTTCCAGCGATCGGTATCAAAATATTCATTAACTCTTAAAACAATATCTTCTTAAACACAACACTTCCATTAGTTGAGCACAACATTATTCGAAGACTCTCATGTTCAACGTGGACAGATCTTTAATAGAACTCTTAACATAACATCAGCACATAGTTAATTCGAAGATTATTCACTCAAATAAATAATTATTTTCCCCTCCTCCGAGACGGACCATGTAAAATTAAATGCACAC
Organism: Maratus speculifer; assembly: GCA_964019185.1. NCBI lineage: Eukaryota > Metazoa > Arthropoda > Arachnida > Araneae > Salticidae > Maratus > Maratus speculifer. Next base: position 280,655,914 of record OZ025291.1, read on the forward strand.
ATTACACAAATTATTCCATAGGCACTGATTATATTAAAAAAACACTTTATTGAAAGAATAACACTCACTCGCAGCTCACTGCTGCATTATCGTCTGCACATTTCTCAAACACAACTTTGGAATAATAATATAAAAAACACTTCACTTCTTTTCACTTTCTGGACACTGAGAATTTAATTATAGGTAGCACGGTATCGTCTGCCTACATGGAACACCAATCGCCACAACCACATCTAAACATTTATTGCCAAAAAATGGCTTGCCCCCTCCCATACCCCGAAAAAATTAGAACAGAATATGGAATTCATCTCTTACTTCTTATTTTAACTGAAAATTATATTTTCTGTCAGAAAATCTTAATTACGGCTATTTTAATGAAATATAATAGGTGTAAATTTTTTATGCTTTAAAAGCATAAAAGATCATAACGAAACTGCATTTTACATTTCATTCTGAATGTCCCGAAAGTCTGGCACCTAGCGAAAGTTTCAGAAATCCTTTGTAAAATAGAAAAAAATTTTAAATGATCTAGAATAGTTATCACAATTGCACAATCTTCAACTGAACGATTCAATATTGGATTTTTTCCTTTAAATTCAAATATTAAGTTGTCTATTGTATTTTACACTTTCTTCATGTTTATATTTCAACAGATTTTTCAACTCATATTGTTGAAAGTCTAATTTTATAAATGACATATAATTTTTATTTTCAATCACATCATTGCTCAGATTCTGAAGGAAAGCTATTGATATTTTTAATATCTATAATTTTATTTTTTTAAAAATATTCCATTTTCAAAAGTTTTTTAATATGAGTTAATTTTTTTTAACTTTCAAAACATTCAAAGCATTTTTGTGAAAACCTTGAAACAGGCTTGAATTTCAATGAACATGGAACATTTTATCGTATCATGAAACAGATTATGAAACATGCCTGTTTCATGAGCCTTGAAAGAGGCTCGAATCTGTTTTGAACAACGTTCAAAATAGGCTTGAACATTGCTTTTTTGCCAAGCTTGAACAACGTGTCTTTAATTATTCTTGAACACTTGAACATTCTGAAAAAGAAATTATACTAACAAAAATTACTCTTGCTCTTCCGAAGGAGCTGAAATTTCTTTAAAGATTGTTGTATATTACTAATTAATAACATGAAACTTTTGAAAACAAGGTGAAGACCTTTACTCAAAAGATAAAAGTCCATAATAAAAACAGCATGGAATCGGAAAAACCCAGTTACTTTTAAATGACTAACTTTTTATTGGTGATTGGTCAAGTTTGTGAGCAAAAATGTTGTAATTGTAATAGACTAGCAGAAGGCTGCACAGCCCATCACCTCACCGAATTCACGTATGAAATTCAAGGATTAGTCAAATCTCGTTTAGCATATTAAAATTCATCTGATCTGCCAAATCATAACTTGGAGGAAAACATCTAATACCCAATTTCATTGGTTGACTCGTTGGTTTACCATTGTGTTTTTCTTGAACCAGATATCTGAAAACAAGGAAGTCTAGAAGCAAGAAACAAAATGGTAAACATACACTGAAATAAAACATACCGCCTTCATCTAGAATGAATAAGTAGTCATTTTCTAAATCCCTAAGCTAGAAATATAGATGTCAGGAGTTATGCGAATAAGTCAAACAGATAAACGTTATCGATGAAATGATCGAGGATTTCTAATCTGTTATTTTATAGATGGCGAAACTATATTTTACGAATTATAACTAATACGAATCGTTTGAACTGCGAGAAATTATCGCTTAATTTCCGGAACAGATTCATAAACTAGAATTCTTGTAATTGGAACAATTTTCTTGTGTTCGCATTTATTTGCAGAAATATTTGAAAAAAATTGACAGCTATATTATAGGAATGTGCACGAGAATTATTATAAGTAATACAGCGAGAATTTACGAGAATTTTAAAACTGTTGGGTTGCTTTCAATTTTAAAATGGCGTTTTAAAAAATTAACTACTCTAAAAATTTAAACCTTTCTTAATTTGTTTACCATCCGTATCAGTATAATTATTGTTATATTTGACAAAAAAAGAAGACTGGAGCTTTTTATAAAACCTGAACTATTTTGAGACCAGTCGAAAAAAGGCATATTTTATTTTATTGAAATCGGATATTTAAATTAGAAAACGTTTATAATAATATATTACAGCACACAAACATATAAGAACAAATGAGATAAAAATATCACCTGTTCTCAGAAACCAGAAACGGCACGCGATATGAAAAGAACAACTTTCGAATAGACACAGAGAGTTTGCAGAATAAACTGGATGTCTCGTGAGCGTATAGTCAGTCTTGGTTTAAAAATGTACCTAAATAATTTTGCAAGAGTCCTTAAAAGTGCGATTTAGATGAAACATGCGTCCGAGAAAACTAAAACAGCTGTGGCATGTTAAAAAGAATTCATGTCATTGTTATTTTAGTTATTATCGGAACGTATACATTTTTTCTTCAAAGAATACTACCTCGGTGAAATTCAAAAATTCATTCGTGGATAACATAAAAAAAGTATGAAAAAGTATTATTTTTTCTCTTGCTTTTCTTTAAATTTTATGATTTTATTTAAATAAATAACTGTCTCTCAATAGCTGTAATCCAAAGATAGAAAGCAGGTATATAAATTACATTTTGATAACATTTGTATACTTTTAAAATGCCATTTGTTTAAATCACATGTTTTCTCAAATTTTAAAATGATTAGGAAAATTTTAATAGTTAAAGTTTAACATTATTAGCTATTATTTAAAGTTATTAAAATTAGTAATTAAAAAAGCTATCTTATTGAATAAACTTATTTGCAAGCTCAATTTTTAATTTTATAATTTTAAAGGGAAGTTTTCAAAGTAATATCCAAGTCTGAATTTGTTAATTAATGAAAATACACAAGTTTGCAACCAGTGATAATTTAAATATTATTTTGCTGAAAGATCTTATTTATTAAAAAAAATAATGTATATATTTGAAAGAATGGAACTGGAAAGAATTAATGATTGAATGAAGCAATATAAATGAATTATTATTTATTTTTTTATTCTGGATGCTAATTCTATTTGATATTCCGTCTGGTAGGCGTAGCTTTAAAATGAGGCTTGATATTTATAATTATCCTCTAATCCTGCAAATAAAATAATAATAATATGCCAATTTTGTGTTTAAGTTCTAAATGTTTATACTTTATTTACATTTAAAAAAATGATTAACGTGATTTAATACTTAAAAATTGACAATATTGATGTGAAGTATGTAATTTTCTACTTATTGCAAATTTGAAAAAAATCATTTGTTAGTTTTATGTTTGAAATCATTTTTTACATGTTTAAAATTACTTATTCTAACATTAGAGTAAATATTTGCATTTTCAATGTTAAATAGCATTTAAAATAATTATTTGATTTAAACATTGTTTCTTTTAGCATTTTTATCATATATTTTGCTATAAAACTATGCGTTTTCATATATTTACACGAGATAATTTTCTAAATATAGACAGTGAAAATCGAAAATTTACAAAAAAAAAAAAAAAAATTATAGAAGCAGCAGTGTTTTTTTTTTTTTTTTTTACTTTATTTTCAGAATAGAGCGATAGATGACAACTCAGTGTGTATTTTAGATTCGAAATACTTTAACCTATTTTTTAGGTAGTTTTGTGTTATAGCAGAGCCCAAGGATGAATTTTCCAATTATAAAACATGTATCACTATATAATAATATTCGATGCAAATAATATTTCGTAAGGTATGGTCCTGTTGTAATCATACAAGACGTATATGTATATGATATGTATAAAACATGTACTTAGTTATATTATACGGGTATATATAAATAAGGTGTTCAGAAGTGAATCCGACTAACTCCATTTTTTCATAGAAATTCGTGTAAAGACATGTTTAAACTTTTCTATGTATCTATAATGTGCTTATGAATTACCCTTGATTATAAGACAATTAATCAAAGTATAATCAAAATATGGTGAAAAAAATGGTAGTTTTATAATAGATAAATAACCTTAAATGTTTAAAATAAGCGTTTTTAGTTGATGGAGTTAATCGGATTGATTTCTGAATACTTCATGTCGTGTGTTCATATGTATATATAGGACATATATGAATGTATTTATATGTAATATACATGGCACAAAAGACGTGAACGATACATATATAATGACGTGGCACATAACAGTGTTTGGAGTGTATTCAGATCATATATATATATATATATATATATATATATATATATATATATATATATATATATGGGAAATCTCCTCCACTATTAGATCTGCATATTATTTTCTACGCATCGCAACTCCGATGAAAAGGCTCTCAGTGAGGCAGACGATTTTGAAGCTGCTATTAATTCCTAAGAAGCCAGACGATTTAAGCGGTAGAAAAAAGAACTGAACGGAAGAAAGGAGAATGGAATGTTTTTAGTTTTAAGTTGGTGTAAAAAGAACGTAAGATGAAGACGAGTTCCCGTATAAGATGTAATTGATTAATTAGAGTTATGATTGTTTGCTTTGTAAATAGTCTTATGTAAATATCTTTTTTGTAAATATTAACGTTTAATATAAGTCATTTAAAAGTTTAAAAACGGTGTCAGAATTTAATTTACCTCCGAGTTTATTTACTTATGTGTTCAAAAGAACTTTTTAAAGAAGAATCTCCATAAATAATGGTGTCAGAAGTGGGATTGTAAATTAAAAGTACTGGTTCTGACGACAAAATACGTTTGAGTTCATTAAAAGCTCTTTGTTCTTCTATATCGAATTTAAATTTTGAATCTTTTCTTAGCAGGTCACTTAACGGTTTAGCTATAACCGAATAATTTCTTATAATTTTTCGAAAGTATCCTGTCATTCCTAAATAACTTTGAACATCTTTGGTGCACTTTGGTTCGGGAAAATTTATTACTGCTTTAGCCTTCAGTGGAGAGGGATACAATTTACCATTTATGATTCTATACCCCAAGAAATCAATTTCACGCTTCAAAAAATTGCATTTTTTAAGATTTAAGTCTAATCCATATTCCGATGCGGTTTTGAGTACAAGTTTTAATTTTTCTAGACCTTCAGCTTCGTTTTTAGCAGGTATTATTAAATCATCCATATAAATGACAACAATGTGATCTTTTAATAGGTTTCGAAATACATTATAAATATACTTTTGAAAAACACTAGGGCTATTGGTCAACCCGAATGGACATTTCAAAAATTCGTATTGTCCTTCATGAGTAACAAACGAGGTGTATTTCCGCGAGTCTTCTTCAACATCTACATGAAAGAAACCGTTTTTCAAATCTATGGTGGTAAATACTTCGGCAGAATGTAATTGGTCTATTACATCATCAATAACTGGCAAGGGGAAATGCTCGCGTACTGTCTTTTTGTTAAGACATCTGTAATCAACACAAAGTCTCATTGTGTTATTTTTTTTCTTGACTAACACAACCGGCGAAGAAAAATTAGAACTTTCTCGAATTATTCCCTGAGCTAGCCACTCCTCAATTTGGTTTTCGACTATTTTTTTCTCGCATGGCGGTAATCTTCGAAGAGAAGAACAAACTGGGATTTCGTCAGTTAAATTAATTTTCATTTTAACATCTACTGTTTTAGTTTTAATTGGTACATAATTTTCAATTAAAGAGTATAACTCTGAACGCAATTTTTTGTCAGCAATGTGAGTTAAATCAATTTTAGGCTCATCCAAAACATTTACAATATTAACTAAAAAGTCATTAGACTGAACTTCAGCTTTAAACAGTTTCACTTTATTCTCAGAAATAGTTAATATACCTTGATGAATAACATCAGTGCCAATAATTAAATCGAAATTAATGCAACTGTCTTTAACGACAAAAATAGTAACTTTAAATTTTGAACCATCTACTTCGATTTCTGAATTGAAACAACCTTCTGGTTTAATTGAGGCTTTTCCTAGACCGGTCAAAGAGATACTCGTAGGTTTTAATTCTACAAAGTTCTTCAAATTATCATAAATACTTTTCTTTAACAAAGTCTTTTGGCTACCAGTATCTATTAAAGAGATTAAACGCAAAGAATAAAGCTTTATCTCTTTCAGAATTAAATCTTGGGATGTAATAATGTTTACTTGTGACTGAGCATTTTTAACACTTGTATCTTTAGATTTATTACATTGAAATGATTTATGACCATAAGCGTTACAAGCAAAACAAAGCGGCCCTTTATCTTTATTTACACAGTTAATACTCTTATGATTATTCCCGCCACAATTAAAACAACGCATATTTGGCTTTACAAGCTTAAATTTGTTCTTAACTTCAACTTCGGATTTAATTTTAGGCTTAGCTCCTTCATATTTATGAAATTTTGCATTTTCATACTCCGATCTTATTTTTTCATAAATCTTTAATTTTTGTTTAAATTCAGCAATATTGGGACAACCATACAAAAAAGATTTTTTAGAAATGGGGTCATTAATTCCATTTATTACATACTGAATAAGGGCAGAATCTTCAATATTGCCTTTTGAGCATAATTGTTTCATATTTAAAAAATATTCATCTAACGATTCATGTGGTCTAATTTTTCTTTTGGACAGCAATTCGTGTAATTCAGCTGAATTGCACGTTTGACCAAATTCAGATATGAGTAGGGCTTTTAATTTAGACCACGAATTAATATTTGTTTCACTTTCAAGAAATAATTTTGCTTTGCCTGTCATACGGCGTTTAGCCAAAATCAATTTGTGCAAATCACTAACGTTAAATAATAAAACAATATCTTCAAAATCGGCAATCCATTTATTAATATTTTGTACTTGAGTACCTTCAAACATTGTAATCATACTTTCAATATCATTAATAGAAATGCTTGGTTTAATAACATAATCAGGAATTGGAATTTTCTGATTTTCATTACTTTCACATTTAGAACTACCAGAATCATTTCTCATATTATTCTCAAAAACAGTTGAAATATTTTTAGTTTTATCTTGTAAATCATCATTAAATTCATCGACACTTTCGTCATCACTAAGAGTACCTACATCGGCTATCATATTAATTTTTAAAATATTAAAATCACATAAACTAGAAATTATTCTGGCAGCAATTTCATCAAAAGTTCCCGAATTATTTATACACAAAACATTGCAAATGGTAATTAAGTCGTTAACAGAAAAATTATCTTTAATTTCTTTGAATTTAGTTTGATATTCATCGGAATCTACTTCAAACGTAAACCCAGTAAAATTCCGAATTCTACGTCGATTATTTCTGTCACCGATTTCTCCAAAAATTAATTTGTGCAATATCTTAATACTAGCTGATTTTTCAGTTTTCAAAGAAAACTCTAATTCCTTTAAATCAACTAATTTTTCCATTATTGAAAAGAAAAATGAAATAATAAACTCACTTCATAATTAGACGTTCAGCTTCACACACTTTGATAGCACTTTCGTCGCAAAATTTTACCTCTTCTGAATTAGCTTTGTGCTGAAATGCTGCGCTCGCCAATACCCCATGGTATGAATAAGCAGTTGCAGACCTTCCAAATGATGTGTCACACGACTGGTGTTGTAAAGAAATTAAAAATGTGCCCCCCTGGGGGGCAGAGTGGGAGGCGATACAAAAGACATCCATAATATTAATAAGCAGCTGCAGACCTCTCAAATGATATGTCACACGACTGGTGTTGTAAAGAAATTAAAAATGTGCCCCCCAGGGGTGCAGAGTGGGGGTGACACACAAGACACCCATAAAATGAATAAACAGTTGCAGACCTTTCAAATGATGTGTCACACAATTGGTGTTGTAAAGAAATTACAAAATGCGTCCCCTCTGAGGGCAGAGGGGGGGTTACACACAAGATATCCATAATATGAATAAGCAGTTGCAGACCTCTCAAATGATGTGTCACAAAATGGTGTTGTAAAGAAATTACAAAATGCGCCCCCTCTGAGGGCAGAGTGGGGGATGACACACAACACATCCATAATATGAATAAGCAGTTGCAGACCTTTCAAATGATGTATCACACAACTGGTGTTGTAAAGAAATTAAAAATGTGACCCCTCCCCCTGGGGAGAGCAGAGTGTGGGGGTGACACACAAGGCATTCGTAATATGAATAAGCAGTTGCAGACCTTTCAAATCTTGTGTAACACGACTGCAGTTGTAAAGAAATTAAAAATGTGTCCCCCCTGGGGAGCAGAATGAGGGCTAACACACAAGACATCCATTATATGAATAAGCAGTTGCAAACCTCTCAAATGATGTATCAAACGACTGGTGTTGTAAAGAAATTGAAAATTTGGCGAAATATTACAGTTATCGCCAAGTTGGCGTCACTTTTGACAACTAATTTTGGTCGCCAAATTTGGCGATATATCGCCAAGTTTGCGACAAACTTGGCGATTGTTGGCGATGGTAACCTTTCCTCTCTTTATGGTAACCCATACGGCGATGCATAGACGGAGCCCTTTCCTGATTGGTCTATTCGACTCATGGAAGGAGTGGACAACCCGGATTCGTTAGTTCCGGAAATCTTCCACATCAGCATCATTCCAGGAGTCATTCCTTTTAAGGCTATTTTTTTTACTATAGAAGGATATATATATATATATATATATATATATATATATATATATATATACATACAAATTTCGAGATGATCTTGGCGATATCATAACTTTAATTTTGTTATAATGAAATTTATAGAGACTGTTATAACAAAAAAGTACCATATTGTCTGTGTCCCAAGTTGTATGAATAAACGTTGTTAATGTGCGTTTATTGTATTACAAAGAAATTTATATATATTTTATAGTAAACTTTATCGTGCTACTAAAACACATAAAATATAATTAGTTAATATCGAATTCTCTATTTATCTATCACTCTTTTTCTAATTGTTGTGTAGCTGAAAGAATCACCAGTGACATAGAACTCGTAATACGTATATTAAATGAGATAAATTAATTTCATTTAGTCTCTCTATAGTTTAAAGGATACAAAAAAATATTGTATAGAACAGGATATTATTTTTATATAAATTTTTTTCGATAATGCTTCAAGAATTATACAGAAATGTTTCTTTAGTAACAATAACTTGTAAAGTTTGTGATTTTTTAAAGTCAATAAATAACAAATAGATAATTTTCAAAAAATTGTGTCAAATCGAATTTTTAACTGTTTTAATTTTTAACATTTCCAGTTATGACCATGCTTTCTGCTTCAGGATATTATATTTTGTTGTTAATGTGTCTTTAAATTCTAGTTCTAATACCTATCTTAGAAAGTCAGTGAACTAGAAATTCTGATTTATGAAACCAGAAGTTATTGTTATGAAATTTAGCCATTTTGAAAATCTAGCTCACAGTCCGTTTTTTTTCTAGTTCTGGGAACAAGAAAATTCTGATCTACTCAATCAGAATATTAACTAGAACACGCTAGTAAAAGGAACTAGAATTTATAAGGATGACATAGAACTATTTTTTCTAGAGCCACAATTTATTTCCTAGATGCCAGAGGCAGATTTTTTTCAGTGTACGAGTCAACCACTAAAATTGGATTTTTGGGTGTTTTCCACCAAAATATCACTTGGCAGACCATATACATTTTAATGTATTAATCGATATTTAACTAATCCTAGAAATTCATTCGTGAACTCGGATAGGTGTTGGTTTATGCAGCTGCCTTCCGGTCTATAATGTGTTTTAATAGCGTTTAGAGTACTAGCATTAGTGTAATTTTAACATTTTTCTGCTATTAAACATTCCAAACTGCTTGTAAAATATAGTTTAACTAGCAGACCCGACAGACGTTGTCCTGACACCTACTCCAAAAAATCAAATAAATGTACATAAATATAATAATACGCATGATAAATACTACGCTCTTAATTTAATTTCTTATTACAATAATGTAAGGAAACTATTTTTCACTTTGCCGTAGTTTTTGAAGTCGGTTCAATTTTTGATAGAAAAGTTTATTTTTCTCTTTTTAGTAAAAAGTTAACGAATTCCTGAAGTCGGTTAATTGAAATTGTAATACAGAAAAAAATATTGCAAATCATATACGTATGTCAGGAATGGGGTACGAACGCAGATCTCTTTCTTCGAGAACTACAGTTTAAATCTGTTGTCTTAGACCGCTCAGCCATTCCGTCCGAACTCTATTCAGCGAACTTATTCAAAACTTTTAATTATCGAAAAATCACTAACTATTAGTTTTTGCCTAAATACTAAAAAAGTACTGAATCAATTTTATATATTATAAATTTATTATGATATGAGCAAAGTTAATTAATTTCGTGAAATTTTATATTTCCTAAAAAAAGGTATAACTGTAACAAAGAGTAACAAAGGTAACAAAGGTATTTTAGATTTGAAACAAAGTTTATTTTAGCTCATTAATCTCAATGTAAAAGAAAAAAAGTATTAATGTATTGATGAAAGTCACCGAAACATATTAATAATGGTCTTTCCAAAATCAAATATGTCTTACAATGAGAGCATAATTTATTATATATACAATTTTCAGCGTTTTAGGTGCAAATAACAGCAATGATAGGTTTTGAAAGTGAGCCGCTGAAATGGTGGTTGTATGAACGAAATATTTTTTTGCCAAAATTCAAAAGTTTGACTACAAGTACATTTTTAAGCATGGAAACGTAAATGTTCAAATTAATTGTTGGTTAAGTGTGCCTCATAACTGTTATATGGGGATTCAAATCTGCTTATTTCAGCACTGTGAATGCAGTTGAGCGTTTTAAACTTCTTAGATTGTTTTATAATCGATTCTGAAATATTAGATATAAACTTAATTTTAAGGTTTAGAAATCAGATATCGTAAATAACATTGTCAAGTTTTGGGGGTCATGACAATTAACGGTATATGAAAGCCTTGTCATTAAGTTTTAAAGATCGGTAAATTTCATATACTTACAGTGTAAATAAAAGGTGTGTTATGTGCAATGAAGATGTTAAGTTTTATGTGAAGAAAACGTAATGCGCAGGCAGCATTGCAATTTTGTTTTCATTCGAAAGAATCAGCAGCTGAAAGTATTATTTGGTTATCTAATGCTTGTGGAAATTATGCACCATCGATTTCAATATTTAAATACTGGTTTCTATTACTCAAAAGTAGCGAGCTTCATTTAGACGACAAGTTACACCGAAAACATTTCCAGGCCAGAATTGGAAGCACTGCTCCAGGCAGATCAGTTTCTTACACTTAACGACCGTCTAAGAGTATTTGAAATAGTTCAGAGTGGTTCAGTGGCTTAGGTTGCATACGATTTGAAACTATGAGATATTGAAAATTGTCTTTGTCCATGTGAATTCCTACTTCACTGACAAAGAAAGAAAGATTGTTTACATGGTACACTCACTGAAGATGCAACTTAAAATAACCCCAAACGCAGAAAAGCAAATTGCAAGATCGGCCAACATCCACATCTCTGCAAAGTCGAACATCCATCGTAGGTGAAGGTGTTTGGCGTGTTTTGAAGGACGTCATCTATTCGGTGATATTTAAAATGGTCAAACTGTTACTGGGGGGTCATTATACGAAACAACTAATACTGATGATCAGAAAATTTAAAACAAAACAAGCGGAATGCACCAGGAGACATGACTAATTAATTTTCCAGAAATTCCATGATTGTTTATCAAGGTCGATGTAGTAATGCTAGAAATGATCAGATGGGTTATTCTAACCGCTCTTTTCCACAGACCTCGCGCTTAATGCTAGAAACGTGTACTGTGATGAGAAAGTGTGAGAATTAAAGCCACTCTTTTTATGAGATTGGCCGGATCGTACTGCAATATAGTAGACAGCCCCACGTTCATGTTTTACTTTTTTTCTGGAACGAAGTGTTTAAGGCATTCTTTTGATGAAGAAAACCCAGTTCACAATCAACTTGACTAAATTGTCTTTATTTTTGAAGAATATTTGTAATATGAGCATATCAAACATCAGTAATATAGCATATTCACTCAAATGTGCACTAGTGCAGCACGCATAGAACATAATAATGAAAATATTTGTCAATTTGACAACAACGAGCGAGCGTGTTTTCTTCACCAAGACAAAACGTAAAACTGACAAAAATTTCACAATTCACAAACGCCAAAAAAAGTCTTTTGGCACAGAATAGATTCCCAATCCGAGCAAAAAATCTACAGGTAAAAAGGACCGTTATATGATAAGCAACGGGGAAATTTTAAAAATGAGTGTTGTCAAGAATACCGCCTTTATCGCCCGTGGAGAATAAGCGCGCAATATACAGCAACCCTAAACAAAATTACTCAACCGGTAACAAATTAAGTTCTTTATACAAGACAAAATGAAATGATTGGGAAATAAAAATAGCAGTTATTTATAACAGTCGTTTGATATTTAATCAACTGAAGAACAAGAAAGAAAAATTTAGAAATGGAATGATATTTTAAAACTAATTTATTATTTGTGTTTTTATTTATTATTATTATTTTATATGCACTTGGAGACGAACACACAATAGCAATAACTATTAAATATGCTTTTTTTTAAAATTAAATTTTAAAAGAGGGGGGGGAACTAACATTTGAAAAATTAATAGAAATAAATATTATAGAATATGTGTTACATCACATGTACTAATGCTAGAAATGATCAAATCAATTATTCTAACCTAAATGCTTTTTTCCACAGACCTCGCGCTTTTAAATTTCCATTGGTTTTGGTCTACGAGAAATCTCTTTCAGGTCAGCACTTTAACTTCATTTGAAGATATCTAATGTAACTCGATTCATGGATACCCCAACAGACGAATACTTCTTTTGCTTAAGATTCTTTTTTTTACCTAAAAGATAGAAAAATATAGTACCTAATAATAAACAACAGTTTTTTTTATAACAGATATTTATTATTTTGTGTTGTAAGAAACATTCATTTCCATTAAATTTGTTTTTAAATTAAGTTTATCACCTAATGTACGAACAAATGGATAAGACATTCTGTTTCTGTATTTTACTATTATCATTCAAAAATAATGATTAAACAAAAATATGCACACAAATGACTGCCAGCGTAAAAAAGAAATTCAAGTCTATTAGAGTAGTTTCCAATAGAATACAAAAGTACTGTTTTTGTAATACCATATATAAAACTTTAATATGAGAGATTGGTTTTAATAACTTGTTATGTTTTCTCATTTAGCATTTCTTCTTCAAGATTAATAAAAATCTTGTTATAACTTTTAATTTTTTCCAATCATTACTTGACACTTTCCAACCATTTTTCCAATTAGCAACAATTCAGTTGAGTTTGACTTATTCAATTTTGGTAGCCTCTAAGCTTCTTTTGTTTGTTAAATAAGGCAATAAAGATCAAACACGGATGATAATAGATATGTAACAAAATTTGAACAAAAGGTAATCGATAATAATGTTAATGGGAAAGAAATATAAAACTTTTACAGAAAATGTATTAGAAGTGCTCAGTTTTGGGCTGAAATCATAAAAACACTTTAAAAATGCTTTGCAAATATTTTTTTTAATCGAATAACTAGAATTTAAAAAAGAAAATGTTACTTTGTATGATCTCAGTTCGTGTAATTTTTTATTTAGTTATATTTGTAAAGTAATTTTCTATGAATTTTTTAGCATTCTTTCATCTACATCGTCGCTTTACATATGACTTTTATTTTTATTGAAGAAATAGCATTTTAACATTAAAGATATGAAGAAACTGGAATAAATCATTATTTTACCACATTATCAGTCATTGACGATAGATATATACAGTTGTTTGTAAAGATAAAGAAGAAAATTTTTTGACCAGCTTTGCCCAGTACAAAGAACAAAAACATTACAAGCACAACTTTTTAAAGATAATTATCATTATAAATCATGATATCCCGTATCATTATATCTCATTATAATGGGGGAACTATTTAATTAATACAATCTTATTTTCTGCCTTGTTTTAAACACTTTAACAGTTAACGTTGTATGCTTATGAGTAACAAAACGCGTTTCAAGCTCTTTGGAACACTATGTGTAGAATTCTGGTTTTGAAATAAAATAAAAATATGCTATACTATAAAAAAAGACAATTGTTTCTTAATTTATGAAAATGTACTGTAATTACGAAAGAAATATGCAAAATATTTTCGTATATGATATACTTTTCCTAATCACTCAAGATTCTGAAGAGTGTTCTTTTATATTTAGAAACTCAAGAAAATAATTTATCTTTGAAATTTAAGGACGGATTTATATAAATATACTTTTTTTGACTGCCTGTATTTTTCAAATACGTTTCAGAGTACCTTTTAGTGTGCAAAAAAATACAAAGAAAAAATCCGTTTTCTTTCCTCAAAAATCCTTTTTTCAGATGCTATGAGGTTTCAAGGAAATATTTTCCTGTTCAGCAAACAAATTTAACGAGAAACGTATAAAATTAGCAGCATTAATGTAAGATTAAAATTAACCTTTTTCTATTACAATTGCATAAACGGTTGCAGTTATGCAGCTAAAATATATAGTCGAGATATGATAGCATCCGTAAAAACAGTTTTCTGGTAGAGAGAACTGATTAATGCACTGTAAACCTGTTCGAAAATGTTTACGAAATTTATGAGCTGCTAATAATTTTTTTTTATAAATTCTTCTTTAAATTTCAAAAATAAATAGTTTCTTGGGTTTTTTAAAGGTGAAAGAACGGTTTTTGGAATATTGGTTGACTTAGAAGCGATTGTCAAATATTTTTGCTCGTGATTATTATAAAATTTCGTAGTTTAATAAATTTCTAAAGTTTTTCACAGTGCAAGTTAAATTAAGCAGATTCTGATTATGGGACTGAAACTAAATTGCAATACAGTGTTTTAAGCTTATCTTATATGGAAAAAATTACTAGAAATAGTTTTTGTTCAAAGAGTTAAATTTCTTCTAGAATCTTTCAAAAGAAACTAGTCTCAAAACTAATTTGCGTATGATATAAATTATTCTAAAGGTGGAAAGTTTTTTTTGAGAAAAAATCTCCAATTATTTAGGGATTAAAGTATTTAAGCTTTGCATAACCACGATCCTTCGCGGAGCTTAATTATGTCTGAAAGATTAAGGAAAGTTATTGTTTGAAAATAGATTTTCGTGTTATTTTCCTGGGATTCACATTTAAAAAGTATTATATATTACGAGATATTTCTAAAAATGGATTTTGTTAGCTTTATATAGAAAAATATGGATCTTTATACTTTCCATGGTATAAAGTATGTAACCAACACATTCTATTCGTTAACTCACAATTGAATAAATGTTTTTATAATTAATATAAATATTTATATCATAATTGAAAAAAGTTATTATTTTCTTTTCAATGAACGATAATGAAAATAATTAGCTATACATACACAACAGAAATTACAAAATAAGCAATGAAAATTTATTAACTTATAATCTTTTCATAATGAAAATTTTCGAATTCTCTAAAACTTCAGTATGAAGACGATTCCCTAAGACTTTTTCAAAAACATAAAGTGAAAGAAGGTTTTATTTCAAGTTTTTTTTTTTTTTAACTAGGACATTTTTCTTTCTTTTGTCTACTGTACGCATGAAATGCTTCATAGGTCATATAACATATTTCAATTTTAAGTAGAATGAAAAAGTTCTTAATTTGAGTGTCCGTTATACCTTTAATTCAAAAAATTATTTTTCAGAAAATATTATTAAAGCTTCAAGCCTTCTATGATATTCAATAAATTCCATATTCACAGTCAGTGTATACGAAAAAATACTTAAAATAATATAAATAATAACCGTTTCCATTTTATACTCGTTATCTAGTTGATTCTTTTGCTTTACTTGATTTGTCTCAACATAATATCAACGTAGTACTTGATTTACTAAATTCAATTGATCCATATATCCAATTTACTTTTTTAAATCGAAACTCGACTAAGAGTTTCTTCTCCGGATGTTCTGGAAATTTGAAATGATTGTGAGTTTTTTATGCTAACTTAATTTTGCCTTCTGTGGTTAATTTGGTTTTAATTCTAATCTTTCCCCAAAACAAAATTCTGCTGCTTTCAATACTCTTATTTTCCATATGCATAATGACTGTTTAAATTCAACCTGATTTTAAAACGAAACTAACTATGGGTCATTCTACGTAAAACAAGCAAAAATAAATAAATAAATAAATAAATAAAAAAGTCGTGGTTGCATCATAACCAATTTTAATAAAATTTGATGCACAGGCTCAATTTTTATTATAATTGAGGGTATGCAAAATAATCTGTCAAAAAGAAATATTTTTGCTGTTCTGGACATTTAAAAAACCTGTGATAGAGAACGGTATGTGCGTAGGCTTTCGAAATTGCAAACTTGATGTTTTGTGTCTTAAAAATTATTCTAAAAAAATACAGTCCTATGCATTCCATGTATTTTCAATAGCTTTAGATTCAAAGCCGTTTTCTCTTCGATCAATAAAGTTGCTTCCACCAACTTCAATGATTCAACTGACAGCTAACTAAGCATTTTTCGAACTGAGCATTCTAAGCATTTTTCATTATTATAACTAAGCATTTTTCGAATTTCAACCATCAGTTAAGTTATCTGAGGTTGCTGTTATTAAAAAAACGTAATTCAGTTTTTGATCTACATTTTTTTATACTTATTGCACCCATAAATATACTACTTATGTGATCAATTATAATACTATCAAGTGTTATTTTTATCTTTCAGTCTTTTTTGGAGAGATACGTCATTTCTTTTGATTATTTAAATTCTTACTTTTATTACTTCAGTCAATTCATTAATTAGAGCCGAAGGATTCTTTGGATTTATTTTACTTCCGCACTTATGCAGAGGATCTAAGTATCCTTGAAACGGCCATATGTTGTTTACTGTCTTGGTTGTGTAATTTGTGCATTTCGATGCTGTACATTGAAGCAACAACACGAAATAGGTCATGCATTTGAGAGAATACCTAGTTTTAATGCAATTCTACTTCTTGTGCAAGAATTGTTGTGTAACATGTCTCATAAAAGCCATAGAAAAATTTTTTAAGCATGATACACTAAATGTACTATAATATCAGCAAATAAATAAATAATAATAATAAAGAAAAACAGGAAAAATGTACCTTTACCACGAAAGAAGGTAGATGATACTGGTGTTTCTTAAAGATGGACGATAATCAACACTTGGTTTATACCGAGGGAGAGGGGTACCCTCCATGGAAGTATTTGTAATTAAAAATAACCAGTATTTCCACAAGGTAACTCAAAGTTTCAAGAAAACTACGGAAAACTCCGAATGCTTAGATCGACAATCGCGATTCTTTTCGAATCCTGCCCTCCTCGTCTGTCACCTTTTAAAGCACAATTTCTCACTCATTGTTGGTCTAAAATGAATATGAAGACTAGTTCGAAAAGTATAAGAAATTGATAAAATATAAATGTAAAATTATGTACAAATGATAGAATAGTAATTGCAATATTTAAACTTAAGTAAGTTTAAGAGAATATTAAATATTTAGATTGTTTCAAACTGTTGAAAATTACAACAAACCTGGACAACTCTCTCCCCTCTACCTCATAAAAAGGTATTTTTCATTGCCATGCATTTATATATAAAAGAGTAAATTTAGGTCTATAAATCTTCACAGAAGTATTTGTAATTGTTTTTCTATTTCATCTTTTTTAAAATTAACTGTATCTCCCAAAAATTATATATATAAAAAAAAAAAATCTGTTACATATATTGTTCTGATTGTATCAGGAAAATGTATTTCTTCACAATAAAACAAAGACGATAATAAAAAATGAATTGCAGAGAATTTTTATTTTTTTCTTTATTCCTGCTATTATTAACTCGATCATAAATGGTAAAAAATTAAATAAATACGGGATTTTTTCCTTCCATTAAATTCCACAAATATAAGTGCCTTCTTTTCTATTTTTTATGCACACAACATAAACCTCAAAATGTTTAAAAATACATCAGCAAAAGTAATTTGTCAATGTCTGGTAATTTTTTCTGTTTCCTGTTTATTACCCATAACGAATATAAATCTAGGCTGGACACTTTTTACATAGGTAGAAAGCTAAAAGAAAAAGAATGTAACAGATGGGAAAACGCACCCCCAACAGCTTTCCCACCTGAAAGTAAATAGATTACTCTTGAGCCAGCTGATGCCATTTCCTCAAAATAGAAGATTTCTTTTGAGAACTTAATGCTAAGACACAAAAGGAAATCTTTATATCCTGTTTGATATAGATCAACAGAAGATACTTCCAAAGCATATTATTTTCTAATACATTTAACTTATCTATTTGTAAATATGTAACAAAATCTGTAAGTTACAAATTTTGGTTAAAATTTGCCTAAAGCATGAAAAATGTTCTTACATTGTAAAATCAATGTTTAATATTTAAAATAATATTTCATTTCAATTATATAATTAATTTTTATAGCTTTAAATATCTGAAACAGTCGTGTTTATAAAAGTTTTTATTTAATTATTGCTAAAACATTGCATTCACATGATCTGCTGATAGGGAAAATTGCAATTAACGGACTTTGAGTGTTCAATAAGAAATTTTACAAGAGTTTATAATGTGAAGAGATCTTTAATATAATAGAGCATTTAAAATGGAAATCATCTTAATTCCTGACGCGGAAAGAAATTTCTTTCCAAGATTTTTGTTCAATTAAATTTAAACTAAACACTTTATAAAAATTTATTATAATAATTTTCTTATTGTTTATCCTTTTTTAAGTTCTTAAATTGATTGCTTTGAAATGACTTCAAAAAAGAAGTTGTAATTTTTTGTCGTTATATATGTGTTTTTGTAAATGTAAAGAAGATTGCAAATGTTTTGAGATGATATGCTTTACTTTCCAACTTTTCTTAAGCAACATTTCTGAAGAATAAAAATTAGTAATTTGTAGCTTTAGTCATCCAACGTGTTACGTAACTAATAATTTGTCTGAAAATTATTTTAAAAAATAAGAAACGTTAATTTGAAAAGTTGAAACCAGAAGTTTTTAGACGATTTGATAACGTTCAAGTTTTTAACATTTGGCTTAAGTAACATGTAATGTTGTCACTCACACACACAAAGGCTCCGTCCGCTAGTTGCGAGCTAAAGCCAAGTAATTTAATGTAAAAGTTGAGGGTCTGAGCATCATCACTGGCATTCAAGTTCCATTTTTGTTATTTTTTATTCTCTACGACCTGTATGCAAATGAATCTATAAATTCAATAACATTTCGAAGGTGTGCAATTTAGTAGATTTACTTAGCTATATTTTAGGAATGTTGTAGAGCATTCGATGCTTTATGGATAAAGCAATAAACAACGGAATTTCTCATCCGTTTTGTATTATGTAAAGCTTTACTTATTTAATTCTTAAAACATTAGACTTCTATTTTGTACGTGAAAATCTTAATGCCAGTATCTTTATCAGTTTCACTATGATAACAGAAACAAACACGCATTTGCCCATTCGTTTTTTAATTATTAAAAAAGCAATGAGAAAATATCACATTCTACTATTGCAAGAAAGTTGATCTAAAATAAGTCGATCACTAACTAAAAAAAACAACCCTGGTAAAATATGTAAGCAGATGGCAACCAAAACATGGGCTCATAATGCGTAAGGACGCCGAGAGATGTCGTCATATAGGTGACGTTCTGGATTGTGTGAACGGTTCCCTGTAATAAAACTCTCTCATGTGTCGTATAGCGTATCCTGTCCGAGTGGAAATGCCATGAATTGACCAATTCATTGATAGCAGTGTATTTCTGAAAATACAAACAGAAAAAGTTAGGATTATTTTAATAAGTTGCTGGAATTATTTTTTATTATAACTCAATAAAGCATCTTTGATTTTGACGAAATTGTTTTGGATAAAGTACATACTTTGTGTATTATTGTGTAACTTTTTGGTTGGTGTAAACATAATATTACTACATTAATAAATAAAAAAATCGGGTTTTTCTTATGTTAAAAATTGTGTAAAAATGTGAAAAAAATATATAATATAATTAATATATTCTTCAATAACTGGCGTTGGTTTTATTTTTGTAACTTTTATAGATTTTTGAGAAAAACGTATTTGAAAAATAGCGGCTCCGGCGCATACTTACTCTATTATCTCAAGAACAGTTAAAGTTCAGATGATAAAATTGCTGTATATTGTAATCTCATGGTAAGCTTTTTTACCAGACATGTTATTTCAAACGTCGGTCGTGGAGGCAATTTTACTATGCTTATTTGGCTCGATACTTATTATACGGCCCCTGTACAGGAAAATTTACAAATAGGAAAATTTTCCTTATCCATTTGTGAATTTTAAAAAAATTCATCTTCATACCTGCAAAACTTACAGAATTATGACTGTTTAAATTATTCGTCAGGTTTTAAGACACAAAATGAAATGCGCGAAATTCAAGAAAGAATGTTCAGAGCTGCCAAGTCACCGGCTTTTTGGATAATTTTGGGGGTATTTCAATACGGAAAATGTTATTTTTTTATTTAATTGCAACATTCTGCGGATTTAAAAGAATAGCATTTCTCTATGATGATACTGGTGTGCATAAAGCCGGAGACTTGGCAACTCTGAACGTTACTTTAAGAATTTTAGGAATCATGTAAAAATCAATCTATATATCTATTATGTAAAAATTTTGATTTTTTTCTGTAATGATTAACCGTATAATTTGCAAACAAAATCGCATTCTTAAATTTCACACATGAAATATAGACTAACGATATTAAAGGATAAGTGAAAATATTATCCATTTAAATAGAGATTCATTAGAAAAATAATATTACAGCCTTTGGTGTTTCTTTAAAATGAAGATTATAAACTGAAAAAAGAAAGTTTCTAATAAGTATTTCTGTTCAAACATTTTAGTTGCCTACATAATAAAGTTTTTTTACTCTTATGACCATACACACACACACACACGCAAAAAAAAAAAAAAAAAAAAAAAAAATCCAAAAATTGCGTTTTACGTAGCAATTTTCTGATTTATATAAGACTATAGAAATAAAATTTACATAATACAGTACATTAATTTTAATGAGAATTAATCGTTGAACTCATTAGTTAACACATGAATTAGTTACATTTGAATTTGCAAAATTCTAAGCGTTAACTCTTACAAGTTTGGCCACAAAGACATTTGAACATGGCTTCATTTTAAATACTAAAAACACGCATTAAATTATTTTTCAACAAACTCATTTTTTTACACAAAATAACAGTTTATACCGGTTAATCTTAAAATTACATAACAAAATGAAAAAAAATGAAATTAGAGTTTATGAAGTTTTCAGGATTTTATCAATCTGGGAGCATTAATGTCAACCACAGTTTCATCTTTTTTGTGTCAAATAGTGTAGTCAAGTAATTCAAACTTGATAATTACTTCTGAACTTCATGGCTCTAAATAATTTATTTGATAATCATCATCTACTAAGTCAGTACTAATAGCACGAAACTTTAAATTATCATATTTTAGTCATCGAAACAACCTAGCATCCTCCCAATTTCTGTTAAGAAAGAGGATAAATTACTGTCTAATTATCATTAATATAATTTTTAACATCTCCTATACTTTTATTTATTTAGAGTAACATAAATTCTTTGTACGAATCATGTTATATACATGTTTTGTAGTAGATAGTGTCATTTTTTATGACTTTAACAAATTATCTTGGTAAGTTGTCTTCGTTGTTGATACACTCAAAAAAGCTTAAGTAAGTGAAATTTAATATTAACCATTTTTAATCTTATTTGATGCCCTTAAATTTTAAAAGGAAACTGACGAATTTTCGGAGACTGTACTGATAATCGGGACGCCATACAATGTACTGTTTTTTAACGGAAAAATTCCCAAACATGCCTGGAAAAAAAACGGAGAATTTTCTGAAGTTTACAAGAATTTTTCTGTTAAGAAACAGTTAGTTGTATTGGCGTCATTATTTCAAATACAATCTCCGTAAAATTGTCCATTTTTTTACAGTGTAGTTTCTCAAAAAAACGCTTTGATGTTGTTTTATTTTCCCATATAATACACAAAGTATGCTTATTTATTTTTTCCACGAATAAATTTGACAAAGAAAGCGACGTTCCATATAACTGCTTTTTTAGGAAGAACTTTATTCCGCACAATTCATTGTATAACAGCACAAACTAAGTGTACAGCATCTTTACAAAAACCTTCTGAAAAAAATATGCAGTTAAGTTAATTGAAGAATAAGACTGATTTATTCCTTATATAACTGCAACTTTCTATTTCTGTTTACATTGTAAATCACAATTATAAGAAAAAGAATATAAATTAGATACAATTTTGAAAAACGCAGCCCATCCTTCTGGAATTTTATACATCAAAGTATTTACGAAAAATTAATTATGAATCATATTTTCTTAATAAATAGCAAAGGAAATTTCTTTTTCTAACTGAGCGAAAAAATTACCGAAGTCGACACGAACCCAGATCCTTGGGTTGCATTAAAAATGCTCTACCGGCTATGTAAGCCAAGGATCTGGGTTCAAGTCCCAGTTTGGTCATTTTCCCCCTCATTTGGAAAAATGAAATTCTTATGATAATTTTATCAATGAGTATGCTATATTGTGTTAACAATAACATTAAATAGCATAAGATTCTACTTTTTGGTATCATATTAAATAAGAACTGTAAAAGCAGTCGCTTGTGTACTTTAACAGTGGTTTAGAATTACGTACAGAAATTTCTTTTTTCATAAAATTATATAGTTTTCATTAAAATCTACTTACATGATGACTCTTTCAGTTCTGGTTAATATTTTTATTTATTTTTTTTTTGGGGGGGGGGAGGGGAATTTTTAAAATAATTTTGTAAATAAGTTTGAATGAATGTGTGTCACACAAATGGATTTAGTGGATTTCAAAAACTTTTTAAATAATCAAAAATGGTTTCTTCGGATGTTACTTTTCCAAAACATTTATCAACATTTTGCTATTGACAATAAATAACTTATAAAAAGTTTTGTACCAAGGAACTTCCTCTTCAAATAATTCTTCGTTGTTCCGCGAATGAAAATTTATGAATTTATAAGTTCCTTTTCTAATGTATCATAGCAGGCAAAGTCATTAAATCATGCACACGTATTTTAAATGCAGGAAATACACCAGTTACTGCCTTATGAATTGCATAAGTGTTTTAGTAACAACGAGAAATGCAGATATTCTGGGGAATATTTTTCTAGGTTTTTATGAAATTATGCCTTAAAGCTGCAAAGGAACCCAATTTTTTAAATCAGAAAAAATATTTAAACAAAAAAATATTTTTTAGCAAATTACTCTTACAATTGATGAAATTATGTAATTTTTTTCACGTAAAATAATGTCGATTTAGCTGAAGAATGATCTTTTCTTATATCTTCGTTGACATAAAATTCTCCAAAGCTGTAGAGTGAAAAAAGTTTCTTTTTTCACTACAGAATCTGAAGTTAACTAGTTCTCTACTTTTCCCTTTTTTCTGTTGAAGTTTTAGATGGCTCTAAGACATTCCTTCAATTTATAATAATATGCTTTATTTTATTTCTTTCCCATTTCAACTTATTCATTTTCATTCTTAGGTTTTAACTTATCTTTAATTGCATATTTATTATTCTTTCATAACATTATGTAATAATAAAAATAGATAATTCAATCTATACATTAAAAAATACGAATAAAGATATTTTGTCTTTCTTAAAATGTACAAAACTTTCTTAATTATGGCTAAAACTATTTCAACAATTGTTATAATAACGGAGATAACGACAAAATTTCAAGCATAGCGTTTGTTTTGATTGTAACGCAGTTTTATGTCAAACTGTGGACAAAACTCTAATGTGTTACTTTTGTGACACAGACATTTGCTAATCTTATGACAACGCCACAGATCCTATTCCATGTGTAATATAGGACATATTTATATATTCTTTATAAATCAGTCTTGTTTGTCTAAATCAAATAATAAGAAATTTTAGGTAAAAATATGAGTAGGTCGGTATAATAAAAGCTAATTACTTTCAATGCATTATAATTTCAATTAAGAACAGAAATAAAAAACTAAACAACTCAATAAGTAGATTATTATTCTCAACTGTAACTGGGTCAATATACGGTCTGTATACGGTCAATTTTCCACCCATTTGTGGTATTGACTTATTATTATGATATTTGAACTTACTAATTCCTAAACATCAACTCTCGAGCTTTAAACTGATATATCATACGAGTATTTCTGTTTTAAAAAATCAGCAAAAAATGTTTTTCTGCATTGGATGTTCCCATATATTTATGCTGAAAATTTATGTGATTAAATATCATGTTCTTACATAAAGACATGATATTTACCCGTCAATTTGAAGAAATAATAAAAATATCTCAAAAAGAAGCAAAAGAATTCAAAGCATACATACTTAATTTCGTTTAGATATGTTATTTTATCTGAAAAGGTAAAGTCTTCTTTATCTAGAATTCCATTACAATACAAGATAGAATAAATTAAAATATATAGAAAAGAAATATTAAGTGTTACACTTAAAAAAAAATTATTGGCATTGTTTGACGATCTTGTTTCCGTATCTTTCAGTAAGATAGCACAATCTTTTGCCATGTAGTCAGAATATATTTAAAATATCATCTACAAAATTCGTTAAGAAATAGAATTTAAATTATATTGTCATAAGAAAAGCAAACATGTCTGATAGGTTCTTACAGATGTGACCGAGAGAAACTGACGGTGTGTGAATTTTCTCACATTAATATGCATAACTTATCACTGAAATAGAAAAATAATCTTTGAAGAATTTAGAGATTGGATTGATAGTGTAGTAGTTTGAATGATAAAGGTAGGTTATTCACATTTGTGTATAAATTTATCCATGTACCTACTTCTCTATAAACATACATAAGAAAAATATATTTTTGTGATTTGTTTATTTGATATATTGTTGCTGTTTTCGTTTACAGGGCATCCGTTAAATAGGCCCAATTATCCATTTAAAATGAAATTTGACACACCACAAATATCCATATATTTACGTCTATGTGTACGTATCTGTTTATTTCGGTATCTGAATGTGTGCATATGCATACACAGGTAAATAAATATATCTATATGAATGTGTAAAACAATTATTTATCTAATGAAAAAAATTTCAGAATAAATTGAATAATAATTAAAATTATAAACATATTTCCATAAATATATTTTGATTTTCCTGTGTGTTTGTACATACATAATATTTGTGAAAATTCAAACACCATGAAAGAATCATGAGAATTAAATGCGATTTATAGCATAAACGAGTGGTATTGTTACAACTAAATTTACTTTTAAATGCAAAAACCAATGTTATGTGTCAGAAATCAGTATTAATTGTAGCCACCAAGCGATGTAAAGAGTTCTGTTATACGATGTGATACGGAGTTACACAGATTTTGTATATCTACTTGGGGAAGAACATTTCATATTCTTTGTACGAGTACACAAAGTTCATCTGTAGAAGTTATAGGAAGAGAATAAAGAGCGAGATTCAAATAAAATAAATCCTCCACATGTTCAATGGAAGGCATATCCTGTGAATACACAGGACATGGAAGAAACTATACGTATTCTGCTGACTATAGAAGTCATAAACATTCCTTGCAACATATGGGAGGATAATATCCTAGTGAAACATAGCTCCAGGATTGCATTGAAAAATAGGAACGACTTCGGATTTTAGCACTTCACTGAGGTAGCTGTTGCTGTTCAGATTACCCACAATTCGTTGCAACTACGATTGTTCATGATGCACAATCACATCCCAGACCGTAACTACCGGTTCGTACAATGTAATGTTTGATAATGTACTCCAGAAAGTGGCGTACACCGGCATAGCATTTAAGACGAATGCGACCTTGATGGTGCAAATTAAAGCGGGTTTCATCAGATAAAACAGTTGTTGTCACCTGCATGCCAATCTTTAAATTCATGTGCACATTATAGCCATACTCATAATTGTTCTAGGGAAGAGGGATTATATATAAAGGGGCCTTGCACGTAGTCCAAGGTGTACCAGATGTCGACGAACTGATGATGCAGATAGTGATACTTTTGTAGAAGTTAATAAATGTACTTCCAACTGTCTCAACTGCCTAGGTGAAGAGGTACTGTCCGTCAACGCTATGCGTATCATGTGTTTATATTCGCGCACTGACATCAGCATTCGGGTTTCACTCTCAGATTTCTGAGTTGTTGTCCGATCCTCATTGGTTCACTGCTTCCAAACTCTACTCTGCTGCTGATACATTGCCAGACAGCACGATAAGAAAATTCTTCTTCACAAAGGCCGACGATTCTACCCCATTCACACACCGTCAGTTGCTGAAATGTCGAAATGTAAAATGTTTGACTAATTCTGGAATTTAAACCGTGAACTCGATGAGGTGATTATCTCTGCTGCCACCTTCAAATCTAAATAATAAATATTTTAATATTAGCACGAATTACAATTTTTATGTATCTATTTATGTAAAATCCAAGTCTCTATGTGTCTGTTACAAATCAGGTTGGGTGGCTTCATTAATGGAGGAGGTCATTTCAATTTCGTTAATAAGGCAATTGTTTGACTAATGGAAATAACCTACGGTGTATCACACCTATTTTTCTTTTTCTCTAAAACTATACATTTATAATGTATTAAGTTCTAAACTAAAAATAAGCAGCTACCAACAACATATTATTTATATAAACAAACAAAAATTTCAAAAATTGTGATTAATTTTACGAATGTAAGCATTGTGTAGCAAGTCATTCATTTCTAATGATTCATTGACAAAAATTTTAAAATTTTTGCGAATTGAATACATTTTAACTTCTGTAATGTTAGTATGCCTTTGATGTCATTCGCTTTTGAACAAATCGAAATAGTTTTTATTTCAGAAAATTCAACTCTATTGTCGGTACTTTTATGTTAACCGAAAACAAATCTCGTTATTTTTTTAAATAGTAATTACTTTTTCGAGTATGGAATTTTTAGAAACAGCGTTTTAAAGTTAAAATAAAATGCCATGGTATTTATATTATTGTTATGCATTTTAAAAGAAATGAGTCAAAAGCAAATGTTTTAACAGTAAGCAATATAAATCTTTTGTTTGTGTCTATTTTAATAAATTTATGCTTTTTAAATGGAATGGATATCAAAGTTCATAAGTAAAATTATTGCAACATGAGTGATGTGGAAGGAAAACATATTTGGAGATTTATTGCGTCGCCAAGCTAACATAAAAGTGCACTATTTTCTGTGTATTAATGCATAGATAATATACATAGCCCTGGCTTTCCTTGCTTCAAGTTTGTACGTTTAATTTATTTTATAGAAGTTGATTTGATAAATCATTCATTCATTTTATTTTCAACACTAATTATTTTGTCACATTGCATAATTTTAAATTTTACACCACTGAACCGGGAAAACTACTTTCAAATGTACAATGTTTGAAAACTGTCATTCAACTTACATTTATGATTTTTAAATCAATAACTCGATTATAGAACAATAGTATATGAATATTTTTATCAAGTATTTCAAACTTTAACAGATACTACTATTTTTACCCAGTGTCCTGGGACTTACGTTTACACTGTTAATATAAATATATAAAAACCACAAAATTAAGTTTTGAATCAAACCAACATTGAACGTCCGCAAATAATTGCGTTTTTTATTGAAACTATTCGAACACTGATATATTTTTAGATAAAAAATTGCAAAAAATGTTATTTTACTTTAAATACAATAATTACGCTAAAAATCTTCTTAGAATTTCACAAGGTCCGAAATCTTTTATGATTAACTAAAACTTCTTTTGGTAATTAAAATCTTTTAAGATTTAAAAATTATTTATGATTGATTAGAAAAGTTTTTTCATTAATTAGCACGATTAATTTCCATAACGTGTTTTTTAACACTTTCTAACAAAGAAGAAAATGTAATCATTTGTAATTTCGGACTGTCTAGGCGCCTGACCGCCTGTTTGTGTATATTATCGCTCTTATAAATATATAGTCCAAGAGCCGACAGCGCAAAACCCTAAGTCATCGAGCACAAGAAAAATCTTTTATTTTATATAAAAATAGTTATATGGAAATCTAATCACATATGTCTAACGGAAGTGACGTGATGCATATGCCAAAAATGAATGCGGCTAGTGGATGACTCGTAGACTTAATATTATGTTTTTCTACACCCAATTTTCAATGTTTTCATACTTTTAATTGTACGGCAAATACAATGTTAAACGTACGAGTCAACCACTAGTGGCATCAATTTTTCGCCTATGCACCACTTCACTTCCGGCAGACATGGATTTCTCTATTACTACTCTGCCATAAAGATTTTATGTTCTGCTCGATGACTTAGGGTTTTGTGCGGTCGGCTCTTGGACTAATACTCGGATTGCCGTTTAATTGAAATTTATTATTTAGGTTTAACCTGGCATTCTCGGCAGGGAAAATGAACTGTGTTACTTCTATAATTATTTTACAGGAGCACAGGAAATATTTACGTTACATTATGATCTAGGAAGAAGAAAGTTATTTTTAGTAAATTATTTATAATTTTACACTATTTCAAACATATCGAAATCTATAATATATCAAAAAATATTTAGAGTCCGAAATCAGTATTTCGTGTAGGTAGTGTTTGTTATAATAAGTACTGTTACATGACGATGCATCGAATCAAACTGATTTCGAATGTCTTCCTGAGGGAGAGCATTCCATATTCTTCTAAGTACATCCAAAATTCATCTTATAAGCTATAGGAGGAGGATTATGAGCCAGATATCGATCAAAGATATGCCCCATACGTTCAGTGGGCAATATATCAGGGATATGTACTACAAAATGCGTACTATAGAGTTTTGCTGTGGATAACATTTATCGCTAATATACAGGGACATACAAAAGAATTCGGTTACAGTACAACTTATGAGCAATAATTGCCGGAAGTGTGTTTTCAACTGGGATCCCCATTTTTTATGCAATTATTCTCTTCGGACAGCATGGTGTTTATAAATTATACCGATCATACACAATGCTGTGCAAAATCTTTCGAGTGCAATTTCAATTTTTGACGGGAATCGCTGAAGGGCAATTCTCAATCGTGTTAAGCATTACCTGACTGAACTAAATTTATGCAATTTGTATAATATATATACAAATCTTTAGATCATATTCAAGGCTGCACAAAATAATTCGGATACATTTACGGTTATTGGTAATAAATGGGGATTTTTTTTCAAATGTCGGATTCATTTTTGAAATTGTTTAGTTAGTCATCTTTCACCTTATTATACCGTGACGTTTTGCTGCAATTGTCTAAATGTGTTCAAAAGTGTTTTAAAATCTATGGTTGACGTATGATTTTTCGTTTATATTTACATTTTTATGGATAAATTGATACATAAAGAGACAATATATATACATGTAAATACACTTTAGTTTTAAAACATGCATAAATATTCACCAGAATTGTTCACACAGTGTATCTCATATTTATTCCGATAAATTAATTACATTCAGCATATGAATGTACATAATTTATTCCAAAGAACTATGGGAAAATATTTATTTGTCTTTATTATAAATATTAGATTTTAAAGCTTTTTAAATTCTAATTTAAATATTTCTAGTTTGAAATTTATACACCAGATTTACAAACTTGCCATGGTAAATTTAAATAAAAAAATTGAATTACATAGCAATCTGAATCTCCTCTTTTAAGATATCTTTCTTTTTTCTTTTGCTTTTTTTTTCAGAGATAGAAGTTTGATTTACTAAATATTGTATTGAATTTTATTGAAATTTGCACCATATTTTGGTAGACTTCCTGTCTGATACGTTCTAAAAAGAGATAATATAACATTAAACTAGTTGGATATACCAACTGGAAAACAATCTTCTATTTCATAAAATTAAAAATTTCAAATATAGCTACGAATTTAATACTTCAGTATTATCAGGTCAACACTATACAAACTTGTATTTTCAACTTAAATTTCTCCTTCAGTCAATTAATTGGAGTAAAAGTGAGTTAATCTCGGACTCGATCAAAATCAACATTATTTATTTATTATAATATTTATTTATTTATTTATTTATTTATTATTATTTATTATATTTGTCAAAATCTATATTCTGTTATAGTATATCAGCTGTGTGTGAATAGCCGGCTTATTAAGATGCAAAATTCCCTTTGCTGCACGAGCCGCCAACTTACAATACAGTAACTATGAAAATCAAGAAAATTATACAATAATCGTTATTACAGTACCCCCTTTCGGTGGAATATTTCAAACTTCAAAGAGGTTATAAATTATATACAAAACGTTGGCTCAATTCTTTTCATAACTTCATACATGTTGATACTATAATATTAAAAATGACACAAAAATCATTATTTCTGCTCCTCCTTCCTGCTGAATATTTCGAAACTAAAGGTGGTCTTGCTGGCTATAGTCAAACATAAAAATATATTTGGATCAATTCTAGGCATAACTTCTTACACATGAGTGATACAGTAATGAAAATTGTACAAAAATCGCTATTATTCCACCCCTTTCGATTGAAACATTTCTAAATTGAAAAATCACCAGCTGGCGAAAACCAAAAGCATATACAACAAAAAATTCGTTCTTTCAATTTTTTTTTTACTTCCATAGAATTTTTGATGGTATAATGGTGGTACATGAACAGACGGACACACGAAAGGCTGACATTTTGTATAAACATGTTTTTGCATCCTGTGCCTTAAAATATCGAAACCGGAAGTCCAAAAAAATATCGATTTATTACTTTC
Organism: Maratus speculifer; assembly: GCA_964019185.1. Lineage (NCBI taxonomy): Eukaryota > Metazoa > Arthropoda > Arachnida > Araneae > Salticidae > Maratus > Maratus speculifer. Next base: position 280,686,805 of record OZ025291.1, read on the forward strand.
TTCTTTTGCATATAGAATAGATTTTTTCATAATGATTTCATCTCGAAAACCAATTTCATTTCAAACAAAGAAAAATAAATACATGTGTATTAACACATTTTATGCATGTTTTAATGCTCTAAACTTTGAGACAATTGCATTCGAGAGTTCCAACAAGAATGTCTGCGACTATATAATCTTATAGATTAATATGGTTCTCTCAAGTAGAAAGACGCGCTCATATAAATAACGTAATTTTTATGAAATATGACGAAATAGCATATAGCTTTGCAATCAAAGTTATATCATTTCAAAATTTGAAATTTGAAATTAAAATTTTCTATTGAAAAGTAGCATGCTTTAGAATGATTTTTGCATAGCAGTTTTATTAAATTATAAATGGGAAAACGTACAATTATAATGATGTTAATATACGAATTTTCAACGAAATTTTATATAAATAATTTTTTCACCTTCTAGATTTATATTTATTTATTTTAAGTATAGTTATTGTCTGTATTTAATAAATAAAAATTAATAAAAATTTCAAAAATGCCTAAAATTTTATATTTTTAATCTCTTTTTTATACTGATTTTACATTTTTTGGTAATATTACTTTATTTCATATTTTCTTATCTCTTGAAACTGCATTAAATTTAGAAAGGGACATATATTTATAGTGAATATTTGATATGCGTATACAAATTAAAGAAAAATGGAAATGTTTTAAAATTTATTTTGACGTCAGTGACACGTCAATTTGAGCGTTAATTTAAGACATTTGACCAAACATATTGATTTCTTATCCTACAAAACTGCTAGGACTCTTCGTCTTTACCCCGAATATAAAAAAGAAACGATTGATTTTCTGTCGGAAACGCAAAAACTAGACAGTACAACAATGAAGTGTGGCGTTATGTTTTTATGTCAAGTACCCATCAATTATCTGTTCGAGTTAGAAGTGTTCACCGCAAATTGGAAAAGAGAGATGAAGAAATATATACAAGCCCAACAGTAAAGTATTCTCCAAGTTAGGTGGCATGGGATGATCTGTGCCTGGTGCTTTGTTCTGTATTTCCTCTCGCCTAAAACCACTAAGATTGGAAGACGTTACCTTAATTTGTTATGATATAAGTTGAAATTTCACAAGCATGATCATCGATATTCCATTTTTATGTATGATGGTCCTTTGTATCATACGTCAAAGGCTGTTAGGGTCTTTCTGACTGCGGAAGAAATTCAGGTGCTTGATTCGCTAGGTAACAGTCCAGATTTGAACTCAATAGAGAATATGTGATTAATTTGAAAAATTAAGTGTTGTAAAAGCAACTGATATTGAACTTGTGCAAGTCATAAAGTATGTCTGATATACAGAGATTTCTCAAGCCTACTGCCTATCTCTGATTTATATTATAACGAATAGGATTTCAGCAGCGACTGAAAACAAAGAAGGTTCGTAAAGTACAAAGTTTGATTTCAATTCTCCAATAAAAAGGCATGTTTAAATTTTTTTTAATATTTTTTAAATTATTTGAATAAGAAATTACCGAGTTACTTTTTAATGACAGAACATTAATAATTTAATGGCTGACTAGTATGACATGTTTAGCAGCAAAATTAAATTGTTATTTTCAACAGACAGAAGTTATTTAAAGAGTAACTTATTTACTGTAATCTATATTATTTATATCTGTGTTATATATTACCTTTGAGTCTATATTAGCAATTTCTTTTATTTTCAGACTGCATCATCGTAAAGATTTTATGTTTTACCTTGTTTACGAGATAAATGTATGATTAAGTAAAATAATTACATCCATATATCCTGCATTGTATATGCATGTCTGATTTTAAAAAATGGCTAAAAATGACGTAAAATACTTTTAAAAAACGAGTAGTTAAACAAATTTAATTCATTTCAAAACAATCGATTTATCAATAACGGATGGAAAATATTACATTTTGCGGAGAAAGTGAACTGTATTTCAGACAAAAGAAAATTTCCAGACGTCTGGTAATCATCTTAATGGATGTTTAAAAGTTCTCAACTTTGGAAACGAGGAGATTGCGTTAGAGAAAACGAGATTGATGCATGGCTGAATATATTGGTCCATAGTCGTAAATGGTGTTTTCAAGCGACAGAAAGGATAAGGGAAGAGCTCACTTATATGTGTCTCTATATAAGTAGAAAAAGGAAGAAAATAACTTCATTTCATTTTATCATTTCATTCCTGATTCAATATACTATTTTATGAAAATTTGTCGGTTGGAGAGCAAATGAACAACAACGCTTTAAATTGATTTTTCTTTAAATATATTAAAAAATATATAGGTACAAAATTTTGAAATTTCTTTAAGCAAATAAGACAAATTGTGATAAATTATAAGTGACAATAATTTACGCATAAATATTTATATACTAACGGATAGAAATTTTCTTAGAAAATAACATATGTCCTTGCAACAAACACATATTTTAAATAAAAGATTCTAAAAATTCACGATTGTCTAATAATTGTTACTAAAAAGACTATTTCAAGGAATAAAAGAAATTATTTTGTGTATTATAAAAAAAAGGAAAGCAGTAAAGATATAAAAGATTTCAAAGCAACAAATTAATAAATAAAGTAATACGGTATTAAAATATAAAATATTATACTGAAAATTTAAATAAGAATATAAAAAATAAATAAATAAGATAAAATGCAATAAATCACAATTAAGAAAAAAATTACATATAAATATTTATTTATAAATGATTTTAAATCTTCTTAAAAAAATTACATAAGTAGATCTTTACAACATACACGTGTATAAATTAAAAATAAGTCTAAAAATCGTTTCTAAAATGTAAACTGCAGAAAAAAGGGGAATTCTTTTTCAGCTCAAAAAACAATATGAGCTATCAATATAAAAAAAAGCTAGACTTACAAAAGAGATAGAAAATACAGCTTTTTCTAAGGAGAAATACAGTAGTCATAATACTCGAGCAGTATTATGAAATACTCAGTCACAAAATTGGCTAAGATCCAAACGATTTCTGGACGAAAATGTGCATTACATAAAAATAGAAAACAGTAAAGTTATAAAACAGTTTCAAAGCAATAAAAAAATATTAAGGTGTCAAAATGCAATAAATATGAAATTTTGAAAACGAAAAAAAAAGTGAAACAAATATTTTTTTTTTTTTTTTTTTTTTTTTTTTTTTTTTACTGAGCTTTTGCGAATTCTTAGTTCAACTCAAGGAAATTACCAAAATACAAATACCGTTTTATTTAATAATTTTACATTTAATAATAACACATAATCTCGAAAGATTTAGTAAGTTATTAATTTTACTATAATGTGATTTTTAATGTACCAGTAATTTAACATGAAAGTGCACAATATTGCGTAGTAGACTTCATCTAATAACAATCGAATATAGGTTTTCACAATCACGAACTGACAAAAAAAAGTGCGATTATTACGCGAGAGTAAACACGGTAATTTTTTTTATACTTCATCAGATGCTTTTTTTATTAGTATTATATTATTATTTTTACTTTTGAAATTTTTTATTTGCCTTCTTTTTATCGTTCGATGAATCATGAATCAGCTATTAAGTAAGTAGTCTGAAATAGTTTATCAGCCAGTCTCTTGAAATTGGTTTCCTTTCACATTCAGAAAATATAGGGTGATATCCGATTAAAAGAAGAAATGATGTAACTGTTTCTGATTAGATTTACTTAAAAACTTTTTAGGCTAAAAATTAAAAGTAAAATATTCAAATGACAAAAAATAATCTTTACTGGAATTTAATGAAAATGTCATTTTTGAAACCTATAATTAGTTATTTTGCATACTATTATTATAGAAATATGAACTCAAATATTTTTTTAATATTTTGGAAATGTCGTATTACGATAAAATTAACATTTGGCGGTCTTAGCTATTTTCACGACATATCTTTCTCTGTTTTGGGGATATTTAGTACTTTTCATGATTTAAAAAATGTCTGAAAGATATGTACTTAAAAACTATTATAACTTCAAATGTGTTTTAAAAGAAATCAAAGAAGTTTTTCACTGTAAGTACAATACCTCGTGTATTTTTATAGAAATTTAACAAAACTTCTAAATTCCCAAGTAGCCGATCACTTTTGGCCATATAGTGTATATACAGTGATGTAAAACTCCTTATACAAAATTTAAAGGGTGTAAGATTACACTACAGCAAACACTTTTGTATGGAAAAATAGGTTTGTAATAAATTTGCGTAGATAAAAATGAAGTGTCTCTTCGAACTGGAATTTTATTCAAAATTATAACAAAAATTAAGATATTTAAGCAAAATTCGTAACGGCTTCCTTTGTACATTACGAGAATTTGTAGAGATTGTCATGCTCCCACATCCCAAAACTACTTCACTTGTTGATTCAAAATTCATTTATATTTCACATGTATTTGAAATTTGTTTAAACTTTATATGAGAATTTAAGATACATTTATATTTTATGCGAAAAAAATATATGATTAAGAAAAATGTACATTTTGACGTATGATAATTTTCAAAACAACGGAAAAACATTAAAAAGAATGAGTTTAAAAATCTGATTATTTGTTACCATTATGTTTAATAATATTGAAAACGATTTTTTTCTATACTTGAAAATTCTAATATTAGAAAAAGCAGTTTTAAATTGTATTCCACTACCAGGCTGTCCAACTTTAAAGGTTTTCTTGGCTCCCTTGTCGTATGTCACTAAATTTTTGTAAGGATTAAGATAAATTTTAATAAATGCTTTTTTAAAAGTAAGCAATGTTTGCATACAATTTTAAATTAAACATTAAAAGGTTTCTCTATCCTACCCCTACCAAAACCTTCTACATGGATCCAACCCCTTTAATCTCTCACCCACTATAAAAATAAGTCATTGTAAATTTACTACTTTATGTTATCGCTTCAATAATAAGAGACTTTATGTCTACCACAATGATATATTAATTCAACGTATAAGACGCATACATGTGTGATAAATAGAATTGCCAATGCTCAGAGCGTGATTACCATAGAAATAGACCATCAATAGTTCCGAATGTTTGTCATATTTATTATATAAATTCTTCATTTAAATATGGAAATGATTACTATACAAACATACTGGTGGAAAATTAGCCACTGCGATAATCAGACTCTGTTTACTGTAACCGTGAGATAATAAAAGTATTGTTGCATACTTTAAGTCTTGCGAATATTGGCGACCTTCATTGTTTGTAACTAATTAAAGGGCCCCCCATATTTATTGAAAGGTGGACAGGTCTGATCTACAAAAATGGAATTAACAGCGTAATTGGCCAAATTTCAATACAGTTTTGATATTCTTCCAAAATTGGAAATCTTACAAAAAATTTACCTTTTGCATCGGGGTTCTAAATAACTGCGTTCTTGTATCAAAGGAGACCAATGCAACCATCAGGGAAACAGGGGCGTTGAGCTGGCGTTGGGCACCTACTCAGATCCCAACGCCATCTATGGTCCCGATAGGGACTCCGAAGATGTCTATAATTATCAAAATAACATTCTTCCGTATAACATTTTTTTTCTATATTTTTTAAAAGAGTGGCCTTTCGTGGAAAACATTGGTATTTCATAAAATTTTGCTTCAGTTTTTTTTTTGTTCCTTTTTTGTTATATGTACTAAATTCTATTTAATCCACATTCTTTCCTTACATTCCTTATAGTCACCACGATCACTTGGCGTAGACAATAGTTATGTAATTAGTACTAAAATTTGTCAAAATAATCATATATTTTGTTCATATAAATAATCATATATTTTGTACAAATAATCATATGTTATATTATATATTATCATATATTATAATCATATATTTATATAAAATATATGAACTTTTAAAAAATTGTCTTTTGTATCATTTTACGAAGTAAGCATTGATATGAATTATTAAAAAATATTATTGTTTTCCAAGACTAAAGATAGTTTTAACACTTTCAATAATTATTACGGTGGAAATTGTAGAATTGAATTTATTTTTCAATGTTTTGCTTTTATATTGACAGGATTTTACCCAGTATATAATTAAGTAATTTAAAATTTAAATCTCTTTTAGTAATTTAATCAAGCGTTTTATTTATTTAAATATTTTTATAGAAATATGTCAAAAGAACAAAAGCAAAATTATTAACTTTCGAAATAGACGCATTAAAATGTAGACAAATGTTAACTCGGTACTTTTCGAAATGAAATACCAGTAAAAGATTGCGTATACCGAAAAAAGCAATAATTATTACAAATATTAGATACTTTAGAGTTCTTCTACTTTTATGTTAAATACATTCAATGTGTATTTTAGATTACCACAATTTTAAACGTGAGTTATATTTTATGTATCTTCTTTGTCCCATTATGATTTGTGCTTTTTTAAAACTAAGTACAGAAGTTTCATATCATAAATAAGTACAGAAAAAAGATCTTATGATAATGGCACAAATATTATTCTTTAATTTACCACCATAAAGTGAAAAAAGTAGTCTAAAAATAATTATGCTATATTTTACCTTACCTGTGTTACTTGGGAAAACACAAACTTGCACTATTTCTGATTAATCAAATGCAATTGATTTGTTCAATATTTTATTCTTCTTAGTGAAACCCTAAATAAGTTCGTTTAATTTTAGAATAAGCGTTTAAATATGTAGTTATATATTTTCCGTTTATATAATTGTACCTAATAAGGAATGGGGGAAATTTAATGACACCTACAAAGGGTTAAACAAAAGTTATTATTTGACATGATTTTGATAATGAATTTCTTTATAAATGTTGTCTTTAAACATCTTTATTTATTTAGATTGGTAAATATTTTCACACTTAATTAATAAAATAAATAAATTAAGGAATTTTGTAGAACTAAATTTTTATATGTTTCTGGTTTTGATTTAAAATTAAAAATACACAAAATGGCTTATTGGTTAATTTTATGATTTCAAGAGCAAAATTTTGTAAAAAGAGCATTTCTTAATTTTCAAGAACTTCATAATATTGAAAGCATAGCGCTCATAGAGTTCGATAAATTTAGAAGAGATAGCTTCATATGTTATGCCTGGAATATCTAAATTTACCGAAATTTCCCTAAATACCTTTCACATACTGCAGATATAACAATGGAAACGGTGCATGAATTCTCGAAACTGCATCTATTATATGCGTAAAGCCAGCACTATTAAAATGTCATCCTCTTTGAGTTTGGCATTTGATATAAGATTGCTTAAAGCATATTTTGAGAATAACCGGGCCCAAATGTCATGCGTGCGTTATAGTAAACCTAATCCCACATATCTCTATTATTAATGAAGCCAGTTGATAATGTAGCACATCTATAATCTACTCGCTTATGGAAATGAATCTCTAGAAAATACCTCTGTATGTAAAAAAGAAGTTAATTTACAAAGGTTTTGCATTGAGAGAAATTGTTCGCATTGGGAGATATTTCAAATTGGCAGAAAATGTGCTAATAATGAATATATTTTGGCATATCGAAAAGTGTTTTAAATTAGACAATTAATAAATTCAAAAATAGTATCTTTATAAACATGCCATACAAATATACAAATGTTAAATTCTAAACACTTGAATATTTCCTTAATATGCAAATCACGTACTAAAGAGAGCAGAAATAAGACTGATAAAAGAGAAAAAGAGAACAGGCTAATTAAGAGAGATAAACTAAGAAAAAAATCATAAAAAACGGGAAGCAAACTTTCTAAAAAATATTGACACAAGAGGTGCATTAAAAACTGAAGAAGCTATGTTTTTTTTTTTACTCTTTAGAATTTATTCTATTCAAATTCCTACCTGTCTTGTCGTTAGATTTACCAATGCAAAGTTAGTTTACCAAATACAGCACTGATGAAGTCGATAAACTTATGCAAATGATTTTTAGAATATTTTGTCAAATTTACTCCATTGGTGTTGGATTCCTTTTCGTTTAGTGCCTGTCCTAAAGTTAGTAGTTCAGAGAAATTATTCCATATTGTGCTGCGGTTGCAGCCTTGTCAACACATGAGAGTGAGAAGGGTTAAGCTTGGGTCTTCCAAGTAGCTTATTGGCAAAGCATTAATCTACACGTATAGTCAATGACCCTGATTCTATTCCATCTTGAACACATCTTCACTGTTGAATGTACGTTTTTTAAGCAATTAAATTTGTAATATTATTTGAATTGAAGGCGTGAGAAATTTTGTATTAAAATTACCAAGAGTTACATGCATAAGTTTATTCACTACATATTTATTGTATTCACTATCGTTTAATATCTGTCCCAAAGTTGGTGGTTCACAGAAATTATTCCATATTGCACTGCGGTTGCAGCATTGTCAACACATGAGAGTGACAAGGACTAAGCCTGGGCCGAAAAAGTAGCTTACTGGCAAAGCATTAGTCAACGCCTATTGTCGATGACCCAGATTCTATTCCATCTTAACACTTTTTCACTCTATTGGCTGTACGTTTTTAAGCAATTAAATTTGGAACATTATTCGAATTGAAGGCGTGAGACATTTTGTATCAAAACTTCCAAGAGTTACATGTATAAGTTTATTCACTACAGGGGTATTAGATTCATTTTCGTTTCGTATTTATCCCAAAGTTGTTGGCTCGTAGAAATTATTGCATATTGTACTGTGGTTGCAGCATTGCCAATGCATGAGAGCGAGTAGAAGTTAAACTTGAATCGTCCAGGTGGATTATAAGGGAACCATATTTGGTGTTGCTCGCATCTAGCATTGGGACTTGGTGCATTTTAAAGACCTATATTAGGAAATTTGAGAATTGAAAAAAAAAAGGTCATATTTTTTGGTTTTGTACAGCATAACTTTCTGAAAATGCTATTCGAGACCATTTCTCAGATTATTAACATGGTTTTTTTTTAAAGAAAAAATTTTAAAAACATGAATTAGTTATAAATACAAAATATTGAAAAAAAAATTCCTTCATAAATCTATGAACTTGGTTTTGAAAAATTCCGACATTATATTCACTTTTTTGGTGGGGGACAAGTTGGCGAATTTTCAAAAGTAGAGTTCTCCGGCAATCCTAGCCGAATGTTGTAATCCCAACACAAGACAAACGAAAGTTTCGTAGCGCCATATTTGGTGAGTTAATTCCTTTTTGACTTCATATAAGTAACTAAAAGTCCAATTATAAAAAATTTAAAGTACAAAAAAATGTATAAGATATAATTTTAATAAAAAACTGTTATTGGTTCTCTAATGTTTACGTATAGGGTTAAATGCACCAGGCCTCGATGCAAGGTGTCAGCAACAACAAAAGTGGTTCCCTTGTTAGTGAAAAAGCTTTGATGGGTAAAGTGATTGACCCTGGTTGGATTTCAGACTTAGACATTCGTTTACTTTCTTGGATGTACGCCTTTTATGTAATTAAATACAAAATGGTGTAACACTACAGTCTAGATGTTGTGTCAGTATGAAAAGAATAATTGAGATGTTCTTCTAAAATCATTAAAAGACATGAAGCATTGCTAACTTCCTTTAAGATTATTTACGGCTTTTATACATCAGTCTTTAAACAAAAAATAAGAATGCCAACTAATTGTTATATTTACGCAATTTCATAAATAAAAAAAGGTAAGTTATGATTGACAAAGCAATACTTTTTGATAACTACTAAAAGAAATTACATTTTTGCAGTTTCTCCTTTAATTTGTTTTTTCATCCTGATATTTTTTATGAGTTAGCTAATCTGGTATCGTGAAATTCCAGTGCGATGAAATATTTAAATTTTTATGCAAGAATAAATTCCTGCATATTTCTTTTATGAAAAGCATTCTCTTCCATACTTACTCTTGAAATTTTATCAACAGAAATTTCGGACAAAATATTTTTAATATAAAGGCATTAAAATATTTTTGCTAGTCTCTTTTTCAGTTTCTTTTTCTTTAAAAATTGCTTATGAATGCAGATTTCTCTTAGCAAAATATTGAATAAATGTCAAATTTTAAAACTGAAAATTTATTACATTGTAACAGTTCTATGAACCTACTTTAGGAATAACAATTTTTCTACCTATTTTCTTTTCTCCGGTACATAAAAAGTTTTTCGATAAAAATCTGGGAAAGTTTTTCATGATCACAGTTATAACCAAATAAAGAATACTGCCCAGTTAAACTGATGGCATTGAGCTCACAGGCTACAAATACTAATTGTACATTAAAGCCTTATATTTTCAAGGGTTAATTCCGTTCGAAAAAAAAATTAAGAAGGGGAAACAGCTCTCCCCTTTCCTCTTTTTTTATACTTAATCATTGAACCTCCTATACTATCAAAGACATGCTTTATCATATAAAAAATCTATATCCAAAATTCAGAGCAAATTAGATAATTCTTAATAAAAACCCATTTAGCATTTATATAATTTAAAAGGAGTTATCCCCTTCTTTTATACTTAACCATTAAACTTCCAAAACGATTCAGAGATTTGAACGAAATCTGAAAATTCTGCTTGAAAAACCTATTTATATAAATTAAGAGGGGGGGGAGGCATTAGAACCCCTGTTGCCCCTATTTATACTTATTCAATGAACACCTAATAGCAGTCACGGAATCGCCTCATCAGAATGATCCTAATCTAAATTTTGAACGAAAACTTAATTCTGCATGAAAATCCCATTTATATCAACTAACGGGGGGGGGGATTAGAACCCCTGTTCCCCCTATTTATACTTATTCAATGAACACCTAATAACAGTCACGGAATCGCCTCATCAGAATGATCCCAATCTAAATTTTGAACGAAAACTTAATTCTGCATGAAAATCCCATTTATATCAACTAACGGGGGGGGGGGATTAGAACCCCTGTTCCCCCTATTTATACTTATTCAATGAACACCTAATAACAGTCACGGAATCGCCTCATCAGAATGATCCTAATCTAAATTTTGAACGAAAACTTAATTCTGCATGAAAATCCCATTTATATCAACTAACGGGGGGGGGGCATTAGAACCCCTGTTCCCCCTATTTATACTTATTCAATGAACACCTAATAACAGCCACGGAATCGCCTCATCAGAATGATCCTAATCTAAATTTTGAACGAAAACTTAATTCTGCATGAAAATCCCATTTATATCAACTAACGGGGGGGGGATTAGAACCCCTGTTCCCCCTATTTATACTTATTCAATGAACACCTAATAACAGTCACGGAATCGCCTCATCAGAATGATCCTAATCTAAATTTTGAAAACTTAATTCTGCATGAAAATCCCATTTATATCAACTAACGGGGGGCATGAGCCCCCCGTTCCCCCTCTTATACATATCGAATGAACTCCAAAAACTAATCAGGGAAGCGCCTTATCAGGATATACCTATATACAAAATTTCAAGTGGATCCGATATTTTTATCATGAGTTATCGCGTTACGCACATACGCACATACATACAGAACGGACGGGCACATAAGCTCTCAGGCTATGATAGCCTGTGAGCTAAAAAGTAATATAGGAAACAAACATGTGTTTTTTCCATAACTATTTAAAAATATATTTAGAGAAGAATTCTTTTAATAAAAGGGTTTAAAAAGATGCTTATTTAAAACTGTACAGTTTAACCCCTTATCTACCGACTCTACTTATAAGTACCATTAAAATAACTTATTATAAAATTCTTTTAATAAGTCAGTTAGTTGTAGTACTGTTTAGAATGAGTTACAGATATATTACTTTATCTTATTCCAAAAGCATTATTGGTTACACAAAACAAAAATATTTTTAAAAGGATGATTTCTTTTGCCTTTGCATCTTTTCAGCTTTCATGGCGCTCAGGGAGGGGAATGGGGATTTTTTAATGTGGAAGTATTTCTATATTTTTACTGTAAGAACATCATATTTGTACATTTTATAATTCTACAAAATAATTAAAAATAAAAGATTTGAGTGGGGTTATAAAAATTGCACAAAATCCCTTTGAATTAAAATTTAATTAATCCTTCTAAATCCTTCAATCCTTTTAAAATCCTTTAAATATTTATTAAATGATTATGTTAATTTAGTTTAAAGAATTTCCGCAAAACGCTTTAAAATGTAAAATCTGTATGAATTCATAATGCGGTAGATAAAGGGTTAAATTTAGGATTCTCAAAACAGATTCAATTAAAAATTTTAATATATATATATGTAATAAAATAAAAAAAATTTGCGCCATTTTGTTCTCTCTTAACTTCAATTCTAAAATTTGTGGAACATATTTCAATCTTAGTTTTGTAATGTATTAACTTGTAACAGCTAAAATTCTTTTTCTTATTTTATTTATTAATAAATTATTGCTTGCTTCTCAAAAAGGCGGGAAGTATTTCGTAACCTTTTTACTTTCTGGAATATTCCCGGGATTTAATTTTATTTTTTATTTAACATGGTGTGACCGGTGTTAATGCGCGTTGTTAAAGGGCTTGTTATTTGCGAGGAAAAATATAGATCCTGCCCAAGGACACGCCTCCTTAGACCAATCAGAGCTGATCATCTTTTGACGTTTAGACTCGAGTTAATCCTAATTGGATTTTTAAATTGATTGACGCGGAGTAGGAGGGAGCTAGTTTGTCGTGAAAATGTTCTTTTCTCATTTAGTTTTTTAGGAGCGTCAGAATGCATCTGTCTTTAAATCTATTAAGACGTTCGTTTGGTTTGTCCGATAAATTGGAAAATCTAATGATGTCGATTATTTCACGAAGTTTGGAGTACTCGATGTGTGCAACGCTTAGTGCTGGAATGACTTCGTTTGTCTTATGACTTATAATAAATATGAATTGCTAAGACTGATTGACTTGATTTTTTACGGGAAAAATTCCCAATAAAACTCCTTCGTTGCTTGAAAATTTACACTACGGCTACAGAACCTTGCTGCTGATTATTAGATATTAATAAATGTGCTGTATCAACCCTGGTGATGCACTGGAGCTTGTACGATGTTGTGGAATCTCGCAGTCGTAGCCGTAATAACTATATAATAATATAATTATATAATTATATAATTATATAATATATATATAACAATATAACCATTAAGATATTTTATATGGTCGGAGTATTCTCTTTTAAATATACAATATTGAATATGGACACATATTTTTAGTTTAAGTTCTATATAGATTTAGAAAAAACCATAATATCTTTAAGAAAAGTTTAATTTTGGATTTTTGCCTTTTTTTAGCAAAATCTCATGCTTATGCTAGATTGCGTACACTCAGTTCAACTAACTATGTTTTTCAATTTAATTTCTACCATATATTACTATTTATATTACACTTATCTGTCCCCTAAACTAGAAGTTTCCGAATACCCTAAAAATTAACTGAAATATTGTAAAATAAGTAAATAAATACATATTTTTAATAAAAATTAATCATTTTTCATACAGGAATATCTACAATGTAAACAAATTATGTATTTTACAACAAAAGATGATGGTACCCATCCAGCCAATGCAGTTGCTGTAAAGTTTACGATCATCTGTCATTAAGAATGCTGTAAATTACTTTAAGTCTAGAGAAAGTCGAGTTGCTATTGGCTGCGTGGTGCACGTTACATAAATATTTCGAATATATCTTCAAATGTAGCTTGAATTCGCTTTCACAGTATCGGTGCTTTGAAAAAATGACAAAATAAAGCACAGGAAAGTTCGTTTTATTTTACAACAAAGGTTCTAGCACTCCGACTGCCAACTTAATTGCTGTCAAATTTACAAGCTGTTGTTTTTAAGATTGCTGTAAATTTTCTCAAGTATGGATAAATTTTCATCTCTAAATGATGCACGTGTCAGAAAAAAAAGTTATTTTTTCCGTTACTTATTGCTTCAATTAAATTTCATAATATTGGTGCTTGAAAAATTTCATAATATAATGCGGGAAAATTCCCTTTTTTCAGTGTGTAAAATAATTACGTTATCAAATAAAGTTTTGAAACTAGCAGTTTAAAACATACTGAACATATGGAAACAATTTGATTAATTTTCATTGAAATATCTATTATAAATATTTTATGTAATTAAATTTATCGCAGATAAAATAACGTAAAATTGACTTTCCATGAAACTGCATTTAAAGATTTCTTCGTTTTAAAAATAATCTAAAAGTATTAATTAAAGCTTAGATTTTTTTATTTCTGATTGATATTTTTAAGCTTTCCTGCTCACTTCTAAAATTTGACTATTTACTTACAGTTTATTAAATTGATCATGACTGCTCTTCATTAAGTTATGAATAAAAGCATATTTCATAATATCGGAAGTACTTTTGAAATTTTTCTAAAAATATGGAATTTAAAAAAAAATTAAGGCTTAATCTCGGTTCCGATAATGCCAAATTTTCGAGGTTATGCTTCATTCCCACATGAAAGTTACATGGCAATCTGTCTATATTTGAAAGTGTTAGGACATTGAAAAACAAGCCAAAATTTTAAACATTTTCAACTTAGTCGAAACATTTAAAAAATTCAAATTCTTTTCATAGGTTTTCTATCATGATAAGTTTAAGTTTGTATGACAACATTTAATTTAAGAAGGCGATGAATAATATGAGTAAGTAATTCGATAAAAGCATAACATATTTTGAAAATCACTTTCAGTAATAACCATTTATCCTCCGAAAAATATTCGAATTCTTTTTAGAGGCCCTGTGTATTACCTACAGATTTGAATATGAAATACACTGTATGCCAAAATTTAACTCATTTAAAAAAAACATAACATAGTTTAACACTTCGCTTCAGCAATTTCTTCCACTGTCAAGTAGATTTTATCCTAGTATATGTAAGTATTAATATTATATTAGTATTTATTTTATTAGATTAATTTAAAGCATTTATATTTATATTAGGTCTACAGAATTTATACACAAAGTAATAATAAAAGAAGATGTTAAGTTCAAAATAATTACTGAAATTGAAAGCAAGTTTTCAATAATTATTCTACATAGAAAGTACTGTAAACGATTTTTTTCCATCCCTGTAAGTGAACAATAAATTTATGCACACCATATTTAATACATTTATACTGCAATCCTAACTGAATATAAATTTTAGCATATTTGTAATAATATAACATCATAAAACGCAATAAAATAATTTTTCTCCAAAAACCGTAATGTAAGGGAATTCGCTTGAGTTCCCTTGTAAACGAAATATAAATATTGTGCACTTTATTTTCAATATAAACATTCCAATGTGGAACTCAATAATTTACGTAAATTGCACGGAAATCCAAATATGTTTACATGAATTTGCTAATAAGAGACAGCCAGACAGCAGACAGACAAACAAACTTAATTTATATGGCACCTTATAATCAATGGTAAAATATTTATTATCCGGTTTCTATTATTTTTTTATTACTTCTCTGTTTTTTAAATAATTTACTGATGTGAATTTTTTAAACTATGAAATTCTTACATATGTAAAAATTAATTGCAGTATGATTTCCATTTAAAATATAGTCACATTCACTTTTGGATATTTTCTTAACAAAAAATTTCGAAGTAATATTTCTGATAAATAGGGATTAAAAATTTTTTGTTAGTATTTTTTTTCAGTTGGTATTTCTTACAAAAAAGTTATGAATGTACATTTTGATAAACTTTTTAAGACAAAAAGTTATAACTTTGTTTTCTTTACTCAAAACTTTAAAACAAGTATTTTTCTTCCAGTTTCCGTGTTGCTTGTATATTAAAAATGTTTCAGTAAAAGTCCGGAAGATTTATACAAAAAAATTGTTATAAAGAAAAAGTTAATACGGGAAACAAAGTATGTTTTTGCCGCTACTTTTACTTGAATGTCTTTTGAAGTAGAAAATTATTTTTTGTCATTTTTAATGCAGTTTAAAAGTCTATAATATTCATAAGTTTCTCTCTTTTTGGGGGGGTGGGGGGGGAGGGGGTAGTGTAAAAAATACAGGGATTTTAAAGTGTACAGTAAATGTACACTAAAATTCGCAGTTTATTTATTTTCGCGATTAAATTGTTTATTTTTGCGATTTAAAATTTAAAAGAGAACCTTAATTTGCATGTTTTGCGTGTAGACATAATAGCTTGGAGGTAAAGCTTTTTACTAATAAACTGAAGGTTCTGTATTTGAGACCCGGTATTGGAAATTGGAAATTTCATGCTAAGTTGAATTTCATTAGAAGAAATTTCATATTTTTTAGCCAATTTAAGGGTTTGTATAGTTATAGTTTCCTTCATCTGACATTCATAATATTCTTTGGAATTCAATTTTTTTTCTATGGTAAAAACTGTTGGGATTTATTAATAATTCAGTATTTAAAATTGATTGTTGCTACCATCTAAGTAAGAATTTAAGAATTATAAATTAGCAATTTTGATTTAATTTTTAAAGAATAATTTGTTTCCAAAGAAATAGCAGTCGTACCCTCTCTGTGTGATCAGTGATCACATTTCCCAGCTTGTTTTAATTTAAGTAGTAATTAAAGAGGTTAAGTAGTTGTTTAAAGAGCTTATGTGGTTGACCTCTAGAATGTTAAATATAACTAGGAAATCACTTTCATATCTTTACCTTTAAAAAAAAAAGAGAATCTTTTCTAGATAGTTATAGCTTCAGCTGAGTTTTTTCAATTTCGTCAGTTATACCCCTTGGCTTCTGGAGTCCTCATTTGTTATTCAAGTTTTTGGATTTATACAACAATATTAAGTTAATGCCCGTTTACATATTTTATTTATAT
Source organism: Maratus speculifer (assembly GCA_964019185.1). Lineage (NCBI taxonomy): Eukaryota > Metazoa > Arthropoda > Arachnida > Araneae > Salticidae > Maratus > Maratus speculifer. The sequence goes on from OZ025291.1 coordinate 280,703,536, forward strand.
TGTAAATTACCTGCACTAGCTGAAATTAAAGCTCATATCCAGGACGGATAATCAGTAAATCTTTACCATATGTTAATTTCACTTTTGTGTCCTTCTTTTCTCATTATACACGTTGGAAATTCCTGAAAATATAAAGCTGTCGAAATACAATTATCTGTCTATATTATAAAATAAAAACATGTTGTTTAATAATTATGACTTCATACTGACTGTGACAATGCTCCAAATACTGAATTTTACTTTATCGAAAATTTCGTAACTTTTATACTACATGAAATTTTAATGATTAAACCGCTTCTGGGATCATCATCTGTTATTCAAATTTCTGGATTTGTGTAACATTAAGTTTAAAATTTAATTTTGTAGTCGTTTACGCATTTTAGTTATATTGCTAATCTGCACATGCTGAAATTGCAATTCATATCTAGGACAGATAGTCAGTATCTCTCTATCATATGTAAATGTCACTTTTGTGTCCTTTTTTATTCATTATGATCATTGGAAATTCCTGGAAATTTCAAACTATCGAAATACAATCATCTGTCTATGTTATAAAAAAAAATATGTTTTTAAATAATACTGATTTCATGTCGACTGTGGCAATGCTCCAAATACTGAATTTTACTTTATCGAAAATTTCGTAACTTTTATACTACATGAAATTTTAATGATTAAACCGCTTCTGGGATCATCATCTGTTATTCAAATTTCTGGATTTGTGTAACATTAAGTTTAAAATTTAATTTTGTAGTCGTTTGCGCATTTTACTTATATTGCTAATCTGCACATGCTGAAATTGCAATTCATATCTAGGACAGATAGTCAGTATCTCTCTATCATATGTAAATGTCACTTTTGTGTCTTTTTTTATTCATTATGCTCATTGGAAATTCCTGGAAATTTCAAACTATCGAAATACAGTCATCTGTCTATGTTATAAAATAAAAATATGTTTTTAAATAATGCTGATTTCATATCGACTGTGGCAATGCTCCAAATACTGAATTTTTCGTTATCGAAAATTTGTAACTTTTATACTTCACGCAACGTTAATCTTTAAACCGTATTTCAGACGGAAATTTATATTCTATATGCAAATTTTTGAAGATGCTTATGGTTTTATTGATTTTTTAGGCGTTTTGAAATAATTTTGAAGAACAATTTTTTAAAATCTCTTTTAAGTGTAACTCGACTATCGAAGGTTAGCCTGTTTTCTTTTAAGACATTGAAATAATTCATTGTTTGTTTTATGTGAATATTCCATAATTAAATTAGCACTTCATCAATAATTAACTAAATCAACTGAAATACTACTATGACACGGATTTAAGATAATTAATCACACTACGTTTTCGAACATTTAAAAAAATCTGAATTGAAAAGCATAGCTGCCAACTTTTACGCATTTTTGCTATCACTAAAATTGTACAGAGATTTTCTATTTGTTTAATCATAAGATTTCGACGATTAAATAAGACAATATTTACTGTACACTTTTTGTGGTAGCAAAAATGCGTAAAAATTGACAGCTATGGAAAAGGCTTCTGTATTAGCAAAATCTTTGGCGATTTCTACAGATATTAATTTCCGTTTCGTGTGGATATTGTGAAATTATCACTTTTAATAAATTTGATAACTTTCTTTGACTACATAATTGATATTTTATTTATTAAGATAATTTTTGATGGTGTTAGTTGAAAATCTAAAAAAGTTACATTAGAGATTTAATAATATAAAAAAAAAATCAATTTTAGCTATACAACACTATATACCGGATCGCATCCTCTTGAAGAATATAAGAGCTAGAAGAATATAAGTTTATAAAAGAGCTAATTTAACCTTTCACTGCACGGTGTGCCATATATGGAACATACCGATAAAATCCTCCTATTTTCTTAAGGATCTAAAAGTTAAGTTATCTGAGCTTTGTGCCATACCAACAAAGAGTTTTGTACCAGTTTTTCTCACTTGATGACAGTACCTCACTAGCTATTAAATTTTTATTGCAAAAATGTTTTCCAGTCTGCATTGTACACAACAGTAGGATTTAATTTAACTTTTTTACTCAATTTTTTTTTTAAATATCGCAAGTTAAAATATTAGACATTCGAGTATATCACATATTTGTAATTAAGGTTGCTTAAAACTACAATATTTCAGTACATCAGCTTGAAATCGTGTTTTTGTGTTTGTGACAGATATAGAACATACATAAGGCCCATAAAACATTCTAATGAAAAATGGGGCACAAAAGGCTAACGCAAGATTAAATCAAGGCAACATTACTTGCGTCTGATAATGATGATCATTCTTTTGGAGTATCCGATGATAGCTGGAAAGATTCAACATACATTATTCCTAAAAATGTAACTGAAAATGCTATTTTTTTATATGAATCGAACGTTGAGTGCATAATAAAAACAAATGTGATCCAAGAAATAGATTCAACTGTTACAGGAGATAAATTTTCGTATTAAATATTAAAGTTGTTTTATATTTCACTAAAAGTACTGTATAAAACTTAAAATCAACTAGTGAAATTCAACAATATTGAAGTCAGACATTTTTCAGCCGGAGGGGCATTGTTATTTGCCGGGAGTGTGTGTGGGGGGGGGGGGATTGAATTTCTAAACTAAACAAATTTTCCAATTATCTGAGGAATACATGTAAAGGTTCTTGACGAATACTCCCCCCTGACACTCTGAATTCAACACTGGATCTATATAATGAGAAGCATCAATTTAGAGAAAGATTGTTCATTCTTTCATAAGCTGCAGGTATCCCTGCTCGACCCAGTGACGATAGAAAAAGTCACAAAGTAAAGACACATTCCTGAAGCTTAAATAAAATATAGAGAAAGTAACTCATTAAGAGCTGAAATTGTGTTTCTGGAGAATCCCTGTCATTTCCCTTCCTCCTTTTCTTCTCAATCCTGAACTTTTGAATCTTATTTCAGAAGAGACACGTAGGCACAGCTTACAAAAGGATCTTTCTCAACCTTTACAAGTTTCCATTACGGATATTGCTGGAGTGGTGTTTTAGGTAACCAAACAATTAACGGGACAATGTCCGTCAAAGATTTTGAAAAAAATCCGACCATTTTAACATTTTAAGGAAATTTCTAAGAAATTCCTAAAGACAGACTAAATAAATTACTAAAGGCATGAAGGGCCATGAAAGACTTTTTGAATTACGGTCTCTAATAGAGCGTATCAAAGCAGTGGAATATAGTATATACCATCTGATTTAAATCAAGATTCAGAGATGATGCTTTTAATTAAAATTTGTTTTTCTAACTTTGTGGGGAAAAAAGGTTTAAAAATTGATTTCCTTATTTTAAAATTATTTCTTTCGAATATTCCGGTGTGAACTCAACATTACAGAAAAACAATTGTTTACCCCTCAAAGGATTAAACACCTGCAATAAAATTTTAACACATATTACACTTTTTATGGCACATACCACTAGAGGTCTGCACGGGCCGAAATTTTCAGGCCCGGGCCCGGCCCGAAAGTTAAAACTTCGGCCCGGGCCCGGCCCGGCCCGAACGAAAGAAATATTGGCCCGACCCGGCCCGGCCCGAAAGTTAAAATTTCGGCCCGAGCCCGGCCCGGCCCGAACGAAAAAAATAATGGCCCGACCCGGCCCGGCCGAAAGTTAAAATTTCGGCCCGAGCTCGGCCCGGTCCTGAAAAAAGTTTAAAATTCGGCCCGAACCCGGCCCGGCTCGAGGAATTTCTACAGAACATTGATCTTTAATCTTATGGAAGTGTTCTCACCAAAAGAAATTATATTAGTCTTTTTTTTCCATGTTTATAATCTCCATTTATGCAGAAGTGCCGTAGGCTGCGATATTTATGCTTTTAAATGAATCTTTGTTTGTTGTACATAAATGTTTCAGTTATCACTAGTATTATTAATCCATATTCCCTGTAATGGCGACAAAAAATCGAAAAAGCGTTACATGGTAAAATTTCCAAAGACGAAATCGCTTTGGAACGAAAAAAAAATGCATTCCCTTCTTAACAGATGTAAATGTTTAATATATTTTTTTTCTTCTGTATTGTTGCATTCATTTTGCATGGATGAACATTTTAAAAGAAACTTTCAGTTTTCAGTTTTAAAAAAAAATCCGTCATAATCATGTTTTTTTTTTTTTTTTTTTTTTTTTTTGGGGTGCGTGTGTGTGTTTAATTCTATTTTAAAAAGCCTAGTAATCTAAGATTCTTTAAAAGGAATAAATTCTAATGTTTAATTGTAGAATAATGACGGCTTAAAAGTATATGCTTTTTTTTGGAAATTTTTGGACAAAGCCAAATATTACTGATTTATAAAAAGTTGAGAAAAGGATTTTCATATGGGAAGATTCAATGGGAACTGATTATTTTGCTCCATGAAAACTAGGAAGAATGGAATCAGTCTCGGCTTCGTACGGAAGAAAAAGTTAGGCCCGGCCCGATACTCCAGAAAAAAAATTAAGGCCTTAGCCCAGCCCGGCCCGAAAAGATTAGTGACTAGGCCCGGCCCGAAAGGATTAGTGACTAGGCCCGGCCCGGCCCGGCCCGGCCCGAGTCTTCAGAAGTAAGGCCCGAGCCCGGCCCGGCCCGAATGCCATTATTGGAAATCGGCCCGAGCCCGGCCCGCGGGCCGGGCCGGGCTCGGGCTTCGGGCCGAGGCCCGGCCCGTGCAGACCTCTACATACCACAAAAATCCATATTAAAAAATATATATACGAGGTCACAATTTTTTATTATTTTTCCTGCATTTGTGACTACATCAAATAATGTGCGTTATCAAAATATTTTTTTTCATAAAGAAAAGAAAAATCGTGTAGTGAAGGGTTAACTGATAATCTGTTCTTAGCTTATAGAAATATCTTACTGATAACTTATTATTTTCAATCTCATTGTAGTAAATTAATAATTTTAATTAAGTTTAATAAATTTTGTTGAGATTGATATAAAAAAAATATAAAACCTTTTTTAAATCGTTAATACAGTGCGTGTCAAAAGTTTAAGCACAACAGAAAGTTTCAAAATAAAATTTTATAATGAGTAAAAGTCACTTTCCTTTTCACATAACCTACAAATTGTAGTTTTAAAAAGATAGTTAACAGATTTATGCGATAAAATTTATCTTAAATAATAAAATTTATCAAAACAACAAAAATGAGTGTGTCAAAAGTTTAAGCATAGTAGTTTTTGGTCTTTAGCAGAACAATAATAAAAAAAATTTAATACTTGATTATTGCTCCTTTCTGCTGAATTACTTTAAATATACGGTCCTCCATCGATAAAATGAGGTTCTGTGTTGTTTCTGGTTCAATTTTAAACAAAGCGTTCTCAATGGCATATTTTAAATCTTTAACCAAAGAATACTTCTTTCCATTTGGATAAACTTTATGAGTGAGAATACTTAACATATTTTCTATAGGGTTTTAATCAGGACTAATTGCCGACCATTTCAAAACAGACACTTTATTCGACTTAAGCCACGATGAAGTTGAGCTTCAGATATGGATCGAAGCATTATCATGTTGAAATAACCACCCCCCCCCCCCCTCAAAACCTCGGCAACAGGAAGTAAATGATTGGCAAGTGTCTCTTGGTAGTTTTCAGAGTTTTCACGACCACTGATGAATGCTCGAGATGATTGACTATTGAAAGAAATAGCCCCCCATTCCATTGCAGAACCACCAATATCTTGTCGGCTAAATACACTCCTAGGTTCTTTGCGGAGATCATGCCAATAGTACTTAAACCCATCAGGGCCATCGAGGTTCCATTTTTTTTTCATCACTGAATATGACATTCAGCCACTTTTCACCAAATGACATATGCTCTTTGCCCCATTGTAATCTAGCTTCTTTATAGCTTCGTTTGAGGCACGGTAATCGAGCCATTTTACGGTATTTGATGTATTTGAATTCTAAAACTCTTCTATGAATAGTTTTTTTAGCCATTTGTCCTCCAACTGCATGTTTTATTTGCGAAATAGAGTAATTACTTGTTGAAGCCAAATTTCTGATGCGGCTTTCTTCGCGTAAACTAGTCACTCGCGGCCTTCCTGGACGAAATTTTTGTTTGAAATCATTACCACGAGTCAAAATTTGATGAATACCTCGTTTTGATCTTTTTAATGCACTTGCAATTTTAGAAACAGACTTACATTTTGCTCTCATATTCCAGATTTTTATTACCTCCTCCTTTGAAAATTCTTTCGACTTAGGCATTTTGTACAACTCAAAAACAACAACTGGCTGCTTCTTATGCACCCAGAAATTGTTTGCGTGCGCAACCGCTTACGTCAGTTTGTAAAATTTGCATAAAAACGATTTTGTGCTTAAACTTTTGACACAGTTATTTTTGTTCTATTCTTAAACTCCATGATTTGAAATAAAATTTAAAAGTTAATTTCAATGAATATGGTGTTAAAATAGATATTATTAACATATACAAAACAAGTATTCAAATAAAGTGAATATTTAAAATTTTATTTTGAAATTGCTATAGTGCTTAAACTTTTGACACGCACTGTAGGATAAGACTAAACGAGTGATACTACATATAATAATTGTCGAAAGAAAACTTTAATCTATGAAATAAAACTATGAAACGAAATCTCAAAAGACTTCCAATAAATATTTTACATCGCTCACAATATAGGTCCTTTAAAGCTATCATCATTATGAACTATGTTATGTTAATGAGGATTGTAAGAATGGTTACATACTTTTGCTTTCTCGACAGTTTAAAAATGCTGCTTTTCTAATATTTATTTATTTATTTATTTATTTATTTTTGTTGTTATTCTTAAAATTAAACAAATAAAAAAGTAGAAAAAATCATTAGTAGAATCGGAGTATTTTGTTTAAAAAAACAAATTTGATTGGATAAACAATATAAAGGAGAATATTGAATGAAATGAAAATGTCATGAAATGTCAATTGCTTACTCATGATCCATGTTTTTTTTTTTTTTTATAAAATATTATATTATATTACAAATATTTATCTATTGATTTTTATTATATTTGTACAATAGTAATAAAAAAGTAATAATTTGGGCTTTTCCATTTTCTAAAATTGTATTGTATTTAATACTTTTGTTACATTATCATACGATTTGTTTTCAATTTTCTTCATGCAAATTATCGATTTTTTTTAATTAATAGAATCATTAGCAGCATGAATTTTCTACAAGATGATTATGAAATTCTTCTCGTAAATAAAGTATTAAATTAATTAAATATTCTTTTAAAATAATCGATAATAGTTTTTGTTTCTTATCATAGACAGATAAAAAAGCATTAAAGTTTTTATCGAATAATTGTCAGAATTGTTGAAGTAAGAGTTTAAGTTGCTTCGAATTTTGCCAGCTTGCACTGATTAATAAATATGATATAACCACCAAAGTAATAGGAAAGATCGATACATGATATATTTGTCAATTCTGAAGCATTTTTCTTAAAAGAGAAATAATTTAAGCAGAAATTTTTTTAGGCCATAAATAAGGTTGCTTCCATTAACTGTTTGATAAAGGGAAATTTGTCGTATTGAAATGTATATTTTGGATTTAGTGAAAAAAAAAATTACATGTGTTTGCTTTCGAGAGTGGATATAATTATACCCACTTAAGTGGAGTTCATTAAATATATTATTTAAAATATGTTTTATTATTTTACTATTATCCTTGTAGACATGAATAACACATAAACAATTAAAGTTTATTTGAATTAAATTGATATTTTCCCTTTTTTTACAAAGAATTAAGACAAGGTTCAGGAATTGTAGATAATGTAATACAGCGCAATCAGAATGCTGTGCCCTGTATATAGATTTTTAAAAAATCATACTATACTTCCTTCAAAGATATGCTAATAATGCTAGGAAGGAATGGATGCTCATCACCTTACACATATTAAACGTTTTTAAAGAAATATTACATCGTTAGAATTAAAATTGTTTGAACCGTTCACGATTTTCTTATTAATATAATCTTTACAACGTCACGATAAATCCAATATAGCGGACTTTACATATCCAATTGAACAGAAAATGGTTGTTATCATATTAAACTGAAAGGATATTATGAGTTATACCGTGAAGAATTTACAAATAAATATTTCGTACACTTTTGTACGATGAAACCTAAACTACGGAAAATAAATTGCTATTACTCACTTGTATAAACTATGATTTCAAGATTTTCTTTAGATTTGTCTGCCTATTTCTACGCAGATAATCATTGGCCGTAACTATATTTCTAAATTTTTACCCATAAGAAAGTGTATATAATATCTTTTCAAAGGTTTCAAAATCAAATTCTAAAAAAAAAATTAAGATTATTTAGAGTTTTCGAAAGTATTTTATTCCACTTCGGAATTCTGATTCTACACATAACATATTAATCAACTTTTAGATCTCTAAAATGATTTAATGATAATTTTTCTTCACATTTCAAGAACTACTACTAACAACATTAATGTATTGCATTTCATTATTTTCATTTTATGTAAATTATTTACTAAATTTGAATTACTGTGATATGTAAGGGCTTTAATGTCGTCATAAATTTCTTACACTAAGGATTCCAAATTTATACTTATTATATATTTACTACTACTACTACTACTACTAATAATAATAATAATAATAAACATTACGTGTTCCAAAATACAAGGTTTTTATAAATTAGAAAGTCTCGGTTTAAATAGTATATTATAACAATTTAATTAAACTACTTGCAATAAAGTATCAGTCAAATTAAAGGGAAACTATCCTAGTCTTTCATACAAATATTTAACATGTTTCACATCCAATGTAAAGTCCAATTCATTCCATAATTTTAATAATTTTCCATACGGTTAACAAGTTTAGAGTAATGGAAGCAATAGCCTCTTCATTTCTGTTTTTCAATTCTGTCAAATCATTAGGTAGCGGCGAAACTTAGATACGATCATTTATGAAACCCACAAATGAAAAAAATCGCATACTCTAACAGCTTTTAACACTAGAATGGCCGTGAGGGGACATTTCGACCGCTACCATATGAATATACTTCAGTTCAAACCAGAAGTTTCAATATCAAATAAGTAAAACAGTAGTTTAAAACGTAAAGAAGAAACGTAAAAGAAGAAAAACGTTAAATAAAAAAAATTAAACCTTCGTAACCCTGTCGTGTCTGAATTTTTTTCTGTTTTTAAAACATAATTACTTTTATTTTAATAAGATTAATCGGAGCGGTCTAAACAGACTGACGAAATTTTAAAGATTATCTCATTGTCTGAAGTCTTACGAATGTATTTATGTTGAGTAGTATTTAATTCATATTTGTATGATAATTGGTTAAGGTAAAGTTTTTGAGGACGTTTGGAAAAAAGTGTATTACAATAGGATTTGAGAAGTTATTACAACTTTATAACTTTTTTTTCTGAATTATTACACATGGTTGGTTCAGAAAAGGAACTCATATTTTAAATTTAAAGAGTAAAACGTATGCATAAAAAAAGAATCACCAATGTTGCAAACATAATTAAATAAACATTTATTATTATTGTTATTATTATTATTACTAAATGTCAAAACCTAAATGAAGTGATAATAAGAAAGGCATAAGCATGTATTATTATTTCTATATGTAGAAAGTAACTGAATAATTAAGACAAAATAATACTCGATGAAAAGACATCTACTATTAATAGTTTACCAGTCCCGAAAAGATTGAATAAAAAATCTGGTGTGAAATATTTTCATAAAACTTAAGTAAATTTTCGACCTTTATCGTGTTAAATATTCAGCCATGCAATAACGCTTCATACTCATACGAGTAAATAACAAAGCGTACTCGTGCTTGTGCAACTCAAACGAAAGCTGTCTGAGTTTCTCTTTATCTGTGACCTTAAAATTACATTCTATAACATTTAGAGTTGATATTATTAAGTCTTATAACCAGAATATGTTTTTATGGGCACTCTGTATTTACATTTACAGCATTACAGATAGATACGTAGTTGAATGCATAATGCTATCAGCATTACTAAACAATTTAGTCATGCATAATGTATTGTTTTAACGCTTATTTTATACAAGAAATAATTCATAAACCATTAATTTTTTAAACACAACAAAATAATACATAAAAGTGAACCTACGGAACATATTTGCATATAATTAAAAAATCTTATAGCTTTAATATCTCAATTTAAAAAAATCAAATAAATTCTGTATTGTTATAAAATATTATTATACACATATTTTTTTCTTTTTAGATGGTTCGCTCTTGTCTTTTTTCCGAACTCGGAAATTACTCACAGAATTGAATGTTTTTGTTTTTAGAGGAAAAACTTTTAAGAGAATTCGTAAACTTCTAGAATTTTAATCGACTTTAGAAAAGAATTTTGATGGCTCCGACGTGAGCGTTATTTTTGTGTGGTTTATTTTTCAGATGTAGCTTAATGTCCATATCCGTTCTTTAAAATGCATTATGCATATTTTTTAAACTGAATTACATTTTTTATGTTTTACATGATTGCATAAATTTGTTGTTTCAAAAGACTATTTTTATTTTTTTAGCATATGGTAATTTTGAGAAGATGTTTAATATAGAAATGTTTGGATTACATGCATATTCCCATATGCACTATCTTCGAGCACAAACTAGGGAAGTATGAGTTTTGTAGGCAAATTTTGTGTAGTTCACAGCCAAAAGCTCATTTTATTTATTGAATAAAGAATGTAAGAATCAAATCTACAAAGCTAAAAGTTTTCTGCTAGATTTCCGCGTGCAACAGTTTAAAGCATATCAAATAAAAATCAAGATACAACTGCAACAAATAAGAATTAACAAAGAATATTTAAAATAAGCTTCTGTAGTTTTTTAAATCATGAATTGAAATAATTTTCTCTTCTTCATTAAGGGATACCAACCTGTCTATACAATAGATTGGAAGAAATGGACCAATCCTTGGCCTCCAGGATCACTCTACATTCTCTAGATTTTCTTTCTTTGATTGTCAAAAATCGGGTATACGCAACAGATATTTCTGTTATTTCTGAACAAAAACCACGAATTAATTAGGTTATTGGAGAAATATCGGCTGATATGCTCTGCAACGTTTGATGTGAAATTGAATACAGACTCAATATTTTAGGTGCGACATATAAAGCTCATGGACAACTTCTTAAATGTGTAAAAAAACTGTTTGAAATATACTTGCAAATAAAATATTAAACAGGTTAGTACAATTGATTTTTGTGCTTTGTTATATAAAACTGAAATGAGCTCAATAATTGATGCTCACCTTATAATATTATTTGTTGCTATACAGTATAAATGCATTAAGTTTTATTAATTGAAATTTACTATAACTCGTGACAAAGTTTCATTCGCAAAATAAAATTTTTATTTTCTATAAAAAAATTTTTAGAACAAAAATATATTGCGAAACAAAAGGAATGTAATAAAATTTCCTAGCAAACTTTCAAGTACGTTATTAGAGTAATTAAGAGAAACTGATATTCAGAATTATGCCGATCCCACTGATTTGTTAGAGTCATTAACTTTTATGTAGCTTATTTTTCCCCCAGAACTTTATTTTACGTTAGATTTGTTAAACCATTTTTTGAGTTATTTTTTCTGAAGAAAGAAATATTACTTATTTAATTTGCATTGAATGAAATAAGCCGTGATATTTTTTTCATCAAATTGAAAGCCGTAGCAAAAGTTGAATCGAAGAATTATTTGAAAGAGAAACTGGGTTACATTATTTTGAATTTTATGAAAATTTTGGATATATGTGAAAAAAATGGAGTTCTGAAAATATTCCATCATTACTTTATAGGGATTTTTTTTTTTTTTTTTTTTTTTTTTTGATAGTGAAAGAAATATCTCAAAAGCCCAAGAAGAGAATTTTGAGATTTAAGCCAGAAAAAAAACCAATGTAATACATCGAAAAATGTTTTAATGACTATTCAGAAAAGAAGGAAGATAATTTTGAAATTTAATAATATAAAACTTCATGAAACTACATATTAAATAATATTTCAGCCGCATCGCGTTTGTCTTATACTGGTACATTTGCTGTTACTTTTTATTTTCAGTTACTTTTATCATTATCTGCATATAATAATGGTAATATGTTTTTACATATCTTATTACCACTTCATTTAAGTTTCATATTTAATACATTAAATGATAAAAGTTTGCTTATTTCCAATATACTGTTGTTGAGTCTTTTATTTTGAACGCGTGTTTTATTCTTTAAATGTAAAAAACGGGGTTAACTAAGTCTGAACTATTAATGCTAAACAAATGTTTGCACATATTAAAAAATGTATAACTTTACCAACTATTCAAATAGAAACAGCTATTGCCACTTTAAATCTGCTTGACAAAATTAATGAAATCATTTACTCATTAGAAGTATTGAACCAAATTATTGAGAAATTTTGCGATACATAAATGAATTATTTAATTTTGAAAAAATTGGATCATTCTACAAAATTTTGGTGCGAATGTCAGCTTAAAAGCTATAAAATTACGAAACGTAAGAATTTAATTGATTTTTTAAAGAATTACGAAAAGAAGAAAAATAACAAAAAAGAAAAAGGAAAAGATATCAAGATAGTAAAATAGCAAAATAGTGGCAGATAATGTACATAAATCTGTATTTTCGAATAAGAGTAATATTTTAGTAGCTACCTCGAGATTGTGGTTACTGTAGGGAAGATCATAGTTTAGCTAAATGCTCAAAATTTCTGAATTTACCTGTTCAACAACGAATGGATATCGTAAAACATAATCATAATTGTTTCAAACGCCTAACTAGTATCCATTTCCTTAATAAATGTAAGAGTGTAAATACGTGCCATCATTGTTTTAAGAAATATCATAGTATTTTAAACATGGCAAATAATCAAGAAAAAAGATTTAGTCAACTCTAACACTGATGAAAACCTTTTAACAAATAAAACTCGTGTAGCACCACTAAAGTCTTTCCCGATTCCACGAACTGACATCGCCAAGACTGGAATTTTGTTCAGCTGTATTACTGGCAAATTTAATGCAAGAGTTAAGCAATGCAAGAGATTACATATAAAATCTAATTATGTGCACGAATGGAGTAATTCGCAAATTGCATTGTCATGCCTAACATCTAATGCTAAAAAAAGCAAGTCTTTGAAGCCAACAGAGTATCTGAAATCCAATCCATTTTACCACATATGAATTGGCACGAATTGAACAGAGAAAAAAATCCAGCTAATTGTGCATATGAAGAAGAGTTATCAGAACATTTTAAACTTTATCGTTTGAAGTTTCTGAAACATTAAAAGATCTTAATATTCTATCAAAAGTATCTTAATTTGCCAAGTTGCAACGCATATTTTCTTGGATATCGTTATTTATCTCCAATTCAAAGATAACAAGTGTGTTGAAAGAAACACATCCTTTTTAGCAAGCAATAAAATTCAAGTTGCAACACGTTGCATTATTCGAATAGTTCAACAAGTTAACTTCGATAAAGAAATTTAATGTTTAGAAGTTGGAAATGATCCACCTAGATATAGCAGTATCATTTGTTTGTATCCAATTTTAGATGATAACACAATACTAAAGGTAGAAGGAAAATTGAAAAACGTACAGCTGTCAGAAAATGAAAAAAAAAAAAAAAAAATCCAATTTTATTAAAATCAAAGCGCTATGTGCCTAAGATCTCAATTAAACATTTTCATGAAAAATATTTTCATGCAGCTCCAGAACTTTTTCTTTCTTTAATTAGATAGCAATTTTGGATCATTACTGTTAAATATGTTATTCAGAAAATACTAAGAGCTTGTATTACGTGTTGCAGATATGCAGGTCAAACTTTAAAACAAATGATGGCTAATCTTCCAGTATCTAGAGTAACACAATCACAGTTATATTATCAAGTTATAACTGATTTTTCTGGAAATATCGTGCAGGTCGTAGAATTAAGTCATTTAAATCATATATGTGTGTATTTGCTAGCTTCGTAATCAGAGCTGCCCATTTTGAAGTCGTAGAAGATTTTTCCACAAAACCATTACTAAATGCATTAAAAAAACCTATTGCACGAAGAGGGAAACCTCTTGAGATTTATTTAGTGACTGTGCAGTGTACAATGAACTTCAAAAGTACAGAAAGAGAAATAAGCAAATATCTTTGCAGTACAAGCAGAATGAAGAATTTTACAAATTTTTGCCGTCAGAAGAAATAACTTGGACATTTAATCCGTCTTCAGCTCTACACTGTGATGGATTTTAGGAATCTGTCATAAAATCAGTAAAATCGCACCTGACGAAATCTTTTGGTGACAATGTGTTAATCTATTTTGAATTCCAAACCTTAATTACACACGTCCTAGAATTGAGAATTGAGAATTGATTTGGCCTAGAATTGAGAAGCCTGTCTCAATTCTAGGCCAAAGTGTCCCATATCACCTGACATAACACTGACATGAACTTAACTTCTCTAATGTCAGGTCACTTACTATCTGAAACTTCTCAAACTGACATTTTTCAACACTATCTAAGTATGAGTAACTTGAGTACCTTATAAATGGTTTGTGCGATAATTCCTCCAACAGCAATTTTGAAAAAGATGGAGCGGGGAATAACTGTCTCAAAAGTCTAAATGGCGAAAAAGTCAAGGAGATTTAGAAGTTAATAACATAGTCCTCATTAAATGTGATAACCATCCAACACTTAAATTGGAAATTTGGAAAAATAATAACTGTTTGTCCATGCCACAGTTGTTACGATCAAGACTAGCTGTGTTATCATTAATCGTCCAATAGTGAAACTGTGTCATCTGCCAATAGAAACAAAAAACTCTAAATTGAGAACTATTTAATGTTTTTTAATTAATTAAAATGTTTGTTTGCAATGTTTGTTAATTAATTAATAAATTAATTTTCTCTGTGTTAATAATTGTTCTTTCATAATAATAAAAATTGTAACACATAACCATTTGTTGAAATGTAAGGGGGTTTCAATGGGGGCCAAGATGTTTGTGTAAGCATCATCTGCAGTGACTTAAGGTTGCATGTTTATTGATTCCATGCATTCCAAATACATGGCAGTTTCTTTTTCTTTCTTTGTAATGTAGTAAGCCGTGCAAAGGCTCACAATCTTTCAGTGATAAATACAGTACGATGTGCTGTATTGAAGAGTAATAACCATCAGCGTTAGTTATTATTTTAAAAAGCAAAAATAAAAAGACTTTATTGGAACTAAAAAGTCTACCCGAATGTTGCAAACTGCTGACATCAGTGTGACTTTCTCTGAAAAGACAAAAGATTTTTTGTGCCGCGCTTGAAATATATTTCACCGAATTATGTTTTTATTGCATCCGGAGCAACTAATTTCTGCTTCTAATAACCTGAAGAATGAGAGCTGCTAAAAATTAATTTTTATTAAAATTACAGATATGTTCTTTACTTATATGATATGTGAACTTAAAAAAAGAGAATTATGCATTTTAAATCCACAAGTATTACTAGTAATCTATAGCTTAATATCTTGACCGCCAAAGATGGCGACGAGATGGCTGCTTTTATACACACTTACAAAGCTGTTTTCAATGTTTACCGAGTTAGTTCCCAATTACCAATTGCTGCAGTGTTTGTTGGCAAAGTTTTGTTGCAGTTGTTTGTTGTTGTTGTTTTTTAATAAAACTCTAACTATAATATAGTTTTAATTTAAAAATATCAAATTTTATTTATTTTTATCCATCAAAAACCTGATGAGAACATTATTATTGTGTTGAGAAGGAAGGACACGTTTCTTTATGGATGGATGTAAATTATCAATAATTTTGTTTGTTTTTTTGCAATAAATTGTCTTCCATGGAAATATTGTGTGGACACATGTTCCTATATTATTGAGCTACCCAAAATACTCACATAGATATATTTTCGATTTGGCATCTAATGTTAACAGAAAATTTCGTAATTTCAAAATTGTTCTTTCGAAACAGTTTTATTTTTTTAATCTATACTGCTTTTTTAGAATACTCTTTCTTTTACAAGCACAGAATAAACAGTGACTACTATTTTACATTACTGGAATGTAAACCATTTATACTTGGTCTGTAAAATGTAATAGAAATGTACAAACACAATATGAAATAAAACTCATTATATTTATTTAACTACCTAAATAATTACGCAAAATTGGAAATCTAAAAAAAAAGTGATAACGTCTTTCTTAACCACTTCAACGGCTGTCCCGAGATAAGTCATGAGTTAAAGCACTGTTTCCCCATACCCGTCACCGGTTAAGTGGGAATGTCTTCTTTATATTTTTACATATATTAAAATACTTGCATTTATATGTGACACATATCAATTCATTTCAGGCAGAAGTAATTTGATTATATTAATTACTAGAATTCTTCACATTCGTTTTGCGACACAATGGAGACAACGGGACAACTTCACTGGAGACAACGTTCATATAAATTACGTATAATCCACATTTTATTGAAAGATGGTGTTTATATGAGTATTTTAGCAATTATTTTTTTAATCCATAATTAATAATGTAAAAAAAGAGAAATAACTTTTTGATTATGTTCTAAATATAATAATATGTTTCTTTTTGTTAAAAATGCATTGGAATCTATTATTAAATATATATTTTTTAAAACGCTTTGCTCTAATCAGGAATATTATTATTGAATTTATTAATTTGATATTTTAAATGACGTAATCTCTTATATTTTTTGTTTTTATTAGTATTAAAATTGAGCAAAATGTTTACTACATGGTTTATTCCAGTATTATAATACTCTTTCTGAAATATGTATCAAATAATTAATATATATATCTGGAAGTTTTCTAATATTAAAGCGCAGTTTAAAAAAACAATTACGCATTTAAATTATTTGATTGCTTTTTCAAATAATTTAAAAGCGATTTCAAGCGATTGAAATAATTTTAAATTATTCTTTCAAATTGCAAATTTAAAAAAAGTGAATTTTATTACATTAAATATATTAAAAGAACATTAAACTGTTATATGTTTGTTTTTATCTTAAAAACAATTCAGAAGTGCAGTTAAAAATAGCAGAAATAATGAAAGACATACTAATCGTTTTTAATAAAGCCTTTTCTTTTTTTCTTTTTTCTTTTTTTTTTTTTTTTTATTTATTTTTTTGAATTTTCATTTTTAAAAAAACCCAAATTTATATGTGTCAATTCTTTTTGTGTGATATATTTTAATTATAATTGTTGCTGGAATTCAGATTAAAACTAATATATTTCCTTCAATATTGCATTTTCTAAGGAAAATACTGATATAAAATATGTACAATTTATATTTTAATAGGCATCTGTTAGAAAAGGATTAATGCAGTTTATTTCTTCATTATTTCTTCAATAATAATTTAAAAAATAAAATAACAAATTATTATTTTTATTAATGCGAAAAACAGATCTTTCATTTTACTATTGACATTACTTTCCATTTATTTATTTATTTATTTATTTGCCTTCTCTTTAAATAATAAGAATGTCATTAAAATAAAGTATATAATAATAAATTTGTGTCCAACACAGCACTAAGTAATTAACTAAAATTGAAAACACTTAAATTGTGATAACAATCCTAATTTTATTAATTTCGATATAAAGTTTTGATACATAAATCTACTTAAGTCTACCCATAAGCCCCACAAAGTAATTCAGTTTTTTTGTGATTTTTTTCGGTGCGGGCGGCGGGGGGAGGGGGTTGACAGAAAACAAACCGAGTGGTGTAGAGTATTAATTATGTCTGTTTAAATTATCTTGTTCCAAGAATGAATAATGCATACAAATGTAAAAATACCAACGTTAAAAGCACGGGGTTTGACAATATTGTTAACTGTGATTTTGCTATATCCCCATTATCAGGTAGTTGGAAATATTACATAAAAACCTCTTTTTCTTAGTTTTTCAACGCATTTCCCACTACTTTAGTTCCATTTTCCTGTTGGCTGTTACTTTCAATCTTGTGTTTTTCTTTTGATCAATAAACTTTCAATTTGAATCTCCCCCATCTCTCCTATATATGTCAGCTAATTTCGATAAGCTATATTCTACCAAAACCGGTACACTGTAAAAAAATTCTGTAAAGTTACTAAACTTTTTCTAGGAAACTGGGATTTCTATGTAATGTTCTAAAAATTCCAAATAATTGATCATTTGAAAGTTGATATTTTTACATTTCTATTAATTTCACCAAACTCCATCTCAATAATTAATGCAGGATAATGCATTGCTGAAGGCATTGAGCGAGCATACATAAATCGCGCACACACACATAAATTGCACATTTCTTTTCTATCTTAATTGCATAAAGAACTGTAGAGTTCCTTTATAATGCGATGCCTACATTGTAAAGAAAAAGTCTGTAACCTAAGTAATCTAAATTTACCGAAATCTTTTATGCTTACTAAAATTTTGTATTTACACTGTACGAGAAAATGATGTCAATCTACAAAACTTGTAAGTAAGACTGGAGACATCTGTAATCTTACAAAAGACTCTACTAAAAGTTTGGTAATTTTACTAAATTTTTCTCTGTAATTCTCGTTACTATTACTTAAAGAGTTCTGGGAATACGATTTTCCAAAAAATTTCTTTGTAACCTTATTTTTTTATTATTATTATTCAAAGCGCAAAACGGTATCAGTTACATAAATTTTTATTGTTGACATAGCATAAAAAGTTCTTGGAACACAATTCTACTAGAAATTTTTTTGTAATTTTCCAAAAAATTTTTATAAGAGATTAGTCTTGCACTACTTGTCTGTGATTTGTTATCAAAAAATTCAGATTTTAAGGCTTCAAACTATGTTATTTTTATCTGTAAGCCATATTTTTATATTTTTTCGCAAAATCTATACACTTTCTTAACTGAGATTGTTTTACTCTTTCTCATACGTTTCTTTATAGAGTCAATAACTTTCAAATTTACTCCCTAGGAAGGGCTATAATTTCTCACCTAATGAGGTATACTCCATTTACTATATAGTTAGATACTAGTTCCGAAATTTCATTTCAGTTTTATTCATTCAAGCGTTACTTACGTGAGCCGAGACTTTTTTCCATCTTAAATTACAATCATAAAAAAGCCCTTGATAATATTAAAAGATGGAAAACCAACGATTATAAATGCACAAATAAAGAATGAAAAGGGAACAAACAGCTATTTCGAATCTACTAACGAGATTCTTCTTCAGTGCAAAAACTCAGCGAGCTAGACAAAGCAAAACTGAGCCGAAGAAGAATCTCGATAGTAGATTCGAAACAGTTGTTTGCTCTTTTTTCATTCTTTATTTGTGCATTTATAATCGTTGGTTTTCTATCCTTTAACATTTTTGCACAAAGGCTTTATTTGCTATTTTAATACACTTGATAATACTTTACCACAAGCCTACGTATAAAGTGTGACTGGTGCCAACAGACTAGTGAGAATATGTACTAATTAATGCTATGTTTAAAATTTACCTTTGAGATTGTCTAGATATAGAAATTGTACGAACTTCGAAATTTCCAACCGAGTTTTGATAACATATTTGTATTCTTCGATAAATTTATTCTACTATGCAAAGTGGGAAATTATTCGGTGACGTAGTTCAGGTATTATTCAGATATAAAATTTAAAAATTCTAACGATAAACTCATTTTTTATCGTTGTGAAATAGACTAAAAGTTGGTTAATCATAAATTTCATTCCAATATATACATTAGAATATATATATATATGTATATATATATATATATATATTTGATAATGAATAAACTGTAATATATAATTTTTTTTAGAAATTGGTTTTTTAATAGCTTTAAATATGTTCCGTCTAATAGTCTTTGAGTTTTGCCCAAAAGTAATACTATTGCAATCTGTTTTACAATTATTAAAAAGAAATTTGAATGCCTAAACATAACTAAATAAGAAAATTGTAAAAAGGCATTAAAATCAGACATTTAATAAAATAATGAAAAAAAGTGAAATAAAATAAATTCTTGTGGAAGTTTCCAGCTTTAAACTAGCTACTGATAACAACAAATGGCAATCAGAAGCCATTCCGTTCGTTTAAATTGTTTAAAATGCGCCTTGTGCAGCTCAGAAACATATATAATGTTTGTCACTCATTTACAGGGACACTAAAAAGAAATAGGTTACAGTACTGTCCTTAGCAATTATTGCCCGAAATGTTCTGAATATCGGCAAGCATCCTTTAAACGATGCTCTTTTTTAATACTTTTTACTCGCTTTGTATCAATTCCGCACCTCGTGTGCCGGGCTGAACAAGATTTCACGCACCATTCTCGTTATTAGCTGATGAAGAGGAATTTTCAACTATAATGTATAAGTCCTTAACTGAGCTAAATGTTAACCTGCATGTAGTTAATAGATATTAATCTATATACCATATACAGGACTGCTCAAAGAATTCGGATAGTTTTCTCATTATAGAAGGAAATAGCTCAAATTGGATATCGAAATATATCAAACGTTTCCATCTAGTTGAATTAGGCATAATAATTTAACTTATTGAATGGTGCAATTTTGTTACATTATTCCGAATGTTTTAGAATGTTCTTCATAAGCTATGCTTGACGTATGATTTTTTTTCTTTCTTATTTATTTATATATGTTGAAATGTCTTACATGTACGTAATTAAAACTTTTAAAAAAATGTTAATTATTCACTGTTAATTTTCTCAGCAACGTAAAACCTATTATAAAAGTCTTTGCTTATGTATTAAATACGAACTAATTTCTGTAAACTAAGCAGTTAAACGATCCCATCCAAAAGAAATCAACCGAAAACTAAAGCGTCTATTTTGCAAAAAGTGATTATTATGCTTCAGTTCTTTAAAACTTAATTTGTTTATGCTTGCTTAAGCAAAAAATGAAATTATTTCTCCCTCTATCAAATAAATACCAGAAAATCATCTTAATTCGATTACTTATACTTTAAGAATAAAGTGTGTCAGAATTATGTATAATGGAAAATTTACATTTTAATTGACTTTTTAATGATAAATAAAGCAACTTGAAAAATTGAACCTATTAAAGCTATCCAGATTATTTAAAAATTTATAGATATATAAAGAAAATTATGTCTTACCTTTATTTTGAAAAAAAAAAAAAGAATTAAATAAAATAAGAAAAAGAATTAAGGTGTAGTTGTTTTTCATATAAATCTGAGAAAATGGAAAGTATGCAGGACTCGAAAAATAGCGTTCCCGGGATCCCGTAGAACCCAGAAATCCTTTTCTGGGAACGTATATTTTTACAATTAGGTTCCCGGCCAGGAACCTAACTTTTCGCTGTGTTTGCCAGCGACGTCACGGACGCATTATAATGCATAAATTACACAAAAAAATAGCTCTTAAGCGGCCCATGGGATGCGTAATGTCGTCAAAATATTACAGGAAAGGATGGCAAAAACCGGCCAATTTCGTTAAAAAAAATCTTGATAAACGACAGGTTTCGTTAAAACATCGCATAAAACGGCAGGTTTTGTTAAAACATCGAAATAAAACGACAGGTTTTGTTAAAAACATCGCAATAAAACGGCATGTTTCGTTAAACCATCGAGATAACACGTCAGATTTCATCAAAAATTTACGAAAAAACGACAAATTTCGTTAAGAAAAAAAAAACAGATTTCGTCAAAAAAAAAAAGCGCAGAAAACGCAAAATCTATTTAAAAAATTGCAAAAACGGCAAATTTCATGTTTAAAAAAAAGAGAGACAGGTTTCGTTAAAATATCGGGATAAAGCGTCAGATTTCCTCAAAAAATCACGAAAAAACGGCAAATTTCGTTAAAAATCATGAAAAACAACAGATTTTGTCAAAAAAATTGCAAAAGTGGTCTAAAACTCGTCAAGAAATCGCGCAAAACAACGCAAATTTCATTAAAAAATCGCAAAATACGGCAATTTTTTTTGTTTGAAAAACGACAGGTTTTGTTGAAATATCGTGATAAAACGGCAAGTTTTGTTAAAATATCGTGATAAAACGGCAAGTTTCGTTAAAACATCGCGATGAAACGGCAGGTTTCGTCAAAAAATCTTGAAAAAAAACGGCAAATTTTGTTAAAGTACTCACACAAAATTTCCAGGATCTTACACTTTTCGTCTGGGAACCTATACTTTTCATGTAGGTTGCCAGCTGGGAGCCTTACAATTTTTAGAATTTTCAAGCCCTGAAAGTATGCTCAATGGGATCCAGCCCTAAGCATAAATTTCCCCAGTTCCGATGAAAATCAGATCATTCATTTAGCAAAGAGGACATGCACTGAAACTTCCATTTAACGAAGTCACATCCTTAAAATGAAAAATTTTATTTTGAAGAAAATTTGTTAAATAGAAAGCAATATAAATCATAAATTTATATAATAAAATACACATGCATAAAATGAAAATGTAGAAAATTGCATTTTAATTTTGGCAGAAATTTTTAGGATATCGTTTTGGCATATGGCCAATATTAATTAGAATAAAGTTTAAAAAGACACTTAATAAAGAAAAGTAAACAAAAACTGAATCGCAGCGTATCTTTTCAAATTTTTCTAGTTATTCGAAATCGTTAACTTTTTAAATGTCTATGACATTACTTTGTAAAAGTTTCTTATAAAAATACACTATTTTTAAAATAATTTTTGCAGGTGCCTAAACAATTCTTCTGTAACGTTTTGTAAAACTGAAATCGTCTTTTTATAGCATCGAAAATTATAAGCATTTTTCTAATGAAGACCTTTCAATTTCCTCTTTATTATCATTTTCATCGTTCGTTTAGTTTCTTCACACAATCTGCTTTGAAATGTAATACGATCTGGATCTGCGGGATATTCAATTGTCATAATGTCTCCATCAACGTTAAGAATGTTACAGTTCCCCACTTTTTCCAAAATTTCCCATGTATTTCAGCTAGCGGTCTTCAGATATTATATATTGGTTTCGGACTCAGAAACATCAAATTCAGTAACTTTCTTAAATTCCGTTTTCAGAAAACAATTGTGATGATGAGGGTCGATGAAGTCACATCACATTCCCAAACTTTCAAGAAGTCAGATATTTATACAGATTTTCAAACTACTGCTTTCACTGCATCGTTTTTTTTTCCTAGTATCATAACAACTTTTTGGAATTCCTCAGTGTAATGGTTTAAGTTTAAAAGTTGCATTAGCAAGGAGAAAAATAACTTTGATGTTCTTCAAACACATTTTTGTGGATGATCAAATAAATAAATAATTTCATTTTTATGCAATTGGTGAATAACATTCATTCATCCATCGCTACTGCAACCTTTCCGTTTGAATGCTGTACACGGCCTAAAGTGAAATAAACATCGTTACATACAATGTATTTTTAATGTTAATTATATTTTATATGTTGATTAATTTACACGTGAATAGTTTTCAAAACCGAGGTTCAGCAGAAAATTTTATTAAGTAGAAAACTTCGTTGAATAGGGATTTCATTAAAGCGAAATCCGGATTGGTACTTCTTATAATCATAAAAACCAAAAATTAAATGTATTTACTTATATGTTTTGTTTAAATATTAATATTTTTATTTGAAAAGTTAGTATAAAACAGATAACCTCATCACCGGTCATAACATCTGGCCTGACAGACCGGTCATAACATCTGGTCTGTCATTTAGACAGCTCAACAGAATAGACCGCAGGTAATGGAACTCCATATGACGATGGGTACGTAGATATACTATTATTTATACTTGTAAGACAAGTATATGGGTTCGATCCCCAGCCTGGTCAATTTTTCACTCAGTTGGAAATATTCAATTCGTATAATTACGCATAGTTGAGTACATACTATCAGTTTTGTTTTCACTGTTATTTTAAGTTTTTCATAAAAATGTTTCAAAAGATTGCGCACTTTCTTTTTGTAACATATTTTACCTTTTATTTCGGATTCTTTCTCAATGATAGAAAAACCGATGAATCTATGCATACTTTAGAAATTAATAGTTTGAAGGTTTTTTTTCTCTAAACCATTATTTTTTACGAGTTCATGGTTTAACCCTTTGTCGGTTAAAGCACTTCTATTCATAAAATACTAAAATGATTGAATGACACCGGAATTTAAAAACAAATTTATTTCATAATATATAAATGTTTTTTTTTTTACGTTCTTTGTAAAATTAAAATTTTCATTTAAAAATTCCGGTGTCAGTATGGCATTTCGCAATTCAAATTAAGTGGTATTCTGGGCGCGTAGACGCGCTTATAACCACGAAAGGGTTAACTTTTCAAAAACTTTATTTGTAACACGAATTTACAATCAATTTCGCTTACAGATTTACTTAAAACTCTGCATATTTAAAAAATATATATTTATTCAAATTAAAAATGAAAGTGTTATTTTTTTTCCTAAAATGATAGTATTTCTTATGCATTTAATTTTAAACACGTAGTTTACAGACTGAGAGTTGTTTTTTCTCTCCTATTTCAAATTCTTCATAAAAATTTTTTTTTAACAGTGTGGCACTGATTTAATTTTAATAAAAAAGCTGAACATTTACACCATCAAAAGTTCAATAATAAAGTAAAGAGAAAGAAACGTAAATTTATAAATGGTGTGTGAAAAATCTCGTAAAGTTAAAAAACAAATAAACATTAAAATAATTTTATAACAATCGATGTTGTAACAATCGTCTATGACCATTTTCAAGTAAGATGATAAAGTTGGTTATAGATGATGTCTGAAACGTCAACTTTTGTAATTTTATTCTAAGGGAGGCTGGGGCAAATTTTCCAATTTTTTATAATTTCATTTTTGTATTTTTTCTTTTTATCTATTTTGAAATCTACAAGGTATTAATCATACCGTAAACCTTTCTCTTTATTTCTATCTAACCGATGACCTGGCCCCTACCTGCCGAGTTACCTCAGCTTAACGGGTTAGATACCTGGTATCGGGACGGGTAACCGCCTAAATGCCGCGTAGCGGCAAAAAACATGATTCCTTCGCTTCGCGCTTCATCACATCTGCAGTACTTGCTTCTCAGTCTGGCACACTTTGTTTTGACGGTTGCTTAACGTTATATCCTGTTGTATGTATTGCAAACGGCTACTCAATTTGGTCCCGTAAACCTTTCTCACAAACTGGCACAAATATTTATCAAAAAGCTAAACATACTTTTTAACAGAAAATGATTAAGTATTATTTTGTTACGTTGAAAAATATGCTTCGTATGCGGGGTAAATTTTTGAGTATTCTAAAATGTTCAGAGTCACATTTTCCAACTATACTTTAGATAGAAGAATACAAGTAGTAAATCTCGCTTGTTATTTAAAAAGCATTTTTAACTATAAACTAAATACACAGTAACATAATAGTAGCATGTTGTTAATTCCAAGAACTAGGAAATTACATGTAGAATGTAGCAAATGATTTAAAGCAACTTTATAGCAACTTATTTTTATACTGTTTTGATTCAACAACCCACTCTTCCAGTGCATATAGGTAAAAAAAAAAAAAAAAAAAAAAAAAAAAAAAAAAAAAAAAAACAGAAGTCTGTCTTATTTTCAAAAGTTTTAGTTGTAAAAATTTCATTGAATAGAAACAGTTCATAATTTTAAGTAGATACGGATGTTATTTGCATAATGCTAGAAAAAACTCTGAAAATCTGCCTCATTTGCAGATTTTATTATTGCAGAAACTTTTCTTAAATATTTTTCTGAGTAATTATACTTTTTAAAGTTGACTCTAATTTAAAAAGAAAAAAAACAATATTTTTTGGAACCGGTTCTGAAATTGAAATTATTATAATATTAAAAAAAACCGAAAAAATAAAATTTCGACCAAATTCGAAAAAATAAAAATTAGCCCGGTGGTAGATAGTTCTCAGCTATCCTATGCAATAAAAAATAATTATCTAAATATTAATATTTGAGCAGTATATTTAAAACATAAACTCCCCCATAGACTTAACATTATCATCCGGGTCTTTTTCAGCGAATCAAGTGGCCTCTTAAGAAAGAGGAGTCTTCATTGATTTGAAAACACCCGATCCGTAATGTTAATCTTATGGGTAAGTTGTTTTAAAATTTCTAGTTTAATTTTAAATGTTTTTTAACATTTTTTTTTTTTTTTTTTTTTTTTTTTTTTTTTTTTTTTTTTGCACAGTACAACTGAGTTCTGTCTCTAATGCGGCTATTTTACTCTTTCGATTTCGGTTGCAGATATTTTTAATAAAGGTACTTTCATTTTCGAAACCAATTTTCAAAGTGAAAGTATATTTACTAAAAAAATTGCAACCTAAACCGAAAAAGTTAAAAAATAGCCATATTAGAGACCGAGCTCAGCTGTACAATGCAAAAGAATCGTTTTAAAATAATCAGAATTAAACGAGAAATTCGAAAAAAAAAAAAAAAAAAAAAAAAAAAACCCTGCCCGTTGGATTAACATTACGGAGTGGGTATTTTCAAGGGTGTGAAGAATCCTTTTAATTCTGCGATATCATTAAAAATCTGCCTCATCTACAGATTTAATTCATATAAAAATTTTCTACAAATTGTTCATAAAAGGCTTTATTAGCAAACCATCTTCTCTGTGTAAATCTGGAAAACATTAAAAATCTACTTCATCTGCTGATTTAAATACTATAAAAAATCCATATATATTATTCATAATATGTTTTATTAATAGCCATTTATTCTGCTTAATGAACAGTAATAAAGAATTCTGCGCAATCTAGAAACAAATTAAAAATCTGCCCCAGCTGCAGATTTTATTCATACTTAGCACACAGCATGTACATGCTTAAATATAAAAGAAAAAAATGCTATATTTAATGTAATTGTAGACTTTTTTTCATAAATAAAAGAATGTTTAATTTCTTTCTATTTAGTATGTGGGTTGAAAGATTTGGGATCTGGATGAAATTTGCGGGGTTTAGGGTAGAATTCAATAGGAATTCTCAGGTTCAAATCAGCCGGTGCCTACGGAAATTGCTTGTCTTTTTTTTTTTTTTTTTTTTTTTTTTTTTAAGCTGGTTTTAGGTTGACTTTAAATGGAACTTTCAGTTTCTACTGTAATTGCATTTCGACAAAATTATTTTATCTTTCAGAAATCGATTACGGTTGAAAAGAATTTTCTCTTTCATCGGATTTCGATCGAGTTTAGTGTAGACATCAATTACAATTATCTGGTTCTGGACGGTATGTGTCGATTAAAACTATTTTCTCTTTGTCAGATCGGATTACGATTTTATAGATTTTTTTTTCTTCGGAATCGGATCGGGTTCCGGGTGAACTTTAAATAGAACTTTTAAATTCTTGTCGGGTTGTATTTTAATGGAGAATACTTTTTCTTGCTCGTATCGGGTTGTGTTTGGATAAAATTGATGCAATTGTCCATTTTCCAATTAATCTAACTCTATCTGAACTTTTTGCAATCCAACTAAAAATTTTAGGTTGTTTGAGAAATAAATTGGCTTAGTCCAGTTAGTCTAACGTTCTTTAGGCTCTTTGAAATAAGCCTGAAAAATATCGGGCTAAATGAAAAAATGAAAAGCATTCTCTAACTAATCCGGCTCTTTGCAAAGCGCCAGATTTCTTAATTAGCGTACAACGTATACACTATTTAGTAAACGTAAATTTTTTCTTTTCATGTTAATATTTATTTTCATTTATTTCCATAATTATAACATTCAAATTATAAATATAACGTTTACATTATAAATATCTCACATTTAAATAAGATACAGACAAACTACTAAAATCTAAAGCTTTTAAATGATTGATAAAAAAGATTTTGAAATAAATCAATCTAGTCTTAAAAATAAGAATATATCTTTTTCACATCTTTTAAGTGCACTTAGAAAGCGGAATCTTATTTTATTCTTACTTATTTAATTTTCTTTTTTCAGATGGTAGTTTTTCGTTTAAAAAATTACAGCCAATTTCTTTTAATAAGGTCATTTATATTTTTACTAAACATGCAAATATTCCAGGTTACGAAAGTTAATTAGTTTTTTACTTCTATTTATCGAATTTTTACGTAATTTGCAAAGGAAGCAGAAAATAGAATATTCAGGTAATTATTACGCTTTAGTGGTTTTACCTATCCCAGACGGCTTCTATTTAATATCGAAATCTCAAAAATTTTTAAAAACATTTATTTAAAAGAACTGCAAAGTGAAATATTTACCCAGCGATTATAAAAATGCACGTGCATTGTGTAGTGAACCTTATAAGATTCATTAGCGAAATTATTATACTGAATAATCTTACAGATACTTAAAAGCATTAAAGGAGAAAGAAAAATTTCAAAAATTAGCAAAACTTTCGAAACTTGTTAACTAAAAAAATTTTGTATCCACTTATATAAAACTATTAGAAATACTTGAACAATTTTGTTTTTCAGAAAATTACTTGTTTTAAAAATTAATTTTAAGCATACGTTCTTTTTATGGAAAACTTAGCATATTTTAAATTGGTGTTGAGGTTGTTCGAGTTTAAGAAAATGGGATTGGAACCAAAACGTTTTAAAGAATAATGAAAGCAAAACTGATGAACAACTAAGCTTGTTTTTTTATGTTTATTTGCTCATTAAAAAATGTTTTCGATTGCACAATACAAATTACTTAATTACTTCTTATGTATAATAATATATAAATTTTTGTGTTTACAAATGTATCTATGGTTGTATTTGCAAATACTAATCTTAAAATATGAAACAATAAAGGAAGAAAACAGTTATCAACAAGAACCAACAAGATCAAAATAACATAAATTTAAAATATGATACACTTTTCCATATATATATTTAAATGATATCTATATTATAAAGGCCAAACGTATCTGTGCGTAACGCATACGTCATTTTGCGAATGGCAACACTTTCCCCTGTAAATTCGGTTTTGCAATTTTCTCGACTGCAAATTTTACGCATCTAAACATCACACATTTTAATTTTTTACACCGTCGTACAGAGAAAAAAATATACTTTTAAATGCAATTTGTTTGAAAGCTGTATCTCAATTTATTTTTAAGATATTATTTTTTTTACAGTTTTTAGTATCAAATTTGTAATTGTGGCAATACAATCACTCCATCTTTTTCTTTAAATTAAAAAAAAAATGCGCAACACTTTTCCATGCAATTTCGGTTTTGCTATTTTCGCTATTGCAAATTTTACACTTTTAAATATCATACTGTTGCAGCGTATATGGGGTTTTTTTGATCTTATGGTTAGACAACTTCAAACTCTTGTCAGAAAAGTAGAAAATAATTTATTTACAGAACTTCAGAACAACAGAGTCTTCGAAACTCACAAATATTGCTAGATATTCAAAAATAACTGCTTAAATCTATCGTACAAGTATAGCTTTCGATCCCAGAGACTCTTTATACAACGTCTCAACACTTAATAACATTCAAAACAACATAAATGAAACTCAAGGAAACTTGCTAACAAACGCCTTGTTCACTCAATGACTGACTGGTAAATAATAACAACACAGCTCGCATCCGGCTCTCCTATATATAGTCTCGCCGCATGCGGTGGAAATTTCTAGAACCTTCTAGAAAAAACTGGAAAACCACGGAACAACATTCAATGTATCAGTAGACCTAAGGGGGGGGTTACCATAAATAGGGAAGGGTTACCATCGCCAACAATCGCCAAGTTTGTCGCCAACTTGGCGATATGTCGCCAAATTTGGCGACGAAAATTAGTCGCCAAAAGTGACGCCAACTTGGCGATATCTCTAATATTTCGCAAAGCTGCCATAGACATTCACTGAAAATAATAGACAAGTTTGCTTGATAACAGAGACAATGTAACAAAAACTAATATTAGTAAAGGAATGGAGCTTAATAAGATTATTTACATTATTTTACAGTACAAACACTAACTATTTACAAAATTCGTAACAATGCATTTTAAATTTTCATACCGTCGTATAAAGAAAAAAATGTATTTTTAAATGCAATTTGTTTGAAAGCCGTATCTCAAATAAATTTTGTGATATAAATTTTTTATAATTTTTAGTACCAATTTTGAAATTTTGGCAACAGAAACATTCCATTTTCTCTTAAAGTTGAAAAAAAAGAAAAGAAAAAGAAAAGAAATTAAAATGCGTATACTGTTTTTAAAATATGGTCTGTTATAAAATCCGGTGAAGTTCGGTTTTATTTCGTTTAATAATTTGGATAACTGCGTTTTAATATTTTGTTAATTTCAGCTTAAAATGATATTTATTTGAGAATTAGACTGACCGAAAAAGGATGTATTTTTTATTTTAACTATTTTTGTAGATTTATTTTAAATAAATGAAATAATTCTTTCTTAATGATTTCATTTCGTCGAATTTCGACGATTTTCACCTCATATCTATGAACATGGAAAGTAAATTAATCATTTTTGTAGTCAAAATAGAAACAAGAAGAAATGAAACGTAATATTATATTTTTATTGAAATTATTTTAGATTAAAATTAAATGAGAAAATATTAAAGTATAGTATATTAAACGAGCTGTGTAAATATAGAAAAAATTTCTAGTGCGTACATAAAATTTAATAGATTTCTAAAATATGTGTGCGACTTTTTTTCATTCATTTGCCAAGCGTTTCCAATTTGGTAAACACCAAAATGAAAGTACCACTATGCTAATAGGTATGCAAATAAAAATAGTTAAAAATAGCACATATTTTCTAAGTATTCAGTATTCATTTTAAAAATCACAGCTAACTTTTACTAGAATTCGTGCCCCCCCCCCCCAAATTCTATTTAGAATACATTACATGTGTAAATATATTATATCATTGAAAAGTGCGCTACTGGCTTTTTCTTATTTGATCTCGACTATTTTGAACAAATGAACATCATTTTCGTTGTTCTTTTTTAACTGTTGTTATTATATATGTATATGTATATCTATATATCTAATTCTGTTTGTCACTTTTAGCCTTACCTTTAAAGTTTTTCTATCTTTCATCATAATTATACACAAGCTTATGTAATTTAGACTATAGCAAAGCTTATTCACGCGCACGGCTCCTTAAATTTTACGCATATTCCTACTCTTATACAGGGCGTAAAGTTGACAACTAAAACGCGCAAGAAATGTCTAAACTTTTTACCTCCTTAATTATAAAGGACAATTTTATTCAATTTTCAAGCAGAGTTTTCAAGTTTTCTTTTTCGTGGATAAAAGTAATAACAAAAAACAATCTCAAAAAAAAAAAAAAAAAAAAAAAAAAAAGGAAAGGAAAGAACACTGAAAAGTATAGTTTCTCTACATCAAGATATTTAACTGTAAAATTAGCTGTAAAAGTACAAAGTATATATTTTTTTTATGTAAGTGATTCTTTTAAAGCATCAGTAATGTAGCATGGCTGTCAACTTTTAGAATGTTTTGTTACAGCTGAAATTTAATAGAAATTACTGTGTTATGTAATAGCATATTTTCACGTTTATTTAAAGCAAAACTTGAAATTCAATTTCAGTGGCAGGTAAAAAGTGTAAAAATTTGTAGCTATGATGTAGGGCATGAATACAATTTTTTTGAGTATTAATAATTTATTGAATTATAAACTTAAAACTAATATTTTATTATTGTTTAAATAATCTACGTTGAGTTTCTTTATACAATTTTATTTCATTTCGTGTAAATTTATATGTTTATTAAATAATGCGTTTAAAGCGTTTTTTGTTTAAAATATTATTTTTAAATAGTAATCTGAAAAATGATCATTTCATTGGCTAGATAATAATTATTAATCTACATATAAGCCATATGAATTGATTTTGCAAAACAAACCAGGCAATGTAAACATAAAAAACTATAATATTACAGTATAATGAATTAGACTTTCGCTTGGTAAGCAATAGAAGGAAAATAATGAAAATCAAACAGATTTTTCGAAATGCATGACGTGGCAAAACACGCCACGCTTCACAAAGAACAGTGGATTGCATTCGATTTTCGAAGTATTCAAGACAATTGACCATTTTTTTTCGATATTATATGCTATAATAACCCAATAGATCCTTTTAGGATTCAGGTTCTTACTATTGGCGGGTCTATCACTATGGTAATTTAATCAACTTCAAACCCCTTCTTTGTTTCTTTGTAGATTGAATTGTAGAAAAATGTTGTTAAGATCGCATTTTCTTCCTCCTGTTCGAACAAATGACGCTGTAAGATATTAATAAAGGTAAATATAGGAATTTTGTAGTCCCTCTGGTAATGCACTAACAGCCTAGGTCAAAAGTAAGAAGCAGCACAAAGCATTAGGGAGCATCTACCTAGTAAAGGCATTAAAAATACACATTTTTCTTTTTGAAGGTCATGCCAATATTAACAAATGCCATATAAAACATCAAAATTAATTTATTTTTCATCATTTAAAACAATTTTACAGCAATTCGTTTGTTGCTTCACATTTTTTTCTTACAAATGAATGTTTTCTTTCTCTCTCTCTCTCTCTCTCTCTCTTTTTTTTTTTTTTTTTTTTTTTTTGAAAAGGTGTGTATGGGGGGGGGGGAGATATTAAACACGGGAATCATCGTGATTATCACATTAAATGATTTTTGATTTTATAGTTTATCGTCTTATTGTTCATAGCGATACTGGTACCTTTACATGGTTTTCAAATTTATTTTTTGTTATTCTATCACTTATGACTCTGTGAGCAATCAAATTTTCTGATCGATTCAAAAGACTTTACGGTAACCCTGTAGCTTTTGCAGTACCATACACATATTTTGTCAGAAATTAAAACTGGCAGTCTTTGATTTTTAACTTTATCAGCAATTCTTCAAAAATACATTTCAGTATTGTATAAATTAAAAATCCTCTTTCTTGTTATTATTATTAATATTTATTCTTTTTCAAGCATTTTTTTCCTCTTTTTAGTGTCAAAAAATTTTGCAAACTATGCAAATGTGCTTAGAATTTCTTTTAAACTTTAATGTTAAATGAGATGCCAAATTATCTACCAACCACGAGCTGCAATTTACAAATGTTTGCTGCGTTCTTATCATTTTGCTATCGCGTAAATAAGCAAAATACATATTTTTTTAAATATCAAAAAACATATATACATATTTTTTAGTTATTACTTTAACATTAATTGGTATATCATATAATTATTTAATTTTAGCACGAAGATTTATACCTTTGCATAGCAAACGCAAGCTGATTTCTTTGTTTTTACGTCCTCCCTATCATTGCACCTCTTTGTATTACATATTGATTTCACATTAAAAAATTATATATAGAGAGTGAAGTTGCAGCACTGACATAAATTTATGGACATTTTAAAATGGATTTTATAGCGAACAGACCTAGTTACATATTTATGTACAGAATTTTACAAATTCAAAGTTAGTAATTTTTATAGAGACATGATACACACACACACACACACATATATATATATTATCTTGCATATTTTTTATTCTTAGATTGTGACATAGGTATTCTAATTTTGTCTATTATTTTTTCTCTTGAAGAAAATAAAAAGGATTAATTGGAATAACGCAAAATTGTTGTATTTCCATCCCTTTTCTCTTCAGTAGATTATTCTTTAGCATTCTTCAGCATTCTTAATTAAAGCATTACGTGAAATAAAACGTATGTATGTACATAATATAGTACATAATTCGCTATAGGATGAAAAAGCTATAAAAGTACATTTGTTACTAACAAAATGAAAATTTCCAGCTTGCTTAAAATTATAAGAGTATTATTAGACAGGGAGGTGAGAGCACAGACAATGAACTCATCGCGTTCAGGGATGAAAATCTAGGATTAATTAAAACTCGATTCGCATATTAAAACGCAGTCGGTCTGCCAAGTCATATCTTCGTGGAAAACTTATAAAAATTCGATTTTTAAGTTTACTTACTCGTTACGACTCATAAGTTTACTAGTGTGCTTTACTGCACTGAAAAGCATGAAAACGTGGAAGATTGGGAGTCAGAAAACATAATGGTGAATCAATGTCAACTGCTAGAATCGAGTTTTTAGGTATTTTCCACCAAGATTGACTTGGCAGACCGATTGCATTTTAACATGTGAATCGAGATTTAACTAATCTTAGATTTTCATCCGCGAACTCCATGAGGTCATTGTCTGAGCTACCACCTCCCGATCTAGTAGTGCTCTGGAAATTTCCAAACTGGAAATTTTCATTTTTTTAGGCAATAAATATATTTATATAGCTTTTTCATCCTATGGTTATTGATGTAATATATTGCGTAGATAGATACATTTTATGTTGCATAGTGCTTTAATTAAGAATTCTGAAGAATGCTAAAGAATAACCTAGTGCAGAGAGAAAGGATGAAAGTAGAGCAATTTTGCGTTATTCAAAATAGGGATTTTTTTTTCTTCAAAAGAAAAATAACAGACAGAATTAGAATACGTATGTCACAATCTAAGAAGAAAAAATATGCAAATAAATTATATATATATATATATATATATATATACATATATATATGTATAATGTTTCCATAAAAATTACTGACTTTGAATTTCTAAAATCCTATAATATGTAACTAGGTATGTTCGCTCCAAAACTAATTTTAAAATATCCATAAATTATATTGATTATAATTACTTTTATTACCTAACATCTTCGACTGCCGGTTATAAAATGTTTATATTAGTGGAGTTTTTTTTTTTTTTTCATTAAAAATATGAGCTAATTGGCTGATAAGCTATAGCACGAGAAAGCAATAAAAATTATTCCTGAGTAGAAAAATTCTCGAATTCGAAGGTTATATTTCCATAAATGTTCTATAAGTTTAAGAATAAATCTTTATTTTTCACTGATATATTTTTATTGTGGTAATACACATGCCTGTTTAAGACTTTCTTTAAACTTAGAATTTAGATGGTTTACTGAAATTAGATGATTTCTAAATAAACTCATAATTATCCTTTTCAGGCAGATGTCGTAATGTTTCTAATAACATTCTGTAAACAAATTCATAACATTTCATAAATGTATCCAAAATATCTTATTGGAATGAGACTGTTTGATTAAAGTTTTATTACACAATTTTTTTTAACTTACTTTATTTCGCATTGTAAAGTTAGGTTTTTCTATTTTTTTATCGTTTAATCGATTGTTTTTATTTAAATTAATCAATAATAATTAAATTAAACAATGGAAAATGAAAAATAAAAAAGACATGATGCATTAATGAATATAATTATTTCAACAATTGGAATATGTACACTAAATTCTTTTATTGAAGAAAAAAATGATGGAAAATTTCAAAGAGGAATTGTCATTTTATGTTATAATAATAATTAAGAGGATTAATTATGAAATGTGATAAATACTAAAATGTTTGAAAATAAAGTTAAATAAATGAAAGCTATCACATTTTTATTAGTGTAAGTCAAAGCAGAAAACATTTTTTGAATAAAATATTTCGAGGTAAAAATAAATATCTTAAAAGAGTCTTGCTAAAAACAATGCGATAAGGAAATTAAGGCACAATGGAAAACATGAAAAAAAAATCCTAATCATTTATTCAAATTTTAAATGAAATAAGATTAAAATTAAAAATATAAATCCATTATTGTTATGATTCAAATTTAGATTTGCCAATTTCACCATAACGTTACCCCATTTTGCCCATTTTACACATATCCCATTTTACCCATTTTACCATAAAGAAAATTAGGGACAACAGTTTCGATACAGTTAACCAATCCAAAATTCCCAGTTTTATGCTCTTCATAGATTTTATTATATTTGAATATTAAAAATATAGGTATTTTCATTTTTCTATATAAAAAATAAAAATGGTATTAGAGATAAAATTAAAGATTACTTTACATAGTTGTATACAAACACCAAGTAATTCCGTTCAATTTGTTTTAAGATGCAGCATTTTGAGTTTGAGATGAAATTTGTCGGATTTGTGTTTTGTTGCGTGTTAACAAAAGAAGCTCTGTTTGATTGGGATAGGGTTTTGGGTTTGGCGGAAATATTTTTGTTCAGTTCGGGTCTATTAGCAGATCTACGAAATTATTTTGTAGGGTTCGGATAGGATAGTGGAGCGATATTTATTGTTGGGTTCAGTTCAGTTGGCTACTTGTAGTTAAATAGAATTTTCGATTTCGTGACAAATACAATCCCACTTAGCCAAAACTCTAGACGGGATGTTTGAACAAACAGCCGGCCCTTTTCTTATTAGCCTAAAATGATATGTCGCAATAAGTCTGAAAAATATCAGACTAATTGAGATAAGTCTTTTTTCAATTGGCTTAACGCCGAGTAGGCTCTACGAAGTACGACTAAAAATATCTGGCTTATTGAGAAATAAATGGTAATATTCCAATTAGCCTAAAGCTACATATGCTCTTTCCCGGATCTCCTAATAAGCCTAAAAATGTCAAGTTAATTAGAAAAAAGGGTATGATTCTCTAGCCCTACTCTTTTCAAAGAATCGGAAAGAATCTGATTTCTCAAATAGCCTACGACACATGTATATATAATTAAACATATGTAATTTAAAAAGAAAAATAAACAGCAAAAAATGTAGATCATATAATTAGTAACTTTTTTTTCTTAAATTCCGTTATTATGTAATCTTCCATATTATCAAAGGGTCAAAGGGTCTAGAAAAATTTTTGAAATTCAAGGAAGATTCTGGTCCAAATATGAAAGATCTATAAAATATGCTGGATGAAATAAAACTGCTAAACGAAAGTTTAAAATAGAAAAACATTAAGAAACTATCGCCAATAAAAATAATAAAAAAAATTAAAAAATTATATGTGACAAGGGTATAAAAAGTGCAGATTTTTAGAAATAATAGATATATCAATTATCCTTCATCAGGTATGACACGAAGAAAGTCTATTTAGAAAAAAAATGCTAGCAGATTAAAAGTGAAAATAAGTACTGTACGAAATAAATCGCAAGGGCATGCCCAACGAAAGACATAGGCTATTGACCCTAGCTTCTTTTCAGCCTACCTTGCTCACATACAAATGGAATAATTAAGTGAAACCGGACTATATTGATCATATGCTGGCCAACAGAGATTTGGGACTTATGTGGTTCTTTGGTTGTGACAAGAGCTGAAGAAACATTCACAAAGAATAGGACGAGAAAACAAAAGAATGTGCAGGCAAGGTATGGGACTCAGAATCAAATGTAAATATTACAAAATAAATTAAAAGATAAATTAAAAACAAACTAAAAATGGATACAAGTGAAAAAAATTAGATTTGTAGTAAAGTGAGTTAAATGTTTAGCTTTAATATTAATTGAATAAATTAAAATGTGAAACTGCTGTTTATTTTATAGCAATTTTTTAAGTCTTCTCTCAATAACTATGAAAGAAAAGGGGATTTAATATTTTAAAAACTTAAGCAAAGATTAAAGAGGTTAAGTAGTTTAAAGAACTTTAGTTGTTGACGTTTACAATATCACACAAAATTAGAAAATTGCTTATTGCCAACCATATAGCAATATGTTTAGAAAACCTCCGATCTTTACTTATTTTTTCTTTTTTTCAATTATACTCCTTGGCTTCTAGAGTCCTTTAATATAAATATAAATATAAATATAAATATAAATATAAATATAAATATAAATATAAATATAAATATAAATATAAATATAAATATAAATGAGAATATTTTTAATGGAGTTTTAAAGTTGGAAAATGAGTTTTTTTTTTTTTAAATAAAGTAAAAGGTGTAAAAATTTTAAATAGATATTTTTATTTAGTTATCGTTAATACAAATATAAATATAGATGTAATTATAAATATAAATGTAATTATAAATATAAATACAAATGACAATTTTTTTAAATGAAATTTTAAAGACTAAAAAAATGTTACAGCTAAAATAAAAGGTCCAAAAGAAATTGAATAAATATTTCTATTCAGTTATCATACTATCATGTATACCACATAAAATCCACGTTTAACTGTGACTTGCAAAGTTCGATTATATTCTCATCTATATATGTATGTATATTATCATTGTTTTCTGACCGTGAATTTTTGTTGCATTTTCTTTTTAACTGACTAATTTTGTTTTTTAGGCAGTTTTTTTTTAATCTATAAATATTATTGAATCAATTCATGGGACTTATTGATTTTAGTTCACTTGATATAAATGATGATTAATTAAAACAGTTTTATGACACACATTAAATACTCTGCATCAAAAATTTCTATTCTCTCTTTTAAGCAAAATTTCATTTTTACACTACCCGCTCAATATGGGTCAATAAGTGGAAACATGGGGTTCTTTTCTTAATGTCTGGAAGTCAAATTTATCACTTATGGCATACCGCCAACTTGAACCTAATATAGAGAAAATCGATGTTCCATAACTAAATGTAATCCATAAAACTATTTATTATATGATCGCTAAAAGCGTGCTTTTGTTGTTTAATATTTTGTTTGTTTTCGCTATTCAAATAAAAATGGTGGAATATTAATCCAGTAAAGGAAATAATAATGAATGGTAACCCGAGAAGGAATTTCTTTCATGCAATCGCGAAAATCTATTCAGGTAATAACCAGACCTAAAAAATGATTAAAGCTATTTCTGCATTTTATCATTTGTAAACGGCAGGCGTAATATAATATTTTAATATGAGAATTTTTATAAACTGTTTATTTAATTCATTAATGATCGCAAAATTACTTAACAAGCTCTCACTCGACTATATGGCCTCATCAATTAAAAAAAAAAAAAAAAAAAAAAATTAAGTTATTATTATTTTTTTTAATCCATTTTTACAAAAGATTTATTTTGTACCCATTTGTACTATCACATTTGAAGAAGATTTGTGTATTTCGTTCAACAACATTTTCTAATTTTTCCACAGGGAAACAAAATCAGAATATGTCCTTTATTACATTTTTGATCATATATTTTTTAAATAAATTGTCAAAACAAATGCCTTCCATTCAACAGCAGAATATGCAGTTGTCCTTCATTTAATTTAGATGCTAATTAATTTGTATTTTTTTTAAATTTGGCAGTATTACAAATTTTATTCCAGTTTTAGTAAAAGAAACAAGCAAAATAAAAGCCTATTTTTTCATGCATCTGGTTACATTTACTTTAACTTTTCCCAAATTGCAAAACTGTTGAACAATAAACTAACATACACTGTTAAAAAAATTCTGAAATTCACGAACATTTTTTTCCTGAATTTCACAGAAAAGCTCCTTTTTAACAACTAAAGGGTATTTTCCGTTACAAATCACAAAGTTCCATCATATTTCCTGAAAAAAAAAACGAAACGGATGGAAATAAAAACAAAAAAAACGGAGACACTCCGTTGTGTGGGGAGCTCCATGGCCGAGTGGTCAAGGCACCACACCGCTAATCGCCTGCGAGCGCAGATTGTGGGTTCGAGTCCCATTGGCGCCATGGAATAATGAAACATAAAAATTCCTTTTAAATTACATTTTTCTGTTTATTTTTCTCTTTTTTTCTTATTAAAAATCTTTTAATTTATTAGCCGAAAAATAAATAAATAAAGAAATAAATAGTGTACGGCAATTTCAAAAAAGAAAAAAAAAAAACCCTCTATATTTATATATATATATATATATATATATATATATTTTAAAAAAATTGTTAAAAAAAAAATTTTATAAAAAAAACAGTGGTTTCAAACAGCGATTTTTTTAATTTAAACTATTTAAAAAATTAAAAATGATTTTAAAAAATAATAAGTATTATGCATCAGTCTAAAATAATCCGTTTACAAACATTCTAAGGAATATATTTGAAAGGAAATCTTTAGAAAGCACAACAGATTTTCCCACTAACTCATAAAAGACATACTTTGTACCGTTTAGCATCAGCAACTTTGGCTCAGTTCGTAAGAATTTGTTCCGCAATCTGAAGGTCCCGAGTTCGGTCCTGAGGACGGCGTGAACTAAA
Source organism: Maratus speculifer (assembly GCA_964019185.1). NCBI lineage: Eukaryota > Metazoa > Arthropoda > Arachnida > Araneae > Salticidae > Maratus > Maratus speculifer. The sequence continues at coordinate 280,743,489 of OZ025291.1, forward strand.
TTATCCAAAATAACAATGAAGTAAAATAACATAGCAGCTTAAAATCCCTCGGTGATTTCGAATTCTTTGAAGATTAATCGGTAAATCATTTTTAAAAATTATATTAAAATATTACTATTATAAATCAAACTTTGTAACGGAAAGTTACTGATTCTTACACCGGAGTTTTTCCTTCTTGTATTTCCCACAACGGAAAATCTACTAACGGAACGGTAAAAGTTCGGCTACATTGCTGCCGGTAGTTTCACCTGGAATTCACAGATTTATTTTTAACAGTGTACAGTATAGAAATGCCTTACATAATCCTTATTCCTTTTTATTTATAATCGATGTAAGTTAGCAAAAAAATTAAAAACTCTAAAGTTATATCCAAGGGGATAACTACAAAAAAGGTCAATAATTGTTTTTTTCTGTGTATAATAATTCATATTGATAAATGTTTAAGACACTGTAAATTTAATATATTATGGTTTGTAAACTGATAATGACTTATATCTCTAATGAAAAAAAAATATGATATATAATTTAGAAAATGTCACTAAAATATGTATAAATTACCGAGTGAAAAAGAGCAAAAAAGTGATAAAGAGCCCATTATTGTTACTATCTATGCCTACCATGAATATATTTTTTAATTATATTATTGAAGTTTCAATTAAATTAAATTCTAGATTCATCGTCCTCACTGATTTTTTATAGCTTAAAAATCAAAAAATAATAATGCATAATCTGTAAGAAATTATCTCAAATTGAATGATTTTCAAAAAAATCGTTTTCTTGATACATATATGTACTTATATTTTATCAGCTTAAAAGATTTTGTTTCTCGGGCGTTTTATTTTTCAATCAAATTTTATGTGCTAAAAATGTATACAAATAATATACATAAAATTTGAAATAATCGTACAGTAAGTTTTAATTAAGTTTTAATAGTAATGTAGCCTAAATTTATAATACAGTAGAAGCTCGAAATAACGCGGTACGATATATCGCGATTTCGGATTTAATGCGGGGAAAAGTATATCCCTCAAAAACAATTGATCGATATTAGAGAAAATTTTGTGTCGAAAATTTCAGTGAAATACAATAAGGGACTTGCAGTCTGTGGTCTGTGCTATCCAACTCGATATCTCTGTTGATGTTTTAAATGACTGGGTAGAAATTGACAAGAGCGAATCAATTTCATAGGTCATAAAAGATTAGGATATCATTCATGCTGTAATGCGTAAAAAAAGAAGCGAGCAAGATGATGATGATGAAATTGAAAATGATGTGGTAATGAAAGAAGACGTTCCACATGTTAGTGAAGTCATTTAATACTTAGCAATGGTTGTTTCGTGGATGGAAAGGCAAGACAATTCAAATAGTGTTCATATACTCCATCTTGTTAGTGTGAAACAATATGCCGAAAAGAAAGGAAACGCCACAGCTCACCAAACAACGCACATATGGACTTTTTTTAAGGTAGCGTAAGATTAAGTTTGTGTTCAATGAATGAAAAGTTAATTAGATTTCACGAAGAATGCATGCGTTATCTTCATTTTGTATCATTTGTTTATCACCATTCCGATATACCGTGGTTACATTATAACGCGGGTGTGAGACATGTCTCCCAAGAGCAGTGTTATATCGGACTTCTAATGTACATATTTCATTAACTATTAACTCTATTTTCATATTATATAACATGTTTATTAAATATTGATTACTTATGCTATCAAATTAAATGTTAAATGTTAAATTATGCATTCAATTTTATAAAATTTTTATTAAAATCGTAACTTCTAGACTTTCATTTATATTTGCGTTTTGAGATGTACGTAATATAAAAATATCATGCTTCATTTCTTTTCTATTTACTTTTTCGAAACTAGGTAAAGTTTAAATAGAAGGAAGAAAGAAATTTCAGGAAATATCAATTTTGCTCGGTCGGAAATTGAATTTTCTTTCAAAATAGATTTAATATGATATGAGCATAGTTGGTATGCATTGTGTGTTATTGAATATACTGAAAAGAAAAAAAGAAAACGTACCAAAATATTATGGATTTAATGTTTATCCTGTATCGCAGTTTATTATTACACTCTTAGAAAATAGAAATCTTTCTTAATACTCGTATATAAAAAACATATAATGTAACTACGAACAGAAACGTATTATAACAATTTCTGAATCATCCTTGATCCCAAAAACCTTTCTTTATCTCTGAAACCTCAGAAATCTATAAATTTTCACTCTTTGAAGAACCATTTATAAAATCAAATTTTCTTTTTTTCCGTAGAAGTTTGTGAATATTCCCACGTAGTTTTTTACAATGTCTTAATAGCCTTCATCAAATCTGATTAATTGGTTTTAGGATAACATCAATTTTCAATTAAACATTTAATTAAAGTTTCATAGTAATGTAGCCAAAATTTATAATACATATTTCAACAATCAAACACTATTTTCATATTGTATATTAAATATATCATATCATATTAAATATTTCATATTGTTTATTAAATATTACATGCATACTTACACTACCAAATTAAATATTAAAACTTAAATTTTATAAAACTTTTACTTCAATCATAACTTTTAGACTGTCATTTATACTTGCGTTTTGAGATGTACATAAACATAAAAATATCGTGCTTCATTTCTTTTCTATTTACACTTACGAGACTATGTGAAGAGTAAATAGGAGGAAGAAAGAGATTTCAAGAAATATAAATTTCGCTCGATCGGAAATTGAATTTTCCTTCAAAATAGGTTTAATATGATATGAGCGTAGTTGGTCTGCGTTGTGTATTATGAATATATTGAAAAGACAAAAAAGAAAGCGTAGCAAAATATTATGGATTTAGTGTTTATACTGTATCGCAGGTTATTATTACACTCTCAGAAAACAGAAATACTTCTTAATGCTCATATATAATAAAATATAATGTAACTACGAACAAAAAGTATTATAACAATTTCTTATTTATCCTTGATTTCGAAAATCTTTTCTTTATCTCTGAAACCTCAAAATTTTCACTCTTTAAAATAACATTTGCAAAATTAAATTTCCCTTTGTTGCCGCTGAATTTCGCGAATGTTCTCAAGTAGTTTTTTACAGTGTCTTAACAGATTTTATCAAATCTGACTAATTGGTTTTAGGATAATAACAGTTTTCAATTAAACATTTAATTAAAATTTAATATTAATATTGTCCAAATTTATAATGCATATTTCAACAATTAAACTCTATTTTCATATTGCATATTATGTGTATTAAATATTGAATGTATACTTACGCTACCGAATTCAATATTAAAACTTAAATTACGCATTCAGTTTGATAAAATGTTTACTTCAATCATAACTTTTAGACTTTCATGCTTTTTGAGATGTACATAAATGCAAAGATTTCATGCTTCATTTCTTTTCTATTTACTCTTTCAAAACTAGGCAAAGATTAAATAAGAGGAAAAAAGAGATTTGAGGAAATATCAATTTTGTTCCATCGAAGTTGAATTTCCTTTCAAAATAGATTTTATATGATATGAGCATAGTTGGTCTGTATTGTGTGTTATTGAATATAATGAAAAGAAAAAAGAAAATGTACCAAAATATTATGGATTTAATTTTTATAGTGTATCGTAGTTTATTAATACACGCTCAAAAAACAGAAATATTTGTTAATACTTGTATCTAAAAAAAATATAATGTAACTACGAACAAAACGTATTATAACAATTTCTGATTTGAGTATGAAAAATAACAGTAGTAAATCTTTTGATTACGTCCAATAATAACTATATCGTTATTACTATACTATAATCGTTATTACTATAACTATAAACAAAAACGTTCAATAAAAACCTCTGATTTACCCTTGATTCCGAAAATCTTTCTTCTTCTTTGAAACCTCAGAAATCTGTAAATTTCAATCTATAAAGTACCATTTATAAAATTAAATTTTCTTTTATTGCTTTTATTGCCGTTTCATTCCGCAAACATTCCGAGTAAATTTTTACAATGTCTTAATGACTTTCATCAAATATGACTAATTAGTTTTAGGATAGTATCAATTTTCAATTAATAGCTCTTCAGCAGCATAACTTAATATATGGATGTAAGTATAATGAAATAATAATAATTTTAAGGTAAATATTAATGTTATTAAATTATGTTTGCCCGAAAACGTGTTTCCTGGCGACGAAAATGGTTACTTGAAAATTCATATCGGCTGAAAAAACAAAACTCCGTGTTGAGAAAAATGACTAATTACACTATACAAACTACCTGAAAACATTTTCGAAAATCAGTTTCAATTAAATAAGCTTTGTTTTTATAAATAATTCTCTTAAATATCATAAATGTAGGTTTTGTGAGGCTTCTTAAAAGAAAAAGAACACTTTTCGATTTCGTTAGTGACTTGAAAAGAGTTTCGCATACTGTTGTTCGAGGTTATATCATGTTTATCCAATTTAAAAAAATCAATTTTTATGATGAAATTTGTTATTAGTAAACGAAAATGAATTTCGCTTATGAAACAAAATTTCTATCTTTTAGTCGCATATGTATGCGAAACGTCTGCAAATTCGTTAAACAAGCACATAGGGGAGATAGAGAACATCGAAATGAAACACATTAGCACGAAAAAAAATATTACTGGTAACATCTGACGTATAAAATGGAGGAAATACAAAGTCATATCAATAACACATTGTAGAAATCAATGTAAATTAATTAATCTATAAGACAAGCTTTTAAAAGTATATCTATTGGGCAGAGACTGCATATTGTCAGAAGACATCTTGAGATTGAATTTTCTGTCTAAACTAAGTCTTGGATAAAACAACTCACATTGTCAGGGCAAGAACTTAGCAGTACTTGCTAAATCGAATTTGATCAGGCAAGTTATACAAATAAATAAACATTAGCTTGTACATTCATTTTTATTGAAAGTCGTCTCCACTTCATATATCCCTACTAAAAATAATCTTAAGATTATCTGAAGAAATCGCCACTTTCTTCAGAAATTCTACAGAAATTAGAAGAAAGTTTACAGACTTAGCTTTATCTTTAAAATATCTGCAGAATTTTTAAAGATATTTTTAAAAATATTTGCATAATGGGCCAAATACCAACGGATTTCCCACAGATTTTGGGTCAAAAAACTATAGATTTTCTACAGATTTTTTTTTAGTGGGGATTAATCGTATGTTCCATTGTTCCATAGATTAACTGTAAAAAAATAGCTCTTCACTTGCAGCCTTCCACTAGCATGACAAAAGTATCTTGATTATCTGACCATATAACACATTTTGAAGCATAAGCAATCCAATCGTGTCTCTGAGATTTCACGAACTGCAGCATTAATACTCTGTGCCTTCTAGTCAAAAGTGGAAGGAGATGTAGGCTCTTCTATGCAGCTTTTGCCAAATTTCGGCTATCAGTCTTTTGTGTGTATTTTTGTGGAAGTTCTGAGTTATAATTCGTCATGATTTCTGCAGTTGATTTTAGTTGCTCTTCTCTTCTGAGATTTTATGCGATTGAATAAATATCATTAGACTTCAATCTTTAATTAGCATTTTCTTGTCACAGTTTTCCAACATACACATATTTTACCAAGTTACAATATATTGAACCAATACTATGCATACTACATGTCAAAAATTTGCTGGATATTGAACATATTTAAAAGGTAATTGGTTGCTAACTTAGAATATCCACTCTAGCGACAGTCATCTGCTAGCTAGCTAGCATACTAAATTAAATGTAGCTAATGTTATTTGAAAACGTTTTCACATTTTGGAATGTAGTTCTGGCAGGTTTTGATTTAAAACTTTTGGTACATTTTAATAAGGTGATGTATTTTGAAGGAGGAATGATATATATAAAGTTGAAAAGTTTTTAATTTTAAACTTATGAAAGATTTATAATAGTACATAAATAAAACATATTCATCCTATTGAAACTGCTTTTTCACCAATGACGATTTTCGTTCCTTCAAGACCAAGATTCTTATATTCAAACCCCTCATTCCTTTTACAAAATACACATTATTAAATTCGGAATTAAATGTGAATTTACATAATCTTAATACTTCTTTCAATCTATAACAAATTTTTCATTCAATGTGTAATGCTACATTTTATATCTATTGATTCTTAACAAAGCTAATAAAATGATGCTTGTAATACACTATTATTTTTAGCTCAATTACACTGATTGGTAACGATAGTACACGAAATGAATTTTTCCAACTGAGCGAAAAAATGCCTAATTCGTAATTGAATCCAGAACGTTTGACTTATATTTTTAATACTCTTCCACTTGAGCTGAATTGTATTTAAATCCAATGGACATATTTCCTTCAGATTAACTTATTGGTAATAACAATAACCCAGGCATCTGAAACGATAGTGAACTGACAAAGTATGTCAAAGATTCTGCGTGCAAGTCTCGGATCGGGCATTTTTTCGCTCTATTGGAAAAGTTAAATTCTTATAACTTTACCAATTAATAAATGAAGTTGATCTTATTTTAAATAAACGGACACTGAAATTTATAGATAAATTAAGTCACGTAGTTGATTAAAAATCTTTGTTTATTTCATCCATTCTTAAAAGTTATCGCGGAAAAGAAACTTGGTCACTGATCATTTTTATGAAAATTGCACAGAGAAGACTTTAAATTCCAAAGCATTGAAATATTGGCTGGCAAAGCATTCTTAGAGATAGATTTGCTGATAAAAAATGCATCTGAATGAATGAGCATTCCGAAATTCTGGCAATTTAAATTTACTAGAGGCTTCATGCCTAGAGAATTGGAATCTTAACATAAAACATCGTTATCGAAATTTCAAATCAGATTGCCTAGTCCGAGATTTCAAATCGACAATTACATCTCCGATATTGATCCGAATGGTGGATTTTTTCAAAATCTGAAAAATCTGAAAAAAAAAATCTGTAATGCATCAGAAAAATGCACCAATTATAATATAAAAATTTACATAATTTGCAAATCATATTATTAAAAGAAGGATATGTATTTTTTTAAAAACCAGTCTAACTTATATAACGCGAATAAGATCTTATTATAAACAAATATGTATAAATATTAAATATATTGTAAATGTATAATATTGTGATTAAAAGTTAATTGTGTGTGAAGAGTGTAAATTCTTTCTAAAAATGTATTCCGTTTATAAATTTCTCATTTAAACTTAATCGATTCATAAAAAAGTTACATAAATATAATGTATATTAATTTAAGAAAGTTTCTTTCATCATTGTCTAAGCAATAACATCAAAATTATTTTTGCAGATTTAATTAATTTTTTTTATTTAATTTTGCAGAAAAAATCTTTCAATCTTAGCTTTTAAATTTTAAAATGTACTAGCTCATTTTATCGGACAGAATTTCACACTTTTTTTTGATACATTAATTTTCTTGAATTACTCATACATTTAAATTTCAAAAGCATATCATCATGCACATATACGAATTGAAACTATGCATTCATAAGTGACACCGCCCAAAGTAAAGATGTGTTTCTTAGTTTAGGCTATTCTACAGTAAATAGCATAATTTCATACTTATCTAAATTTTAGGGTCAAATTAAGGTATTTAATAACATGAAAATATTACTTCGTTTTCAAATTTCAGATTTTGGGATAGATTTATATTTTTAGCCAGACAGAAAATAAAAATTTTAACTTTCATTTATTTTTCTACTTATTCTTTCCTAACCAGGAAAAGATTAAATAGAATATAGAACGAAATTCTGGGAAACATAAATTTTGCTCGGTCGGAAATTGAATTTTCTATCTAAATAGATTTAATGCGATATGAGAAAAGCTAGTTGACCCGATGCGCCATAACTGGAAAGAAAATAAAAAATACACAAAAGTATTTGAAATGTGACTTTTCTTGTTTTATGATTAATATAAGCCATAAATTATTTATTTTAAAGTACATTTTATGAACTTTAAAAAGAGCTTTAAAAAATAGTTTGTTATTGAAATTAATTTAGTATTAAACTTAATTTATTATAATAATATTATCTTATAAGGAGCTTAAAAAACATGAAAGCACTGAGAAGTTTTAAACAAAATGTATATTTTTCAAGTTATAACGTTTTTTCTCATTATTTCAGTAACCTTTCAGGTAAAACACTGATTTTTTTAAATTTAATATAATATATTTTATGTTTCAATCAATGTAAAATATTGTGTTTTGTCTTATAATATTATTTGTTAATTTTAAGTTTAGGAATTTAATTTGTCCGTGACATAATTCAATGAAAAATTTATATATATATATATATATATATATATTATATATGTTTTAAGTCCCGAGGATTAAATTTCAGATACAAATATATTGATTTCATAGTTAAAATTCTTATTTACATTCTTTTATTTAATTAAATTTAGTTCCTGTATGAAAATATGGGATTTTATAAAAGATGTTTCAATCAATTCCTGATATGCTACACTCATAAAAAAAATCTCACATGGGTGTTCGCGAAGAATTTAGTATCTTTCAATATTATTTATTACAAAATTTTAATATTAGTAGACATTATTTATAAATTAATTAATTAATTTGAAGAACAATTTCGGTTAGCTGATCGAAGGTGATAACTGACTATCCAAAATTTTTACTTTCTTCTATATGGATAAGAAGAAAGTAATTCATTTCTTTAAATTTTCTAATTTCCGTTTTTGACGGTTTACACGTTTTAGGATTCAGAGATTCCAAAAACATGCTTTCGTAAAACGTCTGTGACTCTGTTTGTCTGTATGTACGTGCGTGGCATAAATTTTATGGAGGCTCTATTTCAAGAACTAATGCACTAATAAAAATTTATACCGTAATTTACTCGTGTATAGGGCGCACGCATGTATAAGGCGCACCCCTACTTTACAAGTAAAAATGACGATTTCTTAAAATCTCGTGTATAACGCGCACCATAAATTTGATACGCTAATAAAGAATGACCAAATGAATGTCAGTAAAAAAAAAAAGTCGAAACAAACATTACACCAGACCAGAAAACAAGACGAAAATGCATTTTTATACTTCGGGTTTTAAGAGAATGGCGGGAAATAGATATGAGTGACGGTAAAGAGATAATTAGCGTTTAGATAATGTCGCTAGCTCTGTTGTATAAAAAACTGCAAGGAGTGAAATAAATATGCAGTAATACTTCAATTAAGTAACATTTTCCGAGTTTTAATATCTTCTTTGAATAATTATTTATTTTACATGTATATAGTTCGACTGCATCCAACAGTAAAAATTATTCCGTGTACAAGAAGCACCTAGGAGTTTTGCCCTATTTTTTTAAAGCGCGCTTTATACACTAGTAAATACGGTATTCAAGTAGTCCCAGATATAAATTGATGCAGATTAGTTTTTGGTATAGATCGCTTGACAGATGGCGCTGCTATGTTGCATTTTTTTACAATTTGGGCAACAGCTATATGTTAATAACTAATACACAGATTTCATCAAACTTCAGATTCAGTTAGTCACTGACATGAATCGATGGTGTTTACATTTTTGTGTAAATCGCTCAACAGGTGGCGCCATTATGATGCCTTTTGTACAATTTTTGCAATAGCACTATCTCAAGAACTAGTGCACTGAAGTTTATAAAAAATTATATTCTGACTGCCCTTGATATAGATTAGCGCTGATTAACTTTTGGTGTAAATCTATCAAAGGTGGCTAAGCTATGTAGCATTTTTTACGATTTATGCAACAGCTCTATCCCAATAACTAATGTACAGGTTTCCATCAAACTTCATATCCTGTTATTCTTTGACATGAATTGATGTTTTTTACATTTTGGTACAAATTGCTCAATAGGTGCTGCTAAAATGCTGCGTTTTCAGGATTTCCGAAATAAGTCTATTTGAAGAATCAGTGCACAGATTTTCATCAAACTTCAGATTCTTTAATTCCGTGATATGAACTAGTTTATTTTTATGTTTTAGTTTCAATCTCCCAACTGGCGGCGATGCTATGCGGAATGTTTTCTGATTTCTAAAATAGCTCTATCTCAAGAACTAATGCATGAATTGTCTTCAAACTTCAGATTAATATAAAGGTTGATAAATATTAATTGCTGTTCATGATTTGGTATAAATCGCTCATTAGGTGGTGATTTTTTGTTTCATTTTTCTGATATCTTCAATAGTCCTATTTCAAGATTTAAAGCATGGAATTTCTACCTTTAGAATCCTGACATGAGCGTTTATTGTCATTTAATTTTGCAAGTGAATTTTGAAGTATTAACATGCATGAGTTTTGTGATTGCCATATCGGACTGGTTTAAGATATAAAGTCGGTGTTTCTAAATGCGACATGATTCCCCATTTTTTTGTGATTAGTCTTATTTTCATTGAATGATTCTTTATTCTGATAATACTTTAAAGTATTCCTAAAGGGAATGTTTTATGAAATATTTCAGCATTAATGAAGAATCTGTTATACTTTATTTTTAATGTTTTTGCTCCAGTTGTTTTGAATGTGAGAAGTCATTGAAAACATTTCAGTAACACAGCTGCATTTTTATAATTGGAATCCGTTTTTGATATCTTTACACATGATTTAGCCTCTAGCGCAGCTTTTTGATAAAATACATGACTGATTTAATATACATCGATCTCATGAGTAGCTTTCAGAATTGAAATTGACCGGGCACATACGGAACTGGTTTTCTACGTTATCTCTTCGAAAGCAACTTAGTTATAACTTTCATTAAATTGAGATCAACAAATTCTCTATGACAATAATGAAAAGATAGAAAACATTCCACAACAAAATCGTAATCTCTTCGAAAACTATCAACAGCTTTTGACGATACTGTCAATCAAAATATGATGCAACATACTAATTTTTCGAGTGCATCGTAAAACAAAAAAATAATGAGATGAAAATAAAACATTTCTACAACTATCACAAATAAAAGTGAGACTTCTTTAAAGTTAACTTATATAAGTTTCTTGGTATATTTTGTAAACGTGAATATTTTATTATTTTTGATAACAAATGATAACAACTTACAATTTTTAATAAAATTATTAAATTTGTATTAGAAATAGTATTAGCTCCTATTAGTTGGAAATCAATTTAATTAAGTTTGTTCAAAACAAAGAACAATTCAAACAATTCACAAGAATCAAAAGATTACATAGTTTAATGCAATCTTTAGCTGTCCGCAGTAACGATAATTCATTTTTTTTAAATCATTCATAGCCCTATATGCTTTGCCTTACAATAGTTTTATCTCTCTCACAAAACTATTGGTTATAATAATTTATTTTGGTAATTTAGGTAAGGTATATTATACTGTTTGTAAAGGTTGAAAACTAATGGATAATAAGTAAATTATTTTCATCTATTTTTATTAGTTGATTATCTTTAAATTTAGACATACACCTTTAAATATTTAATTTTAATTTACCAATAGGTAAATATAATTTTTGTATTTGAGTTTCTTCATGTAAACAGATTTTTTTAGTTTTTTACGTGATTTTTAAAACTTCTGTAAAACTTTTATAAACATAGTCACTAAATAGATAAAAGTAAGGTTTAATGACAAACTCGTCGACAGCAACTTAAATAAATTAATATAAAAAAAATCATATTTTTACTAACTTTTTTAAATCTTTAGAAATATCAGCTGAAAAGAATTTTCGTTTACGAAAATGTCTTTTAGAATTCTATAGAAAAAAAATTATAGAATCCTTTAGAATTATGGCCGTTTTACTATAAATTAGCTCAAAAGATATAGAAATAGCTGTAGAATTTTAATAGATATGTTTGTAGAGAAAAAATGTTTAACAGAAGTTTAATAGAAGTTTCTATTCTATAGAAAATTTCTATTGAACTTCTACAGATATTTCTATAGCTTTTAAGCTAGCTTATAGTAAAACGGACCATCATTCTATAGCATTCTATAAAACTTTTTCTACAGTATCTAAAAGACATTTTCGTAAGGGTTATAATCTATTTTCAGTAAAATGATTCATTGCATACACTTCGAAAAAATATAAATGTTTTTTAATTTTCGAAAATGTACTATTATCAGGAATAAAAATATACAATAATCTCTCCGAGTCACTTAAGATTCCAAATAACTTTTTTTTGTGTGTGTGTTAAGAAACTTTACAAAAGATTTATTTGGGAAATTTAAAGAAAAATTTAAAAAAATAATTTTAATAATTTTTTATTAGCTGCCCGTAGTTTTCAAAAACGTTTAAGAATTGCTTTTACAATGCATTAATCACTTCTCTCTATGTACAAAATCGGTTTTTCGGATGCTATGTGACGGATTTCGTTACATTTTAACATGCATTGATATTTTATCTAAGTATGCATGGGCCTACCCTTTGAAATCGAAACGTGCTGAAGATATAGTAGCGGTGTTTGAATCCATTTTTCGAACAAGGAAACCAAAGTACTTGAATACTGACGCCGGTAAAGAATTTTTAAATTCTCGTTTACAGAAGTTTCTGAAGCAACAAGGTGTTCGATTTTTTAGGACTTTTAACAATACGAAAGCTTGTGTAGTGGAAAGATTTAACCGCACTCTGAAAACTAAAATGTGGAAATATTTTACAACGCATCACACTTATCGATATATTGATGTATTGGATCAATTTTTAGATAGTTATAATCACACCTACCATACCACCATTAAGAGACCCCCATGTGAAGTGAATAAGGATAATGAAAGTGAAGTGTGGTTTTCTATTTACGGTAATATGTCAAAACTGAAAAGGAAACCTTGTATTTTTAATTCAGGGGACTTAGTACGTGTTTCTAAACATAAAATGACTTTCGAAAAAGGATATGAAACAAATTGGACAGAAGAACTATTTTTAGTAACAGAATGTGTCACGAGAATTCCTCCAGTTTACAAAATCAAAGATTTATTAGACGAACCTATTGAAGGAACTTTTTATGCAGAAGAATTACAAAAAGTACAACCAAAAAACCACTTTGACGTTGAAAAGATTCTGAAAAAACGTAAAAGAAAAGGGCAACTTGAGTATCAAGTTAAGTTTAAAGGTTACCCTTCTAAATTTAATCAGTGGATACCTTCTTCAGATTTATTTTCTCTATAAAACACCCATTTTTTACAACGAATGATCATTCACAATCATGTCATTCTACGTGACGCTACCTTCTGACAGTTCAATGAACTATTTTCCAGAAAACAAAATTTCACATTATTTTACAAGATTACCTATGCCTTTAGATTTAAAAGGTGAATGGGAAGTCGGTTTAACTGAATTGATTTATCCTCATACATGGCGTAATATTACTGAATATGGTAACGAGTATGAATATGTGTTAGGTAACAGTTTAGAATTACCAGATGGAAGACCTAGAAACGGTAATGAATATGAACAAGATGACAGTGACACGAAAAAAATTCGAATCCCATCAGGATATTATGAATCTCCTAACGACATCATTAAAGTGATAAATTATCAAAAATTTGGTGATAGAATTTCAGTTAGCTACAATAAACACACTAAAAAAGTGAAAGTTTCTTTGAAGAAATATGCACAATTGAAATTTTTATCCGGTTTAGCCGAATGTTTAGGATTCTTACCAGATGAAGTAATCTCAAATGTTTCGACTCCCTCATTATCTTTTGAAAGTCCCTTTATAGCTGACCCACACGCAGATTTTAAATTGCTCTACTTGTATAGTGATATTGTAGAACCTCAGATTGTTGGAGATACAGTGGCACCCTTATTGCGAGTGATTCCTGTTAAAGGGGAAGACGGAGATATGATTCATGAAGTGTTTGACAGACCTCATTACATACCAGTGACTCGAAAAAATTTTCAAACGATTGAAACTGTTATAAGAACACACACAGGACGTTTAGTGTCATTTGATCGCGGGAAGTTGATTGTGAAACTACATTTCCGTCAGAAATATCTTTCATAATGCTTGTTCCTTACCAATGCTGTAATCAATCTTTTGAAGATTATTATACTCATCAAACAGGTAGCGGATTGAACTATTATCAAGGAAATTCTTTCCAGAAAGGTTATGGTTTCGGAGGACTTTTCCGTTCACTTTTCCGTGCAGCTGTACCTTTATTTAAATCGGGTGCTAAAGCAGTTGGAAAGCAGTTATTTCATACCGGTGTAGATGTGCTAAATGATATTTCTCAAGGTGATAATATTAAAACAGCGGCTAAACGGCGATTTAAGGAAGCCGGGAAAAATCTGACAGACAAAGCAGCAGTTAAAGTGAAATCTATGATTGGATCAGGTCAAAGGAATAAAAAACGAAAGAGACTTCAAAGTTCTCTCAGTCGCCCTAAAGCCAAGAAAGTGAAAGCACGCGATATTTTTGCTTAAAGATGTCTGGTCTTATTCATAAAGATTCTCCCGTTTGCGTCAAATCTGAACTAGACTTGTTTATGATTCCACCTACGCAAACAGCTATAGAAAAAGGTCACTTTGTAGAATATCATCCACTGGCTACTATATCTGAGAGTGGACCAGTTGAGTTTAACATTACAGGCAATAGTGAAGATTATATTGATTTATCAGCATCTTACCTTTACGTGAAAGTAAAACTAACTAACGCTGATGGAACCCCCTTACCCGACAAGACACCTGTAGCACCTGTTAATTTATTTTTACAAGCATTGTTTTCTCAAGTAGATGTGAGTTTGAACGAAAGAGTGATTTCCTCTTCTAGTAATACTTATCCGTATCGTGCTTACATCGAGACTTTACTGAATTATGGAGAAGATGCAAAGAAAAGTTTACTTTCTTGTGAATGTTTTTTCAAAGATGAATGTTTGGATACAGTCAATCCTACACTTACCGATAACCCAGGACTTCATAAAAGATATGAATTAACTTCAAAAAGTAAAGTTTTGGATATGATAGGCCCACTACATTGTGATATTTTTCAACAAAATAGACTTTTATTGAATATGGTAGATTTGAAAATTAAAATGACACGTAGCAAACCCAATTTTTGTTTGATGGCTGATAAAGTCGGAGATAAAACACCTGAATATAAAGTGGTGTTACAACACGCCTCTTTGTTTATTCGAAAGGTGAAAGTTAGTCCAGGTGTTTCTATCGGACACGCTAAAGCGTTAGAGAAAAGTAATGCTAAATATCCTATCGATAGAGTTTTGTGTAAAACATACTCAATATCGAGTGGAAGCTGGTCTTTTATGCAAGATAACGTATTCTTAGGATCTATGCCTAAACGTGTAATTATAGGATTATTAGAAAATTCAGCTATTAACGGACAGTATGGCCTTAACCCGTTTTTCTTTAACCACTACAACGTCAACTTTTTAAGTATTTACATTGACGGACAACCAATACCATCTAAACCATTAGAATTAAATTTTAACGAAGGAAATTATATTGCAGCCTACCATCGATTGTTTCCCGGCTTTAACCGAGATAATGGAAATTATCTATCTCGAGAAGATTATGCTAAAGGACACACTCTATATGCATTCGATTTAAGTCCGGATTTATGTGATGGACCACACTTGAATTTACAACATCAAGGAAATTTAAGAGTTGAAATTAAGTTTTCTTCAGCACTTTCATCAACTATTTCCGTTCTGATCTATGCAGAATTTGAAAACATTATCGAAATTTCTAAATCAAGGCATGTGTTGTGTGACTTTCCAAACTAGACAAAGATGAACTCTCAACAGATTAAAGACATTTTATCTCATAACAAATACACTAAGAAATATTTTTTAGATGTGTTTCCCAGCGATATGCTTCCTAACACAATTAAGCAATACCCCTGCTGTTTCGTATGCAACGTCGATTCTTCTGATCAACCCGGTAGCCATTGGCTTGCTTTCTACATAACTTCACCTAGAAGAGTAGAATTCTTTGATTCTTACGGAAATACTCCAGACTTTTATCAAGGACCTATTTTAGACTTTACTTTAAAATTCTCTCAAGTGATTTTTAACCCTTTAACATTACAAACAAATGTTACAGCTGTTTGTGGTCAATATACAATTTTTTTCCTCCTCTGTAGATGTAGAGGTGAATCTCTGAAAAAGTTTTTGTCACAGTTTGTATCTGAAAACTTATGTAACGACCAAAGAGTGTATAATTTTGTTGCCAAACGATTTCATGTGTATGTGAATTTTTATCAATAAAAAGTCTTATAAAATGCCATATCTTTTGTGTCTGTTTTTATTTGTTATGGATTTCCCAAGCCTTCAACACCCCTTCACAGCTGTTTTAGCAGGACCTTCGAAAAGTGGGAAATCTTTTTTTATAAAAGATTTCATCTACTTTAAAACATACATGGTAAAACCTACACCCGATAAAATTGTTTGGTTTTACGGCATCTACCAAAATTTATATGATGAAATATCTGACGTTACGTTCATTGAAGGTTTCCCAACTAATTATGAAGAATATTTAGGAACCAATACACTGTTCATTATAGATGATCTTATGTGTGAAGTTGGTGGTGATCGTCGACTTACAAATTTATTTACCAAGGGGAGTCATCACCACAATTTAAGTATTTTTTTTATCACACAAAATTTTTTTTATAAAGGAACGAAAGATCTTCGATTGAATGCTGACTATCTTTTCCTATTTAAAAACAGACGTGATTTAAATCAAATCACATGTTTAGGAAGACAATTATACCCACGAAATCATAAATTTTTCCAAGAAGTTTACGCAGATGCTACCCGAAAACCTTTTACCTACTTATTAATTGATTTGAAAAATGAAACAAATGAAGAACATCGGTTAAGAACACAAATCTTACCGAATCAAAATCAGTATTATTACACTCTGAAATATAAATAATTGCGAAAAACGACAGACTCATCATTCCATAAAATGTCACCGACCCGTAAACAGGTCAAGGATTTACAGCTAATTCACTCATGCCCAAAAGCATTGCGCAAGCAGTTACTGAAAAAGCTACCTTCAAAAGTGGTTAAAACCATCTGTGAATGTTCTTTAAACGTGTTAAAAGGAAATATACCAATTTCACATTATCAGAAGAAGCAGCTTGGAAAACACAAATATCTTCTAAGAAAATTAGCCTCTAAAAAAGGTAGTCTTTACCAGAAAAAACGTTTAATTATTCAAAAAGGAGGTTTTTTAAATATTTTGATACCAGCTGCTGTTACAGCTTTGTCAGCGCTTATAAATGGAGTTTAGCAAAAAGTTTGTTTTAGTCCCTGAGAGTGATTTTTCTAAACATACACCTTCTCAAAAGCAACTAAGTGAGTTTGATAAAGAAATGCAGAAAATTTTGAATAGTAAATTACAAGATTTTGAAAAACTGCAATTATACTACGACTTGTTAAAAAGAAAAATGAATTTAGAAGATTTTAACCCACCATTCAAAATGGATGTTACAGAAAAGGATGAACCTCCAAAACCAGCTGAAGATGAAACTATGCAAAATCCTGCAAATTCCGAAGACAACATTTTAAAAATGATTCCAACAGGTGTTCAAAAACAAGGTGAACAACTCTTGCAATATTTGAAAACGTATCCAAATATTTTACGTTGGAATGAACGAGGAGAGATTATTTATAAAAACCAATTAATCCCTAAGTCTAATCTAACTGATTTGATTGGTTTAATACTCACTCAGAGAAAATCTTATAAACATTTATCTGGTAGAGAAGAATTTTTAAAAGCGTTGAGTTCCATGAATACCCCCAAGCTTTTCTTCAAGAACAAATATTTAACTATAGATGATAATGTGTATTCACCTATAAAAAATGTTAAATCGATTGTTAAAGCTAAAAAGACTCTTAAGTCCCCTGTAATACGTTGGCAGAAATTATATAAATAAATATATTTTTTCACTAAATTTATCATGTGTCATCTTTCTTTCTTTCTTAAACACCCACTTTCTTATACGTAAACAAACATTTTTTCCTCATCTAATATTTTTAAACAAAACTTTTTTTCATTTGAAATATTTTTTTCACTTTGAATTTTTTTTTTTTTCATTTCGAATTTTTTTTTTTTTTTTTTACTTTGAAATTTTTTTTTTTTCACTTTGAATTTTTTTACATTTCGAAATTTTTTTTTTTTTTTTTTTTTTTTCATTTCGAATTTTTTTTTTTTTTTTTTTTTTTCACTTTGAAATTTTTTTTTTTTTTTTTTCATTTGAAAAAATTTTTTTTCACTTTACATTTTTTTTTTTTTTTTGTTTGGAAAGTGAAAGTTAATCTTTGAAAAAATTTTTTATTCAAAATCTGTTCAAAGATTTTAATGTAGAGTTGATTTTTCTGAAAAAGAAACTTCTTTTTTTCCTGAAAGAAAAAGTATAAATTATTTTAACACATTAATTACACCATTTTGAGACACACCAGTTTATTTTTCTAAAATTTACAAATCATCAACTGTTTTAAACAGAACACCAGCTAACACTTTGTAATTTACATTTTGAAGGAAATAATGTGAAACAGTCCGTGTTTCCTTGACAAAAAGTTCTGATAATGCTTTAAAGTCGATTGTACAGAGAGATAATTCTCCTAAACTTAAAAATTTTTCTAAGTCACTGGAAGTCATACAAGCATGGCGAAGTTGTGCGGGTGAATTGTAGACACATCCAAGACATTCATACTCTGATTTAAAAATTTTTTGCAGTTCTACTTCTATCAATGCTACTAAGCGCAGTTCTAATGTTGTAAATTCTACAGCACATGTTTCCGAAGGTAAGAGGTTATGAGCAATTAGAGTTGGTAAGTAATTTTCATACAGATATGTGAGCACTGTTTCATTGAAGGAACTTAGATGATGTTTTAAGTTCTCAAGTTGGTATTCATCTAACCGAATGCAACAACCTTTCTGAATGTTGCTGATTTCAGCGATACCATCGTTAGATAATATGAGGATGGAGTTGTTTGCAATGAAAGATGATGTTGTATAAATTAAATTAAAGTCAAATATTTTCTGAACGAAACGATACCATGATTTTAAATTCATGGAAACACCATTTTTTGTAGGAGTTAGTGGTTGAGTTTCAGAAGATCGAAGAAATTTTCGAATGTGGATAATGACAGAACCTTTGAACAGTTCACAGGTTAAATAGATACTATTTCCAAGTTCTTTTAAACAGATCCGCTGATTTGAATAACCATCGTTCATATCCATAGATTGAGACCTTTTCTCATTTCCACTAGATAATGTAGGATTAGCATCAGCGATTGGCACAGATGAAGTCTGGAATGTAGTTGAAGAAGTGGGTTTATCAGATGAAGACTCAGCTACAGCCGGAGAGGAGGGTTCATCAGATAAATTCATAATTACTTTATTAAAATCGATGCTTTGAAACACATCATCCAAATTATCAAAAACATCTTCTAAATCACATTCATTTTTCGATTTTTTCTCGCAACCATTCTGAGAAGAATTATTAGATCGTTTCATTTTTTCCAAGAGAAAAATTGATGCGACTTTCCACAACAAAATATAACAGAGTTATGTTGCCACGCACAAATTCGAACTCACACATAACTTCTGTGACGTCATATTGAAACCAATATTTTAGTTCACATTTTGTGCACCTGGTGTTGACACAAACCGAAAAATTCTTTCTCACGGTTTTTGAAAACAACACCTGCTTCTTGTGACGTCATATTCGAACTAATTTTTTTTTCTTTACTTTAAGTTTCTACACCTGGTGTTGACATGAATCGTAAAATACTTTCTATTTAAAAACAACATCTGCTTCTTGCAGTTTTATGAGCCAACCTTGAAAACATGTTCTGTAACCGAAATTTTAATCTTTAAAACTGTAAACAAACTAGAAAATTTCATGACAGAAAAATTAATTTTCTGAATGCGAATACAAAAACTCTTAATTAAATTAATAAAACTAGATTTTTATTTAGAAATAGTCTTCTTTTCAACCCTGAATTTAAAAATGAAATGTATGTTTAAAAAGAAAATATTTTTTTTTTTTTTTTTTATGGGGTCCCTCCGCCTCCCGCCACATCTCCTTATGTGGCGCCCCACTTTTTTTATCCAGATCTTCATTTTCTTTTCTTCATTTTTTTTTTCTTTTTCTGTTTTTTTAATTTAATTTTTCTGTTTTAAATTTGATGATGACCATAAGCGAGACTTGTTATACCATCATCTAGAATAAATCGTTTGTCGTCAAACGGGCTGAGTGCTAGCTTCTGTTGCTGTATAGTGTACAATTGATGGTGATCTTGCTGGATTCTTTTGTTTATTGTACAGAGTGTTTTCAGGTGATGTATGCATTCGGAATATTGTGAGTGTTTTATTTTCTTTCGAACGATAGATGTAGGTACTCCTTTGGCTCTTTTTTTCTCTCCATCTTCTGATAGGATGCTGTACATTTTCGCTTTAAGGCCGACAAATTCAAAAATAGTTTTCCCATTCATCTCATCCTTAAATTTACCTATTGTTTTCTTATTTTTTTCAGAGTAGAGGGGGTGGTTCTTAGGATAATCGGAGAAGTCGAATTCGTCTTGATGTTCTTGCATATCTTGTAGTATATTATCTGTTTGGATGTGGTAGGTGAGTGAGTCAGTGTCAGTGAAAAGCAGTTGAGCACGATCTTGATAGTGTTTCTTAATTATGTTGTAATGGAATTTGTACATATGTAATTTTGCGAGATCTAGAATAGCGAACCCTACATAGATTGGACGATTCATAGTCAGAGTGGTTTTGACTCGTTCCACGGCTACCAGTCCCTCATTGAAAATCTTGAAGTTGTTAAATGCTGGAGATGCGACAAGTTTTTTTGACCTCTTCTCGTTGTTACACAACTCAATATTCCGTCTCAAGCGGAGATTCTCCATTGTTTTACCGAAAACTGAATTGTTCAACAATTTGAAGAAGTCTTTCTCGAAAGAACTGGTAGCTTGTTTCCTCTTATCAGTGTTGAATTCTATGTAGGGCTTTAACCAAGGTGCTTGCCTGAATTTAATTATTCTGTGAATGTTAACGAGTTCGAGACCAAGTTGGAGATAGAGTTTCAAGTTTCTGTAGTGGACGATGTAGTGTTCTTTGTCTTTTAAATTCGGTGAGAGCTTCGAACTTCCTTTGTAGGGTCTGTTGTTTAATAAAGATTTTGTGTAAGGAGATAACATGTCTTCAGTGATGTGAATGTTTTCCGGAGCAAGTGGGTATTCGTTGTGGAGTAGATGAAGTTCAGGGGGGTAACGCAAGTCCACCTCCAGGACATAGCCGTAATCTGCATTATCTGGATGGGAAAGGATGCTGTTTATATCTGTTTCAGATGGCTGAATCCATTGAAACTCACCAACAGGTAAGTATTCGGACATAGCCCAGCCATATAAGTTGTTAGCATCCCAATACATGATATGGCTTGTTTTATTATTTTTGTTGTAATTAGGGACATTGGGATTGTTCGCTTTTGCATATCGTTTAGTGATAGCACTCACACCACCTCTTACACCCTTCTCAAAAAACAAGAGCATGTCAATGTCTGTGAGAAGTTCCAATTGTACCTGAGTCATTCTAAGACAAGCTTGCCATGCGAGTCCTGGAGATGTGAACATGTGTGTAGGATCAATTTTGTAATAGTGTAGGCAAAGTTTTCTGAAGTTTTGGAAGATGTCAGCTAGAAGAAGGACGTCACATTTAACATATAAATCGTGATATTCACCGAGATTTTGAATGTTAAAAGTTTTCCAAACATTTTGAGCATGTTCATAATCTTCTATGGAAATGGGTTCATCTGTTAAATCGTTATGAAATGATGAAGGTGGTGGGAGTTGTGTTTCATCAAATTTTTGGAAGTCTGTAAAATAGCTATATGGGTATATCCCTTTTCGAGTAAGGAGTGAGAGGTCTGTATCTTTAGGGAAATTAGCTTTAAGGAGGTGAAAGTCTGTTGGTTGCAGATTAGCTGTTAATTTTTCAAGAGATGTAGGTAAAAATTGGAAGGAGTCGAGAAATCTAAGTTTTATGGGACAGTCTTGTTTTTTGATAGTAAATGATATGTATTTTTCCATTGTATTTGCGATGACATCTATACCGTAACTTTTAAATTTTCCTAATTCCGTCATCAGATGGTGACCGTCGTAATGTTTTAGATTGTGAAAAATAACTGGGATGACTTTAGGTTGTTTATATTGTAGATTGCAGTTCATATGGGCAGCACCACGGTATGCACCTGTTATATGATCATGTTCTCGGCATCGCTTGTTGCCTAAGGGCTGATCGCAGATGCAACACACAGTCGCTTCTCTAAAGGCTTTTTCTTGTTCTTTGGATGGTTTCAGAGGTTTGATGGTGATTAATGTTTCGGCTAACTCATCTCTCTCTTGAAAAATATTCTTCAAAAAATCTGATACGGCATCTTCTCCCCGATACGTTTTCATCTTCTTGTGTGTTTTCCCATCTTGATCAATTATTATGTAGGCATAGCCGCAAGGGATATGTTTTTGTGTGGGGATAGTGTAAGAAGTGCTAGGATTAGGTTCTGTAGTGTGAATTGGGACGACAAGACTTTCAAAATCAGCTATTATGATGTAAGGTGTTAAGTGTTGGAAATGATATCCGTTAAATTTTAAAATATTTTTCTCTGGATCAGGCATCTTGATGTGTTGAGGAGCGTGTTCTGAACAATATGGAAGGTGATTGTCTAGAAGTGTCTGGGTCTTAAAGCGATGGAGACATCGATAACAAAAATAGACTTGGCCATCATATTTAGTGAGATGGGAAAAGAGTCTTGACATATTTTTTATGTATATATAGTGGGTATTCTTATCTTCATCCCCAATTAATAATAAATTAATCGCTTCTTGATGGGTTCGATTTGAGATGTGAAGCATTCCGAATTCATCTTCTTCCTCGTCATATGAATATACATTAATTCTTAAATTGTTTTTTTCTTCAACATCTTTAATTTTATGGTAAGGGACAGGGCAAGGAATATCATCAATGATTATTTCATGTTCGAAAGGTGTGTAGTTGGAAACACGTTCTGCATTTTTTTCTATTTTCTTTTTGTGAGCTAGTAGGCACCAAATAAGACATTTATTATCGGTAAAGTTTTGAATATTAATAAGAGCATGTTTTGGAACAAGTTTTTGAGGGGTTTCAATATAACTGCTTCCTGTTAGTGGCTTGTAATGAGCTATGTATAGGTCTGTGTGTAATATTTTTTCTAGCACCCACCCCGATCCGAGTTGAACAAATTCTTCAAAATGAGTTTTAATTTTTTCTAAATTTTCGATGATGTGGTTTCTGACTGTTTCTTCAATATGTTCAGGGCAGGGATCAGACCTAAAATAACCTAACATTGATTCAACTTCCTCATCTTCATTAAATCGAGTAAACTTGATGGTGTGGATAAGATGCCATTTAAGGGATTTCAAAGTATTTAGAGAATTCAATATATGGTTTTGGATTTCTTCTATAATCTGGCTATTGAAAATGTCAATGTCATGAGCGTTTTCTTCTGTAGCTGGAATCGTAATTTTCTCAAATGTATTTAATGCTTTTTCAGTGGATCTTTTTTTTGTGTTAACAGGTTTTGCTTTCTGTGGGGGGACTGTTTTTTTCGTTGTGTGATGCGTACGTTGATGCTGAAGGAGATTACTTTTTCGCCAAAATGATTTAGAACAAACTTCACATTCATGAGAAGCGGGTGAATTTGTATGATGTTGTTGATGTCTTCTAAGATCGGCTTTACGAGTAAAAGATATTTGACACTCTTCACAAGAAAATGATTTTTCATTTCTATGAATCTTCATGTGGCGGTTTAGGCTATCTTTTCTTGTAAATAAAACTTGACATTCTTGACATTGAAAATTCATATCATTATGTTTCTTCATGTGTCGATTCAAATCATCTTTTCTTGTATACGATTTGTTACATTGTTCACAGTGAAATAATTTTTCACGATTGTGGGTCTTCATGTGACGGTTTAAAACACCTCGATGGTTAAAGGTTTTGTTGCAGATGGAACATTCCTGGAAGGAATAAAAGTGTTTTTGAGTATTGAGTATTTTTAACATGATTATTTTTTAAATTAATTGCATATGGAACATTCCTGGAAGGAATAAAAGTGTTTTTGAATATTTAAATAGTTAATATATTTTTAAATTGATTTTTTTTCTTTAATTTAGAAATAAAAGTGTTTTTGGTATTTAATGTGATTATTTTTAAATTCATTTGTAGTGTACTTTTTAACTAACAATTTAGAATTTTTGTACTTGTTTTTAATACTTAAAATCTAATTTGAGTGTCCCTAAAAATTTCCTACTTAACAGAGAGAAATTCAGGTGAGTTAGGCTTAACGCGCTGAAGTGCAAACTTCGAAATAGAAAACAGTACTAGCAGAATAAACTTCTCCTAATACTATCCCCAGCTAATCTCACCAAAGAGAGATAGGTTTTGAAAAAAAACTTACATGAGATGAAGCTTGCACCACTTCACTACGACTCTCGATACTTTCATATTCTCCACTAACTTCAGGGTGTTCCTCATCAGATGCCTCGTTGTCGTGCCACCTGATGTGTCTTAAAAGATGACGTTTTTGTGCGAATTGACATGCACAAAGTGGGCAACTCTAAAAATAGATAAAAGAAAAAAACACATAAAAAACACTATTTTTACAAATTAAAAAGAAATTTTTTCAAACTACTTTTTCTGTTTAAAAAAAAAAAAAAAAACTTACTAAATGTTTGTCATTTTTTATAGTAGCTAATCCGCTGGGTCCTGCAGCATCTTCTGAATCTCCTAATTTCCTCTTCTTACAAGGTGAGGTAGTAGAATCCTGAAAAGAGATAAAAAAAAGAACAAAAAACATTATTTCAACGAAACGTAACTAAAATACACTTTTTTTCTATTTAAAAACCATAGTTAAATTTCAAAAATTGATTTAAAAATATTTTTTAAATTATAAAATTGATTTATCAACAAAGTGTTTTAAAACTATTGAATTTCCATTCAAAAACTGTATAAACTTCCTTCATAAAAAAGAAGGAAATATATATGCTTGTTGTATGGGAAAAGTTTTATATTTTATTGTAAAGAGAGAAATGTATAAATTTTTATGGAAAGAAATTTTCTCTAAAGATAATTATTAAATTTTCCTATCAAATTGTGTAACTTAGATTTATTCGACCTGTAAAAAGCACAAAGAAAAAATATATGCTTACAGATTTAATATCCATTTTATGTTTCTTTGCGGATGAATCATTTTTCTCGACCTCTTCACAAATTCTGTGTAGTTCGGCAGATGAAATTCCGAAGTCGACATAGATGTTTTCCTGTAAAAAAGAATAAAGATATATATAGTTATTTTCATTTCTTTATAAATAAAAAATATAGCAATCTATTCAAAAATCTTTTCCGTGAATTTTATTTTTAAGTTTATAAATAAAGCTCACATTTTTAAATTTTGATAAGCTAATTTAAAAAAACATTTAAGGTGAGATATATTGATAATTTAGTTAAAAAACAGATAATGAAAAATATTTTATTTTAAGCTATTTAATATATTTAATTTTATTTTAAGCTATTTAACTATACAAACAAATTATTAAATTGTAAAATTATTTCACGAATATAATATTCTCTTTTATAGATTATATTTATATTAATACAAAAACAATAAGAAAAAAATATTAACGATGCGATAAGAAATATAGTTCAAATTCGTTTACATAAGAAAAAGAGGAATTAAAAAAATACAAAATAACACTCACTTCATTTTGAGAAAATAACTGACTCGACATTATGCCTAATATAAGCGTAGAACTCTTCACTCAACAGAAGAAGCAGGTCTTTATACTACTGAGACGAAAGCAGAATAAACTCCAGATATGTTTTCTTTCCTTAACACAAACCAAAATTCACCACCTACCCGGATATATGAACTGGAGTGACGTAATAAGTGAATGACCTCACGGATATGGGGGGGAGAGGACAGGTGATTTCAGAACATATGGTGGTGGGGGAACGAACATCCTTCGCCTCTTGGCAGTGGGGAGATTTTTTTTTTTTCTTTTTGTGAAGGTGTGGCATTCGTGAATTGAAAGTTCTTTAAACACATTTTTTCATAAGAATTTTTTTTAATATAGCAGATTATATTTATCTTAATTTTTTTTTTTTAAAATAGAGGTTGATATTTAACTTTTGATTGATAATTATTATTAATTAAAATATTATTTTTACGAGGTTAAAAGTTGATTTGATAAGAATTTTTCAGTAGAGCAGATTATCACATATATAATATAATAATTAAATTTATATGTTGGTTTTTCGACTAATCTTTGATGAGCATAATTAATTAAGAAAAAGAGCAATTCTAGATTCAATATAAAAAGATAATTAAAAAATACTTTAATAGTGAAATAAATATAAAATTTTAAAAATTGACTGTATTGTTTTTATTCAGTACATAGAGGGCCGCTCACCTCCCCTGTTATATACTTAATTAAGAAAAAGAGGAATTCTAGATTCAACATAAAAAGATTAATTAATTAAAAAATACTTTAATAATGAAATAAATATAAAAATTTAAAAATTCTATTGAATGTATTGTTTTAATTCAGTATAGAGTGGGTCGATCACCTCTCCTGTTATAATAGAATGTTCCTTTTTTTCACTAGGGGGCGTTCGTGGAGGGGGATGCACGGTGGGCGCAGGAGGGCGGCGGCGGCACGGTGGGCTCAGGAGGGACGGTTGCTGCGTGGTGCGGCGGCGGCACGGTGCCGCAGTGCCGCCGCCGGCTGAGCTTAAACTGTTATTTTCCTACTACTTATGAGGTCTCAAGTAAGCATTTTCATGTTAAGCATACATATTGTTGCAGCGTATATGGGGTTCTTTCGATCTTATGGTTAGACAACTTCAAACTCTTTGCTCTTAGAAAAGTAGAAAATAATTTATTTACAGAACTTCAGAACAACAGAGTCTTCGAAACTCACAAATATTTCTAGATATTCAAAAATAATTGTTCAAATCTATCGTATAAGTGCAGATATAGGTTCCAGAGACTCTTTATACAACGTCTCTACACTAAATCACATTCAAAATAACGTAAATAAGACTCAAGCAAACTTGCTTAACAAACGCGTTGTTCACTCAATGACTGATTGGCAAATAATAACAACAGCTCGCATCGCTTCTCTTCTTATATAGACTCGCAGCATGTGCGGGAAATTTCTAGAACCATCTCGAAAAATCCACGGAAGAACAAACAATGTATCAGCATATCTAAAGGGGGGGGTTACCATTGAGAGGGAAGGGTTACCATCGCCAACACTCGCCAAGTTTGTCGCCAACTTGGCGATATATCGCCAAATTTGGCGACCAATATTAGTCGTCAAAAGTGACGCCAACTTGGCGATATCTTTATTATTTCGCCAATCTGCCGTAGACATACACTGAAAATAATGGACAAGTTTGCTTGATAACAGAGACAATGTAACAAAAACTAATATTACTAAGGAATGGAGCTTAATAAGATTATTTACATTATTTTACAGTACAAACACTAACTATTTACAAAATTCGTAACACTACCCCCTCCTCAAAGACTGCACGTCCCGGGCAGTGCAATCCCTGAGTTAGAGGAAAACACTTAAAATAAACAAATAAATAAATAAATAAATAAATAAATAATAACAATATGATTTACATAAATAAGAACTAATTACTATTTACATATTTACAAAAAGTGACTTTCATGACCATGGTCTGAAATTCCAGTTTTGAATTTCTAATCACTTTGGCCAAAATAAGGGGCTAGCCGGTTATAATGTACGACCTTGGGCTTGGTGTGTGGCGATTTTCGTATGCGAACGACGACGTCATTCAGCCTGTTGACGACTGTGTAAGAATTGTTCCAGTTTCTTTGTAGTTTTGGCGACAGTCCCTTACGACGTAAGGGATTCCACAACCAAACTTTGTCACCTTCGTTGAACTCATGTCCAGTTGCCTTTGTGTCGTACCGTGTCTTCATCTTTTCCGATGCCAGTCCGATTCGGTTCCTCGCTAGACGATGAATCTCCTCAATCCGTGCCTGGAGTCCATCCACGTATTCATCAGACGACAAAGGAGCGTCAGGAGGACGGCCAAACAAAAGATCCGCAGGCAGACGAAGATCACGACCAAAGAGCATTTGAGAAGGGGAATAACCAGTGGCCTCATGAGTAGCACTCCTGTAGGCAAGCAGGAAAAGAGGCAATTTCTTGTCCCAGTCCTGTTGGTCTCGAGACACCAGGAGAGAGAGGCTATTTAGGATGGTACGATTGAACCGCTCCACCATGCCGTCCGATTGAGGGTGTAGAGGTGTTGTTCGAGTTTTGTCCATGCCGAGTAGTCCACACATTTCCTTGAACACAGCCGAATCAAAATTTCTTCCTTGTTCGGAATGGATTTGAAGAGGAACTCCGTATCTGGAAACCCAGTGTTGAATCAGTATGTCTGCTACGGTTACCGCCTCTTGATTAGGAATGGCATATGCTTCAGGCCACTTAGTGAAGTAGTCCATGACAACGAGGATGTACTTATTGCCATCAGATGTTCTAGGAAGTGGACCCAGGATGTCTAGTCAATTCGTTCGAAAGTAGCTCCTACATTATAACGTTGCAATCGTCCACGGGTGCGCCTCTTTGGACCTTTACGTGCTACACAGGTGTCACAAGTTCGACACCACTTCTCCACGTCACTGCGAACATTATTCCAGTAGAAACGCTCTCGAACCTTTTGCAGGGTCTTCATTACACCAAAATGACCTCCTGTGGGACTACCATGCAGTTCTTGAAGGACCATAGAAATTCTCGACTTAGGGAGTAGTAGTTGCCATCTACATGTCTTTCCATCGTCAGACTCCCATTTTCGGTACAAGATACCGTTCTTCAAATGTAGGGAATCCCAGAGAGCCCAATAACGTTTAGTCGTAGGATGGTAATGGGCCATGTCTTGCAAGCTGGGCTTCCTGTTGGACTCCTCTTTCAGCTCTAGAATTGGCTTAATTTCAGGATCAGCAAGTTGATCTTTACGCAGGCTCTCGTCACTCCACGGATCTTGCGATGATGTAGAGCCAGTTGTAACTTGTCTTACTATAGGACCTTTGACATTAAATTTCTTCTCAACCCGGTCGCAGTATCTACAATTCTCTGAGCAGGGTCTTCTTGAGAGAGCATCTGCATTTCCATGTGAGGAGCCTTTTCGATGTCGTATCTCCATATCGTACTCTTGAAGTTTTTGTATCCACCTGCTATCTGGCCTTCAGGGTTCTTAAAATTCAATAGCCAAGTTAGAGAAGCATGATCAGTTCGGATCAGGAATTTTCGACCGTAAAGATAGTGATGAAAATGGTCTATGGCTTTCACTACAACAAGAAGCTCTTTTCTTGTTACGCAGTATTTTCGCTCTGCCTTTGATAAGCACTTGCTGAAATAGGCGATAACACGCTCCTGGCCGTCGATTTCCTGGGACAGTACAGCGCCAATGCTTTCGTTACTTGCATCCGTATCAAGTATAAACTGTTTATCGATTTGAGGATATGACAGAATTGGAGTGGATGTTAAGGCCTCCTTAAGCTTTTCGAAAGCAGCGTCACATTCCTGTGTCCACATGAATTTTTGATTGGCTTCTGTTAATTTATGAAGTGGTCTTGCAATCATCGAGAAGCCTTTGACGAATTTTCTGTAATAAGTGCATAATCCTAGAAAACTTCGAAGCTGGTAAACATCGGCTGGACGATTCCAATTTTTCACGGCCGATATCTTCTCCGGATCAGTCCTAACTCCTTCCGCCGAAATGATGTGTCCAAGGTAGGCGACTTCATTACGAAATAAGCTGCACTTCGAAGTGCTTAACTTCAAATTAGCTTCCTTCAATTTTTGTAGCACCCGCCTGAGGTTGTTCAGATGTTCATGAAAAGATTTTCCTATGATTATGATATCATCTAAATAAACAAGACATGCTTCATATGACAGCCCCCGGAGAACCGTTTCCATAAGCCGTTCGAAAGTTGCAGGTGCGTTACACAGACCAAAAGGCATTACCTTGAACTGCCATAATCCTTGTCCCGTTGTAAAGGCAGTCTTCTCGCGGTCGTCCGGATGGATCTCTACCTGCCAGTAACCACTCTTCAGATCCAGAGTCGAGTACCAGGTGTTGCCCGCAAGTGTGTCAAGAGTGTCGTCAATCCTTGGTAGAGGGTAACTATCCTTTTTAGTGACGTCATTCAGTCGGCGGTAGTCTACACAAAATCTTGTAGAACCATCCTTCTTTCTTACTAATACAATGGGAGACGCCCATGGACTTGTCGATGGTTCGATGATGTCATTTTCTTCCATATCCTTAATTAAATTCTGCACCTCTTCTTGCTTGGCAAAAGGTAATCGTCTAGGGTGCTGTTTAATAGGAGAGTGATCTCCCGTGTCAATTCGGTGTTGTGCCATTTTAGTTCGTCCAAAGTCTTCAGATGTTTGGGAGAATAAACTTTGGAATTCCCTAATTAAATTTTCTGCGGCGTCCATCTGTTTTGGATCTAAGTCTGTATTTTGTAACAAATCCTTGACTAAATTATCTGAAGATTTCTCAGAGTGACTGGAATTTTGACTTATGCACGTCACAGGAGCACACGATGCTATCACCTCTCCTTTCTTGATAGTCTTCGTCTTATCACTGATGTTAACAATTCTGACTGGAATGGTCTTTTTCGAGAGGTCTACTACGGAAGAAGCCACCAATACTCCTGCTTGTGTACTATTGTCTTCTGGATAATCTATATGGCCAAATCGGTAATTAGTTCCATTTTTAATTTCAGCTGGAACTAAAAATTCTGTTCTTGGATCTAGATTGATGTCTTCTTTGGCTATTACTGTTTGTTTACATTCAATTTCATTATTTAATCCAAAAAGACTTATTTCTTCAAATTTTGAGAGCATTTTGTTATTTTTGAAATCAAACTTGAAGCCAAACTTCTTCAGAAAATCTAGCCCGATTAAGCAACGATCTGTTATGTCAGCCACATATGCCGTATGGTAATATTTCGTTCCTCCAAAGTGTATGGTTAAATTGGCCTTTCCATATATGTCAATCTTGTCGCCCGTCACAGTTTGTAGGGTAACGCAGTGTGGAGTCCAGATGAGTTTAGATTTCAATTTTCGAGCCAAATCTTCTCTTATTATTGTCACATTGGCTCCTGTATCGACAATCATACGGCATTGAATTCCGTTAATAAAGCCTATCACATATAATTCATTATCACCGCCACTCATTTTTTATATCTGGAGGATCTTCAGGTGGGGCTTTTCATTCTCTGGCAACCTCCGCCCCGCGAGATGGCCAAAATGTAGTTTCCCTGCTGACTGTTTGAATTTATCTCACGCTCGTGGATTTTGGGGCAATTTCTTCGGAGATGTCCTGTATCACCGCATCCCCAGCACGTGAGATTCTGTCTTCTTGCGCTTGTTCTTCCATATTTTAAAGCTTCAATCTCTTGATTTAATTTCCTAATTTCTTTCAAGAAGTCGATCTCAGTGTCTGAGCTTTTGTTTACCGTTGCCCCTCGGACTGAATGACGATCTCTTCGGCTGGCTTGTGTAGCTGCTTCCAACTTTAAGGCATATAGTAATGCAGTCTTTAAATCCTGTACATCTGCCATTCGTACCGCTCTCTGCACTTCTGGATCTTTTATTCCGTCTACAAAATATTGCAGTGAGAGCATTTCCCGTACATTTGTTGGACAATCAATGAATACTAAATTTGCAAGCCGTTCAATTTCCGAGGCAAACTCTTGAAGGGTTTCACTCGATTTTTGATGGCGGCTCTTCATTTGTATTCTCGTATAATCCTTGAAGAATTTTTCGCCGAATCTCATTTCAACTGCACAACTTAGAGTCTCAAAATTGAGTTGCGTCATATCGGGCAATGTTTGCAGCACGTCGGCGGCTTCTCCTCTTAAAGATGCTGCCAGTTGACAAATTTTCACCTCGTCACTCCATTTGTTCGCTTCAGCTACAATGGTAAATTGGGTCTTGTAAACTTGCCAAGAACTCTTTCCATCGTATGTCGACAGCTGTGCACGGGAGAAGCAGGCGGATTCCTAAATTCTTCATAATTACCACTAGACGCTGAAAGTTTCTTCTCAAGATCTTGTACTTTTTTATTTAGCTTTTCATCTACTTCACCTAGTATTTTCTCTTCAACGTTACTGATTTTCTCTTCAACGTTACAAACTTCATTCTGAATTTTCTCTTCTACTTCCGCCATTTTCCTTTCCAATTTCTGTTCAACATTACTAATTTCATTCTGAATTTTCCCTTCTACTTCCTCTATTTTCTCTTCTACCGAGCCTATTCTTCTCTCCACCGACGAGAACTTTTCTTCTAAAGTTTTCTTCATTTCTTCTTGGTCTTTATTAATCTTTTCCGTCACATCTTCTTGGCATTTGTCAATTTTATTTGTCAACTGTTCCATTCTTTCTTCGTTTTTATTCATTTTTTCCGCCAACTCTTCTTGGCCTTTATCAATTTTATTTGTCAACTGTTCCATTCTTTCTTCGTTTTTATTCATTTTATCCGCCAAATCTTCTTGGCCTTTATTCATTTTTTCCGCCAACTCTTCTTGGCCTTTCGTCAATTCTGCCTTTATTCCATTAATAGCTTCTAACAGTTCTTTCAGTTGACCGTCCATTGTTCTTGTTTTCGCCATAAGATCCCGACTCCTGACACCAAATGTTGCAGCGTATATGGGGTTCTTTCGATCTTATGGTTAGACAACTTCAAACTCTTTGCTCTTAGAAAAGTAGAAAATAATTTATTTACAGAACTTCAGAACAACAGAGTCTTCGAAACTCACAAATATTTCTAGATATTCAAAAATAATTGTTCAAATCTATCGTATAAGTGCAGATATAGGTTCCAGAGACTCTTTATACAACGTCTCTACACTAAATCACTTTCAAAATAACGTAAATAAGACTCAAGCAAACTTGCTTAACAAACGCGTTGTTCACTCAATGACTGACTGGTAAATAATAACAACAGCTCGCATCGCTTCTCTTCTTATATAGACTCGCAGCATGTGCGGGAAATTTCTAGAACCATCTCGAAAAATCCACGGAAGAACAAACAATGTATCAGCATATCTAAAGGGGGGTTACCATTGAGAGGGAAGGGTTACCATCGCCAACACTCGCCAAGTTTGTCGCCAACTTGGCGATATATCGCCAAATTTGGCGACCAAAATTAGTCGCCAAAAGTGACGCCAACTTGGCGATATCTTTATTATTTCGCCAATCTGCCGTAGACATACACTGAAAATAATGGACAAGTTTGCTTGATAACAGAGACAATGTAACAAAAACTAATATTAGTAAAGGAATGGAGCTTAATAAGATTATTTACATTATTTTACAGTACAAACACTAACTATTTACAAAATTCGTAACAATATTTAACTGAAAAAATATCGAACAAACAACTATAAATTGACACTATTAACTTTATGTGTTACAATTCCATGCACATTTTCAGATAATCAGCTAGAAATATTTAGTTGAGATCTTATAGCTTTGAAAAAACCAATTTTCGGGGGTAAAACTGATTAATACATTGGAAAAGCTGACCGAAAAAATTTCCGAAAATTATGGACGGCTAATTTTTTTATAAGTTTTTTTTTTCAAAAAAGAGTGTTTTCTGGGGCTTCTAAAGCTAAATGAAGGCTTCTCGGAATATTAGTAGACTTTCGCGCGGTTGTCGAATTTATTGAATTGCGGTTGTAGGAAGTTTTTGTAGTTTAAGTAGGATCTGTCTTTTTTTTACAATATGTATTTCAATATTACATGTAACAATCCATCGAAAATTACAAGTTTGTATAATGAACCATTGCAAAGCGAATGCAGTTCATCGAATACCAAAAATATTTAAAATATTTTCTGTAATTTTACTTGTATTTTTAGTGATTTAAATTCAGACATTTATTTATTTATTTGAATTTGCAAAAGACTATTCTATTTTTGTCACATTTTAAATCAGCTCTCCCTTTTGACAGCTATTTTATTGAAAATGTTGATGAGTAACAAGCAATAGAACTTTTTTTTTTGCTAAATACCGCTATATTAGAATAAAAAATCAGAAACAGATTTTCAATTCATTTGCAAAATACTTAATAATTGTTAAACTTAGGTTGCTTATGTGTTAAATGATGTTTAAAAAACGTAAACTATTCAAATTAAGTAGAGAGATTCAGTCTTTAAACACAATGTGTATTAGAATACTAATACTTCTTAAGAAATTAATGTATATCTTTTGGATTGAATTTACTAGTCTTAATTCATTTACGAATGTTTTTTTTTTTTTTTTTTTTTTTTTTTTTTTTTTTTTTTTTTTTTTTTTTTTGAGGGGGAGGGGGGGGGGGAAATGCGAGGCAGAAAAAGTATAACAAAAAAAAATCTTAAAATTTTGTCCGAAATTCTCAATTTTCATCAAATTTGTTTCATACAGTCGAAATATCTTTTAGAAAATTATTTACGAAATTGCATTTATTTCGGTATGACACATTTTGATATTCTCACCAAGTTGTGTACAGAATAAACCCTTGTTTTTTCGCATAATTTTTGAAATTTTTTTAAATCTATAAATGACTGGATACATTTTATAAAACTAATAAATAAAAAGCTAATTAAATGATTATTTGTTAACAATAATGACAAATTAGTGAAGGCAACAGATTCTAGAAAGAAATTGCCATCGGTACATGATTTAACTTTATAGCAAACTCGCAACAGTTGAAGAAAAAAAAACGCTCTTTTCATCTCAACATTGTTTAGTTTTACGATGCACTCAAAAAATTAGGCCTGTTGCATAACATCTTGAATGTCAATATCGTCGAAAGCAATTAGCATTTTTTTTATCTGTTGCATTTTTGATGGCAGAATTTCTTCTTTCTATTAATTATTGTCATTTACAATTTAATCATTGTTACAAGTAAGTTGATTTTGAAGAAAGAGTGTATACATCCAATTTTGAATCTGCCCAGTTAATTTCAACAAAGTAGTCTGCATTATCAAGTGATTAGTACTTATTAAGCAATGTCCTTAACATTAATTGCAAATTGAAAGCAACAGAGTAAAGAGAAATCGCCTCAATAACTGTAAATAGGTAACTGTAGACAACGACGCATTAACGAGAGTATATTTATTTGTATACAAGGTGAGCCATAAATATCGAAACAATAGGCTATCTCCTTAAATATTGCCCTTAGACCCATTCTTCCAATTGAAAAAAAATCATAAAAAAGGGTGAAATCTTTTATAAGATAAGTTGCAACTCCATGGAAATGCAACTCCAGGAGGAAAAAATACGAAAATTAAATTTTTATACGGCCCCCGTAGAATAAAAATCCCCAATTAGAAAAACTTTCTTTATCCAGTCCTGAACAATACACAAAAAATTGCATCTTCATATGATCAAAATTCGCAGAGTTATAGCGGTTTAAATAAATCAAGGGATTAGACACAAGTTGAAATGCGCGCAATTCGAAAAACAATGTTATTTTAACAGTTCTAGGAAACGTGTAAAAAATCTATCTTTTGTGTTAGAATTTTGATTTTTTTCTTTTTTTGTGATGGTTAGCCATATAATTTGCTAAGAAAATCAAATCCTAAAATTTCTCTTAAAATTTATAAAAATTTCTTATGATTAGTACTGGTTTAAATGGGATAATTTAAAATCGTTATAACTCGAAACATTACTTATCAGATTTCAATTTCTTTGCATTTAATTAAAGATGAAAATCTGATTTTAGTTTTGTTCCAGGGTTTTTGTTTTCCCATATTAATTTTAAAACTATTAAAAATATTTATTGAAAAAATAATATAACTTCCTTCTTCCTAAGTTTGCACTGGAAGAAGTATTCAATCCCGGTCTCGAACAGTCCGTATTAAAATCACTGTCTCTGACAGACCTAATACGTGCATAAAATAAGTAAAATTTGGTTCAATCAAACATTTTACTAAAAGCACATTTAAAATTGCTTTTATTAAAAAAAAAAAAACTTTAAAATTTATTTTAAAAAAAATAGTTTATTCAAAGGCTAAAAAATTAAATACATTAAAACCAGTGAAAAAACTGCCTATGACGGAATTCTGTTTTAAACGGAAAATGTGTTGATCCATGCAAAATAATTATAACAATACCTGAGAAAAAATGAACTCCATTTACACCTCCTAAGAAGGGCAATTGTCTATAACGTATTTATTCTTTCCTATGTGATTCCGTCTTAAAAGGTTTTACTGTATAACAATTTTCAAAGTCTCCAACGCATGGGATATGGATTAACGATATTACAATATAAGTGAAACATTTACATATAACTAGAGATTCATTGCTAAAATAAATGTATCACAGCCTTTGGCGCTTCTTTAATAATAAAAAGTATAAATATAAAATACGAAAAACTGTAATAAGTTTTTTTGGTCAGAATTCCTAGGTACGAAACAATTTTTAACCACACCGAAGTAAGAAACTATGTAGAAATCCTTGTCTCAGCCGAGATATGATTTAAACTTTTTTTTCCAGGCCGGTCCGGGTAATGATTTTAACATTTTTCCAGACTTGGCCGAACATTTTCCCTTTGAGTCGGTTTGGGACCGGTCCTAGATATTTCGATCCATGCAGACGTTCATTGCAGACTTCCAATATATTTTAAAGACAAATTTAGCTTTAAATCAATGCGCCGCTGTTTTATGTCCAAATAACAGCCACTGTCTTAAATCGAGATTTAATACCGGATAATTTACGGACGATCCCTCAAATGCGTTCAAATTCAATCAAAAAGTCTTCCTTTACAGGCATGTTTAAGTGGTGTAAGTCATGTATTTTGGAGAATTTTGCATTTTAATATCTCTGTGGGGTTTTTAGATAAGGAAATGAAATTTTTTTGTTCAATTTAGGAATGGATAAGGAATAATTTTCTAATTGGGAATTTTGTTGTACGGGGGCCGTATAAAAACTTAAAATTCGTATTTTTAAAAATATACCCCCTCCCCCCCCCCCCTCCATGGAGTTGCATTTTATCTTATCAAAAAATTCATCTTTTTTTAAGAAACTTTGCAATTGGAAGTATGAGTCTAGGAGCAATATTTAAAGAGATAGCTTATTGTTTCGATATTTATGACTCACCCTGTATAATTATTTTTAGAGAAATTCATCAGTTACTTAAGAGTTAATGTAACATAACTTCACTGTGTCTTTAACAACACTTCAATATTTTTAACATCTTTAATAACATTTTATTTTTTAATAAATTCAATCAGTGTAAAAATAATTAAATAGATAAATCTGCAATAAAGAAAATTTTGTTACAAATCATTTGCAGATATGATTCATTATAAAAGTTATTTTATTTTAGAAGTGTGATTTATAAACTACAACTCTCTCTAGTCAAATTCAACTTGACAGCCCACAGACGATTTGTGCTCATTTTTGTTTTGCCATTTCCCATTGAACAGATTTATGCTAGAAAAACACTTTCAAATTGTACAAAACACCATCAACTTACAGCAGGAAATATTTAGTGAGTAGATAATTTCGCGGAATGTATCTATCTAATGACCGTTCTATCGAATTGCCCTATATTGTTATGTAATCTCACACTCATAAATTATTTTCTGCAGGGTTATGTAAAATCACAGGTCTACGCTAATAAGCCACAGATATTGGACCACTTAGAAATAATATTCACTGTGTTTTTGATGACATAAACCCAGATGCTTGATAAAGTGATCGAAAATTACATTTCCATATTGCTCTTCATTTGAACCAGCCGTAACGCTCATATGATCAAAATATTATCGTTTCGTTCGCTTTATCTCATTTTAAATTTGTATATTCTTAAAAAACTTCCCTATATATACATACACACACACATGTATATATATATATATATATATATATATATATATACACATAGATTGTAAAAAATGGAGATGATTTTTCAAAAAATAGTCAAATTTTTGAGGAAAAAAAGATATAACGTTATAGAATTTTTAACTTTTATAAAACTTAATAAAAGCTTGAAGAAACTATAACCATTCCTCAAAAATTATTTTCACGCTGTCCCCTTACCTTTACTCATTAACAGAAATATTTTTAATGAAAACTAATTTCAGATCATTGAATTGGATGATAAAATATTACTAGAGTTATTTTAACTCATCAATATCAATTTGGGTGGAGAAAATATTGAAAATTCCTGTTTCGCTATTGGAAAATTTCTCGATTCGTTGATTAACTGACAAAGATAAATTTTATCTGATATCTATCTAACATACTTACGTTTCATTTATCTAGAAATATCTTTCAAAATAATGATGATAATATTCAGTATTGCAAATCTAGAAATAATAAATGAATAGCGTGACCAAATTTTATTTCTTACAAAAGTAATCTTCAGAAGAATAGAACGATTATCTGTGGTCTTCCAGTATATGATTTATGGGAAAAGTAGACGTACGTAGTTCATATAAACAGACAAAATACTTTTAAATTCAGATTCATTATTTTGAAATTTTTAGATACAGCACTAGATTTTAAATTTTACAGTCTCACCATAGCCTCTTTTCAAAGCAAAGAACGAAAGGTACACTCACACAAAATATATCGTCATTCTTCCCTATGTGTAATTTTTAAATTTGATGAAAATTGTTATTGGAGAGTCCTCCGCTAATATGTTGTCTGTTAAATAGAAGCTAATTCTCCTTCTCTGATGATTCGGAACACGATTTGCTGTTGAGACTCGGATCAGACCTCTCGATATCACCTGAAGATGAGCGAGTCTTCTTGAAGGAAACAATTTGAACTCTTAAGTCGATCCATAATTTTTTTCTTACACGGAGGCACGTATTTATATTATATGGCTTAAGTTTCTTCTCCGAAAAAAAGTTTCTTTATTACTGCAGTGAAATTGAGAATACATTCAAACAACGTGCAGGAACTCAACACATTGCTTTCAAATTTTTAAAGCAATTACGTTAGACGATATACATCTACAACTAAAAATTTGGATTTTAAAATAAGACTTGAAGCAATAAAAGAATTCAAATGGAAACAGATTAGTACTGCATCGGATTGTTCTGAAGATCAAATTAATTGGAAAATACACAAATACGGAATTTTCAAATTTGGTGGATTATCTATAGAATTACTCGACAGATTTTAGTGAAATTTTGTTATTTACATACAGAGAAATAATGTAACAGAAATAAGCATTCAGTAATATAATACAAATTTATTATGAAGAGTAAGAAGCATCAGTCTCGGAAGGTATAGAACATATCTCATAATATTGAACCGAAAAACGGGCTAATAGAGGTATGATCCGCTCTTACAGTTATGTAGCTCTCACAGTGTAAAAGTAAGCTGGAAATCAAGTAGTTTATGGGTCCCTATAGCAGCTAATTTCCCTCATTCAGCAACGCTATTTTCAGGACAAGGCTGGTTCTTGGAAGTGTAAAGTATGTTCTAGTTTTTCTCCCAACAGTGCATCAGGTATATTCTATAAGATTTACGTCTGGAAATCTGACGACCGTTCTATCAAGTGAATATCCTCAATTTCTAAAAAATCGTTAACCAAATGAGCTCTATCTGGGCGTACTTTGTTGTTCATTAAAATGAAATTAGGGCCAAGTGCTGAAAAAGTGAACAGATGGTACCAAAATATATCATCCCTGCATCTCATACTGATCATTGAGCCTGTAACAATTTACCAGGAGGGTTGAGCGTCCATCCAGTATGATCCCTGTTCAGACCATCAAACCTTACCTGCCATAATTGTTTTTTCTTGGAAGTTGGAGGCAGGTAGCCGATTGTGGTTTTCTCTTGGTGAAAGCATATCAAATATTTTCATTTAGATTGAATGGAGACTTATGAGAAATATAAATGATTCATCATTGCACCGTGGTCCAAAACCGATGATTTCTGCACGATGCTAAACTGGCTTCTCTTGTGTTTAGAATTCAAAGTACGCAAGAAACAGGTTTTATTAGAAACAGTTTCGATCATGTAGCCTTCGGCAAGCAGTAACTTTAAAACTCGACTGCCTGTGACCGCATAAACTTCACGAGAAAGCTGAGATGCATACCCTTCGCTGTAATGCACAAATAACGGTCTTCGTTGGTTGTCGTGGCTTTTGGACGACCTTGTCCATGCATTCTCTCTATGACTGCAGTATCATTAAACTATTTCTATGAGTTGGATACGATGCTGGACGTTACACTGAATTCTATTGAAAATTGCACTTGTGACTGTTTTGTTTCTAGTCTTTTGGAGATTTGAAACCTTATTCCATCTTTCAAAATTTGTTGATTGCTTATTTTCAATGCTGGAAAAAATTGTTCAATATATATATTTTTTTTTCGGCGAGGTGTGCGAGGGAACAAAATGTAAAAAATGCTACCCTCACTCATAAAACCTGTTTCTCTACCTACTACACCCACACTCTTTTGTAAAATTATGTATTTCATACTAAATAGTTGCATCGTTTCGAAGAATTAGTTTTACCTTTCGTTTGATACTTTTCTTCAAATTTAGCAAAATGTGCATTATCTTACTTTTCTAAGAAAATAATAAGATTTATAACACTTTGATGACATTCTTGTCGCCCACTCAAAATAGTTGTAGCGTTTGTTCTCTAATTACCATAAATATTTGGCATAGTTCGACTGTAAAGAGTATCATACGAATTTGAATATTTCCAACTGAGCGAAAAATTTCCCAGGCCGGAAATCGAACCCGGATACTTGGCTTACAAGGCCAATGCTTTACCTGTTAAGCTAACCGGGCGATAACCGGCTGGGTTTTTTCGCTCAGATAACCTTATTGGTCGTTTTATAGTTATCTGAGCGAAAAATCTCAGCCGGTAATCGCCCGGTTAACTTAACAGGTAAAACATTGGGCTTGTAAGCCAAGTATCCGGGTTCGATTCCCGGCCTGGACAATTTTTCGCTCAGTTGGAAATATTCAAATTCGTATGATAACTTTACCAATCAGTTAGATTGCGTTAAAATAATAGTATGTAAAGAGTATATTTGCACTTGTCAAAAAACACTTTCCAAAACTCCATTAAAAAGATACAAAATCTGTCAAATAATATATTCCAGCAAGACGAATGTTACGGACAACATTAATGTTATCGGGCTTGAAATCCAGACTGAAATTGCTAACCTTCTAAAGAAAAAAAACATTTCCTGGCAATGGTCTGTACTGTTAAAGTACGAACGTGTTTGGGTATCTGATGGAAAACGAGGCAAAGTAGGAAGTTATTTCATATGCATCTGTCAATCAATTACAGGCAAAACTCTGCACAAACTTTTTTCCAGAGATTTTAAATATTACAGTATTTTATATGAAACCTCTATTAAAAAATGGATAAAAATGAATAAAGAAATTGTTACGAAAGTCCTTCAGATTAATTAAAAATAAACATTTAATTAAGTAAATGGATTATATTTCATCAGTAATTCTAAAATGTCAGGTATTTCGGTATGTATTAATATTTTATGTGAAAGATTATCCTTTTTAAATATGTGCGCGTATGTTTTGTACTAAGATTAATAAAAGAGTATAAAATACAATAAAATAGAATAAAATATATGTCTAGGCATAAAAAGTGCTTAATGATATTATCAATATTCTATCAATAATAGTTAAAGACAATTCACAGTAAATTCAATTATGATTGTTTTATTCATGTTACAAATTAAATAAAATATTTAATTAAGCTCTATGAAAATAAATGAGTAAGCCGTAGGATAGAAATATGTAGACAAAAGATCTTTCATTAAATTAATTATTTATATATTTTTTTAACATACACACACATAAAAAAACACTTTATAAACTCTGTCTACTTTAAGCATTTTCCGCTTTTTTTCATATTTATAAATTTAAATGCATCTGATGTTGGCGGATTTTAAGTAGGTTCAACTGTTTTATGTATATGCATTTTTTTTTCTAATTTATGTATGATAATTTTGATACAAACAAAAGTAATTCCAATGGATATAAAAATTCTGCTTGAAACACGAAAAATACTTTTTACACCTTGTAACCTTTTTAAACCTTTGTGTAAAATTTTAAAAATCACATTTATGCCAGGTGATTTATGTAATATGCTTTAAAAAGGGAAAATTCAGTTTAAATTAATCCATAGTTTTTCAAAATATTTATTTATTTATTTATTTATTTGATTTATTCCCGAAAAAATATTTCTTTTACACGACTAAAACGATTTGTTTCCTTATGAGAATCATTCTTTAAATTCTTTACCTCTGGTTCTATTGAAAAGTTTCCTTTAGTTTTTAAATGTGAAATTCAGAAAGAATGAATATGGTGTACATGGTGTTTTCACTTTTACACAAAACATAATTACATATAATGCGATTATATTATAGTGATTTTTTTTCAAAAAAATATTTGTTCAGCAAACTATCAGCAGATAGTTTTAAATATTTACATTAAAAAGGGATAACTGAAATTTGAGCAGAATAGAAAAATTTCCAATAAATATCTTTTCTATTAGAAATGAAAGTATTTGAATGTAGCAATCCCAAAATTTTCCTTTATCTCATGATAATATCCTCTGATACATGTTACTACGGGAAACCGGGGCTCATTTTCCATAGGGTCAGGTTTTTTAATTTACTTTATCTTTTAAATGGGCCGCTAGATGATGC
Source organism: Maratus speculifer (assembly GCA_964019185.1). Taxonomy (NCBI): domain Eukaryota; kingdom Metazoa; phylum Arthropoda; class Arachnida; order Araneae; family Salticidae; genus Maratus; species Maratus speculifer. The sequence goes on from OZ025291.1 coordinate 280,786,206, forward strand.
CATCAGGTGAATTGGCTGAAGTGGCGACATTGTACTTATCATCTACAAAATTTATAATTTACCAGGTGTCCCAAAAATGACTGATGAATTTTAAAATTCAATAATTTGTAAACGGTGATAGCTATTTAAAAAATTTTTGCAGCAGAGTTATGCATAATGTCAGGAGTTTTTTTTACCGTAAATTGTTATTTTAGTTCGCATATCAAGAAATAGGTGGCGCTGACGGCGATTGAAGGCCAGCTGATTAATGCTGAGTGAAGCGTCGCCTTGGCCTTCAATCGCCGTCATCAAAAAGCAAATTAATAGTGCTTAAAGCTTCACCACTTGCGTTAAAACCAGCCAAAATTATGGCGTTTATGAACATTCGGGGAATTTTCCACTGAATGCTGAGATATTAACAGACTTTGATTTTATGCCATCCTACTTTTCTGACAGACTAGCTCCTGCCGCACCAAATCTTAAAATCACTGAAAAAAACCCTCAAAGAATTTAATCCTTCTATACCGACGCAGGCTAGCACTTCCAAAGAAAAGAAGCTATTTCTTAAGTTCTGCTTGTTATGGCTCATCTTGGAAACCATGGCAACACGCCAGCATCGGCGTTCTCTTTAAAACTTTGTTAAAACTTAATTAGTAGTAAGTCACAAATAGCACCATTAAAGACAGTGACTATTCCTCGTCTGGAGCTGTCAGCATGTCTCCTACTAGCCAAATTAGCAACCAAAATTTTGACAGCATTGAAATTAGCTATTCAAGATGTATATTTGTACACAGATTCCCAGATAACCTTAGCCCTGATACAGATGCCACCTTGGAGACTAAAAACTTTTGTCAGTAATCGTATTGCAAAAATCCAAAGTTGTAGCCAGAACTTCACCTGGAAACATGTTCCATCTAATTCCAATCCTAGTGATTTGATTTCACACAAATTAGATGTTACAGACTTAGTAGATAATCAGTTTTGGTGGCATGGGCCAGAGTTTCTTACGAATAAGACTAGTGTCTCTCAATCAGAAAATCTCCATTTATCATCAGATGACCAGGAGGTTGTTTTGAAAGAAATGAAAGATGTTCCTAATGAAACTTTATTGAAAACTTTAAAAACATGTGGTGTTATTAAATTAGATGCATCACAACCTTTTTGTGACTTTAATTTCAATATTTTTTCTTTAAATAATGATTTTATGAAATTAATTATAATTTGTTGATTTATTTTTAGATTTATTTATAATCGTAGAAAAGGGAACAGTAAGTTAGGACCACTCGCAGTTCCCAGTTTAAGTGCAAACATGTTTCTTATCAAGCAGGTACAGTATAAATGTTTTGCAGAAGATATAAAAAATATTCATAAATAGAGAGTCCTAAAAAGTAATAGTAAGTTAAAATTTTTGAATCCATTTATTGATTCTGAAAATATCTCACGAGTGGGCGGGCGTCTAGAAAATTCTAGTTTAGCGTATGAGAAAAAACATCCGACTATTTTGTCAGCTAATCACAAACTAAGTGAAATGATACTAGAATATATTCATAAGAAGTTTTTTCATCTAGGGCCTTAAGCTTTCTTGCATCAGGTGAGACAAAATTATTGGATAATAAACGGTCGCGCCTTAGCTCGAAATGTAAGTCATAAATGCGTAGTTTGTATTAGAAATAAACCAATATGTTTTGATCAAATTATGGCAAATTTGCTTCAAGAAAGAGTAAATCCTAGTCCTCCCTTTCAACAATCGGCTATAGATTTTTGTGGATCTTTTCTTATCAAATATAAAAACTAAAAAAAGGGAATTTATAGTAAAATATATGTAGCATTGTTTGTCTGTCTCGCAACTAAAGCAATTCACTTAGATATTGTAACTGAGTTAAAATCAGAGTCATTCATTGCAACCCTTAAAAGATTTTTTGCGCGTAGAGGTAAAAGTTCTACTATAATGACAGATAATGGATCAACTTTCGTTGGAGCAAATAGTGAGATTAAAAAATTACGTGCTATGTCAAATAAACAAGATAACGCGTTAACTAATTATTTGAAGTCTGAAAGGATAAAATGGAAATTCATCCCCTCTCTGTCACCCAACTTTTGTGATATATCTGGGGGGAAATCTTTTAAGTATCACCTGAAAAGAAATTTAGGTAATTCTTGAGTTATTTTAGAAGAATTCTGGACTCTAACAGCACAAATTGAAGAAATTTTAAAATCGCATCCTTTGACACCATTATCTTTGGACCCTAATGAAATAGAATTACTAACACCAGGTCACTTTTTGATTGGGCGTCAAATTACTTCTTTAGTCGAATCTGGTATAACCCATATTAATGAAAACAGGTTAAGTAATTGACAAAAAATCACCAAAATGACGCAAATTATTTGGAAGAGATGGCAGCATGAGTATTTAAATCAGTTGCAACAAAAGAACAAATGGTTCCTTGAAAGAAAAAATCTGAAAAAAGGATGCGTGGTTATCTTAAAAGATGAAAATTTACCCCCAGGGAAATGGGCTTTGGACAGAATTCTTAAGGTAATACCTGGTTCAGATGGGAAGGTTAGAGTATTAGGAATAAAAACTGTGTCAGGGATCGTTACTCGATCAATTTCTAATGCTTGCCTTCTTCCTATTGAAGAAAAGGAGTAACTTCGTAAATTTTCACATTATTTTGTATTATTCTCATTTATATATTGTTATATTGGTATCTATCTTAATTAGTTATACTATTGTTACATTGTATGCAACATATTTATTTAATATTTGTATTTCGTAATTTGCATTTTTATATTATTGAATGTTAGTAAAACATGTCAATGGAGGCCGGTATGTTATGGCTCACCTTGGAAACCATGGCAACACGCCAGCATTAGCGTTCTCTTTAAAACTTTGTTTAATCGCTTGGCAGCAGCCGAATTAGTTTGTTTTCATTTGGTTTGTTGCTATTAGAACGTCGAATGTTTTTTATGGTAAAAACCTTTTATTTAGCTATTTTGTTAGCTAAAATATTATTGGTAGTAATAATGGTTATTACTTAGGTATGTAAAAGAATGATACTTATCATGGAACAAGTAATTCGAGTGGTATTTTTCCAAATTTTATTGGAAAAGATATTAAGAAACTGACTATGGTGTTAGTCCTGATTCAAGCTGATAAATATGTATATAAAGGAATGTTTTTATTAGACTTTTCTTATTATTGCATTATTTTTGCCTTTATATTAGAATTCTTTAAACTATACAGTCCATAGAATTCGACACTGCTTAAACTTTCCCTGTTGCTTATAAAGAAGTAGTTCCTTCTACATTCAAGCAAACTTTACCTATACTAGAAAAAGTTAATCTTTTTGTGAACGTAGCACTGAGGAGGCATACATGGCTTGGAAAGAAAAATAGGAAGTTCTCTATACTGACTGATTCTGCTTTTAAAAATCAACTATAATTGGAAAAACAGATTCTTCTATAAAAAGGGAAACTTCGAAAGGAAAAAGATAAAAGAGGCGAGAAAAAAGATAATCTAATCCCAGCCAGGAAGTTTTTTGAACTCTTGTCCTAAAAAGTAAAATGCATTAAAACTGTTCTTTATGTTACTGTTACGTTACTGTGCATTTAGTTTATAATAAAAATACATTTGTTAAAACAAGCAAATAACGAGCAAGTAATAATAAGCAAGATTTATAACCCGTGTTTTACTATTTATAGTTAAAATATTGGCTTCCGTACATTTCTCGTACCTTAGAAAAATTTCCCCGCATTTGGGGCACAGTTTTCGATATGATAAGGTTAGACTTAGCCATTTTCTATTAAAAACTATATCTAATTTTTTGAAAAATAATTCTGTCAGTTTTTAGAGAAAAATTTACAGAATACAATGATATCCTCTAGATCTTAGATAGATAAAAACAAAAAATACAAAAATAAAATTGTACTCCCCTACTTCATGAAGCGCAGATTTTTTAACTATGCAGTTTAGAAACATCAAATGAGTAGTTAATACATCTATTATTTATTTTTTATGACACTTCAAGTTTTCTGTAAATAAATACTTCAAAACTATAGGAGGAGGATAGGAGTAAGAACTCGTAATGAAATCTCACGAGTAATTAGTAAAAAAAAAATATTAAAAATTTTGCTTGTTACAAATATGCAAATTAAACCTACACTGGACATTTGAATGATTCCATAGGATTTGTTCAACAGCTAATACGGCTTTTCCAAAAACAAAACATAATTTGCTATCACAACGCCAACTTTAGGCATCATTTCTCAAAATTCTTTTACAAACCTCAGCCTACAACATTACAATGAAAACATTATAATTAAAATTCCTTCCATTAAACTGCAGAATATCTAGAAAATTGCACAAAAATCTTTATCTCCGGGGTCTTAATCTGGCGGAATATCTCCATTTTTAACTTGGGATCTAATGTCCATAATCAAAAACATACATATGAATTTTAGTTCTGTTCTGTCCATAACGTCTTACACTTTTGAATGATACAAAAGAAAAATCGCTATCGCAATCCAAGAAAATAACCATCAAATTCAACAGCGTACTGACTGCCATAGCCAAAAGCACACTGTAAAAAAAAGGGTCGAACTACTAAAAAAGTTCTAGTGATCCTTGTAATTACTAAAACATTTTTAGTAATCTTTCTCGGTTACAAGAAATCTGTAAGAATTACTAAAAAAAAAACTAGCAACGAATTAAGTTAATAGTTTTACATTTTTAATAGCTATTACTAAAACTCACTTAGTATGGCCGTGATAGCCTAGTGGTCATAACACCGAATTCCAGACTGAAAGTATCCGGGTTCGATGCTAGACGCCACCAAATATGCACCTAATGTATGCAATGCAAGTACTCGCTAAATAAAGGGATTAGAAAATCCTGTCGTAGCAGTTGCCATGGGTAATGATCTCTGGAGTTTCCCTCCCCTTTAGAAACATGTCAAAATAGAGCAGGTAGCAATGTTTGATGCTGCCATCTATTGTGGTTTTGCCGAAAATCTTTCGCTTCAGAAGTGTAAATATAATTTTTAATTAACTAAAAATAATTTTGGAGCTATTAATAAATTTGCTTGGTCGCTCATACTAAAAAGTTTTATGTTAGTTATACAAAAAATTCTTTTGTTCAGTTTACAAAAGAAATGTTTGTTTCACTTGCAAAAAAATGCTTCTAATGGTTACTAAAAAATTCTGTGGAATACAAATTTACTAAAAAATTTTTAGTAACCTCTTGAATTTTTTTTACAGTGCATGTATGAAGTTTGGTAAAATTCCATACAAAACTTCATACACTTTACAGTAATGTAAAGTAGGCAAACAGACACATGGATACATAGATAGACGAATATTTTGCAAAAACTTGTTTTAAGAGCTATCTGATTCCTAAAATGAGTCGAATACTGGAAGTAGATAAATATTTGAATTGAATGCTTACTTCTCTAACACACATTAAAAAGTAAAAGTATGTCCGGAACAGCATTTTTCATAAAATACCTTTATCGCCAATTATACTGCTTTAAATATTTGTTACCATGCTTTCCAAATTATAATCTTCATGATAGGTAGATACTTAACATTTGCAACAGGAATTTATCACGAAAATTATTGTTTCGAAAGAATGGTAATGAATAGATTAAAACTTTTGGCTTACAGTAATCGTCACCTTATGGCATCAATATAAATTTATCTACACAGTTCATTCTGTAACTGCCTAAAAATCATAAACATAAAGAGTTTCGGGAATGAAAATATATGAGCGATACAAAATATTGCGGTAAGGTTCAAAAACAGAGTTTCAAAACCTGTATGTATTAAAAATATCAGTGAACATCAATCAGTATAATTTAATCTGTACAATTAATGAAAAATAACTCTAAATCCACTATTAAGGTCAATGCGATTAAAAGGCAATAGAAACTAGTATGGACAAAATAAACACATTTTACCAATATATCTTCTATTACTTAATCTATCACTTGAAAATTTTGTATTTTTTTTTTTTTTTTTTTTTTTTTTTTTTTTTAGTATAATTTTAAAATAGACCCAGTAGTTAGTAATGGATCGTAAAAAAGCTTGAATAAAATATATACATAACTAAATAAGCTATTACAAAACACAGTCTTTTAATTGAAAATAATTTTCCAAAGTATAGTTTAAAAATTGATTGCCAAAATCCATTAGCTTAATTAAAAATAAACATTTAATTAAGAAAGTGGATCACGCTTCATCAAATTTCCAAAAATGTGGTACTTTGTGCATGTATTCATTTTTGCAGAGAAACCGTATAAAGATTAATTGGATATGCATGTTGTTAAGGATGTAGTCAGTATTATATAAGTACTAAAAGCAAAATATCCAATTTATTCAACTGTAACTATGTGTTTGCTTAAAAGATTTCTTCTTTAAATACTTTATCGATCACTGTATTTCTTTCGTTTCAAATAACTAAATTGAGGAGGAAAGAATATGATCTTCATTATGTTTTGATTTTTAAATAAAACGACTATGTTTCCGTTGTGGTACTCTTTTTAGCAAATGTATATTCAGTAAAGTTTCACCAGACAATTTTATATATTTAAATTTATAAAGATATCTTTGGATTGTGCGAAACAAAAAAAAATTCCAAATTCATATTCATTTTTAACGTTTACACAGTAAAAAATGAAGACCCAAATTGGGTTGAAAGATTTCTGGGTATAGTAATTTTCCTGAAATGATACAGTAAGGATTCCAAAATGGTAGAGTATTGTTCCCAAAATAGATAACCCAAAATGGTTCAAAACAGAGCAGATCTTTATTAACATTAAATTAATCAAAATTTCTTAGGTATAATGTATATACTATCTAAGATATTTTAATTGTTTTAATGTCATTAAAAATCAGACTTATTTAAAACGATTTTGTGCTATAAACTGAACTTTCCAAATTGGAACAATTCTGTACCCAGAAATCTTTCAACCCAATTTGGGTCTTCATTTTTTACTGTGTAGTGAATATACATGTATGCCTACAACAACTCGCGGAATGTAATATCTTTACTTCGATTGGAGTTGCTGCATTATGTAAATTTTTGAAATATTCACTACTACTTTTTCTAACAAGAATCTTCGGGATAGATATCTTTTAATTATGCAGCAGGAATTTACTGAAGTTTATGCTTGTAAATAGTAGAACTGGATACATAGAATTTACCAAAAAGATTCGATATATTAGTTACGTTAAAAAATATATTCACTTATTATTGCGCTTTAATGGTTTTCTTATTTTTTATCTCAGAAAAGCATTGGCAATGTAAATTACAAAAGTTTTCAAAATAAGGTAAGAATTAAAATTATGTGGATAGAATATTTCTGCCATTAATTTTCAAAAGATCATAATTTTGTACTTTTTTCCTGAACTTGATCCTACAAATTATATTAGAAAAATGTTCTTCAAGCTGAGAAGTACACTGTAAAAAATATTCTGTAAGGTTACTAAGAATATTCTAGGAAACTGTGATGCATGGAACTTTTTATGCAACCGCAACAAAAGAAAATCACGTAAAATGACAAAAGTTTTTTTAGTAATTATTACTAAATACAGTTTAGTAAACGTACTAACGATTTCATTGGGAGGTTTCCAAAGAAACTTCTGTAAATTTACTAAATATTGTTTAGTAAACTGACTAACGATCATTTAGGGATTTTAGTATAGAATGTCTAGTAAATTTACCAATGATTATGTTGTAAACATAGTAAAGATTTTTTAGGGAGTTTTCCAAAAAACTCTTCGTAAACTTACTACGGATTGTTTAGTAAATTTACTTATGATTTTTAAGGAAGTTACTGAAATTAGTTTTTGTAAATGTACAAAATATTGTTTAGTACATTTACTAGTGATTTTTTAGGGAGTTTACTAAATACTTTTTGGTAAATCTACTAAGGATTATTTAGTATTTTATAATATAATAGATAATATATATTAAATGCAATCATTGTACAAAAACTTCTCGAAAAACATACCTTATATAAAATATATAACAAATAATGCAGCTACTAGAAATTTATGTATAATTCTCTTTTGAACACATGAAACACCATTTCAAAAAGAAAATTTCGAATATCAATAGTTTCTTATTTATTAGAAGCATTCGATTTATATTTATTTTAATCTCGAAATGACGAAATATTACATTAAATAAACTAAAACCATATTCCTCCTAAAAAAGCATCATTTAATTTTATGAAAATACAAGGTATTAAAATAAGTACTGTAGTTTAAATAGTACCCCTTTTTCGGATTGCAAGATAAGAATTTCAGAAAAAGAATACGATGTCAAAAACACAAAACTGAGACATCTAAATTATTAACATTTATTTTATACGAAAATTGAATAAAGCTCACGTTTAAATTGTAAACCCTATATTCTACAAAAGGTTTAATTCAAGACAGTATTTTATCTTATACTATAATGCGAGCAAAAATTGCGTGTGTGTGTGTGTGTGTGTGGGTAAATTTAACTCAAAAACGGCTCTAACGATTTTTGCAAAAATTTGGATTTTACCATTTTCGGGCACGAGAAGACCATTGGGCTAGGTCACATGTTCGAGAAAATTCGATTATTGGGTCATTTTGGGTCATAATGGGTCAAGATCAAGCTATTTATATCTAGAGAACGGCTGGATCGATTTTAAGGAAATTTTCTATCCAATCGTTTTTTGGCACAACAAAACTATTGGGCAGGGTCACATGTTCGAAAAATTCCGATTAGTGGGTCCTTTTTGGGTCATTATGGGTCAAGCCATTTTTATCTAAAAAACGGCTCTAGCGATTTTGACCAAATTTTATATTGTATCATTTTAGATTACAAGAAGACCATTGGGTTAGGTAACATGTTCGAGAAAATTCGGTTAGTGGGTCATTGTGGGTCATGCTATTTTTATCTAGAGATTTTCTCACGCAATTTTAACTAAAAATTGTATTCTATGGTTTTCGGGCACGAGAAAAACATTGGGCTAGGTTACATGTTCGACAAAAAATTTTAATGGGTCATATTGGGTCATTAAGAGTCTAGGTCAAGCTATTTATATTTAAAGAACGGCGTGATGGATTATAACGAAATTTTGTTTGTAACAGTTTTTGACATGAGAAAACTAATGGTCTAAATCACATGTTTGAGAGATTTCGACTATGAGGGTCATTTGTGGGTCATGATGGGTCATAATGGGTCATGGTCAAGCTATATCTAAATAACAGGTGGATCGATTTTAATGAAATTTTGTATGCAACATTTTTTTGACACGATAAAATCATTGGACTAGGTTACATGTTCGAAAAATTTTGATTAATGGGTCATTTTGGGTCATTAAGAGTCTGGGTCAAGCTATTTATATTTAAAGAACGGCGTAATGGATTATAACGAAATTTTGTATGTAACAGTTTTTTGACATGAGAAAACTAATGGGCTAAATCACATGTTTGAGAAATTTCGGCTATGAGGGTCATTTGTGGGTCATGATGGGTCATAATGGATCATGCTCAAGCTATATCTAAAGAACAGGTGGATCGATTTTAATGAAATTTTGTATGCAACATTTTTTTGGCACGATAAAATCATTGGACTAGGTTACATGTTCGAAAAATTTCGATTAATGGGTCATTTTGGATCATAAAGGGTCTGGGTCAAGCTATATATAATTAAAGAACGGCAGGATCAATTTTAACGAAATTCTGTATGTAAAAATTTTTAGAAACGAGAAAACTAATGGACTAAGTCACATATTCGAGAGCTTTCCACTATAAGGGTCATTTGTGGGTCTTAATGGGTCAAGGTCAAGCTATATCTAAAGAATGGGTGGGTCGATTTTAACGAAATTTTGTATACAACATATTTTTGGCATGAGAAAATCATTGGGGTAGGTCACATGTTCGAGAAATTTCGATTAGTGGGCCACTTTTGGGTCATTCTAATTTTATCTGGACAACGTTTCGCGCAATTTTGACTAAATTTTGTATTTTGTCGTTTTCGGGCACAAGAAAATCATTGGGTTATGACAGATTTTTGAGAAAATTCGATCAATGGGTCATTTTGGATCATAAGGGGTCAGGGTCAAACTAATTATATCTAAAAAACGGCTCAATCGATTTTATCTAAATTTTGTATCTAATGTTTTTCGGCATGCTAAAACTAATGAGCTAGGCCACACGTTCGAGAGATTTCGATTATAAGGGTCATTTGTTGGTCATGATGGGTCATGCTAATTTTATATAGAAAATGGTACTCACCATTTTGACTATACTTTGTATTATATCGTTTTTGAGCAAGAGAAAACCATTTGGATGGACACATGCTCGCGAAAATTCGATTAGTGGGTCATTTTGGGTCTTAATGAGCTAGGGTCATTCTAATTATATATAACAACGACTCAATCAATTTTATCTAAATTTTGAAACAAAACGTTTTTTGTCACGAGAAGACTATTGGGCTGAGTCGCATGTTAAACAAAATTATATTAGTGGGTCATTTCGCTTCATTGCTGAATGCTGCCAAGCTAATTTTACCTAAAAAATGGTTTAAACGATTTTGATTCAATTTTATATTCTACTGTTTTTGATTACCTGAAGACGATTGAGCTATGCCACATGTTTGATCAAATTTGATTAGTGGCTCATTTTGGGTAATACGGGTCAGGGTCACGAGAATATGGCAAAAGCCAATAACTTGGTGATATTTGACAAAATATCGGCGACATATGGTTAAAAAATCGACTATAAAAATTACGAAAACCAAAACACGTATTTGGAGCCAAATGAAAGAATGCCTCCAAATTTGGCTATATCTAGCAGAAAATATTGTCTTTCAAAATGTAAAGAATTTTTTTATACATTCTTACGAGGATTTGAGATGCATGGTTAAACCAATCAGAGTCCAGCTAAAAAAGTGATTTAGATCGATGTCCTTTCGTTGTAAATTTTAAAATAAAGTAAAATTTATAAACATGCGCATAAAAACATAGTTTTCTTATTGATTATTTTTCTAAATAAACAACATGTTTTACAGTAATAATACCGAGTGAATGACACAGTGAAAATACTATATAGAGTTGAACACAAAGTTAATTTTGACCGAGCTAAGCTCGGTCTCCCCTGCTAGTTTAAATTATTAGAGAATTATTAGGAAAATATAATCATGTAAAAAAAAAGTTAAATAAATTTTATATTTTACTAATTACTTAAACCACTATATTTTTAGGTAGATTTCGTAAGAAATACTACCTATTGCAATCGCACCAGTTTATCTATCTATCTATCTATCTATCTATCTATCTATCTATCTATATATCTCACTTTTTTATGGACACGATAACTTCTATAATTCTTCACCAATCTCCTCCAAACTGGTACATAAAATCAATGGGGATAAAATCTTGGCTGAGTTCGTTAATGGGCAAAATCGGACCAAGGGGGTCGGAATAGGGGGCGTTTTTGTGAAAACCGAAAAAACGCCATAACTTCTTAATTAAAGTAGATACCGAATCGGTTTAAAGTTTATATTACTTCTTAAAAATGGGCCGAAAGTATATGCATGACAGATTTTTGATAAATTTAGAAGTGGGCTCAAGGGGTGAAAAAAACAGGGATTTTGAGAGAAAAAAATTCATAACTTCATCAATTTTCAAGATATCAAGTACAACTAAATTTTTTGTAAATGTTCTTAAAATTATCTAAAACTTTTGTATTTACAAGTTTTTGATAGGACCAACTTTTACCGATGAAAAAAATGAAAAACGAAAAGAAAAAGGGCGGTGAAAAAAGAGAAAAATCCATAACTCCGCCAATTTTTAAGATATCAAATCTGATTAAATTTATTTTACATCTTCTCAAAAATATCTACAACTTTTATATTGACAAGTTTTTCATAGGACCAATTCGTATAGCAAAAAGAAATTAAACGAAAATAGGAGTTGGAAAAAAACCTCAAATCCAAACTGCTTATATTCTGATTCATTTTTAAATTCATTTTTGATTTTAAACGCATCCAAATGGTAGATCCTTTTATTTAGAAACTGTATAAAGTGACGCATTAGTCAATTTTCTGATAAAGACAGAATATATTTCAAAAAAGGCTACCAAAAAGGGTATTTTGAACAGAATTTCCGAAAGTCATCGGGACTGAAAATTGAAGGAAGTATTCAAATAAGAAATTGCGTTTTTTTCTGACTCATTTTTAATTCCATTTTTGTTTTCAAACGCATCCAATTTATAGATCCTCTTATTTAGGAACTTTATAATGTGATGCATTGGTCAGTTTTTTGATAAAGACGGAATATATTTCAAAAAAGGCTACCAAAAAGGGTATTTTGAACAGAATTTTCAGAAATCATCGTGACTGAAAATAGGAAGTGTTCAAATAAGAAATTACGTTTTTTTCTGACTCGTTTTTAAATCCATTTTTGCTCTCAAATGCATCCAATTTACAGATCCTCTTATTTAGGAACTATATAATGTGATGCATTGATCGGTTTTTTGATAAAGACAGAATATATTTTGAAAAAGGCTACCAAAAATGGGTATTTTGAACAGAATTTCCCGAAGTCTTCGTGATTTGAAAATTTAAGAAAGTTTTCACATAGCAAATTGCGTTTTTTATGACTCGTTTTAAAATCCATTTTCGCTCTCAAACGCATCCAATTTACAGATCCTCTTATTTAGGAACTATATACTGTGACGCATTGGCCAGTTTTTTGATAAAGATAGAATATATTTTTAAAAATGCTGTCAAAGTGAGTATTTCGCACAAAATTTTCCGAAGCAATCATTATTAACGAATTAAGGATGTATTCAAACAACAAATCGGTTATTTTATGACTCAATTTTAAATTCGATTTTTTTCTCAAATGCATTCAACTGACAGTTTTTTGTTATTTAGGAACTGTATAATGTACTGTTTTGGTCGATTTTTTAATAAATTCAGAATTTATTTCAAAATATGTTGTCAAAATGGGCATTTGAGCTGAATTTTTCTTAAGATGATTCTGATAAAACCAGTTTTTGCAGAAAAATGAAATTAAAAATTTTTCATAAAAGGCCAATTGAAGTTTTTAAACTGGGTTTATCTCTAATCATATATATATTTTGTTGTTGTTGAAATGAGCACACTTCGAAATCTACCTCCGCCTATAGGCCCAACGGAAAGGGATTTTTTTAGTTTTACAATCATATATTATATTGTCAGTCACTGATGACTGATGCGGCCTACGTGGAAATTTCAGCGTCAATTCTCAGTGACTGACATGGCATTCAACGTGTTAAAAATATGAGAAAAATATTATAAGTAAACAATCTAAATAACTCATAGGAACTGAAAATTTTCATAAAAACTATAATAGAATTCAATGCATCGAGTTCTTTGAGTAGCCCTATATATGAATTAATTATTCAAAAACACCTCAGTATATTAAATATTGTTCATCTGGGAAATATGAAATGCATTAAAAAATTACTCTTATGCAATTCATATTCATACCGAGTAAAACTTAAGAATTTTGTAGCCCTGCATATGAATGAGAACTGACACAATAAAAAATATTATAACAATGTATAAATCTAAAAAAGAAATCGCACATTTTTAAGGGTTATTATCATGGATAAATAATACTTTTGCGTGCTAACTGGGATGGAACATCAAATTAACAAAATTGTATTATTAAAAGTATCACTCAGAAAAAATGGTTAATTGCAAGCTAAGATTGCGGATTAAAAAATTCAATGGTTGCGTAACATTAATGATAAGAAAAATTTTCTACTTTCATCTGAATTCCAATTTAATAAGGTTTACTTGTAATGAAGTAATTTAATTTAAGAACTTAAATTTAGTTTAACCGAATATTATTTATATATACTCTCTTTAGAAGTACATTAGAAGAATAAAGAATCTCTTTTTCCTTAATTCATTTCGAAAAAAAAATTCCTCGTGATAAATGAAAGTTACTCCAATTTCAGTTTGTTTTTGTATAAGTTAATAAAAAAACTAATTTAAGTTTATTTCCACAATTTTGTTTTCAGATAAGTCTAAGACTACTTTTACAAACGGTTTTTATCTTTTATTGATTTTTTTTTTTTTTTTTTTTTTTTTTTTTTTTTGGAGAGTAAAGTAAGGAACATAGTTACATGCAGAAAATGATGCTGTTTATAAACAGTTATCATAGTTTTTTAAACATTTTATTATTTTTTATTAAAGCGCAAATCGCTCAAAAGGTGCGATAATGCATTATTCGTGATTATCATTTAGTTTTATCTCGGTACTAATGTACGAAATTTTCTAAAATTTCAGATTCAATTAGTTCATATATAGATTACTGCTTTTTAGTTTTTAGTGTAAAGCGCTTTATAGATGGAGCTGCAATGCTGCATTTTTCACGATTTCGCAATACATATATCACAAGAACTAATGCATGGATTTTCATCTAACTTCAGATTCAGTTAGTAACTGATAAAAAATTGATACTGATTAGTTTTTGGTGTACATCAGCCAACATGCGGCGCTGTTTTTTTTTTTTTTTTTTTTTTTAGATTTTGCGATAGTTTTATCTAAAACTAACGCACGGATTTTCATCAAACTTCAGATTTAGTTATAAGTTGACATAAATTGTTCATGACCTGATTTTTCGTTTAAACTTGTTAACTGAGGGGCGCTGTTATGTAACATTTTTTAGGAAGTATTAATATGCATAAGATAGAAGAAAGTTTTGGAATTGCCACATCTGACTAGTTTCTTTAAGGGCGCACACTACCTTGAAATTGGTCAAAATATCGATTTTCTTTTTATAATTAAAGCTTTTTTAATTTCAAATATTTTGATCCTTTATTTTTACTTATGCGACAATTGTATCGCGAGATACTGTAAATTTTGCTGATAGATCCAGCACAATTATCCATACAAATGAAATCTTTGAAATGATTTTTATAACTTTCTAGTTCGACAATTACTAAAGGTTTTTGATAATTTCGACAGAGGTTTGATTTTTTTAAATTCTTCATGGTGTATTTAATGTTTTTGTGCATCGATTTAACATTGAAATTTATAAACTAATTTTTAAAAAATATAGTTAAATTGAGAGTTTGTTGAATTTTCTTCATTGTTTAATATACATGAGCGAGAAAAAACTATTTATAATTATAAAAGTAGTAGGGAATTTTAAAAAGTTAAAGAAAAAAATTAAATTTACTAAAATAGGCTGTTTTACAAGATTTTTTTAATTTCATTTTTATTATTAACTATTGTGCCATCACATGTTATTAATATCGGTCAAAATTGAAGAGATGATTTCAAAGGCAGTATGTCCCCTTATTCACTTTTTATAAAAATACCTTTGGTTAGAGATGCTTCCGATTGATTTCTCACAGTAAAGTAAGCTAGGAATCTTATTACATCCAGTGAAAATGTTCTTTTACAATGTTTACGCAAAATATATTTTTTTTGTTTTAATGAGAGATGTTGGTATTTTGTCTTTATAACAAACTTTTTTTTTTTTTTTTTTTTTTTTTTTTTTTTTTTTTTTACCCATCTCTAAAACAAAATTCCTATTTCGTAAGCAATTGAAATTTATGTACATGGATGTATAAATGTATATCCTGAATGTAAGTAGCCCGATTATGGAAGATCAACACGTTTGCAGTTAGAAACATTTTTCTTATTTCAGAATTTATTTTCAGTTAATAATGCATAATGAAACTAAACTTTCAACAATAAATAAATAAATGAAATAAAACAAATAACACACAAATTTAACAATTATGTAACCAAACTATGTGCGTAAATACTAAAACAATCAAAATAAAAAAAAAAGCTGCTTGATATAGCAAAATCTTTGGCAAATTTTTCAGCAATTCATCTATGGCAATGGGCAAACACGAAAAAACTGATTTAGAAAAAAAAATTAAAATTTTATCTAATTACAATAAAATCTCATTACAATGAGTTTTTGGGTATTAATGGTTAAATTTTCTCTACTGAAAAATTCAATAAAGTAAATACATATTTTCTTTTTATAATAAAGTAGGATAATGAATTTTTTTCACAATCCTAATAATATTCGTTAAACTGAAAACTTCATTAAAATGGCATTCGTTGTATGGAGATTCTTCTATACATAATTGATATTTTTCATGTAAAAATGCTTTTTTGGTGTTGTTAAGAGGCAATCTATAAAATTATAGTAAATATAAAAAAATGTTTTAGTCTTTTCAAATAAAAAAGGATTTCACCAGTTTTCTGAAAGCCCAGGATGGTTGCCTAGCTGTTTTAAAAATTAAAGGAGTCGGTCAAAAAAGTAAAATTTTGACTGTAAAGAGCCTTCGATTGTTCTAAAAATTCTCTGTGTTATACCATGCAACTAGGATATGTCAGTTTTATACGTTAAAGATCAATTTCTTAAGCCTGTTCTCAACTAATTTCCTCAACAAGCGCATTTAGACACATTTAGAAATTCATTTTTTAACGGAAATATATAAAATTTGAAGACCCGATTGTAGAATCGATTTGGAATCGAACTGTTTTTCGTTTTGTGATCAATAAATTACCTATTATGTTATAAGCTATTTTTATTACGTGACAAATACGTTTTCTTTACCTCTGTTTGATTTGTTATTCTTCTTTTGCGAAGAAAATCGGTTCAAAACAATCACTGTAACAGTATTTTCTAAAAAAAAAAAAAAAAAAAAAAAACTACTGCGTTTTAAAAAAACCCAGAGAATTGAATGTTATTAGATATTTTCTGAACAACACTTACTAGTTTCTGGCATTTCTGAACAAAATTAAATTGAAGATTACGTCATATTTGCTCTTTTTGATTTAAGAACAGCCTTAAGGTGGGTTTTAAAATTTCTAAATAGTTATAGTGCAAAAAAGCTTACATACAAAGATCTTAAAGTAAAATTAAAGAAATTCCTTCAGTTCCATAAAGAAAATTAAAAACAAAAATCATGAAACACAAATATTTATTTACTGGACTATTATTTTATATGTAAGATTCTTGAATCTAACTACACAATTTCACGTTAAACAAAGTCTGACTAAACGGAAGTTATCCAAAATTTTGCAAAATGTCGTAGAGGCAGAGTAAGTACTTTCTGTCTGTGAGTCCAGGTCTGCAGCAAAAGGTAAAGCTTCCAACAACTGTTACCATTAAAAGCAGCAAAAGGAATAAATTAGCCCAGGACAGATTTAACAGGGTATTGCATTTTTCGTCCAAAACTTTCAGTGTTGATTTTCGCTTCATCTTCTTAATGTTTTCATCTGAACCTTCCTGTTGATCTTTTATATCTTCTGTTGTTGTACTCTCCGACTCTTCAACCTAAAATATTAATTGAAGGATTCAATAGAAAATAAATATTCATTTAAATATTTTAAATGTGCAGTAACTCGTGGAGGTAATTGGGATAATTTGAGGCACTATTTTCATTTATTTTAATTAGCTGCAATGAAATGTGAATATACTGTGCTAAAGTCTGCTCCGAAACATTTTTCGTAATACTGCAATTACATTGTAAGGATTGTATACACTTAGAAAAACAATGTTAATATTGGAAGCATCATAGAGCAGCAAGGTTTTCACACGCCAATATGAGAGCTTTTGCTGGTATGTTTTATTATTACTTTTTAAATAACTGTTTTTTTATGAATTAACGTTTTTTAAGGAAATACAAATACTGTGTGTCAAAAGCTTATTCAAGAAACTTTTGAATTATTTCCCATTCATCTTTGATCGCTTTGTGTGTGCAGCGAAAAAGGGATGTTGTTAGGAGAAAAAACATATACTCTGATACGACGCACGTACGATGCACTTGGGTTAGTGAACAAATTTAATTTGCATCGTATTTAATTCCTAAAGTGGTCAACGTGTTAAATGGCTTTTTCCTATTACAGTTTTCTAAGAACATACTGTAATTATAATCAAGGTAATCATTTTAAGTCACTTATGTTTATAAATGTCCATGTTGGTGTAAAAACTTTCATTAAAATTTCTGCCGATTACTTAAAAGGATAAAAAAATTAATATAAACATTTAGAGATTTTTTTAATTATATTTTTTAATAACTCAATGGAATTAAAGATTTAAATAGTATCTTTCATGCACGAGAAATTTCGGATATTGTATCCAAATAATTTAGGAGTCCTATTATATGCACTAATTATTACAGTAATTATAAAATGAAAAATAATTAATATACACGGGAGACTGAAATGATAAGTATTACTTTATATTGAGTTGTTAATTATTAGTGAAGCAGTGGTCATTTACCAGTTCTTTTACAAATGTTTCAGCTGTTAATGACTGATTTGATTTTTTTAAATGCTAAATTACTATTCTAATAGTTTATCCTGTATAACATGTAAAATGCTTTGCAAGTTTGGAAATATAGGCAGATAAAACAACGTTTCAAACACTGGAGCTTTTTAACTAATTGCAAAGAAGTCTCAGTATCATTCAATTGTCATTATTTAAAAAAAAATAATTAAATTCTGTTCAAATTTATGAAGATTAAGCGGATTCAAAAATGATGTCTATTGACTAATGAAATTACAAGAAATTATGGGCAGTAGCCAATAGGGAGATGTGTAAAAGAATGAAATAAAAGGTAAAAAAATAGTAGTAGATATTCAGGTAAGGCGGATTTGTGAGCTTTTTTTTACATGAATAATGTTAATACTGTTCTTTAATTCAATAATTAAAACCTCGTTTGATTTGTCCACCATAGGAAAAGCTACAATGGTAAACGGTGCTTTAAGTACCCCAATAATTAGATAACGTAATAAGATATTGAAATTTGGAGAGAATAAGTTTATTAGCAGTTTAGTATTGTCCGTTCCAAACTGAAAGATTCTATTGAGACAACTAATTCCTGAGGTAGTTGCAGCATTAATAAAAGACGAGGTCTTTCTTATATTGGATAAAACAAACGTGGTTTTTTAAAAGTCGAATTTAAAAACACAAACAATCTATTTACAAAGTGAAACTAACAAATCGGAAATCACACCAACATTGCTGAGAAATGAAACATCTTTTACACATCTAACCTTCAATTTCACTTGTCATAAATATTCAATATTTATAAAAATGTCAAAAAATTATTAATCGCTACTTTGTTTTTATCCCATTGTCAAACAATAAAAAATAAATAAGGTATAAAATAGAGAGCATCAATAAATTAGTAAATTGGTATAAAAAAGCGAAAGCTAAACCTTAAAATTCTGATTAATTGAAAGTTTCACTAAAGTGGGAGATCCTACAAAATTTAAAAGAGTTTTATTTCCATATTTAAAAGGCAGTTATGCGAAGTTAAAATTTAAATGTAAAAAGTTTAATATTGAATTGATTGCAACACCGCCACCAAAATTAAAGATTAATAATAAACAACTTGGCCCGATAGGACACGATGATCTTGCAGGGGTTTATGAAATCCCTTATATAACAGAAAAAAGTGACTTAAACTATTACATAGGCAAAACTGGGAGAAAACTTGGAATTCGAAAACGTGAACTTGAATCTGATATAAAATTTGGTCGTACTAACACTGCTTTATTTAGATTATATTTAAATGAGGAGATAAAAATTCTGTTTAATGAAAGCAAATTATGTTTCATATCAAATTGTTGTCGTAAATCCATTATAAGGGAGTCTATTGAAAGGTATTACACGTAAAAATTTTGTTTGCAATGATAATTTTTCTTCTAATATTCATAAGTTACAGTTAGAGTTTATAACTAAATTCCTCATGAAAGCTTGAATAGGTTTGTTTGTTTGTATTTATGTCGGCCAATTATCTACACTGTGGGATATAGGACCTAAGGGGGGATGCCCTCTGTGGGGGACTTTCTAAGGGAACCTAACCCGTATTTACGCAAGATTCGAAAAAAAACCACGGAAAACTTCGAATGGTTAGGCCGACGGTCGCGATTGGGTTCGAACCCAGCACCTACCGTCTACCAGTTTGGATGTCAGAACCTCGCGGCCACTGTTGGGGCAAGCTTGAATAAGATGAGCCAAGTTGATAGTTAATTTTGATCATGGTCTATTTTTAATTTATTATTTTTACAATAGTGCGCGTGGTTTTTAATTTACATCTGATTGTCGCGAGCCGTTTGTATTGACCTTGAAACGATTCATATTTTTATTTTTTATTTTATTATGATTATGGTTCTTATAAGGTGGAATCTGAACATGTCAATATTCGTTTTTAAATTTTCGTTACACCTATCAAGGAAAATAAAATTGTTTATTGAAATAGCTTTACAAGTTTACTCAACAGGGTGCAGTACGTTTGCATTCATTCTACCGATTTTAATATTGGTACTCCACCAGTTGAATTTCCAAGTGTGTAATATGTTTAAGGTTACATTTTCAAGAGTAAGTTTATCGAAGAAGGTAACTGATTTTGAAATGTTTGAACATATTTGTTATTTCAGTTTAATTATATAACAATGTATGCTTTTATTGGTTTGGATTGAAATTCATTTTATTTTTGTTACTAACTAGTATTAGTAAACAATGTGGAATTCCCAATATGGCACTACCAAGGGTTCCCAAATATGGGTATACTGCCATATTTGGACCTCATTTTTTCCTGTGTTACCTATTTACTTTATATATTGTTACGGATTTTGTAAATAGTTAATATTTATACTAAAAAATAATGTAAATTGTTTAATTGCGCTAGATTCACAAGCTAATATTAGTTTTGGTTGCATTAAAATATCTCAATTTGTTAATTTACTGCAAGAAAGTAAACCCAACAATGTAGAGTACAATGTAGATCTTTGAGATTTTGGTGAAATATTAGAGATTTCGCCAAGTTGGCTTGAGAATTAGGGACTAATTCTGGTCACCAAATTTAAAGATATACTGCCAAGTTGGCGACGAATTTAGCTACATTTGGTGACAGTACGCTTGCCCCATGGTTACCCTTCTTATAGCTCCGCAGATGCGTTACATGCTGTTGTATGTTTTTCAAGGGGATTTCAGAGCATTCTAGCATTTGAAAATCATAGAATGTTCTCGAACATGGAGGAAAAATGGGCTACTTGACCCAGTGTTCTAGATGGTATCACGAAAATTGTGGGGAGAGGAAAATTGACTTATTTCTGGCACACAATATTTTAAACTTGCTTTTATCTAATTTTTTCGCACTGTTTTTAAACTTTTATGTCAGTTATTTGTTTTTTTTAATTTACTTTTATTTACTCATTAACTATTAATTTGAATATTTTTGATTACCTTCCTTAGGCTACCTATCTTAATTCAGGAATTTTTTTTTGTGATCTTTGTCCCAGCTCTGTTTTATATTTTAGAAAAATATTTTTCTTGAGAATAAATATTCTAGTCTAATAAATTTATTTCATGAGAAATATGTGTGTTTTTATTTTAATATCCTGAAATCTTGATTTTCTTTGACATTTTTAATGTGGATGCCAAATATGGCTTTGGGTGGCATATCAGGGACCCAATGTATACCATATTAAGAACTCGTTTCGCTGTAACCTTCAAATGACACAACACACATTTTTTTTAAACTACATTAATTTTTGAACAAACTTAACTCGAGAATCTTATAGGGACGAAATAGATCTAACCCTGGTAAATTTTTGGTTGAAAAAAAGCATTTCAAAATATTGAAGAACTACATTAACAAAAAGTAGTTCATATTTGAGCACTTTCCCCTTCTAAAAAGGATTTACTTACATTTGGCTTCAGGAGTTTATTTTTTAACTTGTCTTTTTTCTTCTTGTAATCCTCTTCAGAGATAATTTTACTAATTTTGCTGAGTGTACCCCTGCTGATTAATTCTGAAAGATCCGTGTCAGATAATGATTCTTTTCCCCTTTTAGCTCTAAGTATGCGGGCCAATATATGTGCATTTTTTCCTTTCCCTTTTCTTTCATCCATTCCTTCTTTTGCTTGACGTAGTGCATAAGTACCTTTTTCTGTTCTGTACAATCTGCTTTCTAAGTCATCCTCTTCATTCTTTCTTCCCCTAACATAGCTTTGTTTTTCTGATCTTAAATAACTTTCCATATTTCTTCTGTCGTCTTTGCCAGTCCACAACTCAACGCAATTTTTGCATTCGCAGCCATTAGCGGGTGGTCGGTGTACAAGTGCATGTATGCATAATTCTTGTAATTCGCGATTGCAAATTGTGTGCTTGGATTTTCTACTGCAATAATCTCTGTTCTTGTACGCTGCTTCTTCTAAAGGTGATATTTTTGGATGCGTCTTTGCATAATCTCTTTCTTGCTTTATTATTTTCTCCTCGTCTTCCCCTTCTAATTTCTTTGTTTTTATCTTTTCTCGAAATTTCTGGTCACGTTCAGTTTTTATCTTTTGTTTAGGAACCTTGTACTTCGTTTCAAAATCTTCGTAATGGGAAGCACCGTGTTCTTCACGTTCCTTAGCTACATACTTTGACTGTTTACCAATCTTCTTATAGCTTTTACAACCTGGATCTGTAGAATAACCATCTGAATGAGAATGCCTGCGATGTTTTGAGCAATCGGAAGCTTCCATGCAATATGAACAACTGCGTTCCTTGTACAATGCAAATTGTTCCAGAGGTGAGACAGACGTCAAAACGATTACTTCTTCGTGACGTCTAAGCGGCATTGCGGAGTCGTAGAATTCCACAGCAACGGAGACCTAAAACAAGAAATAGTTTAAAATTTAAATATAAAATATAATTTTTTGTACTAAATGTATGGAGCAAAAATAAGACAAGAAGCAAAAAAAATAAACATATCGGTCAATCTACTATTTCTTATCACCAAAGATTGCGTAGTTAAGTTTTGTTTTTGAAAATAATATATTCTTAATCGATTCAATATTATGTTTGACTTGTTTATCAGATTAATAAACAAAATTTTAAAAATATTATCCAAGACACTTTTTTTGTTTCAAGACAATTTTTCTCTTCTATTAAAGCATGGCATAATACTGGGTTCAAATATTTATATTTTGTCATCTTTCTTCAGTATCATGTAAAATGAAAACAAAAGTACTATTAACAATTATTTCGGAGTTTTGTATAAATAAAGCTTAGATAAATGACCTAGTCATCCCTCGGATAAATAAAACTATATTGAATAAATTTATTATAAATATAAAAGACTTATTAAATTTCTCGCTTTAGCAGAAATAGATACAAATAATAGTTAACCCATGTTAATATAAATATCGCAAATTCATAAGGTTTTATTCACATGGCAGAAGGACAAGACTTTGTATTTTTTTTTTTCAAATTCCTTCCAATCGTAACGCTTTACACACCCATCATTATTCATACATTTAATACATCTTTCAATTGTATAAAACAGCATAAATCTTCTAATGTATATACCATATACGCACCTACGGATTTTCAGTGAATTTGTGTTGTTCCGACCACCGTTCCACCGACAGTAAACTTTTAAAATCACGAAATTTGGCTAAAAAATCTATTTTTTTATATTATGACTTATGAAACTAAATTCTCAAGTTCGTCTAAAGCATTTTTTTTTAATTCTGACAATCCTTTGCAGGGATATTGAGGTTTTATATTTCAAAATAATCAACAGCGTGTCGCAAAAATGATTGACTATTTTAAAAGTTCAACTACATACAAATGGTGACAGCTATTTAAAAAATCGCCAAGAAGGGAATTTAAATTGAAAGGAAAGATTCTTATTGAGATTTCTGGTTTTAGTCTCAAATAACAATAGTAGATGGCGCTGCTAACAATAGGCTCTCAAGGGAGTCTAAATCCGAAATCTCCAGATATTCATGGAACAAGGAGGTTAAATATATGTCGTGTAATTTATTCACCAATGCCATCTTGTTTTTATGGGCCTACTCCATATATTTAACCTGTCCTACGCATCAATATTGGATGATTTCAGTTTTAGTCTGAAAAGTGCACCTATTGCGTGTACCGGCTACTATCGCCGCTATTTAAAACTAAAATCGAGAATCGAAATAAAAAGCTTTTGGCATAAACATAACCTTCCTGCAAGATTTTTTCAAATACCTGTTACCATTTGTATGTTATTGAATTTTAAAAATAATCAGTCTATTTTAAAATACATTTTTAAACAGTTGTTTAAAATTAATATACCGTTTTCACAAAATTGCAATTTTAGAAAATTTCTAAATTTTGAAAAACTCTATACACTTTCCTAATAATCGCTTTCTTTTAAAAATTGCATTACAAATATTCCACATAATAATAAATAAATGTTAGCATAGAAAGTCGCATATCAGTACTATTTTAGGATTTTAATTTATATGCATATGAAAATATATGCATTATATGGCAGCGATGATTGCTGACTTGCGATTATAGACGTTTTGTTAAATATCTAGAAAGATACATTAGTAATTATTCTGAAACTTTAGTCAGGTAAACAACATAACAAACGTAACATATTTCCGTGGAGTATATTTTTCGAAACTCTATCTGAGATCAACAATAAATTGAAAAAAAATGAACATCTTTTGAATAACCCTGTAAAAACTATCATCAAAAAACCGTTGAAATTGTAGTATAATGAGTAGGAGGCTTC
This sequence comes from Maratus speculifer, assembly GCA_964019185.1. NCBI lineage: Eukaryota > Metazoa > Arthropoda > Arachnida > Araneae > Salticidae > Maratus > Maratus speculifer. The sequence continues at coordinate 280,810,762 of OZ025291.1, forward strand.
TTATAATACACTGTGTTCATTTGTATGAGGATAGAATTTAAACCCTGGGAGAAATTAAGGTTTTTATAAGAACAATCCCAAATTTCATTAGTCTTTTGCTTATAATTTGCAGAATTCTTAATATAAAAGAATGACCTTTTCAGGAATCATAAGAAACGGCATCGGACACTTTACTAGCAATCAGATTTTAAAAATAATAAACATTGGGATGAAAATGAGCAGGTATAATAAATAATATTCTGCAAATGCAATCAAAATAAAATGTACATAATGTATTAAATATGTGTATAGAACAACTTTTGTGAAAGTCGCAAAATTATAGCTTACATTGCGGGCTTACATGGATATTGTATTCCATGTTGTTTGTCATCATTTCTGAAAAGACCATTCTTTTTATATTAAGAATTTTGCAAATTATCAACAAAACACAAGGAGTAATTTGGGATTGTTTTTATAAAAATCGGAATTTCTAAACGAGAATACGTGCTATCCTTATAAAAAATGAACAAAGTTTATTACAAGAAGCTTTCTAACCATGTGCTACATTTTATAGTACTGTGCATTTTGCAACATTAATTTTAACAGGATTATAGAACAGATATTCGTTATTAATCTATTGAAGGTTTCCATAAGTTTCGAGGAATAATCTTTTCAAAATACATGACGGCTAATAGGCTGTTTATGCTTCTGAAGTTTTAGAATACTTACTCATGTATTTTTCTAGTTATTTAATAAAATTTCTAGAATCGCAAGTGACCGGACATCATTAGCCGTACAGTGCAGATACTATTTTAGAAACACTGAAGCATAATTAGAAAGATTTATATTCAGCGAACTTTTACAATTTATTCAAATTTTTATTATAATGTATAAAGAATATCTCATAAATAAATATTTTCATGTTTTATGCAAAAGAAATGGATGCTGGAAATTTTGAAATTAGGTCAATTTTTGTTGTATCGAAATACTTAAAATGTCATTTTTAAAAGCATTTTCAATGCTTTGAGTACCATATTAGTCACTAGTGATTGACACTAATCTTCCAGTTTAGGCCGCTTTTGTCACCAGTGACTGACAGTCTAAAATATAATATAAAATATGTCGCACTGTTTGTCACTTTGACTGACGCGGCTTAAACGAAAAGTTCAGTATAAGTCACTGTGGCACTCAACGTGTTAGTATTTTTATTTCAAATTTTTTGAATAAGTATTTTAGCTTGAAGTTAGGGATTACAATCCCGGGATACCGGGATCCCGGTGCATTTTTAATCCCGAAAATCCGCGGGATTTGTCAGAAAAAATCCCGGGATTTACGGGATTATCTAGTTTTTTTAGGGAATAATATTCAGCTGAAATTAAAAAATATAAACTTTCGCTTTTGTAGGTAAAAAATCAATTTTCATGAAGTTTATATATGATTGAAAAAGAATATATACCTCAAATATTTTTTGCATATATTTCTAAGCGATTAAATTTTTTACAAACAAAAATTTTTTCACTAGCAAACAGATATAACGCACATAACTATTCGTCAGGAAGAATGAAATCGTTTGTTTATTTCAATTTCTCTGCGTGTGTAGAAATTATCTTCGCTTCAAAGTCATTTTTTAATTAGATTTACTGATAGGCGTCGCATTTGTGTATGATAGTCTTTATGTGCTAACTTCTTTGCATTTCTTACGTTCATGTTTATTTTTCTTTAAAGATGTCGAATGAAAAATGTTTCGTATCTCATCGGAAAGATAATGATACATCTTCAGAATGGTACTACTGTTCAACATCAAAAGATGGAAAAAGCGCTAAATGTAAAAAGTGTAGCGCAGTGCTTAAAACATTAGGTGGATCGACTAAGGGATTGCATACACATTTATTTACAGAACACGGGTCTAAAGTTCAGAAATAATTTATTACATCCTCTCTCCCTTCCACAAGTCAAGATTGCATAGAAGATAAATTATCTTCTAAAAAGCGGAAAATAGAGGACTATTTTAGAGCGATAAAGATTCACTGGATTTGATTTTATCGAGAATGACTGCTAAAGATGGTTTTTCATTTAACGTTTTTATCACATCAATTGATTTAAGAAATTTACTGATAGCTAAAGACTATAATGATTTGCCAAAATCTGCAGTATCAGTTCGAAATCGTGTAGTGAACTATATTTTCATAATAAAGGAGTTAATTACAAAAGAAATATCAACTTTTAAAACTTCAGGGGAAAAAATTAGTTTGACTTTTGACGAATGAACATCTACTGCAAACAAGCGATTTATGAATATTAATGTCTATTCAAGAAATTTGAATAAATTTTGGAATTTAGGTCTTATGCGCATATATGGATCTTTCACTGCAAAAAAAGGTATTGAGATGCTAACACTGCATCTAAAACAGCATTACATTTCTATAGAAAAAGACGTTGTTGCTATCGTAACTGATGGGCCAAATGTAATACTGAAAGTTGGAAAAGAAATTGAGGCTGATCAACAGCTTTCGCTCAGGGGATTCATTTAGCAATTTGTGATGCTTTATATTGTAATCAAAGATATGTAGAAGGAGAAACTTCCTTCATTTAAACAGTAGCTGAATCATGCTGCGGAAGTAAAAATTTAGCTTTAGAAGAAAATCATAAAGATGAAGGTATTGAATCTTCCGAAAGAATCGGGGTTTGTTTTAATTTCCAAAGATGGGCTTTTCATACTCTGATGAATATATCAATGAACTTATTGAAAAAGAAAATTATTAATTTATTTTAAATTTTGATTTTTATTTGATTTTGATTTTAAATTAAATTTTGAACTTGGTATATTTTCATAAATTAGGCTGTATTTTTGTTCTATTAGGTAGATTTCGTATGAAATACTACCTATTGCATTGTCTCCCATGTTGGAATTTCTGAAAAATTTTTGCGGATCTACACGAATCATGACTCCTAGACCCCAAAACTACCATCAGTAAAAAAGTTTATATATATATCTATCTATCTATCTATCTATCTATCTATCTATCTATCTATCTATCGGTGTATATCACTTTCTTCTAGACACGATAACTTCCATAATTATGCTCAGATCTTCATCAAACTTTTACATAAAATCAAAGGGCATAAAATCTCGGTTAAGTTCGTTAATGGGCAAAATCGGACCAAGGAGGTGAAAGTTAGGAGGGTTTTTGTGAAAACAGAAAAAACGCGATAACTTTTTAATTAAAATAGATATCGAATCAGTTTAAAGTTTATATTACTTCTAAAAAATGAGGAAAAAGTTTATGCGTGACAGATTTTTGATAAAGTTAAAAGTGGGCTCAAGGGGCGAAAAAAACATGGTTTTTGGGAGAAAAAAAATCATAACTTCGTCAATTCTCAAGATATCAAATCCAACTAAATTTTATATAAATGTACTCAATATTATCTAAAACTTTTGTATTTACAAGTTTTTGATAGGACCAATTTTTACCGATGAAAAAAATTAAAAACGAAAAGAAAAAGGGGGGAGGAAAAAGAAAAAAAACCATAACTTACTCAATTCTTAAGCAATTAAATCTAATTAAATTTATTTTACATCTTCACAATAATATCTACAATTTTTATATTGACAAGTTTTTCATAGAACCAATTCTTATAGCAAAAATAAATTAAACAAAAATAGGAGTTGGAGAAAAAACCTCAAATCCAAACTGCTTATATTCTGACTCATTTTAAAATTCATTTTTGATTTTAAACGCATCCAAATGACAGATCCTATTATTTAGCAACTATATAATGCGACGTATTGGCCAATTTTTTGATAAAGGCAGAATATATTTTTAAAAAGGCTGCCAAAAAAGGTATTTTGAACAGATTTCCCGAAGTTTTCATCATTAAAAAATTCATTAAGTATAACAAATTGCGTTTTTTATGCGTCATTTTTAAATTCATTTTTGTTCTCAAACCCATCCAATTTACAGGTCCTATTATTTAGGAACTATATAACTTGACGTATTGGGCGGTTTTTTGATAAAGGCAGAATATATATTTTAAAAGGCTGCCAAAAAGGGTATTTTGAACAGAATTTCACGAAGTTATCGTGATTAAAATTTGCGGAAATTTAAGAAATTGCGTTTTTACCGAGTCATTTTTAAATCTTTTTTTGTTCTCAAACGCATCCAATTTACAGGTTCTCTTATTTAGGAACTATATAATGTGACGGAGTGGCCAGTTTTTTGATAAAGGCAGAATATATTTAAAAAAAGGCTGCCAAAATGGGCACTTCGCACAAAATTTCCCAAAGCGACATGATTAATGAACTGTGGGTATTCAAATAACAAATTGGTTATTTTATGACTCATTTTTAAATCCAATTTTGCTCTGACACACATTCAATTGACAGTTTTTTGTTACTTAGGAACTATATAATGTGCGTATTCGTCGATTTTTTGATAAAGGGTGAATATATATATTTTAAAAGCTGTCAAAGTAAGCACTTCGCAAAAAAATTTCCCAAAGCGATCATGATAAAAGAATTGAGGTTGTATTCAAATAACAAATTGTTTATTTTATGACTCATTTTTAAATTCAATTTTGCTCTCAAACGCATTCAATTGACAGTTATTTGTTATTTAGGAACTGTGTAATGTGCCGTATTGGTCAGAGTTTTGATAAAGGCTAAATATATATTTAAAAAAAATCTGTCAAAGTAGGCACTTCGCACAAAATTTCTCAAAGCGATCTTGATTAAAGAATTGTGGATGTATTAAAATAATAAATTGGTTATTTTATGACTCATTTTTAAATTCAATTTTGCTGTCAAACGAATTTAATTAACAGTTTTTTGTTATTTAGGAACTATATAATGAGCATATTGTTCAATTTTTTAAATAAAGTAAGAATATAATTCAAAATATATTGCCAAAATGGGCATTTGAGTAAAAATAGGCTTTTTTTTTTTTTTTTTTTTTTTTTTTTTTGAGATGAAAACTTTTCGAAATCTACCTCCGCCTATAGGCCATGCCGAAAGGGATTTTTTTTTTTTTTTTTTTTTTGTTTTTACAATATTGTAAAATTTAGCTATTGTGAAAATTGGGGATATTAAAGAAATTCCAACTTTTGTAATCCCGGGATTACGGGATTGGATCTAAACAATCCCGAAATCCCGGGATCGAAAATTAGTCTCGGGATTGTAATCCCTACTTGTAGTGCAGTAACACATTCGCTGCCGATAACGCGCCATCGCGTGATATGGCGCCAACGTCAAAGGGCCACTCACGCGCCAGCGCGTGATGTGGGGTGATATCCAATAGCCAGTCACGCGCTGGCGCGGGAAATTCTTTCACTGATTCTTTGTTATAAAAAGTAAATCGGCTTATGGGAAAAATTCAGTTCTTCAGTGTGGCATTAACTGTCACCACATTTTCACGTAAACGGCAGCAAACGTGTTAAAAACTAAAAAAAAAAAAAATTTTTGAAAGTTCATTGATGCTTCAAAATTCGTAAATAAAAATTTTAAGACGATAAGGAAATTGTATGAAAATATTTCAGCATATATTTCATTTAACAGTACTATCTTACCTTTTTATTTGGTGGTATGCGTCCGTTAATTGGTTGGGGTCTGAAGACGCCCATATTCGAAGTACTAGCTTTAAAGTAGATGGGGTACGGATTCTTGTTTTTTATCTTCATTTTGGCCCTTTTATCTCTTCCTGTTGGCAGTTCAAAACGTCGTGGACTGACTGATACACGAATATCTTCATCATCGTTTAAATTCCGCATTTCGCATTTTTTACACTCACAGTCTTCATTACAGTCGTAGCGTTTCTTTACTTCCATTGAACACATCACTCAATGCTTTGGGAACTATTACTTTCTATTAATGATTTATATTTTTCTATAATGATACAAGTATTTTATTATCAGAATTAAAACTATTTGAAAGGATTTAAGATTAAGATTTATTTTTGCGTGCAACTAAAATGTCATTTTGCTATTTGCAAGAATTAAACTCTATATAAAACTTTTATTTGCGTATTGCTTTGTTAAGCATTGTTAAAAATGATTATTTGTTTAATTCTTGTTTTTTACTGCATTGTTAAAAATTAACGTTTTTTAATGCAACAATGCAGAGAAATGTTACTAAATGTAGCAATTTACTAAGTGTAACAATGACTTTGCCAAAAATTTTAATTAATATTGAATATACAGAGGTAGACACTCAATTTTATTGTGTGTGTGTGTGTCAATATATATCCATAAAGTGTATCTAAATTTATGGTCAGAATTGTAAGAGATGTTAATACATGAGAGAAAAATACGGATTCTGCTTGAATTACAATCTTTCTGTTTTTTATTAAAGAAGTGGACTCTGAGCTAAATTAGCTATACTAATATTTTTGTCCAGACATGCATTATCATTTCTTTCACTATCATCATTAGTATAGATACAGTTGATATATATACATATATATATACATATATATATAAAGGTCAAATGTGGCAAATTCAAAACTTTCTTTTATCTCATGCATATTAATATTTCTACAAAAATGCAACAAAGCAGTGCCACCGGTTAGGCGATTTACACCAAAATCTAATCATCAATAGTTTATTTCATTTCTTAACCGGAGCTGAAATATGATAAAAATCTATGCATTAGTTTCTGATATAGAGCTATTGTTGTAATCGTAAAAAAACATACATATCAGCGCCACTTGTAGGGCGTTTCACTCTAAAAAAATTATCAGGACCAATTTATACCAGTGACTAATTAAATCTGCATTTTCATGTAAATGTATGCATTAGTTCGTGAGGTGCAGCTAATGAGGAAATCGTGAAAAATGGAGCATAGCCGCACGACCTGTCCGGCGATCTACGCAAATAACTATAAAATATCAATTTACATCAGGGACAAACTTAATCTGAAGTTTGATGAAAATTCATGAATTAGTTCTTCAGATAGGGAAATTGCGATAATCATGAATAATACAATATAGTGGCGTCACCTGTTGGGAAATATACAACAAAAAGTAATCAACTTCAAATTGTATCACAGGCTAAATGAATCTAAAGTTCTATGAAATTTGATACATTAGTTCTTGAGATGAAGCTACTGCAGAAATCGTGAAAAGGCTGCATATCAGTGCCATCTGTTGAGCAATTGATACCGAAAAATTAATCAGCATCAATTTAAATTAGGGACTGACTAGAGCAAAAGTTTTATTAAGTTCCGTTCATTACTTCTTGCGATAGAGCATCCACAATACTCGTGTCACATGCAAACAGACAGAGTTACAGTCTTACAGACAGATGTTTTGTAAAAACATGTTTTTTCGGGACCTCTGACTTCTAAAACGTGTAAATCAAAACTTGAATTCGAAAGTTTTCAGAAATCCAATACTTTTTTCTTGTACAGATAGAAGAAAGTAAAGAATATATCAATAGTAAACCAATAGAAGTTATAAATGTAATTATAAATTTATCGGCAAAATGCGAATGTTAATCGCGCACAGAGCGTTCCGCCCCATAGATATATTAATATCATTTAATGCTTATTAAAAGCAAAATAGTAAAAAAAAGTATGTGTATGTGTACTTTCATCTTATTTTTAAAAGGCTTCCAATCAAAAGCTTATACGCTTGTATGTGTATATATATTCACCTACAGAAACATTAACACACAGGATTTTGATAGTTAATTTTGCTTTCCAAAAGCAATCGTTTTTATGGCAGTTCCATTGTGGATTTCTTCAGGATAGAAAAATTGTATGATTGTCTGTTTTCCAGTTTCTTGTTTTCTTTTTTACTATTAGGCTTTAACTTTCATAAAAATTAGCCAATAGATATTTCGACAATTTTTAAGAAACATCGTGCTACTTTATACTTATAAAATAGTTGCCTTTTTATATATAATACACTCCAAAAAGTTTAATCCGAAACCTTATATATCATCGTTTTTAGTACATATCAAAATGAGCAACATTGGCAATAATGGTATTTGAAGTTATTTTGGATAGCAATAATTTCAATTGCTATTAAAATACGCAAATTAGTATTACTTAAATTAGGTAACAAATAATCCCATGAATTATGCCATTCAAGTAGAAAAAAGTAAGAAGCCATCTACTGCAGCCATTTGGGGTAAAATAATGTCTTCTTTTTTAATATATTGCTTGTGCTTTTTTATTCGAAACTTTAAATTGCGCTTGGAACATGTTTAGAAGAAGAAATTAGCAAATATGCCGTTGCTAAACATTGCTGGAAAAAGAATCACACTTTTTAATTTAGCTGCACAAAAATTATTTCAAAACCCACTTCCATTAATGATTTTAAATTTATTTAAGCATACTATATTTATGAATAGCTTTAAAATATTATTAATTGTGATTTTCCATTCCTTTGTTGTTTGATTGTTGGAAGAATTATAAAAAAACTCTTTGTTTATAAATAATTCCACTTGTATGTATATATATATTACATTTATTAAATATCTTATTGGCTATTCTCTAAGATTTCTTGAAACTCTATTACCAATATGCTTAGTTTTTGAATCCGCTTATATAGCCCATTTCCTAAAATTTCCTAACATAATTCTATTGGCTAATAGGTACTCCTTGGTTATCCCGTTGACCAATTTCGCGAATTTATACAAATCGTCAAACTAATATCCAAATTATACATATTGACATAATTTTTATTTTAAATAACAGAAAAAACAAATAATTACTAGAATATTAATAAAAATACAAATAAAAAATCGAAATAAATATCACTTAATGGCGTTTTAAACATGCGTATAGTTATTTATCATTAAATATGACATTCTCGATCATCCATTAATGGTATTTAATTTTATATTTTGGCGATAGTTTTTTGGTCGACGGGATAACCAAGTAGTACCGGCTAATATATATATTTTATAAATTCGCTTCTCTTTTATTGTATGTTTCATAAAATTTTCTGCGATTTTATTGGTTAGTAAACTTTATCATTGAAGCCACTTTTATTTCAACAATTTTCTTTTCTAGGTAATCATATTTTTGCATTGATGACGGTATGGTATGGTTATCAAAACCAAGTTGCAATAATAAATAAACAGTTTTGGTGCTTTAAACGTTGGTATTTATTTATTTAGATTGTAGTGCGTCAAGTAGATTCTAATTTCAATTTTATGTGTTTTCGATATTTTAAAAAAGTCTGATATAACAACAGTTTGATATTCTATAGTAGCTGAAATTTTGAAACAAGATTGAAGGATTTCTTCATAAAAGGGTTCAATTTGTGAGTTTTATTGACATTATTTGTCAAAAATTTTCTTTTACTGTTATAATTATTGTTCCAGATTTCATTTAGGGAAACTAGAGAGGGCTGACTGTGCGGGAGTCTTGACCCACCCTTCAGTTTTCATATTTAAAAGAAATTCAGAGTTTCGCCAATAGTTGGCAACCAAAGCGACTTAAATGATTAAGCAGTAGAGTTTGTTTCATGCAGATAATTGAAAGAGGTGTGAAAAAAAACAGTTATGAAGAGTTTTCAGCTTAAAAAGTGTATTTTTTTTAAATATTTTGTAAGATTTTTTCAGATAAAATGTATCACAGAAATTTAAGTAAGTAGGTTGTAAGTATTGCAGAAAAAATGAGCTTCCATTCGAAACATAAAAATTGTATAATAATTTAGTGTAAACCAACTCCTAATCAACTTTTGTTCTTTAAAAAATGGAATGTAGGGAGGCTTGAATCAATCAATCAAAGGGAAGTTTGACCATGGTTAAATCTCTCTTCATTAAAAGCTTTAGGAAATCTTTTTATTGTATAGTGTACACAATGAAGGGTTGATGGTTACATTTCTAAAATAATGTAAATTTATCCTGTAAAGCTACTTTATAATGGATGATAGGAAAGAAAATGTAAAAAATTGAAGAAAAATGTGATAAATTTCCATAGAAGCAAGAAAAAATTAATCAAAGAAAAATGAAAAGTTGATTAGAACTTTTATTTTATTTAAATAGTACGCATAGTAAATAAATATAAACAATGGAAAAGACTAGAAAGGATAAAAGTAGCAGCTTTAGGAAATATTAAGAGGTTGTACTATAATATATTATAATGTAATATAATATGATATTCAGCAAAACGCTTTAGGAAGATATGTAGACAAATTTCAAAAGGATGAACACAATTATATTAAGCCAAAGTATGTCAAAACTAATGAATTCAGATAGAGGTTCTCAAAAAGTGAGTGTTTGAAAGAAAATTGACTCCTGAGCTTTGAATTCCGTCTAAGCAGTCTTTTTACACATCAGATTTTCTCAAATAATTTGTAATAACAGTGAAACAATGTAAGAAAAGGTTTAGCTACATTTTTTTTTCAAACTAATATTGTTTCCATTAACTAATATTTCAATATAAAATAAAGTGCGTCAAGTCTCCCATATGTGGGAAAATTCGACCTATTATTTCCTAATGATTAAAATCAATTATTTTTCAAGTTTCACATATATGACAGTAATGTGGTAATTTTATTTTAATAACTTATTGTATAATGTCGAATAAAATGATATATTAAACTTTATTCTAAGTTCAATGTTTAAAAAATAAAAAATAATTTTATATAAAGTTGGTCCACCCTTCCCAGACTCTCCTATTTAAAATTACATATCCATGTCTATCAGCGTCGAATTCCTGCCAAGCTTTCTGAAATTTTTCAAAATATCGCCAAATTCGACTCATAAAAATAAATTGCCGTAAATAGGGCTAACTTGGCCACAACTGACTAATTTGGCGAATGTTTTATTCAAATGTAATACTGACGAAAACTGGGTATAAATATTTTGTAATCATGTTCCATGATTTTTACTTTAGTGTGTTGGCGTAAAATTAGTCCAATTCTTAAAAACAGAAAATAGGCAAGCTTCTTTTTTTTTTCCAGATACAAGACGGGTAGATCTTTGTCACTGCTGATGTTGGTGTTTAAAATTATTTCTTGGATTAACTGCTAAGATTCTTTACATATTCTTGAAACAGTATTAAAATGAACCGAAATTTTTTTCCTATTTTGGTACGAAAAAGGCGACTCAAAAACCGTTAAATAATAAAATTTCTTAAAACGTTATATTTCAACGTTAAGGCAATCGTAAAATCATCTTAAGTTATATGATATTTCAAGAGAATTTCTTTATCTCTCTATCATCATATAACAGAACCGCTTGCGTGTCAAGACTTTCGTGACTGCTTGAAGATTTCGTGATAAGATTCTCTCGTTTATCTTAGCTTTAATATCGTTTAGTTAAATGATGTTGTACTATTTGACTTATCTTTTTTTTTTAGCAAATGGAGATTTCTAAAAACATGCGATAGCAATTTTTATAACACTCTTTAGCTAATGTCTTCTAGTTAAGTATAATTAATGGTTAAATCAATGTTTTCTCTTTATAATAATTATCGCCATTATGGCGCGATTTTTTATGTTTTCTTTAAGAATATGTTTTATTCTTTATATAATAGTATTGCAAATTCATTTAATTAGCAAACTTTTTATTATCTGGATAAAAGTTTAAATGATTTTTTAAAAATATAAAAAGTCCTCAACTAATCTTTAACAGTCATCCTGCACATTTAGTTATTATTTTCTATGATAATAATGCCACACATTCAATAATTTTTGTAGTACATTAATGTCTTTTAAGCTACAAAGATTAACAAAAGTTCCATTTCTGTTGAAAAAAAAAGTGCTAAACGTCATATTTAGTATGATGAAAAATAGCATCATAGTTGTTATTCTTTAAATTTCGTTTTATAAATATGATTTCGCATAATGTTATATAAAAGATAATTCTCATATAATTATTTATTTTAACTATTTTTTGCTAAGTTAGAATATTAAGGTATACCAATGCATGGTTAGTATTCAAAGAGATGTTTGTAGCAATTATAATTCGGTTACAGGAAATTCAAAAGAATTCTGTATCATAATGGTCCATAAATAAGATCATCTGTCGTGTATTTTAATATTGTTATGCACTTTTACCGGCATTGATATGCATTTCTAAATTAAATTAGAATGCAGTAAAATATGATTGAAATTTATGTATATATTTCTGTACAAAACATGTTTTTTGAGGAATATGGAGCGCAAGTCTTTATCATTTATTTACAGTGACACACACAAGAGAACTTGGTTCAGTGGCAAATTTGTTTGCAACTTATTTTATTGATATTTCGGTACTTTAAGCAAAATGAAATTTATGTATTGAGGCACACTACAAAATTCTTACTGTAGAATGCTACGTGCATGTTGATTTACAGGGTCATACAAAAGATTAGGGTTACAACAGCTTTTATGAACAATAAATTCAGAAAGTGCGTTTCAGTTGTGTTATGTTTTTCCAAGTTTGATTAATTTTTTTTACAAATTACGTAAATTCTATACATTCTACACAGAGCCACGAAAATTAATTCGTAACTGAGGCTTAATGTGTTCGTGTCTTTTTTAACTATTTTTGTAATACAGTTATGCATCTTCCAGCTAAAGTGTATTCAGTGCATCACCGCAAGATGTTTATAATAGAATATATTGCGCTAAACATTTATAGTTCATTTACAGGAACACACAAACAGATCTTATTACAGTACTGTCTCTAAGTAATATATTTTTGCAGTGCGTTTTTAAATACTACTTGCCTTTTTTAAATTTTGCTCTTTATTTTTTTACATTACTCTGTGTGTAAATTCTATAAATTCTATGCAGAACTGAAAGAACCAGTACCATTCTGTTTATTGATGGAAATTGCTGGAGAAAAATTTTAAATAATCTATGAAAGTGGCATTTAAATAATGTACCAAAAAAATCACTATGCTTCGTATACTTCAAAATAATCATTATATTTAATGTCATTATCTTGATTAATTAATTTGAATATTTAGTGACCTGCAGTAATCTAGGTTAAATTTAAAAAAAGGAAATTTATGACTATTATATCCAATTTTACATGCTATTACTTCTAATCGTACTTTTTCCCATACAGAATTTCACAATAGAATGTTTGCCCTTTTTTTTTTCTTTTTTAAGCATTTTTTTCTGCGTTACGCAGTTGAGCTAAACTTTTGCATACAGGGTAATAGATACATAGTTCTATTAAATCATGTACAAAACTGCACAAAAAAAAATTCAGATATTTTTCTGGTTAAAGCCGATAATTGTTAAAATTGCGTTTTGAAGTGAATTATCTTTTTTCAAAATTTTACTGAGGCATCATCTTTCAACCTGGAATGCGTTAAGAATTAATTTTACATTAATACAACTGTTACTAATTACATATACTATTACATTAAATATAATTATTAAGTTTATTTTTTGTAAATTAAAGAAGGAAGTACTTGTTAATTCTTTTTAATTTTAAACAAAAAACGGAAATTGGACCCTTTTTCTGTTAATTACATAAACATTTATTTGGTTAAATTACTTTATATTTTCCTTTTTTTAATGGAAAAGACTAAGATGTTAAAAACAAAAGGATATTTTAAATGATTTTTTTTTGTAGCTAAAAATATATCTTTGATGATTTTTTTCTCTGTGTATGATACATCTAACACCATAGGTTATTTTACTTGTCTTTAATAAAGAATATCTGCTTTTGAAAAAATGCTTCTGAAGAAAAATTGCGTAATTTCCTTTTACCTTGAATCATTCCTTTTATGTAGTTATGGCGCCCGCATTCCTTTGTTTCATTATGTCCCAGTCTTTTATCCTTTCAAATATAAAAATTTTACGGAAATTACTCAAATAAAGCCGTAATTGTTCAAAACTTTAAACTTCTGAAATCTTTAGTGTTTGTTCAAAGTAAAAGTTTTAACATCAGTATTTACTTTGTGCTATTTTTCTTTTATACATAATTTAAATTCAGAAAGACAAAGTAAAAGTGTAATGCGTGATTTAGTGTGTTTTCTTTTCTTCATTTTTATTTCTTTTAACTGAACAATACTTGAAATGAGTATAAAAAAAATATTTTTTCACTGCAATGTAGGCGTAACGATTCTATTTTCGTGAAACTGTTTGAGAAAGTGTACTGTTAGAATTAATAGCGAGCGAGGTTGAATGCAATAATTGTAAACACCATTTATTACAATAACCTATATTGTTACAGGTCATTAAATATTCAAGTTAATTAATTAAGATAATTATATAAAAGGAAATAAGTTACTTGATCGATATAAAATAGTGTAATGAGTCATGCAGTATATTATTATTTTTTCTTCTTTACTGACCTGTACATGAAGGTGTTATATGTAACGAACAATTTTATTTTTACAACAATAAAGACGTAAAGTTTTTATTTTAACAAATCGTTATTTCGAAAAGTAGGCAGTTAGAATTAATACCGAAAAAGGTATAATGTAATAATCGTAAAAGACCTTTTTATCCATTGCAAAGCAAAGTCGAAAAGTGTTTACGAATTCGGTTTGCCTATCTGTCTGACATCTGTACATGCTCTGACTCTCGTAAATATACCCATTGCTAAGAAATTCATAGCTTTTATTGGATACCACTATGCTATGTTGAGTACTGAAACTGAAATGTGCAGCTCTTACGATTCATTTACATAGACACTCAAAAGAATTCTGTTACAGTACGGTCTATGAAGAAAAAATAATTTGCGCGGTATTTTAAAGTTATTATACTATCTTAAAAATACTTAAATTGATACATTTTTTGGTGAAGTGTATTACTCGTCGTTTATTGTAGAATGTATTTCGCATAAAACTTATCGTTTGCAGGAACATACAAAAGTATTTGATTTCAGATGAATTTGAGCAATGACTGAATTGTTGATGCATATGAATAATAATTGCTGGATGTGCTTTTTCAGTTGTAATATGTATTTTTAAATTGATCTTTGTTTTTTAAATATAACTTGAGGATATAATTTCTATTGGTCATATACAGTTTTACCTAAAAGTTGTCAAGTATATATATCTTTATTCAGGGAAATTGCTGATTGCAATTTTCAACTGTATTATTTGTTTATTATATAGTATTATTTTTAGCATAATATGTAGTACATATACAAATCTTTAAAGCTTATACAGGGCTGAAAAATGTATATTTTCTGTGCTATTCATTTAATTGAACCACTTTTTAGCATACTGTATAGTATACATACAAATCTATAGATCGTATACAAGGCTGCATAAAAAATCGCATATTTTTTTCGATTATTTTAATACCAGAAATTTATTTTCTAAATGCATTATATGTTTTTAAATTGAACTATTTTTTTTATATATTATTTCGTGTGTGTAAATTCTACACGTCACATACAGGTCTGCACAAAAGTTCTGAAATATATTTATATTTATTCACAGAAATAGCTAAATGGAAATTTTCAACTGCGTTATTCATTTAATTGAGCTAACTTTTACCATACTATGTAGTGTAGTATGCATACAAATCTATAGATCGTATAGAAGGCTGCTTAAAAAATCGTACAATTTCCTGGTTATTGATGGTAATAGCAGAAATTTGGTTTTCAAATACATTATACAATTTTCAAATTGTTTATTTAGACATCATAACGTAAAAAAACTGTTAATATTTCTTGCATCTTTTCAAGCTTTCGAAAGTTAACACTTTCTGTCTATACTGAACACATGATTTTTCATTACTGTTTTACTTTACTTTTCTTTATTAAAGTTCACTAAATGTTTAAATTAATAGATTAAAATAATGATATAAAATGTAATGAACATTTTGGTCTGCATCATATATTAAGCGTTTTAACATTTTACTATTTTTTTTTAATGCATTCTTTAAATTCTGAAATAAATATTAAATACGCAATACATGATTCACAAAACAATACATGAGGTAAATTTGTACAATTGTTTGTTTAATTTCAAAAACATGAAAAGTTTTCCTTCTTTTCTTTTTTTTATTTATAAAAATAAATTTTAAAAACTATGCGGCTTAAGTTAAAATTAATAATGAGTAAAGATTGGTGTACTAACCATAAACATCTTTTCTATTTTTAACCTACATTGTTTACTGTAAAAAAATCACTGCAGATTTTTACTTCAACTTTTACGGCAAAATTGCTGGCAACATTGATGACAGCAGTTTTTGCCGTAAAAATTGTGGTATAGAATATATTTGTAAACATTTTCAGATTGGTACCCTAAAGCTGTTTACACCTTTGTAGAATTATTGACGCTGCTGTTCCTTGTCAGACTGTTGGAAGCTAGGCTTCTGCCACAATTTGTAAATTAATTAACCGACTTCCAAAAAGGAGAGGAGGTTATCAATTCGACGCTTATGTATTTTTTTATGTATGTTCACCGATTACTCCGAAACTACTAAACCAATTTCTGTTATTTTTGTTTTAAATGAAAGACGATGCTTTCGAATTGGTACCACTTCCGTTTCATCAAAATTGGTTCAGTACTTTTTTAGTAATTAGGCAAAAACTAATAAAATTAGTGATTTTTCGCTAATTAAATGTGTTGGATACGTTCGCTGAGCGCAGTGGAGACAGCATGGCCGAGAGGTCTAAGGCGCCAAATTGAAGTTCTGTGCCTCGAAAGAGAGCGTGAGTTAGAATCCCACTCCTGACATAATTTACATTCATGTAAATTTTACAATATTGTTTTTTTTTTCGTATTACAATTTTTATTATTAACCGGCTTCAGAAAAGGGAGAGGAAGTTATCAATTCGATGCGTATTTTTTTCTACGTATGTTCACCGATTACTCTGAAACTATCCAATCGATTAATTTGGTTTTTGAATTAAATAAAAGAGGCTACTCTCGAATTGGTAACACTTCCATTTCATTGAAATTGGTTCGGTACTTATTTAGTAATTAGGCAAATTTTAATAAAATTGGTGATTTTTCGCAAAATAAAAATAACATGGACTTTGAATAAGCTCGCAGATTGGAGCGCAGTCAGGATGACCCAGCAGTTTAAGGAGCCAGATTTAAGCTCTGGTGCTGGAAAGAGGGCGTGCGTTCGAACCCCACTCATGACAAAATTTACATCCATGGATAATTTACAATATTTTTCCGTATTCTAATTTTTATTAATTGACTTCAAAAAATCATTAACTTTTAACTAAAAAGAGAAAAATAAACTTTTCTACCAAAAATTGAACCGACTTCAATAACTACTACAAAGTGAAAAATAATTTTTTTACATAATAGTAATAAAAAATTAAATTAAGAGCATAGTATTTACCGTGCCTATTATTATATTTATATACATTAATTTGAGTTTTTGGAGTCGGTGCCAGCCAAGCCAATTTCAAAAATTAAATTAAGTATCCAATGCAAAGCCTAAAGGAATAAAGGCTTGGCTGGCACCGACTCCAAAAAATCAAATTAATGTTCATAAATATAATAATACGCATGGTAAATACTATGCTCTTAATTTAATTTTTTATTACTATTATATAAAAAAATTATTTTTCACTTTGTAGTAGTTATTGAAGTCGGTTCAATTTTTGGTAGAAAAGTTTATTTTAACTTAGTAATTTTTTGTGTGTGTTTGTGTTAGTGTTTGTGCGTATGGGTTATTTTATTTTATTTTATTTATTTTATTTATTTTATTTATTTTATTTTTATTTATTTATTTATTTATTTATTTTTATTGGGCTGGGTTTCTGCCTGCGAGCCTATGCGTGTCGGGGAGACTCCGGTTGGGGCGTAAATAAATCAAAGGTGAATCTCTGATCCAGCTATCTTGCTCCAACCGCTCGCTCAGACCGTCAAAATGTTTCAATTAACTAATTAAAATTTGAATGTAAATTAAAAGTAATATTTCGATCTATGAAAGGTAGGAATTTTAATGTCTACATTTAATTTTTTCATGCATTATTAAAATTATTGAACTTTAAATGTACAATTAGAATTGTTCGAGTGTAAGTTTATCCGATAAATTGCGGTGAGTTAGATTTAACTGTGTAAAAATTTATAACAATTTCTTTTGAAATATAATTTGCATTGTTACAAATTGCTAAATATTCTGATTGAACAAGTAAAATAATGTCATAAAATGGGATGAATACTTCGCCTTTTTTTTTTTCATTTTATTTGTTTATAGATTATTCTAAAGAAAATAATTTCATTTAACATTAATTCTCTGAAATACAAATACCCAAAATACACAAATAAATAAAAATAAATCAAATTATATTATTATTTGATAAAAAATAAAGTGTTGCTTAAAGACAAAAATAAAAATGAGATGACTTAGCTAGATAATTAACCCTTTAAGCGGCCTAACCGTGTTTTTCCGTCACGTAGTTTTTGGATTCAAAGGCTTAGTTAACTCAAAATTGATATTTATGTTAATTTTTTAAATTGCATATGATAAATAAATATCTAAGATTATACAATACAAATCTCAATATCAATACTTTCCGTAGCTATTATTTTATAAGTCGTTAAACTTGCATGTAAAATTTTGCCGGACGCTTAAAGGGTTAAAAATTAATAATATTTTTCTTACTTTAAACCAGGCACGTAGCCAGGGAGGGGGCTAAGGGGGCTGAAGCCCCTCCCGAAAGTTTGAAAACACAAAATTATATGCATGATAAAAAATGAATTTTGTTTGTTTTTATCTTCCATTACATTAAATCAATTGCATTTTTAGCTGTAAAAATATCCATTTATTCAATTACATTTACGGTAATCCTTCATTATATCGGTTATTTAGATATATTGTTTTTTTAATAGGTATGTACCTCTAAAAATATAATTTTTTAAAAGTAATTTTTACTGTCTTTATGTGCAGTAAAATTCGATTAAGTGTAATTTCTTATCATTAATTTGACTAAGAAAAATTAAGTATAATACGTATACGGCATAAGAAAGGTCACGAAAAATTAGGAAGACTATTTTCTACATGTTTCAGTCATTAAAAAAAGGCTACATGTTTTTCTTTAAACATATACAAATAAACTATCACAAACCGTATGTTATTTTAACAAACAAACTTCAGATTTATTCAGGAAAATAGAAATAAAAAAATTTCATTGTTGAGTTTTCAAAGAGCTCCAGAAAAAGAAGAAATTAGAGCAGCTCTTGGACTAATACTTGAAACAATTTTATTTTGTGCAGAACAAAATAGCCACTGACCACGATGACGATCCTCTAACTTTAGAGAAATTAGCATAAAAAAGACTGTTAGCTAAGAGTTCTTTTAAGTTTTGAGCAAAGTCTGGAGCGAATGAATTGAAACGAGATATTATAAATATCTTTAGAGATCCTATTTACTTCACCCCAGAAAATTTTTAGGTATATTTTTTTAGGCCATAGATATTCTGAGATACAATTACCGAAGTATTAATTATCAAAATGAGTATTGCGATCATTTTTAGATTAATTGCTGATGAAACTATGGACATTTTCAAGCGCAGAACAGCTTGCCATTTGCCAAAATTCACAAAATCCAATAATTCGGATTTTTTTTGCGTTTTATGCCAATAAATGCCTTTTCTTCCAAAAATTCAAGAAAAGTAATATTACAACATTGTGATGAACTACGTCTTGGCATGTGTAAATACGTCGCATAGGTGTATGACAAAGTAGCCAATAAGTTTCATCATGTTAGCGGGGTTAATTCTGGAATTCTTCAAAGTATCTAAAAATTAGATATGCCCCCTGTGAAAGACACTGGTTAAATCTTACCTTGTCCAACAGCATGCTGATTCCCGTGATTCGAAAGTATCATGGACTTGTTAAAGCAGCGACAAAAGTTTTTAAAAATCACCTGAAGGCAAATTTAGCGCTTCGAGAAGCAATTGTATCATAGATCATAGAAAACAAAAGAAAATGACTTCTCCGCATTTGTGATACAAATTTTATCGAGAGGCATGAAAGCATATTGACTTTTGTTGAGCTACTTGAATACATTTGTATTAGCCCAGAAAATATTTTGAAAGACAAATGGAAAAATTCTTCAACAGCTGTTGATTTTTTGGCAGTCAGGGAGAAGAATCATTTTCTAATAAGCTTGTCTGTTTTTTCTTAAGGCTTTCTGTCTGACAGTCATAGTAAGTTCTTTAAAAAAAATCTCGTGATATAATATTGGTTGTAACCCATGCTAAAGATGCCTAATTGTTTTACATAAATATGCTGAAAAATGAAGTAGAAATCTTTTGTGAGATTTTATTGAGCATCAAAACTTCGGGAAGACATCTTCCAAACTGAAATAAAGATCCAAAGACTAACATTTAGACAGACAACAGGTACAAATCCTCAAATTACATCCACTGACAAGTATTACAATATCACAGTCTTATTTTTCCATGTAGAAAGTCTTATTAAAAATTTAAATTATCGATTCCTTTCGAATGAAGACATTCTAAGAGATTCCCAATTATAATCTTCAAGATGTGCTTCACTGGAAAAATCAAGCAAATTAGAGAATCCGATGCAATATTTTCAGGATAAAGTGTCAATTTAGCAAGTGAAAGCTGAATATGAATTATGGTGCAAACAAATTGCTAATGTTGACACCAACACAGAGGTTTTAAAAGATTTAGTACTGTAATGTAACGTATTACGATAAAATCAAACACTTGCTGACAGTTTTGGTTGAAAGCTGAGTAAGAAGAGTCAGTGCTGAAAGATATTTTTCGGCAAAGAAAATAATTAAATCTTTGACTCAAAGCGTTATGGTCGATGACAGACTGAGAAGCTTTTCAATAATTTCCATTCATTGGGAAATTACAGAAGATCTTGATAAGTCAATCAGCATCATGGCTAAGAAGAAATTATGATGATTACTTCTGTTGCACTAGTAAACAATTTCGAATTCAGGGGGTGCCCCGGGGAGGGGGTATTCCCCCTCCCCCGGAACAACGAGATGTCTCCCCCTGGAAAATTTGTGATTTTGTGTTTTCAATGGTCAAAAAGTACAATTCCCCCCCCCCCCGGAACTATAATGTCCCCCGGAGCCACAAAAATTCCTCCCGGAGAAAAGTGCTTGAATTCAACACTGCTAGTAAATTTATTGCTCCAAGAATATAATTTATAATTATTATAATCAGAGAATGTGAAGTACAAACACAATTTTTATGTTACATATGACTGTAGCAATTAATTTTTCATTCAAAAAATAATGTGTGTAATTTATTTCATTTATGGATCAATAGTTTCAAGACCTCGCACTCATAATGTCAGATTCTCTCACGTTAACATTAATCCTGTGTTTTAAATCAATACATATTACTTGTTAGCATTTCAATATTTTACAATTTTTTTTCATAGGATTTTTGTGGCTCGTCTCAAACATTGTTAGTTTGTGCATTTTAAGTTTCGCAGAAAATTTATCCAAAAAACTCTCCGGTTTCCGAACCGGTTTGGAAACTGAAAATGCTCTTAAAAATAAAAATTGCAACAGAAATTGAAAAAATTAAATATGAAATAACAATATTTGACATAGTTAACAAGTATCATATGTAAAAACGCACATTACGATAAACCTAGATTATTTTTAAATTTTTTACTGAATATTATTCAAATTACGTTTGTAAGAATAGAAAAAATTCCAAAATTGAGCCCCTCCCGAAAGAAAATCCTGGCTACGGGCCTGCTTTAAACTGTTCACAACTTTTAAACATAATTAAATACAAAATTTTAACATTTCAAAACATGTTCCAGCACATTTCAAAATAATGTCTGTTTTTCACTATAGGTATATAGACGTTTTATTAGCGTTATCTTCTAAAATTTGTCTTCTCTTCTCGGGAATACAGTTTTTGAAACTCAGTTATATAAACAAAATGACTACACAAATATTATAATAATTAATCATTATAGTCATGATTTAAATACAATATAAATTGGTCATATAAATTAAACATTATACGTTACTAAACATTTTTTAACCAATATACAAATGTACTCTTAAACACTCATTTGAAATAATATATTAAAAAAAAAAAAGTTTTAGTTTTAGATAAAAAGTTCAGATGGCACTAGTTGTATAAAAAGAAAAATAAAGTTTTTGTGACCACTTACATCCAAACAAGGTCTTTTTTCTCTTTTTGCTTGCCATTATTTCAAATCGTCATTTTACATTTCTATTAATTTTAGAGATATATATGCATACATATTAATTATAAATAGATTTCGCAAAAATATTAAAACTGTAATCGTCATTAATTTGTCAGTTCTGTGCATAAACTATAAGAATTTTAATTCAGATGATGAGAACACTTGAGATAGTGTTTAATTTCAATTTTAACCC
This sequence comes from Maratus speculifer, assembly GCA_964019185.1. Taxonomy (NCBI): domain Eukaryota; kingdom Metazoa; phylum Arthropoda; class Arachnida; order Araneae; family Salticidae; genus Maratus; species Maratus speculifer. The sequence continues at coordinate 280,832,967 of OZ025291.1, forward strand.
TTTCCGACACGGGCAAAATCTATTACGAAAATGAAAATTTATCGACTGAGACCGGAATTCACAAACGAATTCGTTAGATTTTTGAAATCCTTAACTTAAACTTTTATTGTAAAACCAAAATTTTACTAAAATATTATTACAAGTTTGGAATTAAAATTAGGTAACCAAAACCGTGCATTGTGTGCCGGAAAGGGTTTAAAATGTTGTAGAATTTGAAAATGAGCAATTTTTTTTGTATAAATCTTTAAAAAAAATTCAATATTTAATTATATTTTTTCTTGAATAAAAAGTTACCTGAATTCAAATTAATAAATCTTAGTACAAATGAATAAGTCTTGATAAGATTTTTTAAGAGTTTTTCACGATTCCAAAAAGCATTCTTTATCTTCAAGCTTAAAAAAAAAAAAAAAAAAATATGTTTCTGAGATTGATAAAAGCATTTATGAAAACGAAACTTTTTTATCTGTTACTAATTTTTGGAAACATTTCCGAGTTATTTTTATAGTTTATTATTCAGCTTTTAAAAAGCAGGATACAGTTTCTTAGATGCTATCAATTCTCAATTAAGCATTTTCAGCTTCCTAACTGATTTTGTTTTGATGAATTCCTTTTTTAAATTTTGAAAGTACATTGATTTTTGAGATTTCCAAAGATAAGGAACTTGTTTTCGGAATCATGGGTAACCATCAAAAGGTTATTTAATATTTGTGTTTATAATCACATTCTGGATTTCCATTCCATTTTCCTAAGTTAAATAACTTTTATTTTACAATGCATGTACTTTTTAACAGTGATGAATTCAGGGGACATCTCCCCGTAGAAATAAAATGCCCCCTGGAAAATTTGAGATGTTGTGTTTTCAATGGGCAAAAGGGCGATTCCGCCCCCCCCCCCCGGAGCCACAAAAGTCCCTCCCGGAGAAAAGTGTCTAAATTCAACGCTATTTTTTAGTGTTTTTATAATGTCAATGTTAACTAACATACATTACTTCTTTTACTGCTAATACTGCAGTATCGTAACAATACTGCAAAATCATTCACTTAATATCAATGCAATTATTATTATTAACACAATAATAGTTATACTGTTTTTCAATACATGATATTGTTGTATAATATATATACATATATATTTACTACAAACTATGAGCAAATAATTAAAAATAAATAGACATAAATACATTGATTATGCAGTTTAAAGTAAATGATATTTAAATAATTAGTAAAGCAGGGCCGTAGCTAAGGGGGCGCTATGGGCGCCTCAGCCCCCCTCTAAAATATTTTGAACCCCCCCCCCCCCTGGAAAAGATTACAAGGTCACTAAATGAATTTCTGTTCCGAAAATTAAAATGAAATGCTGTTCAAAAATATAATTTAGTTTTGAGACCCTTTCACAGTTTTGAATAATTGCTAAATTGTATCTAAAATAAGTAATTCAACACTCCCTCATCTTATTTGTACATATGAAGCTAACATGATGTTTAATTTTGCACCAGTTATACACTCAAAATTTTCATCATCATATACTTTCTTAGTATAAAATGAAGTTATTACAATAGTTTATTAAGAAACATAGTACCTACAATGTGAATATGCACTAATTTATATTTCTGCGTCAGAGAGAGAAAAAAAATATGAGCCCCCCTACTATCTCTTGAGCAACCCCCCTCCCCTCCTATTGATCACTTCTAGCTACGGCTCTGTAGTAAAGGCTAACGAAGGCGTGTTCCGGAGCAAAATGTTCATTAAATAAATGTGAATTCCCGTCAAATTTAAATGCAGTGTTTTGTGTTATGCGAGTGGTTCATTTAATAAAACATTTATAACCCAAGGCATTCATTACTCGTGGGAAAAGATTTATGTATTAAACTTGTAAAAAATAAGTAAAAAACGAATGAAATGTGAAAGAATTGCTGTAAATAATTCAACATGATTATATTTATTTCCTTTATCTACATTTGCTTGCTTTATTCTTCGCCTTCACTGAAAATATTTTGATGAGTTCAGAGACTCATTTAATATTATGATGATGTAAAATAGATTGATATATTAGTATATTTAAAAAAATGGAATCTCAAAATTGCAAAATAGTGCCGATCCAAATCCGCTCATAATTAAGAAAAACATGTTACTCATTTTTGATTCCATGGATGTTTTCATGGGCTATTGTTCTTTTCATATTAGGAACCGTTATAATCACGTTTTTTTTTTATGAATGAATGTTTTTTTTATGAATAAGAAGTGTTTATGTACTCATTTTTGATCCCGTGAATGCGCTCCAATATGAACTTTCAAAGTAAATGTTCTCTGTTAAATATTCAATGGCGTTTTCTTATCGTATGTAATCAGCTGTACCTTCTGTAAAGGTTAAATTAAAACAAATATTAAATTTTGCATAGTACTTAAAAAAATTAAAAGTAGTTGAAATCAATGTCCCTGTCAGAAAAACGTGAAGCCGAGATATTTTAAAGGTAACAGAAGATAGCGTTTAGATCATAGGTTCCCAACGGGGGCGGTACCGCCCGGGCGGTATGGGATCCAGAGAAAAATGGGGGGCGTTAGGACAGTCAAGGGGGGCGGTCATGGCAACCTACCTATTTAGGAACGAATCTAATAAAAATAGTTGATATCCTTTGCATTGCCCGGTCCGCCACAAAAACCTTAACTGCAACTTTAAATGGAATCTATAAAGACGAACATATATGTGAGAGGAGGGGGGGGAGGGAGTGAATTTATTTTACTAATGTCCGTGAAACACGTAGAAGGACTAAAATCGCGGAGAACAAAATTGTGTTTTATTAGGCTAAAAACATTGTAGTTTCAATTCTTTCATGAATGTCATCTCAGTGAAACATGAAAAATCGATATTACTTTCATTAAAAATCATTATGAATTTAAAAATTGTGGAGCACCAAATTCGCAATAATTGGCTAACTAAAGATTAAAAAAAATTATTTTTTTTTTAAATCTGTAATTCGAAGAATTCTGTAATTTGCGGCATAGACCTGAACAGAGATATTTAAACGAACCCGTGATTTGAAACAGTTTAAGAAATTAGTTTGTTCTTAGCGAAAGTGATAAAAATTATTATATCTATAAATTTGTTCAAAATTAAATTTATTTAAACATAAATAAGAAAATTTTTATATTTCAAAATATCTTACCGTAAAATACCGTTAATTCGCCTCCCCCCCCCCCAAAGTGACAAAAAATCGGAAAATATTCAGAGGGGACGCTTAAACGGGATTTTCCAGCGATCTTTTTACAAAATTTGCATTTTTTTTTATATTTGAGGGTTTTTCTTGCGATACTTGACGAAATTTACGGAGTTTTTTGCGATATTTGATGGAATTTTCAGCGTTTTTCGCGATGCGTGACGAAATTTGCGTTCATTTCGCTATTCATTAACGAAAATTGCATTTCCCCCCCGCAATCTTTTGACGAAATCTGTGTTTTTCAGCGCTTTTCTTTCGTTATTCTCTAATGAAATGGGCGTTTTTTCGCGATTCTTTAACGGAATGCGCGTTTTTACGGCTGTTTTTTTAAATAAAATTAGCTCTTTTTGTCGAAATTCACATTTTTTTCGAGATTTTAAACAGAATTCGATTTTTCCGTGATCTTTTGACAAAATTCCCTTTTTCTGAGATCGTTTGACTTATTTTGCATTTTTACTGCGATTTGTGACATTCGCATTTTTTATCGCGATCCTTGACGAAATTTGCGCTTTTTTCGCGATCCTTTGACTGTGTTTTCTTATAAATCTGACATACTCCATTTTATTCCTACAATCATTTGACAAAAAGTGCGTTTTTTGGCGATCCTTCAAGAAATTCAAGATTTTTTTCGTGATTTTTTTTAACATAATTATCTTTTTTTTTTTTTTTTTTTTTTTCTGAGAGAGAGTTTTTTATATAATTCGTGTTTTTTAGCGATCCTTTGATAGCATTTCTTTAGATCTGACGTAATTCTCGTTTCTTAAGGCAATCTTTTGTTGAAATGTTCGTTTTTGGCAATCCTTCGATGAAATTAACGAATTTTCGCGATCATTTGAAGAAATTAGCGTTCTTTTTTTCATAATTCTATAACGAAATTTGCATTTTTTTAGCGATCATTAGATAAATTTCTCCCCTTTTTTTCGCGCTTCTTTGACGTATTTTCCTTTTTTCCGCGATTTTTGGACGTAAATTGCGTTTTATAAGCAATCTTTAGGGGGGGGGGGGACGCTTTCTTGGAATTTTTGAAAAATTAATTTTTTTTATAAAGTTAGGGGAGGGCGTATTAACGGTATTTTACGGTAATCAAAGAAGAAATACCGACAGTACACGATTGAGTATTTAAAAAATGGATCTAAGCACTCTTCTACAAACCAATCGTTAACCATGTGCTTAATTTGCCAAAAAGTTTTTTCAAATGAAGCCATGGAGCTTTCTAGACTACAAGAGCATTTGAATAAATGAGTGCTGATAGAAAAGACAAAGATATGTTCTATTTTTACTTTCTTCTATCTTTATATGAAAGTATTGGATTCGAGAAATTTTTCTAATTCCGGTTTTCGACAGATTTACATGTTTTAGGGGGTCACAGATTCCAAGGAGCATGTTTTTAAAAATTGTCTGTCTGTGAGTCTGTGGTTATGCGAGTATATGATTCTGTATTTGTGTGACATAAATTTTGTGAGCGCTTTGTCTCAACAACTACTACACGTAATTCAGCAAAAATCTGTATTCAGGTAATCACTGATATGAATTGAGGCTGATTAGTTTTTGGTGTGAATCACTGAACAGATGGCGCTTCTATGCTGCCTTTTTCTCGATTTATGCAACAGCTTTATCCCAAGAACTAGTACCCAGATTTTCACCGAATTTCAGATTATGTTAGTCCATAATATCAATGGATGCTGTTTACATTTTGTTGAAAATTTCTCAACAGGTTGTGCTGCTATGCTGCCTTTTTCACGATTTCTGCAACAACTCTATCTCAAGAACTCACGTATGGATTTTCACCAAACTTCATACTTGGTTAGTTCTTGACATTGATATTTATTCAGAAATGGATACCATTAGTTCTAACTTCAAAAGCTAATACAGCCTTAAGTGAGAGTACATAAAATTTTAATTGTTTTTCCTTCATCATATTTGGCTGAGAGTGGGTTCCGTGCAATAGCTAATTTACTGTATAAGAAAAGGAACAAACATTTTTGAGCCTGACAGTTTGTGACTGAAATTAAATAAATTTGAATCCAGCATGAACAAATTCTCAAAACTCCATCAGCTTGAACCATTTCATTATTTTTTAAATTCTTATTGGTTTTCAGTTTATTTTTCAATTTTTAATAAACAATTTTTAACTACATTTGATAGTCATTTAAATTAACTTCTAATTTATGATTCTTAATGGATAGATAGACAGATAAAATGTAGATAATATGCAATAATAGTTTAATATTTTGTATAATTAATTATTATGGAAGAGGGTGGGGGACGTTGGCATTTTTTCTCTTATAAAGGGGGCGGTGATCCAGAAAAGGTTGGGAACCTATGGTTTAGATAGTCGATTAGTAATGCGTGTGAAATCAAGATAACGTAAAAACAATGGTTAAAATATACTTAATAAAACACTTTCAGAACTAAAATAAATTAAACAAAAAAATACTTTACTTTTTAAACCCCTTTTACAGTTAGATTACAGTAAAAATGTAATTGTTATTTCCTACTTAAAATTATTAACTAGAAAGATTTCATTGAAAACATTTTAAGCAAAACTAATTTTAAATTACGCAAAATTCAACAGTTTTATGACAAGATCATTCTTTTGGACACTTTTTAAATACTGTGCATAGTTTGATATACATAGAAGGTGCAGCTAATAACATAAAATAAGATAATAAATGTATCGAATGTTTTATAAAGAGCACTTATTTTTTAAATTGTCACCAAAATTTTGAAAAACCCATTTTTTTCTGACAAACAGATTCAACTCACATACCGGACGGGCTGCTCATGAAGTACGAAGCACTCACAAATTTAACGCAATGTAATCATATGCATTATAATGAAGACTCAAAATATTGTTCTTTCCCAGGATTAAAAAAGTAATATTAGTTTCCTGATTTCCAGAATGTATTGCATTGATTAATGCATATAGTCTGTCTCAAAAGTTTAAGCACTCTGCAAATCTCGTTTAAAATAATTGAAGAAGAAAATATTTTATGCTAATTTACAATAAATACTCAACATTTAATCAAAATAAAATAAAATAAGCCATTTTGGATAGTTAAAACAAAAAATATATTTATTTTTATTTATTTTTTCTTTTTTTCTTGAAGAAACGCTGTCTCAAAAGTTTAAGCACTTTATGCAATTTTTTTTAGAAACACGGGATTGGTATTGTGTAATGACGTTGTGTGACATCATATTGCACTTTTATACAAGTATAAAAGGTGGAGAAATTATTTCCTAATGTTTTAAACATGTCAAAGGGTAAAGAATTCACAAAATGTGAGATTTTGAAAGATTTTAAATTGAAATCCCACAATAAAACTGTTTCTGAAATTGCAAAAGCTTTAAATTGATCAAAGCTATGTATATATCAAATACTTTCTAGAAATGATAATTTTAAGTGGAAACCAAGATGCAGACGACCACGTATGACGACTGTTCAGATTGATCGGAAAATACGGAGATTGGTATTTAGGCAAAATATGCCCCCATACGGCAAATTAAAAATAATTTCAGAGTACAGCTGTCCAAAGACACTGTAAATAGACGTATTAAAGCGTGTGATTACATCATGTAAAAGAAATTGGCTCGCAAAACGTCTCTTAAATTACATCACAAACAGGTAAGAATGAACTGGGCTAAAAAACAGATGACCTACGGGGAAAAAATGGCTTACTGTTTTATTCAGCGAAGAGAAAAAGTGGAACTTAGATGGCCCTGGTGGTTGGAAGGCGTATTGGCATGAGTTATGCAAGAACCGAAGGACATTTTTCAGCAGGCAGAAAGGTGGTAAATCCGTTATGGTTTAGGGGGCATTTGGGACATTTGCCAGCCCTCTCTAGCTTTTCTAAAAGGAAGAGAAGAGTGAAAAAAGTTTTAAGTGACCCTAAACTACCATTTGCTTCCATTCGGTGACATTTTGGGGGGATTTTGAATGAACTTTGCAAGACAATGCCTCAATCCACGTATCCCATTCTACAAAACTTTGGATTTTTCAGAAAAATGATAAAGTACTTGACTAGCCAGCTTTAAATCCAGACTTAAACCCGATTGAGAATGTTTGAAATACTTTAACCCGCTAAGTTTAGGCAATGGAAAGCAGTATGACTCTATTGAAGAACTCCAAGAGGCTATTGAGAAAGCATGGTATTCTTTGCCACCAGAAACCCCACAAAAACTAATAATTTCGACAAAAGCACGTTTATTTGAACTAATCCGAAAACATGGAAAAAAAATTTGTTACAAAAAGTTCTGTAAAAATTACAAATATGGCTGTTTTTGACATTGTGCATAAACTTTTGAGACAGTTTTTTATAACTTTTTTTTAAATTGTATTTTTTAAAATTATGTAATTTATTTTTTTCTATTTTTGATACCGTTTATTTAAATAATATTGCGAAATATGTAAATAAAAAATTTTTATTAATTCTAACTTTTTATAATTCATTAAAAATCGATGTTTTATGCTTGTGCTTAAACTTTTGAGACAGACTATATCAATGAATATTTTTTATGCCACTATGCATTTAAATCATTGCGATATACAAAATTACCCTTTCGATTGGGTTTGATAGCACTTGATGTTTCTTAAATGAGAAAGCATCAATTCATTTTCGATCGAAACATATACTCAGTTCTTTGAGTGCATTGGTTTAGTCACTTTTCAGTACATCATTCATTTATTTGTTGTTGTTGTTAAATCGATGGTTGGTGCTGCAATAGTTGCTGCCATAAGATGGTGAAATGTCGTTACAATATGTGAAGCTACAATGCTAACGAATCTTTGATAATGTTATTTGATTATTTTATTAACAATGTAGCAACGTATTAGCTTTTATAAATTATCTCTGTATATTACAGCATTTATAATTACGTTTAATTCTCATCATGTTAGTAATCTGTCTTTACTGTAAAATAATTCCATTGTATTTAAAAATTGTGTCTTGTTTTTGAAAGGCATTTCGGCTAAATTGGGCAAATTTAAAGTTATATTATCGCAATGTTGTAATTGTATCCAGCAACTTTTGCACAACTCATAATTTTTTCTTCTTTTTAATTATTTTTAAAAGCAGACAATACGTTGCAATAATGCAATCAGACAATGTTACTTTATACAATTAATTTAATTGAAACTAGCGAGTAATTTTAAGCACAACACGTAACATAAAAGTTGTAACGACAAAAAGAGTAAAGAACATGCAAGCTTTACAGACACGGTAGAGATATAGAGTAAAATATGTACACATAACTATCTGTATTCTTACTTATACACAGGAAAAATTAATACAGAAGCCATAAATTTAATAACGTTTTAATGCGCAAAGAAACAAACATGACACAAAAAGTCACATACAATGTTTCGAGGATGCCTTCATCTCCTTCCTCATTGCGGGAAAAAAATAAAACTGGTTCAAAGCACTGAGGAAAGGATCAAGGGATCCTCGAAACAGCTGTATGTGATTTTTGTGTCATGGTTGTATTTTTGTGCATTAAAACGTTACTTAATTTTTGGTTTATTTATTGGAATTCGCTAAAAGTATTTGATTTATGATTACAGGAAAAATATTTTGAAACTGTATTAATCTAAGATTGTATTACTCAAATTACTCTTTATTGTAAATTCAGGTACCATTCTAACTTTTTTCTTCAACACAAACAAAAAATTGCATTTGGATTCTTTAAGTATTTGAAATGCAATAAATCATTAATGTTTGTGCAATGTATACAAAATATGCTTTTATTAGTTCGAAAGCTTGAATTGCAATAGTGAATTGCAATTGTGAATGCTTGAATTGCTAAATGAATTCCATAGTTTCAAATATAAACTCGTTATGACGGTATCGTGTATTTGATATTTCAAATAAATAATTACTATCGGCATAAATACTGTAATACAAATAAGCATCTTTTGTTGCTTGTCATTTGAAGCATCTGCTCATGATATTGAAAATTTTACCATAATATGATATAAATGTTATAGATCATTTTCTTCTTAGTTAAGATGTAGAAGCTGATAAAATGGCTGCAAAACAGTATTTATTAACAATGTCTAAAACAATCACTTATAAAATACAGAAATATAATCCAAACTTCTTATATCCGAAAGCCTGCATATGCATTTAAACATCTTAAGAAATCGTGAATATTTACATAAAGAAGAACTAAGTACTGGAAGCGTCCGTTTTATAAGCAGTTACTCAATGTAGGAACCGTTTGCCGGTAAAGTTAGTTAGTTCCGGAACGTCAGGTGAAAAGAATGAGGATATACGAAAGCAGTCACGGGCTATTTCTTCCACAGACAAAAGCTTCCGTTGCTTAGTGCATTGACCGGTCCCGTTCATAATATTCTTGCGTTCTAACAAAGAGCGCTTGCGTGGGTGATCTCTGGTGAAACCGGTAATTTTGTTTTTAAAGTGTACAATTATTGCAAAATTCTATGTATTTTATTACGAAATAAACCTATTATTAGTGAAGTATAATTGGTAGCTATCATTAAATTGTTACGTTTTATTAACAATGGGCGTAAAAGTAAAGAAATGCGCTATTTGTAAGATTTAAAAAAAATGTTTGCTTTCATTCCTTAAAAAAAAGCTTTTTGAGGAACTACAATGAATGTTTCTCAAGCAGTTTAATGTTAACCACTTAAATATTTTCTGAAGAAAATTATATGTTTCACTTTTAAATGTTTTATCGCTGAAAACTTCTCAATGGGTCATTATCATTAAACTTGTATTTACAGCCTAAGCCAAATAAATAAATAAATAAATAAATAATGGAGGTATAAACCATAAAACAGAGAAAACATAAGAAATAACTTTTAGTTATACCACATTGTTGGAATCTGTATGTTATGTGTTGTAATCATTACATTAAGAAAGTTATTCTACGAAAATCTTACACATAACATTTACTCATCTTGAAAATTTTTATCCTTATTTTTAAATTTTCGTTATAGACAAAGAAATTCCAACGAAACATAACAAACGAAATATAACAAATAAACAAGCCAAATGACATAGTCAGCACAATAATTATTTTACATAGTATATATATATATAGACACACACACACACACACACACACACACACATATATATATATATTTAAGACCATTAATAGTAAACAATATTAACCGTTTGAAATTAACCATTGAATTTAATAACTTATATCACATTGAATATGGAAGGAAAAAGAATAATATGAATACAAATGGAATTTGTAGAACCAAAGCAGAAACATCAGATCCCAAATACTTTGGAACTACAAAAGGAGTGTGCGATTTCACCTTCGTATTTGCCATGAGAAAGCAAAACAATACAAATTCGGGACTACCAACTAGAGGTCTGCACGGGCCGGGCTCGGGCCGATTTCCAATAATGGCATTCGGGCCTTACTTCTGAAGACTCGGGCCGGGCCGGGCCGAGTCACTAATCTTTTCGGGCCGGGCCTAGTCACTAATCTTTTCGGGCCGGGCTGGGCTCGGGCCTTAATTTTTTTGCTGGAGTATCGGGCCGGGGTCTAGCTTTTTTTTCCGTAGAAAGCCGAGACTGATTCCATTCTTCCTAGTTTTCATGGACCAAAATAATCAGTTCCTATTGAATCTTTCTATATGAAAATCCTCTTCTCGACTTTTTATAAATCAGTAATATTTGGCTTTGTCCAAAAATTTCTGCAAAAAAAGCATATACTTTTAAGCCGTCATTATTCTACATTTAAACATTAGAATTTGTTCCTTTTAAAGAATCGTAGATTACTAGGTGTTTCAAAATAGAATTAAATACACACACACACACACACACACACAAAAAAAAAAAAAAAAAAAAAAAAAAACATGATTATGACGGAATTTTTTGCTAAACTGAAAACTGAAAGTTTCTTTTAAAATGTTCATCCATGCAAAATGAATACAACAATAGGGGAGAAAAAAATATATTAAACATTTACATCTGTTAAGAAGGGAATGCATTTTTTTTTTTTTTTTTCGTTCCAAAGCGATTTGGTCTTTGGAAATTTTACCATATACCGCTTTTTCGATTTTTTGTCCCCATTACTGGGAATATGGATTAATAATAAGGTATTTTTACCCTATATGGACAGGGCTCTCAATATGGACACCCCTATTATTTTTAAAGGTAATAATTTTGATCGAGAGATGGCTCAACATTTTCGCGAAGAAAAGGAATTGAAAAGATAATTAAGGCTGGAAAGCGTAAGAAAAACGCGCTGTTCGCCATTTAGGAGGAAATTTGTTGTTTCGATATGTGCTGATCTTAATTATTTATAAGCTTAAATTTTTATTAGATATGGTAAAATTGCATTAAATGTTGAAAAGTGGAATATTTTAGAAAGCTAATAAAACATATTTTCGATTGCTATTCCATATTTTGCTTTAAAATATTTTTCTTATTCATTTGTTACAAGATTTAGTAAAACTACGCCCGGTTCCCAATATGGACAGCTTATGTCACCTTCGACTACAACTGTAAGAATGAAGAAAATTCAACGTTGCCAAACAATAAATTGAAAAGGAATCAAAGTGGTAAAATCGTTATTCAACAAGATGCCATTTGAACAATCCCCCAAAAACCTTCCTCCAAAAAACCCTTGCAGAAAAATAAAAAGAAGCCCCCCCCCCCCCAGTAGGATATATGTTGGCGAAATTGTAGGTACCAATGGTAGGACTTCCTCAACAAAGGAGAGCTGGTACTGCTTCTTTTGCAGTATTGATGCTTTTTCAAACATGCGGCCGTGCATCAAATGTGGCAGATATGTTCATGAGGATTATGTGGGACTTTGTCCATGCTGTTCTCTTTGTCCATGCTGTGAGGACTGAGTAATACCAGATGTAAATTCTCAAACAGATGCAATAAAGCTAAGCAAAACCAACAATATTATTTCATAATATTTACTAGTAACTAAGGGGCTTTGCATGGGTCTTCGAAGGATAAAAACAGAGAATGACCCCCCTTTTCTAAAATGCATGTTCTGAAGATATTTACTTCCCCCCCCCTCCTCCTCCGAATATTTTAAGATACATTTTTTTTATTCCCTCTCCTCTAAAATCCCTTGGAAAAGTGGCTCTTCCATACACACTGTGTAGAAAGTCAATAAGGAAACACCGGTCCATAATAGGGACAGGTAGTTCCTTATATGGACACTTGTAAACATTTTTTTGTTTTTATCATTTAAATTAAACCAGAATAGTTACAAGGTCGCTAATTTTAATAATGATAGTCAATAGTCCAAGGATAGTGGTCACATATTTTTGGAGTCCTATGACTTGTACATGGGGCTGAAAAAAATACATTTTCCTTAGGGTGTCCATATTAGGTACAGGTACCTTACTAGTGATAACTGAAACATTTACATACAGCAAACAAAGATTCATTTAAAAGCATAAATATCGCAGCCTTCGGCACTTCTGCATAAATGGAGATTATAAACATGAAAAAAAAAAAAAAGACTAATATAATTCTTTTTGGTCAGAACTCTTCCATAAGATTAAAGATCAATGTTCTGTAGAAATTCACTCGAGCCGGGCCGGGTTCGGGCCAAATTTTAAACTTTTTCCGAACCGGGCCGAGCTCGGGCCTAAATTTTAACTTTCGGGCCGGGCCGGGTCGGGCCATTATTTTTTTCGTTCGGGCCGGGCCGGGTCGGGCCAATATTTCTTTCGTTCGGGCCGGGCCAAAATTTTAACTTTCGGGCCGGGCCCGGGCCTGGAAATTTCGGCCCGTGCAGACCTCTACTACCAACACACATAAAACCAAAATTAATTAAGGAAATACCAAGTAATCTATAGTGGATATAGAGAAAATAAAAACAGTTATGAGCTATAAAGTGGTATGAATCCCAAATGCACTACCTTAACCCTGATATCGCACGTGGTAAATTAAAACATGAAGTATTCATATATCATATGACAGAAAAATGGAGATAATAAAATTATAAAAACAAAAATGACTTATCGTACACATCCATAATATTAAATTAATAAATTAATTAAAAGCAGAACAATGTAATAACAGGAAAATTAAACCATACACCATAGTTTACTCTTTTATTATTTAAATCTATAACATTTATTTTGACTATGTTAGGCTGAACTCAATATCTTAATTAAAGAAGATTAAAGATTAAAAAAATAGCTTATTAAGAAATGTACCCTATACATTTAGTAGTGATATAGTACACTCATATATATATATATATATATATATATATATATATATATATATATATATATATATATATATATATTATATTAACCTTTGCGTATTATCCAGACAACACCACCCTCCTCCTTATTCTAACATCTACCCACCCAACCCAACCTATTATATACAAACTTTTATATCTTTTTTACATTTTTAATTTTTTATTCTTATTTTTTATGTTTTAATAATTTTTTTAATCAATATAAATGTATCTTATCATTAAAATAGTTACGTTCATAATGATACAAGTATAAGTCTGATAATATACTAGATGTACTACCACCTTGTGGTATGCCAACTTTTTGAATATATATAATGTTATCGTGCATAATAAAATTATTATAAATAATCAGTATCAATGTTCGTTGGTAGATCCAAATCATGTTGATATTTTTTAAAAAGATCATTTATGATATCATGTAAATCTAATAAATCGATATCATTAAAAAGATCTTTGAAATCATAAGTAGTTATATTTTTTATACATTTAAGATTTTTCATAATATTGACCAGTTCATAACTATTCTTTGTACAATGTGTATTATCGCTGGTTTTACTAATTTTATATATTTGATTAAGAATTATTAATAGAAGTTTGTTAGCAGCTTTATTATAAGTATTGAAACCAATTGTAACTGTTCTAAATTTAACAGGATTCTTATGAAATTTGAGTATAAGAACTTGATAAGGATATTTAAAGTTAGTAGAATTAACGTCTAATAATTCATAAAAGCCTTTAATTTTACAATTTTTACAATTATGTTATCATTAGTTTTTTGGAATGTATTATTAGTAGATATACTAGATTTAAGCAGTTGATGATAATAAGATTTACATATAACTGCATAATTATTTGGAGATTTATCAAGATAAGTTATGACAAAGTTTTGTTCCAATTTAGTGATTTGCTTGAAAAGATGCTTTGTATTTACATAATCTAGATGTGAAATATTATATTTTAAAGACTTAGATAATTTATCAATGACTAAAATTTTCCACTGATTGAAATATTCAATAGGTTTGTTATTGCTGTTTTATAAATAAATATATCTATATCATAAGTAAATTGTTTTATTATAGAATTATTGTTTAATTTGGATGGAATTCGATACTTAGTGCCATAACCCATTAATTTTCTTAGTGTTAAATCATCTACAATATTGAGATTGCCAGTGATAATATGTCCATGATCATTATTGATGTATTTTTATAGAAAGGGGTCATTGCATTTACATGGTAAAGTACTAGCATCAGAAATAGATTTTGAGAACGAATTATAGTTAAAAATCTTTCTATTTATAGTTATGGGATACTTAAAAGTTTTTGATAATTGAATGTTGTTTATAGGAAAAAGACCGTTTTTATCATTTATTATAGAATTAATATTGATTTTATTAAATATTTGATTAGAAAAAGTGATTACCATTTGAGTATTAGTTTGTAGAGTTTTAGGTTTTTTTAGTAAATTTATATTGTAAAGATTAACTCTAGTCATAATTTGATCATAAAATATATCTGAAACATATGTAGAGTAAGTTTTACTCAGAAATATATTTAAATATTGTACTAAGGTACCCTGGGGTAATAACGCCACGTTAAGGTTCTACCAATTTTCATGGCTTAGTTTTAGATTGTATTTTTCAAACAAATATAGGATCTGATACAGCAACTCATTGACTATCTGTATAAAATAAAATAATTTAACAGATATGTATTCATAAAATGTAATGGCGTTTTTTCTTGACCAATGTTATTTGGCGTTATTACCCACCTATATGGGTAATAACGCCAGGCAAATAAAACTATGAAATAAGATGGAATAATTGCATGTAGATTGCCCAATTCTAAAAATACAAACTCTACAAACTTAGAAATTGACAAATTGCATTCTAAGCTATTGAAAATGTTCAATTTTTTGTGAAAGTGTAAGAAAAATAAAGGTGTGGTGTGGGAGGGGGGGGATGAGGCAAAAGAATATCAGACCGTGAGCTTCTTTTTGCTTAAAAAAGACTGCTTGAATAGAAATATGAGAAACATTGCACAGTTTTAACTGTGTTTATTTAAATCAGTATTTAGGATGTAGCTCGGCCACTGTAGGGAATCAACCGGGGTATTAATGTCAAGGATTGGCGTTATTACCCCGGTATAGTTATTGCGCAGTACATTTTAAATTACAAATTATCTCGAGAAGAAATCCAAAATCTTCAACAACATTTTAAAAGAACATGAAATGCACTACAAATTTATGTATTTAACAAAGTATTTCCGGATAAAAAAATAGTCTTCACACCACAAAACGTATCTCGCAAATTTTAGATCAAGCGTTAATTTTAGTTGTTTGTAAAAACAATAAGACCTAAAAATAAAACAAATTAACTTGAAGCTGTTTTTTGCGATTTATATGACTCAAAACCCTTCTGCGCAGAGCACATGGGTGTCATTTACCTGATTATTTCATAATTATGCAAAATATAAGCACTTGGCGTTATTACCCCAGGGTACCTTATATGTTTCTTTTTTATACCAAATATATATTTACGTATTAATAACCAATTGTAATTTTTGAAATAATTACTTTGCAGATTATTTATTTGTTTAATTATAGTTTTTTTGGAAATTATGTTAGTAGATGAGCATATTCCTCTTTTGTTACGTGTAGTTTTATGATTTATAGGATGATTTAAACTAGGATAAATGGGAGAGTAATCAGTAGTGTTATTTATAGAAGAAAATACTTTAACAGATCTTTCGAAAACTTCACTATTAAGTCCATATGGATAAATTGTATTAAAATATTTCATATATGAAGATTCTAAATGAAGACGCTCAAATTTATTTTTCTGAATTTGTATAATTTCAATAGTAGTATTTTTAAATTTATGTTTATGAAAATGGTGAATTTCAGCAGTAGACTGTATATTTTTTACTTTATTTTTATCAGAATCTGACCTATGTTGATTTATGCGTATATGGAGTAGACCAGACGTTTCACCAATATATTTCAAATTGCATATGTTACAAGTTATATTATAAATTACATTAAATGCCTTACAAAAAGTAGATATATGAGGATCTGAAACAATTTGTGACTGAGAAGCAGACGGAAAAATCTTACATCTGACATCTAAACATTTCTGAAAATATAATGGAGGAGGAGGAGCATGTATATGGTAACTGGATGACGGTCCAGGAGCATCCCTATTATTGCTCCTCTACCGGGCACTACACTGCAAAGATGCATTGTGTATCTTGCCAAGATCGAGATTTTTACTAAGAACTACCATAATAAAAATGCATAAATATATTAGAAGAGATTTTACAAATTAAATAAAATGAAAAATACATAAAAATTATAATTAAGTAATCTAGTTTAACTAATATAATTTACTAAAGAATAAGATCTAGAATATTACTATAAAATGTAAATATATACAATATGTACATAACTAAAAAGCAGTACTCAAACCTCCAAAAAGTAATAAAACATGACCATAAGAATACCAACCCTCACAACATATACTAATATTCATAAATCCATAGTACTCATTAGTACAAATAAATCAATATCACTGTATCTAATGCCATGCACAAGTAAAATAATAACCATACTTATTAAACCACAATCTTATTCCAAATGACTTCTCAGCACAATCCTCATAGAGTTACTACATTTCTCATAGGCTATAATATTTATAATTCTAATGCATTATTATAATATTTAAATTAAAATAATAATAATAATAATAATAATAATAATAATAATAATAATAATAATAATAATAATAATAATAATAATAAAGAAATAAAGAAATTAGCAAGATATTGAATTTAACACTGAAGATAATGTATATTGATTATAACATTTAATATACCATATATCAAGATAATGAAATTATCGTCAAAAATATTGAATATTAAATTTAACATTTAAAATATTAAATCACAAATTACATGGATGATGAAACGATATTACTACTCTTAATCTATATATATATATATACACATATATATATATATGTTACAGGCCAAACCCGATTTCAGGCCAAATTAGATTGGCCTAGGCCAAACCGGTCTATCCTAACGCCCATCGGATAAACTAGTTTTTCCTAGGCCAAACCGGTTTATCCTAACGCCCATCGGATAAACTAGTTTTTCCTAGGCCAAACTAGTCTATCCTAAGGCCCATAGGACAAACTAGATTTTCCTAGGCCAAACTAGTTTGGCCTAACTTTTATAGGATAAACTAGTTTAGAGTGCTGTTTATTGGTCTGAACTAGTTTATCCTAGGATGATCTAGTTTATCCTCGGCCAATTCAATTTGGCGTGATTTTATTAAATTCAATGACCGCCTCAACGCCAACATTCTTTTTTGTCCTAGGCTGATCTAGTTTATCCTAGGCCAATGTAGTTTTACGTGTTTTTAGCTCACGGGCGTGAAAGACTGTGAAATAATGGGCTCACAGGTTTTGTATATGCATGTACGCATGTATATACGCATGTATGTACATAACGAGATAACTCTTGATAGAGAATATCCAATTTGCTTCAAATTTTGGATGTAGGTTCATTCTGATAATGTACTTTTCTGATTAAGTTTGGGAAGTCATTGGATAAGAATAAAGGGCTGCGAACGGGAGGCTAATGCCCCACCGTTAATTTAGAGAAATGGATTTATCATGCAGAATTATCAGTTTTCATTTAAAATTTTAGATATAGGATCATTGTAACAAGGCGCCTCCGTGATTAGTTGTGGATGTTTATTGTTTAAGTCTAAAAGAAAGGGCAATGTAGGTAACACAACATAGTTTAGATAAATGATTTTTGACGCTGAATTGACGAATTTGCTTCAAATTTTGGATATAGGCTCTTTCTGATAAGGCGATTCCCTGAATAGTTTTGGGGGTTTAATGGTTAAGTATAAAGGGGAAAATGAAGAATTATCCTCATACCTAAGAAAAATAAGTTTATTCTATGGAAATTTAGATAAACAAATTTGGCGTAGGAAAAACTAGTTTATCCAATTGGCGTTAGGATAAAATAGTTTGGCCTAGGCTAATCTGATTTTGCTCGAAATCGGGTTTGGCCGGTAAAAATATGTCTTTCGCAAGAATAAGTATAAATGTGTGTAAAGAGTCATTGTTTATAACATCAATACAGAAATTTAAAATGTTCACCGTAGACACATGATGCTTTAGATATGGTGTTTGTTTATTATTTATTTTCCGCAGATTCGTGCCAACTGAGATCAGACTTGCATTTATTATTATTATTATTATTATTATTATTATTAGTAGTAGTAGTAGTAGTTGTATTACATATTCGAGCCAGATAGAAGCTGAAGATAATTTGGAATCGAACAGCGTTTTTCACTTTTGAGAAATTAATTACCTGTCGACATATAAGCTATTCTTTTCACGGCGTCAAGTTTTTCTTTTCCGTAAAGTCATAAGCGGAAATTCGGTTCAAAACGTAGCTTTAATAGTATTTTTCAAAGGTACATCGATTTTATGAAAAAATAGTTAACGCCATTTGATTACATATTTTTTGCGTGAGAATGCCTGTTAATCTTATGCATTTGCAAAAATGAATTAGTTCTTAAATGTATTAGGATGTAGCTCTTTTCGATTTGAGAAAAGCCTTAAAGAATGACAGGGAAGCATATTCACAAATCTACATTTTACTGAACAGATTCAATAGTTATAATATTTATAACTGTACTTTTTTCCCTTTGTTCTAAAATACATTAATTATTTAATGAATCTCTATTTGAATATTGAAAGGTTTAAGAATCTAAATAATCAATAATACATTATGTATTTACCATTCTGTGAACACATCGTAATTTAAAAATACATTGAAAATTTATCCAATAAATATGTATGCAGTATTTTTTTAAAGGAATCCTTATTGTATGTTAAGTAAAATCTGAAATTTTTGCAGAAATTCAGTAAGGTCAGATTGAGACGAACTGAGTCTCTTTTCACTGATTTTTGAACAGGCAGGGCTCGGTCTGAACTTTTAATTTTTACACCGGGTCACGGCAAAATAACTTTCCTACGGGAAGGGTGGGGTCCGGACCTCGAAATTCCGGCCCGTGCAAATCTCTGACAGTATTCTACAACCCTTCGAATAAAATACATTATATAGGGATGATGACGAAACCATTTTGCATAAGGTTAGCCATGGAGCAGTAATCGGGATCAATATTAAAAAAAAAATTGCCCAATTAAACTGGTGGCTTTGCATTCACAGGCTGTTTACACTAATCGCGTTTTACAGCCTTATTTTTTTAAAGAATAATACCCTCGAAAAAGGAAGTAATTTGGATTACTTTTTCCCATTTCCATCAATTATACTTAACCATTGAACCCCCCAAACTAATCACAGATACGCTTTTTAAAATTAAACAATTATCCAAATTTGAAGCAAATCAGATAATTCTGCTCAAAAAACCATTCATCTGATGTAAGAAGGGTAATCCCCCATTCCTCCCTTTACACTTAATCATTAAACCCTCAAAACAATTCAGGGATTCGTCTTATAAACAAAAAAATATGTTCAAAATTTACAGCAAATCGGATAAATCTGCATAAAAACCCATTTATCTAATTTAAGGAAGGCGATAAAACGTCCACTACCCCATTATACACTGGTGTCCAAAAGTTAAGCATAATTGGTAATTAAGTAAGTAATGAAAGAAATATAAATCGAAATGTGGTGAAACTCCAGGTGTGTAAACAAAATAGTACGCATCATATGTTTTCACGAAGAGTTTTCCCCGAAATCAAACAGGTGACCGTCAACAAATTGAAAAAGAACGAAGATCTTTTGGATAACCCTGTCAAAACTAATGTAGCAAAAGTTTTCAAACTGCACATTATGATTAATTGCTTATTGTAATGTACTGTGTTTATTTTTATAAGGATAGCATGTATACTCGTAGAGAAATTAAGGTTTTTATAAAAACAGTCCTAAGTTTTTTGCTTATAATTTGCAGAGTTCTTAATGTAAAATAATGTTATTTTCTGAAAATATGACAAGCATCATTGTACACAATACCCTGTCATCAGAATTTAAAAAAAAAAATAAAAATTGTACGAAAAATGAGTATGTTTAGTAAATAATTTTTCATTGCGCATGCATCAACGATATCAAAATTTCATTTGCATATTGTGTTAGCTAAATGTATAGAGCAACTTCTGTAAAAGTTTCAAAAACATAGCTTGAAAATTCTGAAAATGGTCGTCTATAGAATCAACTCAAAATCCGTTATTCCTAAAGGAAGCAAAAAAATCAGGGGTTTTACCTAAACATTAGTTGTACGTGCAATATTGTGTAGGCACTAAACAATGGAATATGGATACAGCCCCTCATCTTTTTGCTTCATTTAGGGAATAAAGGATTTTGATCTCATTCTATCAACGATAATTTTCAGAATTTTTAAGCTATGTTTTTGAGACTTTCACAAAAGTTAATCTATACATTACACTAACATAATATGCAAATGAAATTTTAATAGCGTTCACGCATGCGCAGTAAAAAATTATTTAGTAAACATGTTCATTTGTCATACAATTTTTATTATTTTTTAATTCTGATGACAGGGTATTGTGTACAATGATGTTTGTCATTTTTTCTATATTAAGAACTCTGCAAATTATAAGCAAAAAACTTAGGACTGTTTTTATAAAAACCTTAATTTCTCTACGAGTATACATGCTATCCTTGTAAAAATAAACATAGTACATTTCATTAAGCCAATTAATCATAATGTGCAGTTTGAACGCTTTTGCTACATTAGTTTTGACAGGGTTATCCAAAAGATCTTCGTTCTTTTTCAATTTGTTGACTGTCCCCTGTTCGATTTCGGAGAAAACGCTTCGCGAAAATATGTGACGCGTACTATTTTGTTTACACACCTGGACTTTCACCACATTCCGATTTATATTTCTTTCATTACTTAGTTAATTACTAATTATGCTTAACTTTTGGACACCAGTGTACTTAATCAAAAGAAAAAACCCAAATTAATTAAAGAAGCGCCTGATCAAATGAATTCATGTCCAAAATTTTAAGCAAATTGGACAATTCTGTATTATAACCAATTTATCTAATTTAAGGAAGGAAATAAATTGTAAATTTCTCCCTTATATTTAACCGAAGAACCACCAAAATTATTCAGTGAAGCGCTTCATCAGAATAAACATATCCAAGATTTGCAGCAAATCGGTTAATTCTGTATGAAAAACCCATTTGCCAAAATTACGCAGGATCCCGCCGTTCTTCTTATTCAATTAACCCCCAAAACTAATTAGGGAGGCGCTTTACCAGAATGAATTTATTTCTAAAATTTGAAGCGAATCAGTAAATTCTGCGTGAAAAAAGCATTTACATAAATTATGGGGCGTTACCACTATTCCCCCTCGCTTTATACTTAAACAATGAACACCCACAGCTAATCATGGAGGCACCTCAAGAGAATGCACCTATATCTAAAATTTGAAAAAATATGCTAATAATGCATGGAAACCCATTCATTTGAATTAAGGGAAGGGCGAATCAGCCTCTCATTCTCCCTCCCCCTTTATTCTTCTCCAGTGACCTCCCAAAAATAATCAGAAAAGCTCCTCATAAGAATAAACCTATATTGAAAGTTTGATGCAAATCGAGTATTTCTATCAAGAATTATTGCGTTACGTACTTACGTACATACATAAATTCAGAACTTACGGGCACATTAGTTCTCAGGTTTTGGTAGCCTGCTCAGATAAAAACACGTCAAATTACATTATTTCTATCAAGAGTTATCGCGTTACGCACATACGTATGTACATACGTACATACATAAGTACATACATGCGTACATACAGAACCTGTCAGCCCATTATTTCTCTAAGCTTTGACGCTCGTGAGCTAAAAACACGTAAAACTACATTGGCCTAGGATAAACTAGATCAGCCTAGGACAAACAAGAATGTTAGCGTTGAGGCGGTCATTGAATTTAATAAAATCACGCCAAATTGAATTGGCCTAGGATAAACTAGTTCTGACCAATAAGCAGCAGTCTAAACTAATTTATCCTATAAGAGTTAGGCCAAACTAGTTTGGCCTAGGAAAATCTAGTTTGTCCTATGGGCCTTAGGATAGACTAGTTTGGCCTAGGAAAAACTAGTTTATCCGATGCCAAGTTAGACTAGTTTGGCCTAGGAAAAACTAGTTTATCCGATGGGCGTTAGGATAGACCGGTTTGGCCTAGGAAAAACTAGTTTATCCGATGGGCGTTAGGATAGACCGGTTTGGCCTAGGCCAATCTAGTTTGGCCTAAAATCGGATTTATCCTGTAACATATATATATATATATATATACATGTGTATGTACGGACGAGTCTCTCCGTGTGTTTAACTTTCTGTATTATTTTTTTTTCTTTTACAATTTTTTTATTACAACAGTATCATAGTATTGTGTATTACTCCTCTTTTAAACTTGTGGTGTCGATTTAAAATACTTAAAATACTATATTAAGTTGGTTAACTTTAAATTGTGTTTCTATGTTCTGATTAAAATTTTCAACGTACCCGTTATTTTTCGCAATTTTTAATATTTTCGCTACAAAAAGAAACTACAGGAGAAAAAAACATTATTAAGCCATTTTAATCGATGATGCTTTAAATTATCCAAATAATATTACTTGACTGTATTTCATAAAGGCATTTATGTTTGCCTATAGGCCATTAATTATTCTTAAAATTGCATTTATAAATTAAATGAAAACAACGAATAATAAAGGAGTTATTCACAAAGATGAGATAAATAACTTTTTTGTTGCATAAAAACATCGTTACATTCAATGTTAATTTTATTATTTATGTTAGTAGCGGTTTTTTTTTTTAATTTCATCGATATCTTAGTATTCATTTTCATTTGGATTACAACAATATATGCTATTGTTTCTTTCGTACTAAGAAAATATTTAAGTTACATTTTTACATTCTGCTTATTTTCAGCAATATCTTTTAGGTAGATTTCGTATGAAATACTACCTATTGCAATCGCACCAGTTTATCTATCTATCTATCTATCTATATATATATATATCTCACTTTTTTATGGACACGATAACTTCTATAATTCTTCACCAATCACCACCCAACTGGTACATAAAAACAAAGGGGTTAAAATCTCGGCTAAGTTCGTTAATGGGCAAAATCGGAGCAAGGGGGTCGGAATAGGGGGCATTTTTGTGAAAACCGAAAAAACGCCATAACTTATTAATTAAAGTAGATATCGAATCGGTTTAAAGTTTATATTACTTCTTAAAAATGGGCCAAAAGTTTATGCATGACAGATTTTTGACAAATTTAGAAGTGGGCTCAAGGGGCGAAAAAAACAAGGGTTTTGAGAGAAAAAAATTCATAACTTCGTCAATTTTCAAGATATCAAGTCCAGCTAATTTTTTTGTAAATGTTCTTAAAATTATCTAAACTTTTGTTTTTACAAGTTTTTAATAGGACCAACATTTACCGATGAAAAAAATTAAAAACGAAAAGAAAAAGGGCGGTGAAAAAAGAGAAAAATCCATAACTACGTCAATTTTTAAGATATCAAATCTGATTAAATTTATTTTACATCTTCTCAAAAATATCTACAACTTTTATATTGACAAGTTTTTCATAGGACCAATTCGTATAGCAAAAAGAAATTAAACAAAAATAGGAGTTGGAGAAAAAACCTCAAATTGAAACTGCTTATATTCTGACTCATTTTTAAATTCATTTTTGATTTTAAACGTATCCAAATGGTAGATCCTCTTATTTAGAAACTGTATAAAGTGACGCATTGGTCAATTTTCTGATAAAGATAGAATATATTTCAAAAAAGGCTACCAAAAAGGGTATTTTGAACAGAATTTCCCAAAGTCATCGGGGCTGAAAATTGAAGGAAGTATTCAAATAAGAAATTGCGTTTTTTTCTGACTCCTTTTTAAATCCATTTTTGTTCTCAAACGCATCCAATTTACAGATCCTCTTATTTAGGAACTATATAATGTGATGAATTGGTCAGTTTTTTGATAAAGACGGAATATATTTCAAAAAAGGCTACCAAAAAGGGTATTTTGAACAGAATTTTCGGAAATCGTGACTGAAAATTTAAGGAAGTTTTCAAATAAGAAAGATATGTTTTGAAAAAGGCTACCAAAAAGGGTATTTTGAACAGAATTTCCCGAAGTCTTCGCGATTTGAAAATTTAAGGAAGTTTTCACATAGCAAATTGCGTTTTTTATGACTTGTTTTAAAATCCATTTACGCTCTCAAACGCATCCAATTTACAGATCCTCTTATTTAGGAACTATATACTGTAACGCATTGGCCAGTTTTTTGATAAAGATAGAATATATTTTTAAAAATGCTGTCAAAGTGAGTATTTTGCACAAAATTTTCCGAAGCAATCATGATTAAAGAATTAAGGATGTATTCAAACAACAAATCGGTTATTTTATGACTCATTTTTAAATTCAATTTTTTTCTCAAATGCCTTCAACTGACAGTTTTTTGTTATTTAGGAATTGTATAATGTACTGTTTTGGTCGATTTTTTAATAAATTCAGAATTTATTTCAAAATATGTTGTCAAAATGGGCATTTGAGCTGAATTTTTCTTAAGATGATTCTCATAAAACCAATTTTTGGAGAAAAATAAAATTAAAAAATTTCATAAACGGCCAAATGAAGTTATTAAACTGGGTTTATCTCTAATCATATATATATATATATACATATTGTTGAAATGAGCACTCTTCGAAATCTACCTCAGCCTATAGGCCCAGCCGACAGGGATTTTTTTCTTTTTAATCATTTTGCTTATCGTATAATATGCCATAAATATCCGAATTCAGTTTTCTTTTTTAAATATCTATATCATATATAATATTTCATAAATATCTTGTATGTAATTAGGTCTTTAACATTTGAAATGTAATATCATTTTGTTAATTTTGCAATATTTAATGCATTTGGTTCGAAAATTACCATTGAGAAGAATACGAAAATATTCATTTATTTATTTAAATTTTTAAAAACGTCTTCATACGAATTGGTAAGAGGCATTAGTGAAGTAATATATTGAAAAAAAAAAAAAACATTGTGAAAATCTAAATAAAATTAAAAATTAAAGTAAACTAGTCAAATTTGCCAATCCCAAAACTTTCTTCTATATCATGCATATTAATATATTTAAAAATTCGTTGAACTGTGCGCATTTAAAAATTAGATACAAACGTTGTTTTTTTTCAATAATTCATTGAATGTTTGTATCCATTTTCTTATATGCCTGAAACCAAAACTCTCAATTCAACCACAGCATATAAATAATGCTTGTTTAGAAGTATACACCTTAGCCTAAAAAAGCTCTTTTTACAGGTAAGTGTAACAGAATATGAAATTTGATTAAATTCCGGTCATTAGTTTCTGAAATATGGTTATTGCAAAAAGCCTCTAAAACACAACCTAGCAATGTCAACTGTTATGTGACTTACATGAAAGCCTAATCAGCACCATTTTATGTCAAGGTCTTACAGAATATGAAATTTAGTAAAATTCACTCTACTAGTTCATGAAATATGACAATCGCTAATATCAGCTGAATTGTGAAGAATGATGCATAGCAGCACCACTTGTTGGGCGATTCAAAGAGAAACTTAACCAGCAACTATTAATGTCAATGTCTAATTGAACCTGAAATTTTATGAAATTCCGTGCAAGATTATTGAGATAGGGCTATTACGGTAATCATGGAAAAAGCAACATAGAAGCGCAACCTGTTGTGTGATTTACACTAGAACCTGATCTAAAAAAGCTTATCACATCGTCTAACTTAATCTGAATTTTGATGAACATCCAAGCATTAATTTTTAAGATAGAACTATAGGAAAATGAAAAACAGCAGTGCCAAACGTTGGGAGATTTTGTCCAAAATCTACTCAACTAAAACTTATGTTAATGTCCAACTTATTTCTAAATTCGTTGAAATTCCATACAGTATTTTTTAAGATATAGCTATTGTGAAATCCGTAAAAAA
The DNA here is from genome assembly GCA_964019185.1 of Maratus speculifer. Lineage (NCBI taxonomy): Eukaryota > Metazoa > Arthropoda > Arachnida > Araneae > Salticidae > Maratus > Maratus speculifer. The sequence goes on from OZ025291.1 coordinate 280,859,475, forward strand.
AGTGAATCATATTAACGCCATCTATGCAACTATTTACATCAAAACCTCATTTTCACCATTTTATATGAAGAAACAATAAATGAATCTAGAGTTTGATGAAAATCCGTCCATTATTTCTTGAGATTGAATAGATTTTTCTATTGCTGAAGGTATTAAAAATCTAGTACAGTAGCTCCTCCTTTTGGACGATTTACACCAAAAACTAACAGCACCAATTTACATTAAATTGTAGCCGTATCTGAAGATTAATGAAAAGCTGTTCAATAGTTCTTGAAATAGAGTTATTGCGGAAATAGCGGAAAATACAGCATTGCAGCACCAGTTGTAGGGACCGTTACACCAAAAAACTAATCGCCACCAGTTAATATTAAGTTGTAGTCGAACATAAAATTTAATAGAAATGTGACTATAGTTCTTCAGATACAGTCGGTGCGGAAATCGTGATAAATCCACCTTTTAGTTGATTTATACCCAAACCTAATTAACACCAATTTATACGAAGTATAACTGAATATAAAGTATTATTGAATTCCCTGCTTAATTTTAGAAACAAAACGCCCACAAAATTTTTGTCATATGCAGACATACAGACATTTTTTGGATAGAATAATAGACAGGTATTTTCTAAAAGCAGTCAAATCGTGTTCAGGATTTTCTACAATGTATAAAGCTGTCGGAAATTGAAAGTCGATTTTCTTTACGAATCAAATACTTTTTTCTTGTGAAGATATAAAAAAGTAATGAAATATCTTTTTATAATAAGAAGTTTTTTATAATAGCAAACCGTATTTAAAGTTTTTGCTTTTCATTTTTTGATCAGCAATATAATTGAGCTTTCCTTTGAAAAAAGAAAAAAATCTATAACGCATTTTTTATTTTTCTTATTTTTTTAATAATTTCAACTTTTTACACCAAAACCTTATCAGCACCATTTTATATCAAAATGAAAATGAATGTAAAGTTTGATGAAAATCTGTGCATTAATTCTCGAGATAGAGCTATCGCTGAAAGTATGAAAAATGCAGTATAGTAACTTTACTTATATTGGGCGATTTGCACCAAAAACTAATAAGCACAAATTTACATTAAATCATAGCATTTTTATAACACAGACATCAAGTGTTACAGAATACATAAAAATAATTATATCCTTTAAAAATATATAATAGAGACGTATTTAAAAATTTCATATAATCGTTTTAACACAAAGATTCTATCTCTCGCTCGAATGGCGTTTATATGCTCGAATAACAATAAAAACAAACTAATTATTACGATATGTGTTTGACGGGATTTCCTTGCGATACTTTTGACATTTCAAGTCTGAACACAACAGATTATACCACAATATAGTCATTACTCAACGAAAACATAGCGTTGCTCGTCGCTTGAAACCATAAATATCCCTAGGGCGTTGCCAACTTAAGAACTATTCGAAATCCTTCTTTGCTATGCAGTAGGTCATATTTTTCACACCGCTTCCAACAGAGTTCAGGGCATCCAAAACGCACTAACCGAATTATTTCGGTAGCTTACGGCTTATGCGTGCTACCCACGAGGAAGTTCATCCCGTGCCGGAAGCTATAGCCTGCGATGCATCACTTTGTAAATGCCACATTCTAGAAAATAATAATCTGTGACTTTGATTTTGCGAATGGTGGCCTTTTCTTTCTTCTGTGCTAGTGGGTTTTCGTGACGAGTATTTTTGCATATTATGGCATGTAATTTATCAATGTGTTTATAATGAGTTAAACGTCCGTCTTTGTAGCACGCAGTTGTAAATTTCAGTTGAAAAGCTTGATAACAGATTTGTTAGAAATATGAAATGTGGCCGAAATAAGACTTCTAACATTTAAAATGACGTTACAGGACGGGCGTAAAATATCATCAACTTTAAAATTGTCATAAACATTATTTAATTTGGAACTGAAATATTTTATTAAATGACATTAAATTATAATAGGAAAACATTATTTAAAACTTTAGCTCTAACTTAAATGCTATAATGGTCAATGAACAAAAAATTATAACAATCGAAATTCATCTCGTTTTGGATGTTTTAGTTTGTGATAAATGCAAAAGTTTGTAAATACCAGTTTATTAAAATAAATAATCTGTGGTTTTGATTTTACAAATTTTAGCTATTTTTTCAATTGTGCTAGTGAATTTTCATGAAAATTTTTTTATTTGTTATGGAATATAATTTGTCATTGTGTATGATGGATTAAACGTCTAAATTTGTGCACACAGTAACAAATATTTGCAAAAGGAATGCGATAACAATTGTCTTTGAAATGTGAAGTGAGGACAAAACTTGACCTCTCATTTTTAACAACAACAATACCGCGTATAATAACAATACCGTGGTGAAAATGTGGCAATTAACAAGATTTCAGTTGATACTGAAATATTTAAAACAGTCGGATATATCAATTCCAAAACTTTATTCTAACTCATACACGTTAATGCTTCACATTCGCAATTACATAGAAAAAATTAAATCATAATCTATGCCAATCTTGAGGATTCTAAAGATGTTGGTTCATTGATGTACGTGCATTTAAAAGGAATTATAAGCATTGCATCGTTTAAACAAATAACTGAATTTCGTCCACCATCATTTTAATTATTTACAACCAAAATTTTCAACGCATAGGGCATAAAAATTATATCGTCACGCTATATGCATATACATCTAAGCATAATAAAGATGTGTTTATGTGAAAATGCAAAAAATATGCAGTTTGGTTAAATCCCACGTATTATCTTTTGATATGCAACAATCGTGAAAATAATGAAAAATGCAACATAGCAACACCACATTGCTGTATGACTCACACAAATACTTAAACAGCACCAAGTTATGTCAAAGTCTAACAGAATACGAAGTTTAAGGAAATTCCCTCTATTAGTTTTTAATATATGACTATCGGTAAAATTATGTAAAAAGGCAGCACAGCAGTGGCACTGGAGGGGTGAGTTACACAATTTATTAGAGTAAATTACACGACGCAAAAACTTTTATTTCATTTTTATTTATTTATTTATTTATTTTTGTTATGTTAACAGATCCGAGACCAAAATGCATATCTGGAAATCTTTTGAGTTTTTTTTTATACAAAAAATTTTTTATTTATTAAAATATGTTTTCTTAAACATATTTTGAAGCAAAAAAAATATGCATTATAATGTGCCTTATTTTTATGTTTTACGTATTTGATTTCATTAATTAAAAAATACTAAAGTATTTCATTGTATTATCACGCAATCAATCTCATTTTATAACCGTAAAAAAATGAGCTTAATGTGTAAAATTAGTATATAATTTTTGTCTTGATATTTCTTGTAAATAAACAAGCTACTGTCTTGTAAGCCTTTATTTTTTTACTGTTATTTTTTTTTTATTAATGCGAAATTTCACACAGACAGTCAAAACTATCTAATTTCATACAGACAGCGAAAACTAATTCTTTATTTCAGATACTTTTGAATCGTATTTACACTAGAAAAATATTGAATAAGATAAAATTTAAAATACAAACTTTCACGTATAACAAAATAACATGAACTTTTCTTTTTATCATTTTGTAATACTCTAGAACATTATAGCTACTTAAAACTGTCCATTAAAAACAACTCTTTTGTCAAAAGTTTATTGACATTTTATCATACAATATTTCTCCGCTAATCAAAAATCTTGTTAATAAAAGAGATAATGCATATTATAATGAACACTGATTGGCAGAATCTTGTCTTTAATCACATCTAATGTTATTCCTTTTTAATTTATTTGTCGCCGAGATGAAAAATATCTATTTATTTTCTCAAAGACGAATCAATTTACATATCGATGTTATTCATTAACACCATTGCAATTATTAATCAACTTCAAAATATGTAAAATAAAAAGTCTACTGAATTAAATTAGCGTATTAAAATTCGCAACCTTCTTGGTGGAATGTTTAAAAAAATTGGCCTACTAATTTATACATAACGCATATAAACCATTTATCAATTTGTTAATACATTACATGCATTATTGGTGTGATTAATTTTATTCAGTTTTTATTCATAATAATAATTTTTTATATACTTTTCGTGCTAACATTTAGCAAACAAAATATTTTCAACTGCTCTAAAGCAATTAAAAGATTATTATGTAATTAAAGCATAAATAATTTATTACAATAGTTTTGTTTTTACTTTAAAATGATATTATTGATAAAATAAATTTTAAAATTAATGATCCTTTATTTTTACACAGGAATTTTAATATTAAAATAAGCTTTGTGCCAGAACATTAATCAAATCAACTTATACGTGCGAAAGTGCTTCTGTTAAACATTTCCCAGACGAAATCTTGATAGCTAGACCACCGCCTTATGATTAATTGACATAAAAATCAATTTTCCCTTTACATTAAGTTAGGTAAGGAGAATCATGTCAGATCGTTTGAGATATTTTATAATTGTTTTCTTAAGCCAACATACACGTAAAGAAAAAAACGTAATGTTAAAGATAAAGGCTAAAAATCATGTTTTTTTTTTTTTTTTTTTTTTTTTTTTTTTTTAATGATAGCCTTTATTGATTTGGCTTAAATTATTTTCGTAGTTAGCCATTTTTTTAACATGAAAAAAAGGTATTTCATTACTTTTAAAGAAATAAAACTTATATGAATGATCTAATTTAAATATTTATTTATAATTTCATATGCTCGGCAATCTCAAAAATATATTGAAGTCCAAAAATATTTCATGATTTCATTGAAAACAGACTAGTTTATATCCCTTTTTATTATACAGCTCATATTCAAAATATTAGAATAATTGAGAAAAAGTAATAAGAAAAAATTATTTGTCATTTATTTATTTTTTATACTAAGTAAATGCAATTAAATTTCTTATAAATTAAATCTGGAATGTTTAGATAAGATTTTAACATTTATAAAATATAAAATACAGCACAATAAATTAGGTATACAGCTTCCTTAAACACACCAGAATATTAGAATAAAATTTAGATTGGTTCAAAATATTAGAATATTTTATTTTACGCAACAATATTACCTTATGAATATGAAGTAAATGGTAGTTAATATTTTGTAGCATCCCCTTTAGCTTTCATAACAGCGTACAATCGATCTTGCATACTATATACAAGGTGTTTACAAACATTTCTATCAATATTAGCCCAAATAGACTTTATACGTGCCACTAACTCAGTTTTACTTGAAGGAGGATTTTCTTGAAGTTTTTTCTTCATTATACACCATAAGTTTTCGATGGGATTAAGGTCTGGTGAATTTGGTGGCCAAGGAAGTACCTTAATGTTGCGTTGGCGGAACCAATTCTTAGTTGACACAGAGGTATGCGGGGACGCTAAATATTGTTGAAAGATGAAATCATCTTCAAATAAATCTTCTGATGATGGAATCATGTAATATTCTAAAATTTCTTGATATATCAGAGAGTTAACCTTTTCGTAGACGATGCCTAACTTTCCAGGTCCTTCTGCACTCATACAGCCCCAAACCATGACACTAGCAGCAAATTTTACGGAACGTTTAAGGCATTCTTTATCAAATGCTTCTTGCTTCATTCTCCAAACTCGAATACCTTGATTACCATATGAAACACAAAACATACTTTCATCACTAAATAATATATTTTTCCAATCTTCATTGCTCCATAAACGTCTTGATTTACACCAATTCAATCTTATACGCTTTTGTCTTGCAGTCATGAGAGGTTTTGTTTTCGGTACACGAGATTCAAATTTAAATTTATGGAGACGTCTTAATGTTGTCGATGTAGAAACTTCAACTCCTTCTTCTTTCCATTTTCGGTGCAAGAATCGCACACTTTTAAAACGGTTTTTCTTAACTATACGTTTCAGTTTCCTGTCATCTCTAGCAGATGTTTTTGGTTTTCGGCCATTATTTCGGCGATTATTTTGAAATTTTCCAATTTTTGAATATTGTGTTAGTATTTTACTAACGCTCGATTGCGAACAATGTAAATAATTCGCTATAAAACATTGATTTTTACCGTGCCGATACAAATCAACCATACGAAGTTTAGTAGATTCAGGAATATCACTCACACGGCCCATTTTAAGACGAAAAAGAAACAAACTGCAAAAAAGAATACTGATTTTAAATAAAATAGTCTGTATTTAATCAATGATGCCACCAGTTAAGAATTGGTAATAATTAAAGGAGAATTAATGTGAAATATTCTAATATTTTGAACCACTTGAATAAATATTCTAATATTTTGACTTTTCGAAATAATTTTTTTTGCAATTAATCTTTTCAAAAATGATATTAAATTTAAGATAACAAGTAAGTTTAATCAACAATAAGTTCTTAATAAAAATATCGTTTGCATATTTTCATTAAAATACATTAAATTACCAAATGATATTTTCAATTTCTAAAAAAAAGGTAATTATTCTAATATTTTGAATATGAGCTGTACTTGCTTTAATAACTTTTTACAGAATGAATGTCGTATTACCGAAATTTTCTTAGCATGCTTCCTATTTACAAATTTGGCACAATTCTTCCAAATTATATTTAGAATCCAAGTTGTTGAATAATATGCGTATATTTGTTGTAATTATTATATGAGTAAAACAGAAATCAATATTAGTAATCAAATACTTCTTTCAGGTTTTGATTTTGAGTGCTTCAATTTCAAATGTATCGATAATCATAAATTCCGGATACCCTAACCAAAATTTAAGTTTTCAAGACTGATTTGTACTTTAATCGAAGATTATGTTGCTAAAATTAGAGAGCCAGAATGCGGGATTTATATAGCAAACGAAAATGAGATAAAGTTATAATAAATATTATTAAAATTCTAACGATATGAAAATGAGGTGCTAAAGTGAACTAAACACAGATGATTACTTTAATTTTCATTTTTTATGTAAGTATAAAGGAATTCAAGGAATATCTAATAGCATGCCGAAATTATAGCATTCGAATCAGTTTCTTAAGTTGAAAGATCAGGGGGATTCATATATTATGCGACTGTGTTAAGCCTTTACTAACTATATATAAGTTTAATAATGTGAAAAATAGTAAACAAATTAAATTAAGATTTTAACAAATTAATTTTCAGCTGAAATTTTATCTTTTAATATGTATTCCATATGTACATAATTAGGAATTTTTAGTATTGTATTGTTATAGTGAAATAACACCGATAACACTGGCAATATGATTATTAATTACAATAAAACACTTTGTATAAATCTCCATTAAAAGAAAATAACAAATCAGGACGCGTTTCGAGCTACAATAATTACCGCTCGTCATCAGCTGAACTAACACGTGTCCGTAAAGGGACAGAGTTAGAGATAAACTGAAAGAGGGCGGAGATTACAAAGAGTGCGACAGGTGGCGCTAGCTGAAAGATCACAGGTGAAGACAAATATGATGACCGTATATATATATATATATATATATATATATATATATATATATATATATATTACCATTATTATTATCCCACCTTACTCTCTCTTTTATTATTTTGGCATCACTGTTGTCTTTTTTTTTGTAATTTTATGCCGATTTTCATAAAAATTCTGCATTATGATAGAATAAAAATCGAATTTAAATGTCTTAATGAAGTCTATTTTTAAAACACATACACAATTTCTTTTAAAGTAATTACAGGATTCTTCTTTATCAGTTTCATGAATTTTCATCAAAAATTATACTGTAAGCAATATTTAAAAAATTTTGTTAGTTAAAGAGTCAGTATTGGGAAAAACAGATTTAAAGTATATTAAAAGGAAAAAAAAAAGATTAAAATTAAAGTACTTGTAACTAAAATAATAGCATCTGAATATCGATTCATATGATCAGTTGTAAATACAAATTATTTTATGTAAATACACACCCAAAAAAAACCTCATCGATTTTCTGGTAGATTTTTGATCGAATAAGGGTCCACAGTCCCCTTAAGCGAATAGTGATGGGTTCCCAATTCTACTGGTTTTCACATAACTGCCAACGTTTGCGTTTGCGCTTTTTTGTTAATTTGTTGCGTGTTTTTTTTTTTTTTTTTTTTTTTTTTTTTTAGAATGATTATTTGCATCTTATTAAATCACAGAAATATTAGATAAAATAACATATGCATATAATATTCAAAATAGTTGTAACCAAAAGTATTCAAATAGTTATATCCAAAAAGTTGGGGGTAACTATGATAGCACGAATGCATTCGTGAGTAGTTTAACAATAATTTATTACTTAACTGAAGGGTATGAAAGCAACGTATCCACATATCTTAAAAAATAATAATTAATTAAGTGTTTTCGGCATTTATCAGACCTGACAATTACAAAATCTACAATCTAGAAATCAAAGAATCAGTTGTATGCTTGCATTAAAGAAAAAAAAAAGTAATAACATATGAAGAGGAAAAAAGACAAGAAATGGTATATCTTTTTTGGTCATCTTTGTTTTAGAATCCCCAGAATTTTTTTACGAAAGAAATTCTTTCATAGTCTTCTTTCGAATTCAAACAGAAACTTATTCATAATTATAATCTTCATTCACTCTTCTATCAGCGAAATCCGAAATTCGAGATCGCAAAGGTTAGGGAACTGTTTAGCGATAATAACAGCAAATAAATTGATTTTATTCAGAAAGTATTTCATTCAGTAAGAGGAATATTTATTTATTTTCAAAATACCGGGTGGTCAGAAACGTCAAAGATAGATTGAATTACATTGTTATTTTGAGTTGATGAGACCGCAACATTTTCTAAGTAAATATATATCTTTTTTTTACATAAATAACTATTTGGATTAAACTTGATATGCGCAACATTTTCTAAGTAAATATATATCTTTTTTTTACATAAATAACTATTTGGATTAAACTTGATATGTTTTTTGAACACTAGAACGTTTAACTAAACTTCTTTGGTGTCTAGGCATAATTTTTATACTGAAAAAAAAAATGTGAAGTCAAAAATGTTTTATAGAAATCCAACATATTTGTTAAGACTGTTTAAAAAATTCATTAATAATTACAATATTAATTTTTAAGCTTTTTTTTTCCTTTTATGAAGGGATTATTTATTATTCACTGCATTTTTTTCTATTTATTATCATGTGTCTTATTACATCTTGCCAAAGGACATTCCGCTGCTGGTAACACAGAATGTGGGGACCTTTTGTGTATCAATTGAGTATAATTAGTACATAAATATATAAAAGTCATAAAATGCTTGCAATACCAAGGTGATCTTAAGAAAATGAGCCTCAATACAGGGTAATTCAAAATGAACAATTACAAACGGCTACAAAATTTAATTAAACAGAATTTATCGATAAGAATTACACATAAAATGTAAAAGGAAGTTTAAAATTTTATTTAGACCCTTTATAAATATTCTACGTGACTCGTGTGGGTCACACGGACATCATCTAAACACTCATTTTGTTCAAGCATTAGATTCCAATCTGCATGCAATGTTGACATTTTGGAGCATTCTGTGTGTTAGAATTTCACAATTGTCATTTCTGTCCTAAGTATAGCGATAATTTCACCAGCGGTACATTTAAGTACCTCCAAATCCTAACAAAATACACATATGGTATCGAATGTTTGAGGCTATTTCCATGAGTACTTGTAGTGTAAGTCACAGGCTACGATTTTTGGCTACCAGTATTATAGAACGAATAAAAAATGTGATTAATTTTATTGGCACATTCTCATTAATTGAATAAGGCCAAGCAGACATTTCGAAAATAACGGTGGCAAACAAGTATAGCAATTAATATGTTATGTGACTTACACTACAGAACCCATGGAATTAATCTTGAAAAAAAAAGGTATTTTTATGTTGTCTGTATGACCATAAGAAATCATATAAAAGTATGTGAACAAAGTCTTTTTAAATTCTGTGTAATTCTTATCGATAAGTTCCTTTCGAATAAATAATTATAGTCGTTTGTAATCCCTATATTCATTTTGAATTACATTACCCGATATTTACGCTAGAGATAATAAATATTAGAAAGTTAGTTATTACTTTCCCTTGGCATGTGACTAAAGAACGTGGTTTCGAATGCATTGAAACACTATTTTTTTTTTTTTTTTTTTTTTTTTTTTTTTTTTTTTAGTACGAATCGCAGTCAGACACTTATTTTTCTCATCAAAAGTATTTGTAAATTCTTTTCTAACCACAACTGAAAAAAAATATGGGTAATTAATGAAATTGAGCATAAATTAAAGGCATGTTTTATTGAATATAAGCGTAGTTTTAACAAAGAAAATCATCGAAAAATAGTACAATTTCATGGATTTATTTTAATAATAAAATTAATAACTTCATCTATCGATTGAGAATAATATCTACTATCAAATGATAAGCGCAAATTAGACTTTTATGGTTATCTGCATACTAAAAATTGTATTAACTTATTGTTTTCAAATACTAACTCTCGTTTCTGCGATTATATATGATTTTCTAGAATCAAGACTACGCTAAAAGTACTTAATTTATCCATAGCTTCTTAAATAGATCCATAGTATAAAAGAAAATATGTTAAGGATATGTTCATTCATAAATTAAGAAAATAAAATTCAGATTTTACAAAAAAAAAAAAAAAAGGAGAGACTAGGGCAATTCAATTAAAAACGGAGAAAAAATATAAAGAGTTCAATATAGTATAATAAGCCTCTTTTATAAAGCTCCCATGGCTTTTTTATTGCACAGAACTGGAAACGATAACATTCATGTAATTGCGAAACATTTATTAAATCTTTATTTCCCATCTCTGAATTGTTTCTTGTTTTACTAGATGCCGAAAATTCACTTTTTTTTCATTAAATCTCCATGATTTAAATAACACTTACACAAAGTTTTGTTTTATTTGGCACAGAAGATTGTTTAAAACCGAGCTCTAAACACTTTAAAATGCTTGTAAAAACCACTCGCTTTCAAAACACAATCGCAATATTTTCATAACTTTATGAAAATTACCTGTTTGTATTAAAGCATTCAAATATATTTTACCGTATTTCTTTGACTCATGTAAGTTTGAATTTAGAGACATAATTTGAAAATTATGAAATTTTTCATTAACCATCTAGTATAATACTTCATCTTCATTTTGATTAAATTTATGTTGAATATATATGCAAAACATACATATTTTGAATGGGTATATAAAAATGGCCAACCAAAATATTTTAAATTTTCATGTCTCTGAGGGATTTGTAGATATCTAGATGATTTTGTTGTTGTTGTTGTTGAATTCAGGAATGGATAAGGAAAATTTTTCTAATTCGAAATTTTATGTTACCGGGGGCGGTATAATTTTTTTTTTCTCAAATTAACCCACCCTTGGAGTTGTAAAATAACTCATCATATTTTGCATCTTTTTTTATGAAACCTTGTAACTGTAGTAAGTATGTGGCTAAGGGGCAATGTTTAAGGATATAGCCAATTGTTTCAATAATTATGACTCACCGTGTAGATATAGCGCATACTTTAAATAAGTATGTAAAAATGCCCGCATTCAAACAAAATATATTTTTCAAGTACATGAAATAATTTTGAAACTTTATGAGGATATTTCCTGTTTAAGTTGATACATTAAAAATAATTGATCTACATTCCTTTGACTCTATGAGTATTCATATAAATAATCTGCAAATTATGAAATGTTCCGCGAGTAATTAGCCTTCTATTATAATATTTCTTCGTCATTATAGTTATCTTTTATGTTCCAGCTGTACTGCTAATGGATTTCAGCTCCTAACATTTCTTATCAATTTAAAACAGAACTCTGAGATAAAGCTTTAAAAGCGAATCCAGCCCGGTTACAATGACTAATGCTTGAATGTTGTGTAGGTTATTGTTATGAGGATTTAAACTGAAATTTTATCGCAGTTTTCAATTAAGTTGCAAATATGTTGCAGAAAGTAACTGTAAAATTTATATTATTTAAAATGACCATTAATTATAAACTGGAATTCTAAATTATGTTCAGTTTTTTACTATAGAATGTGTTATTTCTAAATAGTTTTATGTTTGTAGAAATCGAAACAATATTAATTATTTTTAAGGAAAAAAAATCAGCAATTCTTTTTGATTTCATTGTTAAATTTTGAAAAGAATCATAGTTTTAAATATTTTCAAACATTAGTAAAATGTTTATCCTAGCTTTATTAATCTAAAAATATGTCATAATTGTTTTAAAATCTGTTATATGGAAATCAAAAGTTATAATAGAGATTGAAAAAGGGTGGGCGGAATAAGAAACAGGGGCAAAAAGAAGCTGATAGAAAATTACGTGGTATAGGAAGAAACTCGACATTTTTTTTCAGTTTGTGTTATAAAATAACTTTAGGTTTCATGTTTATCCTGACATGGTACCAAACTCTCTGAAGTTTTCAACATGTAATCTCAATTCTGTCATCGTATTTGTTTTGTTTGTTTGTTTTCTGAATTTTTAAAAACGAAGGATACCAAAAGTAAAATTCTGCTACTTAAGAATCGTGGTTTAAAGTTTGAATTTTAAAAGGATTTGTTATGACTGAGAAACAAATTAAAATGCAGTATTTGAAAAAAATGCCTCACAAAATCGTCTATAATTTTTAAATTGCGTACTTGAAAATTCTATGAATGGTTTTTGTTTACTATCTACAGATTGTCTTTCGTGTTGTCTTTCGAAAAATAAATTTTAACCTATGATAGTTTTAAAAGAAATCGATTCGAAGTGTTGTGAACAAGAATATTAGTATTAAAATGACTATGTGCTACATTATGTGCACGTCAAAACCATCCTCAGCGACGACATTTGTCAGCCATTGATGCTATCGCAAATACCATCAAAATTTGCAAAAAATAAACAACTTCAGAGCATCCTCGATTTAATGTGAAATGAGTCTTACATGTAAAATACTCGTTATTTAATACCTGAAATACATGCTTTTTTATGCCAATCATCGACTTTGGTGCACGTTAATCACGTATAAAAATGTGGCATTTATAATACAGGTACACATTTATTAATAAATAAATGTAATAAAGGTACCGTTTACTATAATAAAAAACCTCCATCAACAATTGTGAATGCTTCTACAATTAGAATCAATTCTGTTGAATTATGATTTTACTTAACTGTAATTCGCAATCATTCATAATTTTCAAGATAAAATCGATAGCTTTCAAATTTTGCTATTAAAAGCGCTGCAGTCATTCTTCTATCATAAATTATATTAATTTTATTGTGCATACATACTCTTTCCACGTTCATAGTCATATTGTTATGAGTAAGCATTGTTTCTACAATGATGTATAGTTGTTGTTGCAACTCAGTCATTGGGAACTCTCAAATATTGGGAATTTCTGACTGCCATCTTCCCATTCTGTGGGCCTAAAAGCCGAATGGAATGTTAATACGATTTATGTTAGTTATGTTGTGATTTGTACTTGTATATATTAATGTAATTAAAACTGTAAGGTGTAACAAAGATCTCTTCATTAATTCGAGGAATTCTGAATTTTTAACTTTACACTCATTTGGATAAACAATTTATTATAGTTGTTTTCAAATGACAGTCTTTCCACAATTACAACTTTAAACGATCAAATGTTATTTGGATTTTTCTTGACATTGGTTTCCATACTGCATGACAGCCAGTGTTCTCGCTGACATTTGACGAACGTTAGTAATTTGGCTAATTAAAAATAAAAAACATTCGCCAAATGAAAAAAGTATTAGCATTCGCCGTGTAATACAAAAAAAAAAAAAAAAAAAAAAAAAAAAAAAAAAAAAAAAAAAATCTTTAATTTTTTAATGTACTCTTCCCTTTTTTTTCGATATGTTCTAAAATAACCTAAGTTTTTATAACTTTGACAGTGATTGTTATTAATCTAATTTCAACTATCCGCTACAAATTTAAAAACTATGTACATATTATATATATGCATATGTATAAAAAACGAGAACGAAAAGAAAAGCAAAAATTGAGCACTAGCAGTTTGGCGAATCTAATCGCTTGCTTACTCGCCAAATGAAGAATTTAGTCGCAATTTGGCGCATTGGCGAGCGACAGCGAGAACACTGATGACAGCAAAAACGTAACAAGGCTCTTCAAGACCATTTCTCTAACAGATTTTGGCTCTTACATAAATTTTACATATTACCAAAGCTTTCAGGAAATGTCAATATACACTTCCACTGAGGCACGCTAAAACAGTGCTTTTTAGGATACGCATATGTTCACTAAAGTAAAAATATAACAATTACACTACACAACTTTAAATGCATGTTTCTAATTGGTTGTATTTAAAGCACTTCTATAAGAAATTCCTATACATCTTTTATTCCGTTCCGTATTAACCCTTTATCTAATGACGGTACCTATAAGTACCATTAAAATTACTTATTATAAAATTCTTTTAATACGTCAATTAGTTGTAATGCTGTTTCGAATAAGTTATAGATACATTACTTTATTTTGTTGCAAAAGCATTGTTGGTTACTCAAAACAAAAATATTTTTAAAAGGATGTTTTTTTTTATCTTTTCAGCTGTCTTGGTGCTGAGGGAGGAGGATGGGGATTTTTAAATTCCGGAATATTTTTATATTTATATTGTAAAAACATCATATTTGTACATTTTATAATTCTACAAAATACTAAGAAAACAATTTAAAATAAAAGATTTGAGTGGGGTTATAAATATTGCACAAAATCCCTGTAAATTCAAATTTAAATAATCCTTCTAAATCCTTCAGTCTTTCTAAAATCTATCAAAAATTTATTAAATGATTATGTAATTTTTTTTATTTAGTTTTAACAATTTACGTAAAATGCTTTAGAATGTAAAATTTTCATGGATTCATAATGCGGTAGATTAAGGGTTAATCTGTATTGTATGTCAATAAATGCTACATATTATCACATATATCACTCACTTGGGTAATGTGAAAATTCGAAAATATGAACGAGAAATTTACACCATAAAACAGGTATCATGGTGATACAGAAGAGATTTGTCTGCATTCGTATAGTAGGGTGTAAAAATCCAAATGTTTGCATGATGTGTCAATTTCAAAATAAATTTCGTCCGACATATTTTGATGGTTACACTTTGAGCCGATGAAAAGTATAAAAAAGTTATTAGATACCGCTAAAATAAACAGCTTAATGGTTAAATTACACTTAAGTGTACATGTTTCTGCGCAATATACAAAAAAAGTTAGATTTTCGTTTACATTGCGTAATCTTTTAGTTTGGAGTGTAATTTTTGAACTAATATTTTATGATTTCAAAACAAAAGTACAGGATGAACACAATCGTGCGTTTAGTGTATTTGTTCGCTTTCTAGCAAGTTTCTTTTTACACCATAAAATAGCATAGTCACAATTTCAAAGAAACAAGATCATCGGAAATTATATTTACTTAATTCTATCTTTCTGTTACAATAAAAAAAATCATATAAACGAAATTTCGGCTAGAACTTGTATAAACTGAGTGAATAGTCTGTAAAAAGAAATAGTTAAAATATGAATCTTATAAGACAATTTCTATTTCATAAATTTATTAATGTTTTCGTATGAACTTCAGTCATTGCTTTTCAAAGGTATATTTAACATAAAAGCTAAAATTCTTTAATTTGGTCTAAAATAAACAAGGAATACTTACTTTGAACGGTATTTGAATAAGGGAACGAACGATTACTGGCCAGAACACCATTTTCAAAATTACACAAATCACTCTTTCAAATATCGCTATTTGTGGATTACATATGAGTACACATATTTCTGAGTAGTTTTTTGTGATTACAGATGTATCTGGGTAGTCGTTTGTTCTTACACAGATATCTGTACAATGTTCAAATACATGTTTCTGTGAAATATTCTATTTCCTTCCCATATATCTATGTAATATTCTATTATTACCTACTCTCTTAAAATGTCAGCCAAAAAATAACTCATATTGAGCCAAAATTCACTCATCTCAAATTTTGAAAGGCAGCTTCGCATAAAAAAGCTGAAACAACTCGAGTAGCGAGTTGTTTGTGAGCAATTTAAATCAAGATGTGTAGTTTAAAAAGGGAATTTAAATCAAGACGAGTAAGAAGTTTGACAAACAACTCCCCATTCACGATCCAATAAACTATGTATAATTTATATTATATCCATGCAGTCATTTCAAGGAGACAGCGAAGCCATTCTTTTGTTTCAAAAGGCACCAAGTCACGCCCAATTGCCAGTCGGAACAGCTGATCAGGGGAAACACGAGGCCAAACCAATACAAAAAAATTTATAAGGTCTACAATAATGTATAATATCTTGTATCTCTGATAATAAGTCAGAATATTTAATGACGAATACTGAGGACAAAAGTCCTAATTAAAAAAAAATCATTCAAAAGATAGTTAACTAACAATCTTCAAAATATTGCTACCAAATTTACGTTTTACTAATAGAAGTTGTAAATAATTTACAATTCATTTGTAAGCTACAATTTTCAAAGTATAATTGAAAATAATTTTTTTAATCATCAACCCCATCCCCCTTCTCCACTTCTTTTTTATACTACTCAGAAATAACAAATTATTTTTTTTATAAAGATGTTGCAAGGATTAAAATTCATCAAACGTAAGTTATCTGCCAAATTTGTAAGTTACTTTTGTTTTCTAGCTTTAATAAGCTGAGAGTAAGATTGAAACTGTAATCAGGCAATTAAAAACCTTCTTTGAAGTCGTTGTTACGCTTTGACTTATTGCAGATTGACGTGAAAGTATTTTCACCCTCCATTAGTCGCCCACTTCTATGCAAAGCATTTACGGATGCCATTTTTACCTCGGTCGATAACATTTTCATGCTACTCAACTAGGGCTATAATTGCTATGAGTTAAACAGGCATTTGATGGTAACATTTTGAATAACCTAATAGTAACTATAAGCTCTTTTGAATATTCATGAATCTGCGGTTTTATTATTCGTCATTCCGAACCAGTTTGGTATTTATAAACTTAATTTTATTTAATTATTTTAATGGTATTCTTATACTTTGCTTCGTTAAATTATAGTTATTGATTTTTTTTTATCTAATATTACACGTAGAGGCATAAATTATAACTTGTTTCTCGATTGGTAAGATAAATATAATTGCTGTTTTATAAAGAAACAGAAAAGGCACCATCATAAATGGCAAGAATCAACTTTTACATGATATGCAAAATGCACATTAAAAATTGTCATAATCCTAATATCTACAGCTCATGTTAGAAACTATAAGAAAAGATATTAAAACAGACCCAAAAGCAAACATACTCTATTTGGATGCTAATTAGTCAAAAGATCCAATTCGTGATTCTTGGATTTCAGAAACATATTACCGGATATATAGAACATTAGTGAAAAGTATACATTATTTCAAAACTCTACTAATTTTTTAATTTTAATATACTGTCGGATTCTTTGAAGATGCTCACCAATACCCGATCCTGCTTGAAGCCATTTTTTTCCCAATCCCTTCTGCATCTCACATAAGTCTAATTCAAAAATATACGTGATATCAAAACTATGTTTTATAATGCATGTTATAGGAGAAAATATTAAATTTAAAAAGATTAAACTAATACGATTCTGATTTTGGAATTTTTTTACGTTTTCTATGTTTTCTTTACTTTTTCCTTTTCTAACAATATTTTTATACAAAGATTAATAAGAATAAAACAGCTAACAAAGACAATAAATTATTATAACTTCGCCAATATACCCATCTGACTCTATGTGATTATTCTAGTTTCTATTTTATTTTATCATATTTTTTTGCTACAGTACTTAAATTCTCTTTTTTTATTCCTTTATTAATATTCTTAATCACCAAATATTGTAATTCTTGTAACCTCCAAGCTTCATTCTCCTTACTTACTCTCCATAATAGCAATTCTCCATGTGACACGCATCAAATCTTATTATTTTCTTAATGTCTTAACGTATGTTTGAGGATTTTATTATTATTATTATTATTATTGTCATAAAAGAAAGATAATTTCTTCTACACTCTTTTGTTTGTTATATAAAAAAGCGAAAAAAATTACTTAACATATGTAAATGATTCTATCCATTATTTCTTTAAATTACTTGCTAATTTCTCACTGAATTTAGCTAATTTAAATGGAATGTTTGTTGAAAAATTATGCTTTTATTTTGTTTCTTATATTCTATATAAAAAGAAAAGCCATTTTTTACAAAGTTGATACAAAGTCGAAATAGTTTAAAAGTAAAATTACAAAGCAAAATTATTTTGAAAGAACATACAATAATTCTCAAAATAATTTTCCTATTTATACACCTAAGCTGATGCGGATAAGCAATTACATCGAGAAATTGTTCTAAATGTATTACTCTTTTATCCAAAGTACCGGAGACTTTTAAAGAAGTATAATCGATTATTTTTTAAAAACATTTAACTTTTAAATAAAATCATCACTGAATTCCTGCGCAGAAAATTTTTATCATTTTAGTTAAATTAGACATTTTATAAGTAAGAAAAAGTAAATAAGTGAAAATACATATTATTCTGTAATCAGAATATTTTATTTCATTTTAATTCAGTAAGAATAGTATGTAAAATTCAATAAATTCATCCTAACACTTTCAAAATATCTCGAAAAAATAATGTTCATTTTAATTAAATGACTTTTTTATCGTTATTACATAAAATTTATAAGAATATAATTATTTAAATGCTTTATTTTGAATATGGAAAATTTTTACATGTTTTTCACCATTAATCATTAGTAAAAAACAACTGATTACTTAAAAAACAGTTTAACATTTTATGTACTATTAGGTGGTTATTAAAAACAGGGTTGAAAAAAAAACAGTTTTTTTTTTTTTGTAAAAAACCAAAAAAACCGTTTTTTTTGTTTAAATCAGGTTTTTTGGTTTAAACCGGGTTTTTTTAAAACATCTTTTTTATTACGTATATATGCATATTTATTGATAAAAATAGACATTATTGAATTATAAGTAGTATAAATTCATTTGAAAATAATTTAAATTAAATAATTATAGTTAATTATGTAGAAAATTGAAAAAATCCTATTTTAATTTAAATAGTTATTAGTAAACTCTTATGTTCAAACAATAAGCTACTCTACACAGTGAAACATTGATGTTTTGAAAATCTTTATAAATAATCTTTTTATTACTTATAATAAACATTTGATGTAGTTTTATGAATATTCTTTTCTACAATTAAAAAAAAAAATTGAGATTGTTCTTGGGGGTTTGTGTTTGAGAGACAATTTGAAATCAACATTTATGGTCATTATGTTTATCAAATAATTGAGGAGGAAAAATAATTTGTTATTATTAAAATACTATAATTAGCACCCAGTTTTTGAATACTCATTCAGCTTCATATTTTGATTTTAATTCTTAAAGATAATCTCCCCAATAGAAAAAAAAAAATCTTTTATAGTTTCACCAAAATCTTAAAGATCATCCAGTTATGTAGCTTCATATTCAAAAGCATTGTGCATGTTATGATAGATTGCTTTAAATAATCTGCATTTTTTTAATGAAAATATTTTATACTAAATACTGAATATTTTTAATCCATTTTATCTTTGATCAATTCACACATTATAAGATTTTTCTTTAGAGCAACGGAATATGTTCGCCAATGCATACTGAATTTCATCCTATAGATAAAAAAAAACAACCTAGAATCACTATATTTAATACTTTTTGCTGACATAAAGTGTTAAAAGTAGAAAATACTTATATCTAATAATTTGTAAGTCTTAAATTGTAAAGAAAAATGAGAAGATATCATTAGATTTTTTTGAAAAAAAAAACCAATTGGTTTTTTTGAGAAAAAAAAACCAGTTGGTTTAAACCGTGGTTTAAACCATGGTTAAAACCAATTGGTTTAAACCGTGCCAACCCTGATTAAAAATAACAGTTTATTAGCTTCAACAATGTGAAGTTTTATTTTCCAAATCTGTAAAAAATACCTATGCCAGAATTCGGACTAGCCATTTCTTGACTGAAACTTTCACTTTGCTAATTACTACTCTGCTAATTCTTGCCCGGACATTTTTTTGCCCAGTTGGAAAATAACAACTCATATGATTTTTTTTACAAAATGATAATAATTATGTTAAAATTAATTTATTATAATTAAATATCTAGTGTTTCTCAGAGTTCATTACCAGCGACTTATTCTATTGAGATGATTCATGTATCAGGCCAGATGCAATAAACAATAAAGCAAGCTGTGTGAATTAGTTCTTCTGTTCATCTAGGATAACTCAGTTGACACAGTAGTGGCAAGTTATGCCAAGAAAATCCTTGTTCGAATTCTGGACAGAATATTTTTTCCCAGCTGAAAAATAACTACTTATATTACTTATTTACCTATTAAAATAAACGTGTTAAAATTAACCTAATCGTAATATTACCTCTCTGTTCTTTCTCGACACTGTGTAAAAACTGTCGTCATTTACATCCCTTTTCTTTTTTGTGAATAGAAAGGAACCTTTTTTTTTTGCAATGTTTGTAGATTTAGGCATAAAATTACAGAAGTGGGATTAGGAAACTATCTTCTTATTTCTAATCGAGAATATTCTTGGATAGTTCACAGTAATTAAGGGGACAATGGACCTTTATTTGAGCAAAATCTTCTATAGTGAAATCGTCACCAAAAAGGTCTATTTCTGTGGTATAAATAGTACCAAAACAGTTTTTTTATTAAAATATCCTTTATGAAGGTTTTAAGAAGTAAATAATTAAAGGTAAGTGTATTTACATACTTCAAATCTGTTTCTCTCAAAACTAATTTTTCAGCGTTTTTTGATTTTTGAAATGCTTCTTGCGACGCAATTTTTGATCAATATTTATGAAATTGAAGAAGTATCCTGATATTGTTTAGAAAGAAATTGTGTAAGCTTTTCAAAATTCGTCTTCATGAAAATAGCCAAATTTCATTTTTTACTTATTTAAAGTCAAAATTTTTATGAAAATCGATATGGAATTCAAAAAAAAAAAAAAAAAAAATCTGTAAAATGTTAACTTTTAAAGAGATTTAAAAAATCTTACACAACTTTGTTTATAATAGTGTTTTAAATGATAAAAATTCAAAAATAAGAGCATTTTAAAATTTCGTTTAAAAATTAAAATTTTTTTAAAAAATTTAAAATTTTAATAAGATTGGAAATTTTTTGAAAGTGTTCTATATGCTTTTGGTGAAATGTATTACGCACAAAATTTCATATTGCTATGATGAAAATTAAGAAAAAAAAAAAACTCCACCAATCCCTTAAGAAAAGTACTACAAAGACATGTTTCTGTAACAATAATTTTTAAACATGTACCCAGAGAGAATCTCATACATATCATGAAAATATTCAATCACATTCCATCAAAAGTTTACGAAATAAGTGAAATTTTATTAAACTATATACATACTTAATTTTCAATTTAATATACGCCATTTACTTTCTCGTATGATTTAATTTAATGAAGTAAAATTTGCATAATTTATTTTCAGTGTTTGAATAATTTTTATTGCGAGTATGCGGAAAAATAAATTTCAGATAGACAGGCTTTCAACAGAAAATTATTGCTATAATAAAAAATATTTGTACTAAGAATTTTATTCAGTAAAAATTGGATACAAAATTTTTAAGGAAGCTTTAAAAACTTCAGATATGCAGTAGACGATTTTTTCAGGAATTTCAACTAGCTAAAACTTATTGTTATAAAATTTAACTCTTAGAATTTTCGAATCATGTATACTATAAGTTTTAAGGTTTTTCGTTGCATGTAGTATCTAATAAAGTGAAAAATAATATATATGCAGGGTATCTAAACTATTGGGCAAAACTTTAGGGGGTGATAGTACACGTCAAGACAAATAATATTAAATGGGAAACTAAGGGTCCCAAACGTCTTCCGAAGGAGATAGATGCCATCAAAGTTTAGGGTCCAAAATTTGAAATGATTATAAAAAACGGGAAAATTTGTCGATTCGTTTGCGGTTTTCACTAAAACAATTCTTTACGTCAGTATTATCTTGAAAATAAATTATAAAGATAAATTTCAAAAATGCCCATAGAGAGCGCTTTAGACTTTGGAGAACGAACAACTATTTTTTAGCTTTATTTTTTGCATGTCATTAATTTTTTTAGAAGTTTAGACATAAACTTAAATTTTGAGCTCAAAATCTGTGATCAAGTAGCGCAAACTGTGTTCAATGGGAGTGGGTAGGTTCAAATTTCAAATGATTATAAAAAACAGAAAAATTGGTCAATTAATTTGCGGTTTTCACTAAAACTATTCTTTATGTCAGTATTGTCTTGAAAATAAAGTATAAAGATAAATTTAAAAAAATGTCGATAGAGGGCGCTTTAGACTTTGGAGTAACGTACAACTATTTTTACCGTTTCTTTTTGCATCTCATTAATTTTTTTTAGAAGCTTAGACATAAACTTAAATTTCTATCTCAAAATCTGAATCTTTGAGAGTGGTTAAGTAGCGCAAACTGAACTGGGGTGGGGAGGTTAAAATTTCAAATGATTTTTAAAAAAGGAAAAATTGGTCGATTCGTTTGCGGTTTTATCTAAAACCATTCTTTATGTCAGTGTTTCCTTGAAAATAAATTTTTAAGATAAATTTCTAAAAATTCCGTTAGAGTGTGCCATAAACTTTGGAGTAACCAACAACTATTTTTAACTGTTATTTTTTGTATCTAATTAAATGTTTGCAAATATTTAAATTTTAAGCTCAAATTTGAATTGTTGGGGGGGGGGGGGGGTTAAGAAGCACAAACTGAACTGTGTTCAAGAGTTGAAATGTTACCTTGCCCACCCCACGAACACAGTTCAATTTTGCGCTACTTAATTACTCACAACGATTCAGATTTTGAGCTCAAATTTTAAATCTAAGCTTTTAAAACCTTTACTTAGATACAAAAAATAACGGTTAAAAATAGTTGTTGCTTACTCTAAAGTTTAAGACGCCCTCTAACGGAATTTTTTGAAATTTATCTTTAAAATCTATTTTTAAGGAAATACTGACATAAAGAATGGTTTTAGACAAAACCTCAAACGAATCGACCAATTTTTCCTTTTTTAAAAATCATTTGAAATTTGAACCTCTCCACCCCCATTGAACACAGTTCAGTTTGCGTTACTTAACCATTCTCAACGATTCAGATTTTCAGCTAAAAAATTAAGTTTATGTTTAAGCTTCTAAAAAAATTTCATGAGATGCAAAAGTAACGGTAAAAAATAGTTGTACATGTACGTTACTCCAAAAGCTAAAGCGTCCTCTATCGACATTTTTTGAAATTTATCTTTATAATTTATTTTGAAGACAATACTGACATAAAGAATAGTTTTAGTGGAAACTGCAAATCAATTGACCAATTTTTCTGTTTTTTATAATCTTTGACATTTTAACCTACCCACTCCCATTGAACACGGTCAGTATGCTCTACTTAACCACAGATTTCGAGCTCAAATTTTAAGTTTATGTCTAAACTTCTAAAAAAATTTAATGAGATTAAAAAAATAACGCTAAAAAATAGTTGTGCGTTACTCCAAAGTCTAAAACTCCCTCTATCGGCATTTATTGAAATTTATCTTTATAATTTATTTTCAAGACAATACTGACATAAAGAATAGTTTTAGAGAAAACCGCAAACGAATCGACCAATTTTTCCGTTTTTAGCTCACAGGCTATCATAGC
This sequence comes from Maratus speculifer, assembly GCA_964019185.1. NCBI lineage: Eukaryota > Metazoa > Arthropoda > Arachnida > Araneae > Salticidae > Maratus > Maratus speculifer. Next base: position 280,883,238 of record OZ025291.1, read on the forward strand.
CTGAGAGCTTATGTGCCCGCCCGTTCTGTATGTTCGTTCGTATGTGCATAACGCGATAACTCATGATAAAAATATCCGATCCTCTTAAAATTTTGTATGTAGGTATATCCTGACAAGGCGCTTCCCTGATTAGTTTTTGAAGTTCATTCGATATGTATAAGAGGGGGAACGGGGGGCTCATGCCCCCCGTTAGTTGATATAAATGGGATTTTCATGCAGAATTAAGTTTTCAAAATTTAGATTAGGATCATTCTGAGGCGATTCCGTGACTGTTATTAGGTGTTCATTGAATAAGTATAAATAGGGGGAACAGGGGTTCTAATCCCCCCCCCCCCCGTTAGTTGATATAAATGGGATTTTCATGCAGAATTAAGCTTTCGTTCAAAATTTAGATTAGGATCATTCTGATGAGGCGATTCCGTGACTGTTATTAGGTGTTCATTAAATAAGTATAAATAGGGGGAACAGGAGCTCTAATGCCCCCCCCCCGTTAGTTGATATAAATGGGATTTTCATGCAGAATTAAGTTTTCGTTCAAAATTTAGATTAGGATCATTCTGATGAGGCGATTCCGTGACTGTTATTAGGTGTTCATTAAATAAGTATAAATAGGGGGAACAGGGGTTCTAATCCCCCCCCCCGTTAGTTGATATAAATGGGATTTTCATGCAGAATTAAGTTTTCGTTCAAAATTTAGATTAGGATCATTCTGATGAGGCGATTCCGTGGTTGTTATTAGGTGTTCATTGAATAAGTATAAATAGGGGGAACAGGGGTTCTAATGCCCCCCCCCCCCGTTAGTTGATATAAATGGGATTTTCATGCAGAATTAACTTTTCGTTCAAAATTTAGATTAGGATCATTCTGATGAGGCGATTCCGTGACTGCTATTAGGTGTTCATTGAATAAGTATAAATAGGGGCAACAGGAGTTCTAATGCCTCCCCCCCCCTCTTAATTTATATAAATAGGTTTTTCAAGCAGAATTTTCAGATTTCGTTCAAATCTCTGAATAGTTTTGGAAGTTTAATGGTTAAGTATAAAAGAAGGGGATAACTCCTTTTAAATTATATAAATGCTAAATGGGTTTTTATTAAGAATTATCTAATTTGCTCTGAATTTTGGATATAGATTTTTTATATGATAAAGCATGTCTTTGATAGTATAGGAGGTTCAATGATTAAGTATAAAAAAAAAGAGGAAAGGGGAGAGCTGTTTCCCCTTCTTAATTTTTTTTTCGAACGGAATTAACCCTTGAAAATATAAGGCTTTAATGTACAATTAGTATTTGTAGCCTGTGAGCTCAATGCCATCAGTTTAACTGGGCAGTATTCTTTTTATTAATAACCATTTCAAATTTTGGACCCTAAACTTTGATGGCGCCTATCTCCTTCGGAAGACGTTTGGGACCCTTAGTTTCCCATTTAATATTATTTGTCTTGATGTCTCTCACCCTTAAAGTTTTGTCCAATAGTTTAGATACACCATTTATATGCATATTTAATTTAGTTTTTAAAAGATAAAATTTTTAATAAATATGTATGTCTTATTGATTGAGAGAAGGAACTTTATTAGAGTTTCTAAATAAATTAAAAATGAAATCTTTTCATACTTCTTTTTAATTATCAAAGTGCAAGTATGCTATGGAAGTATAGCTTACACTGAATTGTGCTATGAAAGTTAAAAGTATACATTCAAGTGCACCGTGATATTAAAAAGTTTGAAAGACTCTTCTGAATGCTTTTGTTTAGATTATGCCATTGCATAAAGTTGTATTTTGGTTTAATAATAAAACATTAGTTTGGACCTTTTCCTTTTTAACACTTTCCAACAAAGTTGAAAAGTGCTTATGCATTCGGTTTGTCTGTACGTCTGGTCGTCTGTCCGTCTGTCCGCGCTCTAACTCCCGTAAATATACTCGGCCTGCTATGAAATTTTTATACGTTATTGAGGTTTACCCTAGCACGAACCCTATTGAAAATGAAGTATCTACCATAATTAGTTTATCTGTAGAGAGAATCAAAAGTTTCCCATTACATTACGGCCCATAGGGAAAAATCGTTAAAATACTCGGATTGCCATGAAATTTTAGGACGTTATTGACGTTTACCCTAGCACGAACCCTACTGAAAATGAAGTATCTACCATGATTAGTTTATCTTCAGAGAGAATCAAAAGTTTCCCATTACATTACGGCCTATGGGGAAAAATCGTTAATATACTCGGATTGCCATGAAATTTTAGGACGTTATTGACGTTTATCCTAACACGAACCCTATTGAAAATGAAGTTTCTATTATGATTAGTTTATCTACAGGGCGAATCAAAAGTTTTCCATTACATTACGGCTCATGGGGAAAAATCGTTAATATACTCGGATTGCCATGAAATTTTAGGACGTTATTGACGTTTACCCTAGCACAAGTCCTATCGAAAATGAAGTTTCTACCATGATTAGTTTATCTACAGGGCGAATCAAAAATTTCCCATTACATTACGGCCTATGGGGAAAAATCATTTCAAAGGCATTTTAAAGATGTTATATCCTGTCAAACATATTAAAATATGCATTTTATAAAATATAAGATAAAAATGCAGCTGTTTTTCATTTACAGGGTCACACAAAAGAATTCCATTAGATAATGGTAAAAGGGGGAATTGTGTGTGACATATTTTAAATATATTAAGCTTTTTCATGTATAATAAAATTGATATATATCACTGAAGGTTAAAATAAATTATACGCTACTGTCTTGCATAATATGAAGTGCATAGCATTTACAGGGCCACGCAAAAGATTTCAAATAGTATATTCTTTCCGAAGTACCGTATATGTGTCCGATGATGGCTGATAGAGGGATGAAATGCATTTTAATTTTTTATATACGCGTTTATATTTCGCTAAATATATGCACATTATATGGTATGTATAAATGTTATAGTTGATATAAAGGGCTACCCAAAAGAGCTCACCAACGTTACTGAATATGAGCGTAAATTATTTAAACGTGGTTCTTAAATAAGCTATGCATTTTTACGCTGAGCTGCATTCAGTTTACTGAGAAATGTTTGCAGAATATAGATAAAGGGATATACAGGACCACGCAAAGAATTCGGTATATGGACGCCTATGAATGATGATTTATGAGAATGTGATTTCAGTTGTTTTAAAAGTGTTTTAGTTTACAATAAATTTTAGCCTAATGCTGACGTGTAATAAAGGTACAATGTAAACTACTGGGCTGAACAAAAGTATTCAAGTTATGTTTCCATTTAATAGTATGAATTGCTGAAAAAGAAATTTCAAGCTACTGGGTATTTTCTTGCTAAGCTAAATTTTCCCATTATATGAACTGACATATGAAATACTGGGCTGTTCTAATGTACTGGAATACATATTTGGGTATATTTGGCTATACACTATTATTTATTTTTATTTATTTATATTTCATTAAGCGTTGGAAAGTGCTTCATAATCTATGCTTAACGCATGATTTTTCTTACTTGTTTAATAATATCTAAGGAATAATTTAGTTTAATCGAAATTATTTATTAAACATGAATTAATTTAAGTGAATTTCTGGAAAGTATCTACCGAAAAGATGTGGACTTTTCTAATAAAATTGCCGCTTTAGACAATTATTATATTACGGGACCTAGTTTTGAAGCAATACATCAATACTTTTTTACTTGAAAACTGAAGTACCTAGACTGACAAATCCTACCATAATGGATATGTGGCAAATGCAATACAGCAGGGAATTACACTTATTTTGACAACATGATTACAAGTTACAGCTTTTAACCTTAAAAAAAGCCCTATTTTTTTTCTTTTATCTGTACCTGAACTTTGTCCTCATAGAAATTTTCAACATATTAAAATTATATTTTGTGATCTCTGAAAGTACACTGCTCAAAACAATTAAAGGATATTTGAAGTTTTATATAAAATAAAGAATTTTTTTGCCGAAAATAGAAGAAGAGAATCACAAATGCAAATTTTTCTGGTTTTCAAGCTGTGGAGTATGCAAATTTTGAGTTAGACGTCAAAAACGTCGCTTCAGCGGCAGCGAATGAAATTTGACTTTCAACTGGATAAAAGAGAATGAAGACAAGGATGATCGGCATTCAGTGATTGCTTTGTTTCGATGAGTACGATGTCTCAGCGAAGTCATTTGACAGATTCAGAAGCTTGGAGAATTGTTGGTAGGTTAGAAGGGGGCCAAACTCAAGCCGAAGTAGGGCAAGCCATTGGAGTGTCACAGTGTCATTTCCAGGATCTGGAACCGTTTTTTGGGGAGTGGATGTGCAGGCCGAAGACCAGGGCAAGGTCGTAGGCGGGCAACAACGCCCAATGAAGATCGTTATTTAGCGTTAACAGCTCGGAGACACCGAAACATGAACGCTACTCTTCTCCAACAACACCTTCGCTCGGCTACAGGCACCACGATTTCAACTCAGACTGTCCGAAACCGGGTCCATGCTGTAGGTCTGTATGCTCGCCGACCGATGGCATGTGTTAGATTAACATCAAGGCATCGTCGCGACCGCACGGTGTGGGCGACCGAGCATGTCAACTGGAGGAGAAATGAATGAATCAATATTCTGTTTTCTGACGAGTCCCGTTTTTCTGTGCATCCGGATAATAGGCGTATTTTTATCTGGAGGGACCGTGGCAGTAGGAATAATCCTACGTTCGTGCACGAAAGTGTCAGATTTGGCGGTGGAGGAGTGTTGGTGTATGGTTGCGTCTCCATTGACGGGCGCACTGACCTCTACATCATTCGAGATGGAGCTCTGACTGGTCACCGGTATAGGGATGAGATCCTCAGACCTATTGTAGTCCCTTACGCTGCAGCAATAGGAGATAACTTCATTTTAATGGACGATAACTGTAGGCCACATCGTGCAAACCTGGTGGAAGATTTCCTTTTCGAGGAAGGAATCGTTCGAATGGAATGACCAGCGTGTTCTCCAGACATGAATCCAATCGAGCACGTTTGGGACGCTTTAGGAAGACGAGTTTATGGCCGCCAACAACCCCCACAAACTCTCCAAGAACTGGAAAGAGCTCTTCTGGAAGAGTGGGGCAGAATACCCGAACTCGTCATTAATAGCCTCATTGAGTCCATGCCTCAAAGGTGTTCAACGTTGCTGGCCGCCCGTGGAAACCATACCCCCTACTGACAATGATTTTCTTTGAAGAAAACACCTTTTCTTATTCTTTTTTTCTCATATGCACAAATTGTGTTATTTTCTTTTTGTACACAAATGCGCAATAAAATGCATTTTTTTCTGCCAAACATGTGTAATTTATTCTCATATAACCTACTATGTCTGTCGATCATGTATCAATCAGCTAAAAATCCACCTAAAACTGCAATATCCTTTAATTGTTTTGAGTAGTGTATTTTTGTCATTCGAACTGTATCTTAAATTTAGAATCTTTAAACACACTGAAAAAAATTCCATTAAATTTATGGCAAAAGTGTTGGCAGCAATGTTGGAAGCAGTTTTTGCCGTAAAAATTGCAGTAAAATTAGATGTAATAAAAAAATATATCCAATTTTGCTACAATTTTTACGGAAAAATGTACTGGCAACATTGCTTCCAACAATTTTTGCCGTAAATTTAAGGGATTTTTTAAAGCGCAGAAAGCTGGCCTTTGCAGGAAGGATCATTTTGAAATTCTAAATCTTATAAAATAATTTATCTACAAAACATTTCTGTTGAAGAAAAGTACAGTTTTTCCTGATGCTGTTTTTGCAACTCTGAAATCTATAAAATATATGTCAGAAATAGTTTTGTATTATTATTATAATTATGTGCGAAGTTACAGCCTTTTGAATGGAACGTGCATTTCGTGAAAAGATTTTACTCAAAACTTACTTACTTGTTTTTTCTCAAAGCCACAGTTTTTAAAAGGCAGTATAATTTAGCATTCGAACCAATTGCACGATTATAAAAAGTCAGGTTTTAGAGGTAATCTTTTTGTCTAAGGCCAGGAAATTATTGAATAGTTAAAAAACTGATGTAATATTTTATGCAAAACTTTAAACTTGACAAAAGATACCACTGCGACGATTTTCAAACAGCCTCCATTTTTTTTTTTTTTTTTATGGATCCCTTTCGATTTAATCGAAATTTAATCTTGATTCCATAAATTTAGTAGGATTTCATATCTTCTATCATTTTTGTGATTCAGACGATTGTATGAGGCTCAATCCTGCATTGCGAAAAGATATGCGCACTATTTACACTAGAAGATACTTAAAAATAAGAAATCATCTGCTTTCGTATTTTTTGGGTATCAAAAATTGTCAGAATATAGACAAAAATATATTTATTTAGTGAAAAGAATCTAATTTCGTTTTATCCATTCTTTACTTATGAAAAAGTTTTTTAAAAAGAACCCCTGCTTTTTACTCTTGCGAAGTGGGACGTTAAGATTTCGATTGAGTTTTGAATTGAGTTGCGTTGAATTTTGTTTATAAAGTTGTTAAGATTATTTCAGTAGATTGGGATTCAGAAAAGCTAGTCATAAAACATTGCATCAAAATCATCTGAAAATAAAATTTAGTGAACAAAATCTCTTTCTTTTCTCTATATTTTGATTATTTCTCAATAAAAATGAATGAAACTTAATACAGTAGTTGTACCTTAGATTAATTTCGGCATTTTCCTATGATATCCATAAACGGTTTAAATATTCTTAGTTGATAATGATGCATATAAATGATGCGTTCATTCCATTTAATGCTTTTATAAATCTATTCATAGATAGGTAATGAATAACGGTGTAAAATTACTTCGGACGGTTTTATTACAGTAAGTATTTATTAAATTCAGTTTCGATTAAAGTCTTTTAAGCACCTTTGAAATAATCCATTGTTCATGTCATTGCACTTTTAGATGATTTAAATATCAATGCAGTTTACCTTTGTTCTATATTTACTTTCATGTTATATAATGATAAGGTACTTTTTCATATTAATAAATGATAACGTAAATGTGTAATATTCGTAGTAACCTTATTATGTAATAAAAAGTGATTATCTTAGTCAGAAAAATAGATAGAAACTTTATTCCAGCACATTTTTTTTTCATAAATATGTATACGTATATGGATGCTATGCTATACCGATGCGACAGGTATATTTGTAAATTTAATAACACAATTTAAAATTGCACTTTTGAATGATATTCTGTGTCAATAGCCAGCATAATTTGTTGTTACCCAACAGATCACACTCTTTTTTTTTTTTTTTTTTTTTTTTTTTAAGAAACATTGGTTAGAATTTTTAGTTTATAGACATTAATATGCATGAATTCAAAAAATTGTTAGAAAATTCTCATAAAGGAACATTTTTTTAACTTTAAATATGGACAGTTTAAAGTAATTCTAGTATTTTTTACAAGTATGATGTTTCAAAGCATTATTGACTATAAATTGTTTAAAAAAAGTTAAAATTTCTATAATGAATATGGATAGGAATATGAAAATAAATAACGGATAATGATTAATTCACTTTTGAAAAATTATTACTGAATTTTACTTTATTAATTAATTTACATTCAGTGGCATAAAATAAACATCGGTCCACTTGACTATAAAATTGTTCAGATGCTATATACTAAAATGTATTCTATTTATTATACGAAAAAATATCAGGACCAATTATTGTATGCAGTGATCTTAATTTCATTTACCCACAATTTTATCGTATAATCTCATAATTACAATAAACCTTCTAAATTTTGGCTCTTGTTTATAATGACTTCTTCCTTTTGTAATGTTTTTGAATTATTATTATTAGTAGTAGTATTAGTATTAATTATTCTAATTTTTGAAAGAGAAAAATTTAAATTAATCCGCTGTAGTTAGAAATTCTACTCGTTCTTTTTTCATCGCAAATTAAGATATTTTAAAGAAAACTAATGTCTTCTATGGGGATCAATGGGATACAAGCGCATAGAAATTCAAATGACTGTTCTAATCCATCAAGATGCTTCTTATTATTGTATTGTATTTTACACGTGATAAATGTCAAATATGAAATTCGACTATAAAATACCTTCTTTGAAAACAAATTATAAAAAATGGAAATCCCATTTGCTTTTTTTTCACAAAAATTACCATTTTTAAATTTTATATACACTACTTCTCTCAATATTTTTTATCCTTCCACAACTGCAATATCTGTGGATTATTTGTAACGTTATTGTAACATTTTACGCTGTAAATTTTCACTTTTTGAGATCTGTGATTTACTTTCTGTATTGTTTCGATTTTTTTAAACTCAAATATCCCTATAAATAATAAATTATACTTTAAAGTGTGTTTTAATTTTCACGTCAAAACATAAATAAAACTTTAATGCATCCTGCCCGCATTTTTTATTAAAAAATATTTATTTAAAAGCATAGATAAAATTTATTCAAGAAGACAGATTAGAAAAGAAACTTTTTAAAAATTAATAGAACAAAAAAAAAATGACCTCAGCTATATAATCCAATGTTGTTTATGCTCTTTTTATTCTCTCATATTTTATTTAAAAACTAATCTAGAGATTTTTTTTAATTACTTTTTTCACTAAATTCGAGTTTTTATTGTACTTTCTCCGGCGCAAGCTGCAAAACTACGCAAGTTTTTATGTCAAAGGAAACGCTTTAGTGATACTTAACAATAGTGGAATCTCATTTTAATAAAGAGTATTATTGGAATAATATTAACAATCGAGTTTTTATTATACTTTCCACTTCGAGAATTGTAGAACTCTGCAAATTTTTATGTTAAGGTAAACTTTTTAGTACTACTCAATAATAGTGGAATCCGATATTAACAAACGTATAATTAAAAATAATTCTATTATGCCATGCGTAATATTCTTTTAATTTTTTTCTATGTCTTAACATAATATTTAATAATCTCAGCTAGAAAAAAAGCCCTTTCTTTAAAACGTCGTTATCTTCTCTATATGTTAAAGGAACTCACACAAGAAAATTAAATTTATTTATTATGAAAATTTTGACATTTAACTTTTTATCGGATTGTTATTAATTTAAAATAGGATTTGAAATAACCCCCAATTTTAACTCTCCGGTAACCAGATGGTTCTCTCGAATATTCTACTCTTTTTATCCGGAGTGGAACATTCTTTTTCTCTTTCTCTTTTTTTTCTTTCTTTTTTTCCCTGAGAAAAATCCTTTTGAATGTAAATGTCCACTCGTGTAATGTCAATTTTCTGATGAAAAAAATCTTTTCATTGCTATTTTTAGAAAATTCCTGATTAAACGAATTTCTTAAACATTTGTAATGGTTTCCAATGCGTTTTGATTTCAACTTGATTGACTAATTAATTGTTAATAAATATTATATTTCTAAAATTCGAAGACAATAAATATTCTTAATCACTAAAATAGTCGGTTAATAAAATGATGTATGTAAATAGCTTAAAGTAAATATTAAAATTATTGGAGAATCAACAGTTTCAATGAAATTACAATCCAACCATGCGATATAAAATGCGTAAACCTGAAAATAAAAGGGTCTTCATCCCGTTTTTTTTTTTCTTTTTTCAGTGAGCTTCATTTTGTTTAAAAGGAGATTAATTTATTTCAATGTAATTCCGTAGCTTGAATTTCAAACTGCTTCAATCTGCAACTTAGTCCAACTGGAAAATTAAAACTCAGCAGTGCGAGCATTATTTTCAGCTTGACAGAATATTAGCATAGACTTGGCATGAAATTCTGCTTATATTCAGAATATGTGATAAATCATTAAAATGGGTTTTCATCTTTTAAAAGTCAAAATCATATGCCTTACACTCCTCAAGAAAAAAAAAAAAAAAAAAAAAAAAAAAAAAAAAAACGAACATATCTATGTAAAACAGGCAGTATTTTCAAACTAGAAATTTTAGCTTTAAAGAAAAAAAAAAAACAGATTATAATACGTTTTTTGTCTTTTTTCTATCTATCGCGAAGGGATCATGTTTAAATACACTATTTCTTACTTTTGAAATAAATTTATGTATTTACTTAAATGTTGCATATTCATCTCAAATTTTTGAAACATATAATCTTATTATAGATATTTGTTAATATACTTACAGCTTTCAACCATTTTAATAAAGTTTTGCATAGTTATCAATTAAATAGAATGTATTTAATATTTTTTTTCTTAACAAAGAGCAACGTGAGAAATATTATTCAAACTATCCTCTTTAGGTTTTATAAATTAAGTTTGTTCTTTTCTTGTCATAAAATATCTATAAAAATATCTGATTAATCAATTAAAGGATGATTAAATTATTTAAACAGACACATACATTTTAAATTTAATATATTAATTACTTTTAGACATTAAAGTGTGGACAAAAAGAAATCTTTCTTATACTGTACTTTTCTTTATTGATATTAGGGCTTATAAAACTTTGTTAATTAAAATAAATAAATCTAATTAAAATAAATTTATTTTATTGAGTTATTAATATTTTAATCATGATTACAATGACCTACTTTGATAAATCATTGCACTCAAACCTCTAAGAATAAAACTTTAATTTAATCTAAAAGTGCAGAAAATATATTTTTGCAAAAGTATAAGCGTTAATTAACTAATATAAATTATTAATTGCAAAAAATGTACTTTTTAAATATTAAACGCTTAATTTTTTTATTTATAATTTATTTTCTGCCTTTCATATATTTAAATGCATCATTTTTGCAGTTTCACAGGCTTGTGGCCTATTTTGTTGAACTTCGTCGACACATAATTAGGTCTACTATTGTCTCAACTGATGTGTAATTGTACCAGTTATAGATAATAAATAATGATTTATCACCTGTAGCAATGTAACAAAAAATTGCCATCAAATGAATGCATGAATTTATAATAAATTTCTTTAAAAATTACAGTGATATATTGCCATCAGAATCACATCTGTGAATGCAATTTGTATAATTCTGGTATATCAGAAAACGGGTTTAAAATTTATTTCAAAATTTAGCCTTTATATACAAAAACAAGCTCGATTTAAATGCGAAGATATAAAAATCTACATTCAAATTTTTCTACAACTTCAAAATTAAATTGCAATCATGATACTGATGATATTGCTAATTGCAAAAGAAGTCACACATCCAGACAAAAGTAAATTTCACAGGAGTGATAAAATAAAATGTACATGATTTTACTGTAATATTAAACTATATCACTTAACTCTATGCACATGCAGCAATGAAAATGGGCATAAAAAAATTAAACTCATAAAATTGAAGACGTAGGATGAGGTTTGGAGAGCTAGCTAACTTAATCTCCCTGTCGCTCTTCGTGGTCACAAATGGACAAATATCGCAATAAACCGCTTAGCTCCACTTATAAAACTGTGTAGATAGACGCATTTGTGACAAACCTGTTAGGGGTATAAAACGCTAAATAAATTTTTGCGAGATATGTCATTTTTTTTTGTTGTTGTTGTTGAGCGATACGTTGTTAGCATTAAGTAAACTTATTTCTTGTGGATTCGAACTAGAGTTATACATTTTTAAATTATATGGTTAAAAAAGGAAGAGAAGAACGGTACAATTCTACGGGAAGTATGGGAGATTTAAAACCCATTTTCTCGAAAAGTATCCGACCGAATTCGATTAAATTTGGAAGCCATATTAACTGGATTATACTCTAGATTCGTGGCACATAAGTCGCTGTCAAATATGATCTTATATTCATATTCTTCTACCAAAAATTTAATTATTGAAATCGCTTGAGTACTTCTGGAGATATGGGATTTTTGCTGTAAAAAGATGATTTTCCAGAAGAGACAAAAAACTTTTCTAACTTGAATGAATCTCTTACACAATTTTATGAAACACGTGAATTAAAATAGAAATAAAAACTGTGATAAAACTTAATTTCATATAATGAACGAGGTAATATTTTAACCCTTTATATCACTTTCCTTGTGTTTTCTCGATGAGCATGACTTACACGAGTTTTATTCGTTTAGCATCACTTTTCTTGTACTTTGACAACATGAGCATACTACAAAATTTTATTTAAAAACATAGTGGTGCGAGTAAACATAAATATAGAATCAAGTGTAAAATGTTAGCGAAAAATGCATGTGCATTGGCGTTGAGTCCGAATTGTATCTTTACGTCATTTCTGATAGCAAAAAAAAAAAAAAAAAAAAAAAACTAAGCATATAAATAAATTCAGGAAGTTAAAAAAATTAAAACAAAAGAAATCACTTGTGTTTTTATTTAAGTTTAATTTAAAATTGTTTACTTCTTAGACTGTTGAAAATACTGATGTATCCACACGCAAAATTTATCCTTTGATTTTTCTTAACCTAAAATTCAGAAAGATTCAAAGAAATTTTTAAACAAAAGAAAATATCACTTATGGTTTTTTTTTTTGGGGGGGGGGGGGTTAACAGTTTAATTTAAAATTGCTTACTTCTTAGACTGTTGAAGATACTAAGGTATCGACATGCAAAATTTATCCTTTGATTTTTTTTTATCCTTTTAAGTTTAGCCTTACCTTCTGGTTGCAGTATAATTGATAAACCTTTTGCTGTTTGAATATGAATAATACTGGCGAAAAAAAGCTCGTTTTCTTTGACAAAAAATCTCTGCGATAAAATAAGTTAAAGAATAGGTTTCTGAAAAGAGGATGTGAAATACAATTTTTAAAAATGATTACACGGAGTTTAAGATGTCGTAAGGCACAAACAAACATTTTTTTTTCTTTTGAGAAAGCTTGGATCACAGTTTAACTTTAGAATGAAGAAGTGCACGGTGTCTCACAACATTCTGAACACGGATTTTTCCCCTCAGATATAGCAATAATAACGATATTGTGACAAAAATATTTGAACATTTACCTTCAAAAGAAAAAAAAGGCTCCTAAGATTCCCCGAATACAACCAGATTGATGTTATCATCACTTATCGCTAAACAACATTTAATTCGACATACCATACTTTGGAATGTATGTGAAAAATTATCCTGTGTTACGGACATCATCCTAGTGCCTTTCCAACACTTTTCATAATTTCATTGCATTTTTTAGTAATGAGACATCCTGTAATTTTAATTAAATAAGACGATTGTGACCCTGCTTTCGAATACAAAAATTTCTTGTTTTAGTATTAAGTAGCATTTCTTAAAATTTTGTGAAAACTTTTTTTAATATTTCTGTATTGGAAGAGAGCAATTAGAATTCAAATCAATAAAAAATTGATAGCTTATTTAGAAAAGTTTTAGAAAATGTTTCTTTAAGTAACTAATGTAAAAGTCTAATAAATCTTTATAAATAAATTTAATTTCATTTGTTATAAATCTGAATACAATTAGCAGATTAATTCTTAAAATATCGGAATATTATGAAAAAAATAAGAATCCACGAACTGAGGTTGGCAATAAGTATTCCGGATAAAGAGATTACAAGTTAGTAGTTAAAGTAACTTTTCGAAAAATCTAAAGGCTTTCTTCCAGTTTTAATCTTTCTTTAATAACAAATTTTCGCGTTGAAACTATTTCCATTTATTTACGATAAGCATTACAGAAAAGGAAATGGCATCATAAAGTCTTTTTAAATTACCTCTTACTTTCAGAAGGAGCTTTAATTTAACATCGTGTTGTGAAATTTTAGTCTAGACTAGATTAGTGTTTAGAAATGAGAAAACTTATTTCTCAATAAAATAAATTTTTAATTTAAATTGAAACTGAAATCTTGATATAAATCATGAGATTTGAACAAACTTATTTACTTTGGATTAAATTTGAAATAATATGTATACGTATATATATATATATATATATATATATATATATATTAAGACAAACTCTTGAAAATTGTCTTCAATATTCATGTAATTCATTTTATACTAATCTAATGTATATTTTGACTTATTCTATATTATTAAATTATTGTTTATATTATTTAATTAGAATATAAATTCTAAATTATGAATAACGTTAGTCTGTCATAAAAGACGTAAAAGAGTCTAGTATTAGTCAGTTAATTCATTAAATTCAGTCTATATCATTCACATATCAATTTCGCTCAGTATTATGCGCACTTAAAATTTGGAGCCTAGACATATCATATCGAGGCATTCGTCATATTTCGTCCATCCCAATCTGTTCAAAAGGACTTCATCAGAAATGTAATACAGGAATTTACTATAAATAGTGAAAGCAATAATGTAGTGCATTCCGAGACAAAAAATATAGACATACACTATACAGCCAAAGGTGACCGGTCACTTAGGATTTTTGACGTTTTGTTAAATATCTAGAAAAATGCTTGAGAAATTATTCTGAAATTCCAGATGTGTAAACAAAATAGTACAGGTCATATATTTCGTGAAGATGTTTTCCTGAAACCCCATAGGGAACCGCCTACAAATTGAAAAAGAATATGACAATTTATAATAATTAGAATTATATGCAATAAATGATTTTGTCAGCAATGTTAGAAATATCTTATAGATCCTTTTAACCCGTAAACTCCACACAGGCGGATTCTCGCAGGTCCCAAATTTTAAATGACATCGTTATTTAAGACATTCTTAAATTAATATGTATTTTTCATCAACACAAGAAAAATATATTTTTGACAGAAATCAATATTACAGTTCGATTCCTTATTAAATTTCGTATAAGAATCATATAGTTATATTTAATTATTTCTATACTGACAACAAAATTAATTCTTAACTTTAAATAGGGGTATCAGTTGATAGCTATTTTTTTAATATTCACAGTTTAACCTGTTTTTCATTTTAACTATAATTACTTTTTTTTTTTTTTTTTTTTTTTTTTTTTTTTTGTAGTCTTAGTACTATCATTAATAATACTAGAAAAAATGAAATTTAATTATAATATTTATATAATTTATAATAATATTTAATTTATTTATTTTAATACCATGCAAAATGTTTATTGCAGCGACAGTAATCTATGACTTAATCGCGCCTTTAATATTTTTTTGATAAAGCGGCACCATAATTGTTCACAGTTGCTATGCGGAAATTTTTGTCGTAGCAGTTAATATTTAAATAAATATCCTTTGACGAATGGAAGCACATAAAACAGATTGTCACATTTAGTATTTTGGATGTCTCATTTAATTTTAAATCCCTTAAATAAATTCCGTAAGTGAAACAAAATTACCTAAATTCGACAATAACATACTATGGATATAAACTTCAGATGAAAGTTGTGGATGCCAAAGTAACATTCCCCACTTAATTTTTTGCGAAAAATGCAAAAAAGTGATTATCATCAATAAACATGATATATTGACACTTTTTTTTTTTACAATACATTTGTTTTTATAACAACTACTAGCATATAATTTTAACCTTGTAATATTTCTGGTAAAGGTAGAATTTATATTTAAATATTGAAAATGTCATTTTTTTCCAGGAAAAAAAAATGTCATTTTTTTTCCTGAAAACATTTATAAATAATGTTAGTTCCAAATTAAAATAATACTGAATTTAAAACAACAAGAATTAGTTTTAAAAATATCTGAATATTAGTTTCCATTGTGATTCTTTGTAGAGTAGTAAACAACAAAAACCAAAACGCAAAAAAAAAAATAAATAAATAAATAATAATAATAATAATAATAATAATAATTTGTGCAAAAATTTTAGTTATACATGACTCAATTTCTTAACTGTTATTTAACTAGTGAATCATTCTTTTACACTACTTCTAACTTCTTTAAACATTAACATAATTTACTTCTATTTTTTGACTCAGAAGTTGGTTTCTTTGAGCATTTGTTGGATTTTCAGCATATTATTTCAGCCGAAATATGTTCATTATGGTAAAATCTCAATTACAGTCGGATTTGCCTAAAAAGCATGAACATAATGATAGCAATAACTCAAAAAAGTAGATAATGTCAATTTTACATCTACACTATTCAGATAATGATTCTATGTGTACAAAACCAAATAGTTTTGAACAAAAAGCCATTATCAAATAATATTTTGCTCAATCAAATATATTTAAAATGCCAATTCTATCCTAAATTCAACAAAACTATCGCGTCTCTTTCATTCACAAAAATCTTACACCATGTATAGGAAATATGCGATATAAAACTTCATTAGCATATATCAAAATCAATTATATTTCCGAGAGTGAAAAGTGGGTAGGTGAGTAAATAGACATATAGTTGGTTAATTGTGTTTATGACGCCCAGTTATCAACAAGTGGGATATGGGCCCTCCGTGGGGGTAGGGAACCTAATCTGTATTTACGCAAGGAAATACAAGGTTCGGAAAAAACCACGGAAAACTGCAAACGATTAGGCCAACGGCCGTGATTGGATTCAAATCTAGCAACTGCAGTCTAAGATTTTCCAGAGCAGAACTTCACAGCTACTGTTGGGGCCGGTAGACATATAGAAAACCGACGCCGTAAAAGACTTTCTATTCTGTTAGAAATTTCAAAACAGTTAAGTCTGATGTCAGCACGCTCAGCCTGTAGCTCAAAAAGATAGTAAAGTTATTTGAGCATTAAATAAAGGATATGCTGTGAGTGAAAGGGGTTAAATAACTAAATTTAATGCCTGTATCATTTAAAAAATTATGTTTTCATTTTCTTTTTATGTAATTTTAACGCCATCTATAGTATCAGCTAACATTAATTTTTTTTTTACTATTTATAAAAACAGAACATCAAGAAAACATGAAACCTAAAAGCATTTTTATAGCAAAATTTAACTATAGCTATTATAACGTTATAAATCATATCACAATTTTTTAATCTTTTAATCCTTAGTTAATCGCACTTAAATTACTCTTCTTCGTTATGAAACAAGCACTTGAGATGGCGAAATTGCTTAATTAAATCGTCCAAATTACCTCTCAACTTCACGCAGCAAACATTTTTTGCTTATAAAGTTCGACCACTTATAGTGTAATGTATATTTTTTAAATAATTGAAATGGAGATTTAGAGTGTCTGGTATTAAAATTTTAAGCATTTGATGAAATTATTTATATAGCATTCGGTTGCTTACTTAATTTAAAAAAAACTCTAAAAAAATTGTGAAAATTCAATGTAAAAAAATTCAAATACATAAGTAAAATTTGAAAATTACAAGTTTTAATACAAAATAGACTTTACTATAGTTTAAATCCTTTTATAGCAGAAAGTTTTGGAGCATAAATTATTTGTCATTTATTTAAGATAGGGATTTGTGATAAATATAGTCGAAGCATGAAATTACCTATGATCTCCGAGAGGTAATTATTGAATGTCACATTGTAAAACTTCAAAATACGAATTAACTTGTCTATATGAATCAAACTTCTCTGGTATATATTTATTTTTAAATCAATTTTTAAAATATGTGAAGGACTTTTGAGGCAGTCGGAATGTCTAATGGAATATAAGTAGTTATAAATTTTTTTCTGTTTAATTAAATTTAATTTTCTTTGTACAAAGAATTTTTCTTAAGTGTTGCCTTTATACATTAAAAATATATTCGAATCCTCTCAGAGAAACAAGGATGGAAAACTTAACTGAATAGTTTAACTTTTTAATAATAAAATATCAATGTATTCTACTCAATTTAATCTTACAATAAATATTTTTTTCATGTTAGACAAACATTCAGTAACTGCGATGTAATATTAATACAAACTTTGATTATTATCTGGTTTTGAGGCTATTTAACCTTTCTCATATGTCTACATATAAAACTTTCTTTAGAACCTTTCTGATAATAAACAGTAAATTAATAGTTTTAAATAATTTTTACAGATTAATAATGAAATAGCAAAATTTTATAGTAAATTTAGTTGTTATTTAAGATTTTCTTTTAATGTTACATAAAATATTTAGTAACTGTGAAATATATTAACAAAAACATTGACTGCTGTCTGATGTTATTGTAATTTAACATTGATAGTGTACCGACATTTAAAAGTTTTTTTCGAATTTTAAAAGAATAAACAAGAAACAATTAATTTAAAAACAATATCACTTATCAATGTAAAAAAAATTAAACATTTTAACATTATAATTATATCTGACATATTCTTTTATGTAGCATTACACAAAAATGTAGTATGTCTGAATTAAATAACAATATAAACAGACATTGGTTTCTCTCTGATTATATTTCTATTTATTATTTTTGACATATTGATAAAGGAATGCTTTCGTAGAATTTTTTGTATGATAATCTCAAAGTATAAATAAAAGGTTTAAAATAAATTTTAATTATTAATATATAATAAAATATTAAAATATTTTAACAAATTAATTATTTCTCAGACATTTTTTTACTGGTTCACAAAAATTGCAGGAACTATGAAGAAACAATAACATAAGCAAACATTGATTGCTCTATGATTTTGTTACATTTATCATTTCTGTCGTATCGCCAACGAAAAATTTCCTTTGAATTTTTTTAAAGGAAACTCCGGAAGTATACATAAACAGTTCAAAAGATTTTTACATATTAATAATAAAATAGTAAAATATTCAATCAATTTAATAATATCTCTATTTTCTTTTAATGTTACTCAAAAATATTACTAAAAATAGCGATTGACAAACACTCACATTTGATTAATATAACAAAACCAATGATTGCTGTCTGATTTTGATAACATTTACCATTTCTTATATATCGTCATAATTCCTTACACTTTATCTTTCGAAAATTAGTTGAAGATTGCATTCGAAAAACAGGAAATGAAATTCAGAGAATGGCACTTAAGAACAAACAACAAACATTGTCAAATAATGCAGATTATCTAATCAACCATAATTGATGACATTCAATTATTTAAAGCTCACACTAAATTGCTTCAAGAGCGATTCCTGGAGAAAGAAAAATGTCCAACTTATTTCATCAACTCTTCCAATATTCCTAGCGTGAATAATCACAACATATTTTTGTCTTGACAAATTGTCCGTTTTGTTTCTTAACGCGTAACGAATTTACTACTTTTCGAAGAGTAAAAGCTGTTGATTCTTAAACTGGTAATAACGTATTTTGACTTACTCACAGCATGTTTTACGTTTAGTTGTTTAAGCATACAATTTACATTTTCAACATTTTTTAATATGGATCAAATGGTTAACTGACTGCATTTCGCTATTTACCTAAAAGTACATTATGAAAATAAAGTTATATGCATATTTAATTAAAATTTAAAAAATAATAAGCACTTAGAACTTTATAAAATCTGTATTACTTTCTTAACTATTGATATATTTGCCTAATTTTTTTGTAAATATTTTTAATCTGTATTAAGATAAATCTAATATTATACTTAGCATAATTTTTGACAGATTTATATATGTAAATATATATATATATATATATATGTATATGGTGCACAACCATAAAATCTACACATCTTCATACATCATCATCTACTTTAACAAACAATACCCATGGTCCCACTAGCTCATAGGCAGTTCATGTAAAAATTTAGAAAATCTATCGTCGTTTTTTTAACTCATTCTCCAAACAGTCCAAAAGATTTTATGTAGAGTTAGGACCGAATTATTAAGCGGCTAATCAACATTAGGGAATGTCATAATGCTCTCCAAACCAGTCGTGTATGCATTCAACACTGTAAATATATATGCACAACCAATAACCATCTTAAAAAATAGTAGTGTGTGATGATGTTGAATCAAGAAGAACATTTGAATACAAAGAATATTGAAATAAATACTCAACTTTATATTCACAGCCACATCAATTAGCGGTGCGTTGTTGCGGATATGTTCAAACCGTCATGGTGCTGTCACAGACATGAACTGCACCATCCACACTCTACAGATAGAATAAATATATGATTTAGAATCATATATTGATAATTGGTGTACTCAAAATAAAGCTCTTACTAAATTGCATTCCGTGAATTTAGTTGTGCTCTCATAAATTCTAAAATCAATTCTTTTCCTGTATAATATAACTTGATTTTTATCTCACGAAAAAAAGCTTTCTTTTTAAATAGATGTAAATACAGCTTGCTACAATTGTCAGTTTATGTTAAAGTAGATGTAATCCTTTATTTCCTGTCTAAAATAAATCTTTATGTTAGCTAAAATACTTTCTTTCGTAGTTTAACTGTCACTTTTATATCACTATTTTTTGCATGAATATAAGGTATAAATTAAGCATTCGTCAGTTGGTATAAACAAAGTAATAAGATTTTGATGTATGACCGATAAAATTACAGTCAAGAGCATGTTTAAATCAATAACTTGAAGATTTATTCACTTTTTCATTTGATCATTATTAAATATTTTTCATTAGTGATCTATCGCTTGATTGACGCAATTAGATTTTTAATTTTATATGTAGCAAAGATTTTTGTAACAGGATTTATGATTTAATGTACTTTTCGGGACTCGTAGGAATCTATTTCTGGGGATTTCTCTACTAGCTTTCGTAGAACAAAGTCAAAGATTTTTTTGGTATAAGGGGATCACCTCACGATGTTACTGTCTTCTTCGCAATTAATAAAAATGTCCTATGGATATATTTTTCTTCTTCAATCAGGTTGCTTCTTAGTATTATTCAGGAAACGAACAGTTATGGAAATAGATTTTAGGAAATGACACTCACTATCTCTTATGTTATAAATCTACGGCCAAAAAGTCGTTCAGTTACAAACAATAAATTGAGTACACCGTAGCATCTGTTTGCCAGCTTTAAATTCAAAATGTCACATCATGCATTAAAAGCAAAATGCTGAATTACTGACAAATTTATAAGCCCCTGTCAGCTATTGTCCATGTTCGATGCGTTTTGGTTCATTACAACTGTACAACTTTGTGCGTCGTTGTGAATAGTATCTCCTTGGACGGAACTCTATACAAATATTTATTACATGCAGTTCATTTCACAATATTCGCTTAAAAACCGATTGAGTGCATTTTTATTCAATGACTGTAGAATTTCCAGTCGGATTTGGGAGTTTACAGTTTGTCGGATTTGGCAGCTTTCGGTTCCTCGGATTATGAAGTTTTCATTGACAAGACATGACTCTAGCTCTGTTTTTTTTCTTGCCTAGTCTTACAGACAGTATTACCAGTGGGCTATTTTTTCCTATTTTGATTTCTTGATTGACACCACTTTTTTGAAATGGTAAAATTAGTGTTATTTAATGACATATTAATTAAGGAATTAATTAATAATTAAGGCCAACAAGAGGAATTTTACCATTTCAATTTTAAGAAAATAATCCACTGGAAATACAACTTCCGGGTACGATCTCTTTTCAACTAGTTTAGACGCTGTATTTCATGACCACAAGTAGCCATTCTTTGTCAACATTTTAAACGCCTGCTTCTATACATTCATAGTCGAGCAACTTAATCAATTGCATGATTATGAGAGTGCCCATACGTGGAGGCAAATTTATAGATCTATAGATCAGATTAGCACTTATGATTACATCATCTAAAATTACACCTACATACTCATATTTTTTAAATATATTCTCTATTTTTCTCTAGAACCTTCCAGAAGCACACTTTACAACAAAATCTAATATTAAAACGGTAAATAAGCCTTTATGAGTATTAATAGTTAAAATTTTACTGCTTTCATTATTTACAGGCTGTTAAAAATAAGCATCTTTGGAATCAAAAACAGTAAAGAATTTTCCACTAGACAATTTTGTAGAATTCTTCCATTCTGGGATAAGGAATGTTATCATTTTTAGTATTTGAATTTACTGTTAATCTATAGTCACCACAAATTCTAATAGTACCATTTGGTTTTGGAACATTTACTATAGGACTACCCCATTCTGAATGATCAACTGGTTTCGAGATACCCTCTTTGTTAAACGTTTCAATTCCAAATCAGTAGCTTTTCTCAAAGCAAAAAGGAACAGGTCGGGACAGAAAACTGGTTTTGCATCGTTTTTCAAATTTATTGAAACGGAAGGACCTTTGATTGTACCGATCCCGTCAGCAAAAACATTAGGCAAATTTCTAATTAAACCATCTTTCGAAATGCTTTTAATCATATTTACATTAGGCCAAAATAATTTTGATGCTTTAAACCAAGTTTTTCCTATTAGACTCAGACCTTCCTCTTTAATAACTATCATTTTTAAATCAAGTATACAATATTCATCAACAAAAGCTTTTACTTTTAATTCGCCTAACACCTTTAAAGAATTTTTAATATAAGTTTCTAACTTTACTTTAGATTTAATTAAAGGTAGCTTACCGAAAACAATTTTTGAGCAACATGTTTTCTTACTATGGTATGCGCCGCACTGCTGTCTATCTCGAATGTGATATTAACATCATTTATTTTTACAGATTTTTGCCATGATACATTATTGATGTTGTTGTCCACAAAATTTAAACAATATTCTTCCTGCACAGTTTTAATTTTACTGTTTTTATTTTGTTTCTCATTCTTCATTACAAACTTCCAATTCCTAACTTTGTGGTGACCAAATCTATGGCAAAGATAACATTCAGCATTCTTGAATGGACACACTTTGGGATTATGATGTTTCGAACATCTGTAACTGATAGACATATAATGATTTACTGAAACTATAATCATATATCTTATTTCATTTAATCAAGATATTTTCACTTTCAATATGTAATCGCGTTTATTTCTAAATATTATTGACTGTTTTCCCCCAATAATTGTATATTTCAACTTAATGATGCAATTGATGTAACATCAAAATGAAAGTACATTTCTTTGTCAGTCTTCTATTTTTCTCTATAAGCGTAAAAGCAAAAAAAATGTTTCTGAAATTTTAAATGTAACTTTTTTACTAATCATTTTGTTTAAATTTTATTAAATATAGTTATTTAAGAATGTAGATTTTTCAACAGTGTTTTGCCAGTGCTTTTGGATTTTATTTATGTGTTGTGACTATTCTCCAATTAAGGATACTTAACGGATATACAAAAGGAAAAACAAGTAGGATAACTCCGTTCCGATATCTTATGAATCAACCAAGGTAGGCCAGATTACTTTATTATTATTTTGATTCTTGATAAATGAGAAGCAAAAGTTCTAAAGTTCAAGTTAAATATTTAATAGTAACAAGGCTTCTTTGGTGTGAATTTCTCTTCTGTCGGTTTAGGTGCAAGAGCTAACTTTTCCATTTTTCCCCTCTCACCCGTACTTGATTTACTGTTGTACTTTCTCCGATATGTAGCGATTTCACGCCGACCTCAGCTGATTCAAATGATTCTGCGGTTTCCTTCACTGACTAGAAGTTTAAATCTTCACTCTCAAAAAAACTTCCGTCTTTTCACAGAAAATGCACTGGCAGCACTGCTGCCAGAAATTGTCTGTATATTGACGATTTTCTGTTTATTTTTTTCTCTGTCAAAAGAGGAAAAATATCCGTCACTTGAAAAAAGTTTGGAAAAAATCAATGCGGAAGAGGCGGGGATCGAACCAAGGACCCCAGGATTACCAGACCAACGCTAATCCACGGCGCTACGGCTGCTCATGATGATTGTGCGTTAAAATAGAACTCTTCATTTCATATGGTGTGGGTTGGTGTATTTCGTTAAAAAGCTTTTAATTATGCAGTTAATCTCGGAAAGATTTCATCTTTAATGAAACTGTGGCTGGGTTTTTTTTACGTTTAGTATTAATATAGTATAAAAATGTGAATTTTAAATATATTACGTAGAATGTTAGAGAAAAAACATGGATGTTCTATTTGTGAGAATTTTTGAACGAATAAAGAAAGTAATTGTTATTTATTTTTAAATTCGAAAACATTTTTGTCTTTTAAAACTAAATTAGACATTTTAATCAATAGAATATTTTTGTTTTTCATTTTAAAAATAAATTCGAACTTATTACTAACAGACCCAATGCGCATGCGTGCTGGATAGAAACGGAAACTTTTCCTCATTTTTCGACGCTCGGAATGAACTCACAGAACAAATACGTTTTCTGGGAGAACAGAAATTATTTGTGAAAAAATAACGATAACTTAGTGTATATTGACGAATTTTTCTGACAGTGTTTAGAATCAGACAGCTTTTGTTGTATCTTCTCATCTTGGATTCCAAACACCAGCGGGTCACGCAGACAGTCTTTTAAAGTATTTTCAGAAATTGTAAAATTCGGATAATCTACGAAGTTCTCTTACAAAATCAACTATGCTTTCACTTTGCTTCCTTAATCGTTTTTAAATTTGAATCTTTCAACTGTTTCACTCGGGCATGGCGAAAAATGTTCCTTTACTTTCATTAAAAGATCTTCATATTTTATCTCTTTCAGCGTATTCGGAACTATTATATCTCTTAAAATCGTAAAAGTAGTTGTTTCGACTGAAATGAGCAAAATATTTGTCTTTATATTTTCATTGTTTAAATTATTAGCCGAGAAGCAATTTTAAATCCAAGTACTCTGATTAGTACTGTAATTTCATCAGGGAAGCATCACTATAAGTTCGTATAGTTTATTTACAAAATATATACAACAACTGCTCAAATGAAGCTATCATGTCCAAGTCATTCTTATATTCTACAGATTTCTAATCGACTCGCATGCTACAGCCTTACAAACTAAATCGTTGCGCCATCTGTTAACACGGATTACTTCTATTCTCAGGTTTCTGGGGATATGACAGTGCACTGAGGGCGAAGGAAGAATGAAGAATGAAAAAACTTTTTCTTTAAAATTTTCCTTAAAACTCTTACATTAAACATACCAGCGGATGAAGTTCAGTCATACTGGGTTACAGAACACACTGCCCAGGATGATGTATTAGTATATTATTAATTTAAAACTCCAATATATTTTTAATATTTATCATATTCTTCAGTTTTGCATTAAAAAATGCCAAAAAGCATTTTTATATATAAATAACAATTACAAATTCGAATAAACTTTAGAAGTTTATTTACCATCTCGTCACCCTGAGCCTTATATGAGGCTCCTACTAAGAACTGCAATATTTGAAAGATACTTTAGTAATACCATTTCCCTTTTAGTAATACCATTAAATCATTTAGAATACGTAGGAGACTTCTAAATAGTCGGATATTATATTCATAATAATTATATTCTTAAGTAATTATATTCTTAATCATACTTAAATGTCAGTATTAGGTAATTTTTAGTATTATTTACAGTTAATGCTTTATTGCTGTAGAAGAGAAATGAATTAATTTTTTGATTTGCTTATTTATTTATTTATTTTGCGAGGTAAAACATGTTTTATTCTTCTTTAATCTTACTTCAATATGTGCAGTGCATGTTTTAAAATCAGTGTTAAACATAACAGATTCCATTAAAAATGTGGAAGTGTTTTGGGCCTCGTGTTTTAGGCTCGATCAATAACAAAAAACAAAAAAAGATAAAGCAACATTACAAAAAAAAAAATCTTTTTGCACATGATTAATAGTGGTATTTTAGAAGTATTAAAAGTTTTTCTCTACTTTTATAATAATTTGGCGAAGCAGCGGTTAAAAAATTGGCATCCTAATAAGTATTTAATAGGATTTTTTTTTTTTTTTTTATCAATGCCAGCAAAATGTAGAAAAATTTTATTAAAAATTAATTTTCAAAATATCATTCTTCCTTCAGAGACATTTAATCTTCTTACACAAAGCAGTCGTACTCTAATACAAACAGCATCAAAAACTACAAATAAAGATTTCCTTCGATATTTATCGGATTATTCAATTCAATTTTATACAAAAAGTTTTTTAAATAGTTTGTAAGAAGTTCGACTTATTCTTTCGTGATTTGAAATGTCACATTTATTTTTCCGTTTCACATGTTTACAGGAAATTCATATTAATTTCCCAAAGTATGTTGTACATTATTTTCAACAATACAGGAAGTAATTTTTTCCAAGTTTCGCACGCAATAGTGTAATTAAAATGCCTCATTTTTGGGTTAAAACAAACTTCTATCAAAGTATACTCATCAGCTAAAGTGCTTTTGATGTTCCTTTAGTATCCTTTTAACATGCTTTTTAATTCACTTGGTGATATGGAGAAAACTATTTACATACAATATATATTTATATATATATTTTTTGTTGTTGAACTGAATTTATAGCCATTTTCAAAGCAGGAGAAATAAAAAATACATCCTTTTCATTATCCATTACATCTCCAGTGTATATTTGCAGTAAAACTACAATATAAGTGTATTATTTCTTTAGATAAGAAATGAATAAAAATAATCCGCTGCTTTGATTATCAATTAAATTTATATTGTTATTATTTTATGTGAAAACTGAATATCATTATTCACATTTGCACAACAAATATACCACACAGAAGATGTAATTACTTTTATTATAACAAGTATCAACTTAATTAGAAAAGCAAAATATTTAAAAAAAAAATTTTAATAAAACGCAACAAGCGACATTAATTTCAAATTTGGATTAAATGTTGACAAGTCGACACAACTTCGAAAAATGATCCTTTATTTGACACTACCAATATAACTACGTGATATCGGCACGCTGCGAAAAGGATTATCAAAAGAATGTTAAAGTCATTCAATTAAAATTAACAAATAATTTATTTACATATAACAAATTTAATTTATATATAACTTAATTAAGAACTCGGATATAGATGATCCGTTTATATATCAAATTACATACAGCAAATACTTTCTTCGCATTTGGTCTACGTATTAAAATACTCAATATCCATCTAACACTCATTAGTTAAAATAGATTTATTGGAGATCAAACTTTATCTTCCCACTACGCTGACTATAACGCCAAGAACTCTTGCCCGTACCTTAATACACTTCCAAAATTAAAACTCTACTCAAGAAAAATCAACTACGCACCTTGGCATCCACATTAGAATTGATGATTCCTTCCTACCACTCGTTTCTCCAAAAAGCAGTTTTCCCGTAGTCCGTCTTATTTGGAAATGTGACTTTCGTTTGACGTCTAATATCTCGCTTGATAGCAAGTGAAATTCTTTTGTTAGCCTTATCTCAGGTATTAATTTTGAATGGCCAGACGAACTCCAATCTATTGATATAATATATTTATTTCGTACAATCCTATCTGACTGAAAATACCTTGGATAAACTTCCAGATAAGAAAAAATGTTACCTTAAAACTCTAAGTACACAGAAAGTGTTATGAATACAATATATAAGTAATTTTAACTTATTTGTGCTTGAATATTTTGCCTGATTTCAACACTCCGTTTAATTATTACTACATATAATATAATCATTATTATACTACATTTATCTCAATATTGTGTTCCTAAATTATATAAAATGAATCTAAAACATCCTACAAATCAAAAAAATACATTTATATATGTTTTTTTATCTTTCCGAAAAATCAAAACATCACAATTTTGCCACTACAGGCGTGAGACAGCGCACTCTATTTACCCCCAAAACTATAAGATAGGGATTTTCAACTCTTTTGCGGAAAAACGTTTGCCACCACAAATTTTGAAAGATAATATTCACTTTATTTAATGTTCAGTTTCTGTTACAAAGAAAGGCAAACTTTTTATTTCAAATAACACAACACCAGTGAGTAATATCTTCATTTTTTACTTTCTTAACAAGAAGAAAGTATTGGATTAGTGAAAATTTCTGACTTAAAGTTAATGATGGATTTATACGTTTTAGAAATTTTTGAAGTAAACATTTGCCTGAACACAATTTGTGGTTTCTAGAAAGTGTTTGTCTGTTACTCTGTCATTCTGTTAGTCACTCTATGAGAAAATGCTCAATCTCAAGCACTAATGCACGGAATTTTACAAAACTGTAGATTCTGATAGATCTTTATAAAAACTGGTGCTGATTACTTTTTGGTGTAAATCTTTCACCAGGTGACACTGCTGTACCGTAATTTTCCCAATGTTCAGAATTGTTATATATCATGAACTGATGCACGGATTTTCATAAAATTTACAATTCAGTTAATCCTTTATTGCTGATTACTTTTTGGTAAAAATGGCTGTGTCGCTGCTATGTTGCATAGTTCATGATTATCGCAATAGCTCAAAGACTAACGCAAGAAATTTTCATCTAACTACATATTCAAATAGAATCTTTGTATAAATTAGTTCTCTTTTTTTTTTCTTTTTTTTTCTTTGCAAATCGTTCAATAGGTGGAGTCAACATAGAGAATTTTTAACGATTTCTGCAATAGCTCTATTTCAGAAACTAAAGCAGTAATTTTTCTCAAACTGTAGATTCAGTTAGAAATTATTGATCATTTGATTTTAGAGTAAATCACCACACCGATGGCTCTGATCTGCTCCATTTTTCAGGAAGAATTGACATTTATTAGTTAGAAGAAAGTTTTTGGATTGGCACATCTGATTAGTTTTAAAAGAGAAACACTGTTGGATGACACTACAATTTTTGATAAGTCAAAATTAAAAGAATAGTTATAAAATGTGTAAGTTGCACAAATATAGATTTTATCTTTTTATTTTTTTTTTCTGGTTAGGAAAAAAAATATTGTGATTTTGAATAGATTTTCTAAAAACAATTATGCGATAAAAAGAATACGTCTTTCTCTGCAAAAGAAATCATAAGTGCAAATTGTAAAGAGGTTCTACCATGCAGAAGCATAACTGAAAATTTTCTAAAAATAAAAAATGATGAAGAAGCACTATGAAATATTTTCATGGACGAGAAAAAAAAAAAACGGACTCATTGTATGTATTTTTTTACATTTATTTACTATGCTTTATTATATAATATCTTAGTTGTTCCCCAATAGCATATTTTCTTTTTTTTTTGGGGGGGGGGTAGTATATGAAAAGGATTAATCTATTAGCTCTTTACATTTTCTTTTATCCTGATTGTAGTTAACAAAATGATTTCTTATTGCGCAAGCATTATTTTTTACTTTTGCTCATTTTAACATTGATTAGACAGGTTAAGATGAATATTATTAATATTTTTTCCCTCAAAATTGAGTGTTTGACTATATAAGTCAAACACTCAATTTTATGACAAACTATTTATGACAAATGCATGTAATTTTGTTTATTTTATTTTGTGTGATGAGAAAAATATTCATACGATTCTTTATAAATTTAACTTTTATTATTTTGTCTATTATATGTTGATGAAATATTTAAAACAATTTGAAATTTCAAATAATATTTTTATCGATACAAATATTTTGCCATAGGCTATTTACGAATTATATTTATATTAAAACTCTGTTAGAATATAGTGAAAATAGCAGTATCAATATATGATTTACTGTAAATATATGATTTACTGTAAATATATGATTTACTATTTACTATAAATATATGATACATCAAAAATTGAGAAAATAATCATGTAAACATCTGAACTTCAATGAAATAATTGTTATTGTTTAAAACAAAAGATTATGTTTTTAAAAAAGAATTGGATGTTCTGAGAAACTATAATCAATAAGAAATTAAACTTAATTATACTTTTCTAAACACAGGGAAAGAACAGAAAAAAGTTAAAGTTTTTAAAATGTTTTGGGTAAAAAAAAGTTAAAAGCAACGTTAATTATTGTTTGGATCGACTTTTTCATGTCGGCAAAAAGTATTAAGAGGATTTGATTACGTCGAAAGGAGAAGGTGAAAAAAAACAAAAGTTCAATGGGACGGGAAATTAGAATTTATGCTTTTTTTAAACCATACTTTCAAATTAGAATAAATTAACTTCAAAAATTCTTAATGGAGACGTCTGAGTTTTAGCTTAAAAAATGTGTCAGTATAAACTGGAAAGCGGCAGCGCAGACAATCACACCAACTAGTTCACGGCAGAAATTCCAAAATTAGCTGAAACGATTAGTAAAATCAGGTTTTAAGTATTTTTCACAAAGATATGATTTGGCAGATAGAATGCGCTTTAATATGC
This sequence comes from Maratus speculifer, assembly GCA_964019185.1. Taxonomy (NCBI): domain Eukaryota; kingdom Metazoa; phylum Arthropoda; class Arachnida; order Araneae; family Salticidae; genus Maratus; species Maratus speculifer. The sequence goes on from OZ025291.1 coordinate 280,913,120, forward strand.
AAATTGATATTTAACTAATCCTAGAATTAGATCCGTGAAGTGGATGAGGTTATTGCTTCTGCTGTTGCCTCCTGGCCTATTATGGATCCCAAAATATTTCGCCAATAAGCACTATTTGAACTTTTATTACGTTTCATCAATGATGTATCAATTTCGGCAACACAGTTTGCTATGTGGATTTTTTTTTTCTAAAACTCTTTTTAACATTTTCCAACAAAGTTAAAAAATGTTTATGATTTCGGTTTGTCTGTCCGTCTGTCCGTGGCATTACATGTTGGTAAAGGGGGTAAATGTATCCGACATATTTTAATTATATTAAAATATTTTATGAATAATAAATCTCTATACATCGCTGAGGCTTAATATAAGTTATATGATATAGTCATGCATAATACGAAGTGCATAGCATTTATATGAAATACAAAAGATTTCAAATAGTATGTTCTTTTCGAAGTTCTGTTTATGTATCCGATAATGGCGGATGAATTAAATGCATTTTAATTATGATATGCACTTTTAAGTTTCACTAAATCTATTCATATTATATGGTGTGCATAAATACTACAGTTGATATACAGGACTACACAAAAGAGCTCGCAAGTGTTTCTGAATATGAGAGTAAATTACTTAAAGGTGGTTTTTAAAAAAATATGTGCATTTTCATGCTGAACTGCGTTCAGTTTACTAAAAAACATTTATAGAATATAGATAAAAATATATACAGGTCCTCCTAACGAATTGGATACATCGACGCATATGAAATATAATTTCTGAGAATGTGATTTCAGTAATCTTAAGAATTTTTATTTTAAAAAAATTGTAGCTAAATACTAGCGTGTAATAAAGGACTAGGTAAAATACAGTGCTGAAAAAATTTTCAAGTACGCTTCCATCTAGTCTTAAAAACTTCTAAATGAGAAATTTTAACCTGCTAGGCATTTTCTTACTGCACAAATTTAACCAATTTATATTGTATATATATATTAATCGACAGATCATATACAGGGCTATTAAAAGTATATTTTCCTTATTTCCCTAAATAACGAAGTTTTGTTAAAGATTTCAGGAAAAGTTAGAAAGTGTTTCAGTTCTATGCTTAACGCATTATTTTTCTTACTTTTTTTAATGTGGTTGAGGTCTCAGAATTTTCTTCAATAGATTGAAAAATTCGTTTGAAAGATCTTGTGGAGTAAACTTGGAACACAGCTGTTATTTCTTTATCTAAATGATGAAAATAGTTAAATCAGCGTGGTCCTATTAGGCGTTAGAAAAAAAAAGACTTGAATGTCGAAATAAGTCTATTTTAAACTAAGCCGGTGTACATGCGCGTTATCAATAAATATTATAAAATCATTAGGTGAGAGGTATATCTTCAGATCATGAATAAAAGAATCATTGAAACATTCCAGAAACACAGCACCCATACTTTGTTATTTACTCGCCAAAAAACAGGGCCCAGCATAGGTATACACTGTTAAAACTAATGGTGACACATTGCACCTTTTAGGGGTGAAAGGCTTGTCTCACTGGTGACACCCCTAGAGGAGCTAAAATGGCACCCTTAACTAGGGTGAAAGGATGGCACCCCTAAACCAGGGTGTTTCAGGGGGTGAAAGGACGGCACCTCAGGGAAGAATAATGGCACCCTTTATCCACAGTGTTCAATAAGGTGAAACGATGGCACCACAGGGGAGAATAATCTCACCCCTTATCCAGGGTGCCCCAGGAGGTGAAAGGATGGCATCTCAGGGGAGAGTAATGGCACCCCTTAACAAGGGTGCCCCAGGGGGTGAAAAGATGGCGCCTCAGGGGAGAGTAATGGCACCCCTTATCCAGGGAGCCCCAGAGGGTGAAAGGATCGCATCTGAGGGGAGAGTAATGGCACCCCTCACCCAGGGTACTTTAAGGGGTGAAAGAATGGCATCTCAGGGGAGAATAATGATATTACTTATCCAGGGTGCCCCAGAGGGTGAACGGGTGAAACACATAATCCAGTGTGCCCTGTGGCATCCTACAAGAAATAGCACTCACAATCTATGGCCCACAGTTGCAACCCCCCACCCTGCTTGTCAAGAAATTGTATTGGTTTGAATCATGAAACAGAAAGTGTTTACCCATTTTTAAATTGAATTCTGCAGAGAAAATTATCATGATCAGTCAATATTTTGAGTCTTTTTTTTTTCTTTTAGATTGATGGAATATTATATTTTTAAACTCATTATCAGGTGTCCAAAGAAAAATTGTAGCATATTTTTGTAACTCAGAGGGGGATAATATGAACTACAAAAATAATCATAGAAAGGCAGAGAATTCAAATTGTACTTTCATTTACATGGAAAGTATTTTAAGAAAAATTCATAATTTTAACTTTTATACAGTCTTTGCATTTCAAAATCACCAATCATAAGTCATCACTATTGCATTGTTAGTAATACCCAAAAGGTTTTGTTAGAATAAATCGGAAAATTTACACAACATCTACACCTATTTTCTGCCTCTAAAAATCACTGAGTTAGAGTCAAATATTGTGACTTTGTCATGCAATTTGAAGCCTGATTTTCAATTTTATGTTTTGAAGTTCTTGTAAAATGAAATAAATCATGATTTTTGACTGTCTCTAACTCATATGTTTGGACCAAACTTTTTGGGTATGTTTAAGAAAGGGCCAGTAACTATTTTTGTGATTGGGCATTTTTAGATGCAAGAACATTATAAAAATTTGATGTTTTTTGACTCCAAAATAAGAGAAAGTACAAATTGAATTATCTATCATCATATGAATATTTTTATAATTTTCTTATAGTTTCAGAAGTAATAAGTAACCATCTTTTTTGACACATAGTATATTGCTTGACATGTATTTTCATTATTTTATATACAGGGCAACTGAAAAGTATGGGAACACAGAAAAATGCTATATGCTGTAAAATATATGACATAATTTAATAATAAAATATAAAAGAAATAACAATATTTTAACAAATTGTTCACTGGCTTGAAATTTATTTTTTACACAAGTTTGAAAACGAAAGATCACAGAATTGACAGTCCGCTGCAGATAATTCTGATTTAAATCATTCTATGCCTTGATAATTTCGCATCACATACAATGCAAATTGGGGATTTTCTATTTCTAGCTTTTCTACAGAAGTCAAGTGAGCTAAGATCTGATTGTTCGAAGGCAATACACCTGTTATTAAATATCCACGCAGATGGTCAATGTTGTTTTTGCTCCATGTGAAGGCCCCAATACTGCTGGAAGTTCCATTAAAGTTATTTTGCTTCCATGAGGCGAATACTTCGTTGAACATATTAGTTGCTGTTCATTTTGACGGTTGTGAACTTTTCGGAGGATTAAGATTTTCATATAGTAGAAGAAATGCTACAAAATTTTTAAATAAGCATTTCTCAGATTTTAGTTGTGAAATATCAATGTCAAAAAACGCACCAATATTTTTTCAGCTACCTTGCTGTATCTAATTAAAAAAATGTAAAACCCAAATTAGAAAAGAATATGTAATAAATGCTGTGTAACTTTTAAATTAGTAAGAATACTTCATATTCTTTAAAATTCTTCCAGAAAGTTAGCCATCAAGCTATGAAATGAATTATAGAAAATAAATTCATTTTATAGTTGTGGTAAAATCACAGATGAAATTGAGTAAAAAAAAATCATTTTTACAATATATCTAGTACTTACCTTTATAGTGAACTTATGGAAATCCATATTTTATAGCATATATCCACACAGGATTAGAAATTAAGAACTGTATGTAAGGTGTCAAAATAATGCCTACAATTTTTTTTCGATGTGCCAACTGCATTTCATATTTTCTTATTTCTTTTCACAACCATGTTAATAGTAATAATATTGCATTGCATATTTAATTTTAATGTATTGAAGGGAAGTGGGGAGGAAACTTTATATATTAAACACTTTTTCTTACTAAACAAAATAAAAACTGACTTTCCATAAGTATGAAATCTCATTAAACTACAATATTTGGATTCTGGAAAAACTTATTCTTTTTATAAAGCTAATATGCATACAAAACAGATAATCAAGCAAATATGTCCACATAGAGAAAATATGAGCTTTAGATATAACTAACGATAAGCTAATTTTTAAAAAATCTGAGATTAACAGTACATCAGAAAATAAAAAGTTAGCAAATAAATGAATCCTTGGTTGCCAATTATGGTGGGGCATTTAAAACATTTCCAAATCACACATATTTTTTTTTGTTTGTTTGAGGAAGGGAATACAAAAATTTTAAAACAATTTTAATACAGTTTCTTATTTTAGGAACATATAAGGATGCAGAAATATCTCATAATAAAAGAAAATCTTGTTTAAAGGGGTGTAATATCCAAGGACCAGTTTTATCAGTCATTGGTGAAAGTGAAGTTAACTTAGAGGTTATTGAAATGTTCAAAATTCTTAAGACACGCGCTGATGTCATGATGCAGAGGGGGGGGGGGATGTATGCTAAAATACAAATGAAAGCATTTGCTAAACAAAAATTAAAGTTAAAGAAAGCTAGCTATCAAGATTTGACGACTAGGAATAATTTTTTTATAATTTAGTTTCATTTGACGACTAACGACTGCTGATTTCTAGTCCTGTATCCACATCAAAACACTTTCTGCCTAATTGTTTTTGTGTTTTGACTTATTGCATCTGAAATTTTAATCCACTGAGTAAATATAATGAAATGAATAAAACATTGAATTAAAAAAAACAACCTTTTAGTTCAAATAATCTTTTTATTGTAAACACGAAGAATGTATTAAATATTATTAAACAAAGACGTAACACTATGTGGAACTGATGCCACTGATAAAATTTTGAAGACATAAGTATCTAATAAAAATGATAAAAATTTAAATTGGCTTTTACTATAGTTAACGTTAAACAACCAAAACAATGCATACCACAAAGTAACTAAGCTTATAAAAGTATCAGTTTTTATAATTAACTGTTTATATAAAATTAATACATAGCATGAGTAATTTAACAAGTTGCTTGAGTTGCGGAGCACAGTAACAGGTTGAAACACAGAAATTTCTGCACCTTCTTCATGATAAAGAATCGGAAACTTTTCTTGTATCAAGCATGGTAATGTAAGTACTATACATTTAAGTTCACTATCTGAAAAAATAATAATAACACATTAAGGAAAACACACAACAAGACAGTCCAATTAAAATCTATCATCAAAGTACAGCAAAAATTGTAGATGAACAAAAAAAGAAAGAATAAAATTTAAATAAAATTTAAATTATAGCTCACAAGGCTATCAAAGCCTGACAGCTAATGTGCCCGCAGGTTCTGTATGTAACGTGATAACTCTTTATATAAATATCAGATTTGCTTCAAATTTTATATGTAGGTTCATTCTGATAAGGTTCTTCACTGATTAGCTTTGGAGGTTCACTGGTTAAATATGAAGGGGGGGAGAAGAGAGTGCTACCCTCCTTAATTTATATAAATATGCAGAAATCATGCAGAATTATCACATTTTCTTCAAATTTTGTTAATAATTTCACTCTGATAAGGCACTTTCCTGATTAGTTTTAGGGGCTCATTGGTTAAGTATAAAGAGGGATGGCAGTTAATCCACTGTCCAATAACTTACAGTTAGTTGATTTCTTTTATTTTTGGAAGGGCATTATTCTTTGAAATAAGAGTATAATATACAGTTGTATGTATAGCCTGCGAGCTCAATGCCATCCGTTTAACCGGGCACTTTCTTCTTTATTGCCTATTTTCGGACAGCACGAGAAAATTACATGACCAACTCATACTTGTCATTCAGATATTCTTTTCCTGTATTATCATTAAGAGTTACAAACTATTTACATTATTAACCATATTTACAAAACATATCTTGGAACAAAGTGTCTATTCCAGATTAGCAACGAATTTCCCTAACATGTACAGGTATTCCATACCAGTAATAATACAGTAGACTCCCTCAAATCCGCAAACCAGAAATCCGCAACTCTCTAAAATCCACACATATTTTATGGATGTAAACAATGAAACTTTCAGTTCAGATATTGGGACAAAATCTGATTTTTTTAGTTTTGCATCAATTCCACATATTTTTTATTTTGTAATTTTCTTAATAATACTCTATTAATGTTTTTTTTTTTCATGAAAGAAGAATAAATTTTTTGGGGAAAAATTCAAGATATCGCTGATATCACTTGTAATCGCAATCTTCTTACCAAATATATTTATGCATTAATCAAGATTTTTTGGTTATTAAGCCTGGCTAAACTTGAAAAAAAAATCCTTATTTTATGATTTTGATGAGAATTAATGTACTTTTATGAGGCAAGTTTTGTTGAATAATTTTGGAAAAACATATCTAAGCTTTATAATGAATATTTATTCATACACTACTACCTTTGCTATCAGTACTTTTATCATTTAAAAAACTATCTAAATTTCTATTATTTTAGTTTATTACTCATTTTAATATTTTATTATATTGTAAGCATTCATTATAGTTCCGATTGCACTATTAATTGCACTCAAATGATTGTTTAAGAAATGTAAACAAAGCAATGACCAGAAATCCTCAAAATTCTAAAATCCGCACAGCCTCTGGTCCCAAGCTGTGCGGATTTGAGGGAGTCTACTGTAATAAAAAAAATGAGGAATTTTATTCAAATTTATTAGTAAGCCCCTATTATGTATCCTATATTGACACTAATCAATGAATATATGGATACAACCCCCCGTGTTTTTCCTTCATTTTGCTAATAACGAATTTTCAACGTATTCTATTGACGATTATTTTCAAAATTTTCAAGATGTGATTTTGCAACTTTCACAAAAGTTGCTCTATACATTTGGCTAACATAATATGCAAATGAAATTTTGATATCTTTGACGCATGCGCAGTGAAAAATTATTTAGTAAACCTACTCAATATTCGAACAATTTTTATTATTTTTAATTCTGATTACAGGGTATTGTGCGCAAGGTTGTTTGTCACATTTTCTGAAAAGAATGTTATTTTATATCAAGAACTCTTCAAATTATAAGCAAAAATCTTGGGTAAATTTGAGACTGTTTTTCGGATTCGTAGAAAACCTTAATTTTTCTACGAGTATACATGCTATCGACATAAAAATGAACACAATTTATTACAATAAGCCACTTAATCATAATCTACAGTTTGAGCGCTTTTGCTACATTAGTTTTGACAGGGTTACCCAAAAGATATTCATTCTTTTTTAATTTGTTGACGGTCCCCTATTGGAGTTTCGGAATAAAACCTTCAGGGAAATATATGACTTATACTACACTACCTGGCCATTGATTATCGTCCACTTGCGATTTTAGACATTTTGTTAAATATCTAGAAAAATACATGAGAAATTATCCTGAAACTCTCAGTGTATACACATAATAGTACAGGTCATATATTTCCGTGAAGATTTTTTCCAGAAACCTTATAGGAGACCGTCAACAAATTAAAAAACAATGAATATCGTTTGGATAACCCTGTCAAAACTAATGCAGCAGAAGCGCTCAAACTGTAGATTGCGATTAAGTGGCTTATTGTTATAAACTGTGTTCATTTTTATGTCGATAGCATGTATACTCGTAGAGAAATTAAGGGTTTTATAAAAATACTCCCAAATTTTTCCAAGATTTTTGCTTATAATTTGCAGAGTTCTTAATATAAAATAAAAATATTTTCTGAAAATCTGACAAACAACATTGCACATAATATCCTGTAATCAAAATTAAAAAATAATAAAAATTGTATGAAAGATGAGTAGGTTTACCAAATATTTTTTCACTGCGCACGCGTCAACGATATCAAAATTTCATTTGCATATTATGTTAGCTAAATGAATAGAGCAACTTTTGTGAAAGTCGCAAAATCATAGCTTGAAAATTCTAAAAATAATCGTCAATATAATAAGTAGAAAATCCATTGTTCCCAAAATGAAGCAAAAAAAATGAGGGATTGTATCCAAATGTACTAGTAAGTTCCGTATTGTGTATTCTATATTGACACTAATTAATGAATATGTGGATACAACCCTTCTTGTTTTTGCTTCATTTTGGAAATAACGGATTTTTAAGTGATTCTATTGACGATTATTTTCAGAATTTTCAAGCTATGATTTTGCAACTTTCAAAAATGTTGCTTTATACATTTATCTAACATAATATGCAAATGAATTTTTGATATCGTTCACGCATGAGCAGTGAAAAATTTTTTAGTAAACCTACTCATTTTTCATACCACTTTTATTAATTTTTAATTCTGATTACAGGGTATTATGTGCAATGTTGTTTGTCACATTTTCAGAAAATATTATTATTTTATATTAAGAACTCTGCAAATTATAAACAAAAATGTTGGAAAATTTTGGGAGTATTTTTATAAAAACCTTCATTTCTCTACGAGTATACATGCTATCGACATAAAAATGAACACAGTTTATAACAATAAGCCACTTAATCACAATCTACAGTTTGAGCGCTTTTGATGCATTAGTTTTGACAGGGTTATCCAAAAGATATTCATACATTTTTTAATTTGTTGGCGGTCCCCTATAAAGTTTCTGGAAGAAATCTTCACGGAAATAGATGACCTGTACTATATTTTTTATACACTGAGAGTTTCAGGATAATTCCTCATGTATTTTTCTAGATATTTTGCAAAATGTCTAAAATCGCAAGTGGACGATAATCAATGGCCAGGTAGTGTATTATATTTATACACTAAGATTTTCAGGATAATTCTACATACATTTTTCTAGATATTTAACAAAATTTCTAAAATCGCAAGTGGACGGTCATCTCTGGCCATATAGTGTATATCAGGAGCTTTAGGGAACTGGCTAATTCTTCATGTCTCCCTTTTGTTATATGGGGGAAAGTCGGGTGGAATGGGACTGTAGGTTTTTCTCTTTGTGCATTATTCTAAAGATTTCATCGATCGCATACAAGATGAAGCAATGGTAATCCATTCTTCAGTTTACAAAAGAATATTGATATGCATAGACTTGCAAATGTTTGAAAGAAATTTTTTTTTCTAAAATCCAATTTAAATTTGATTTATTTGCTCTCAATATATTAAAGGCTTGTTTATGTATAAATGTAATAGTTTCCCTATTTATGGAACATTATACTGTATATAATCCATAATTTAAACTAAGCCTAAAGCAGTATTTTTGTTTGAACAAGAAGTTTAACACAAACAAGGAACTGGCGAGGAATGGGACATGCCAGAAAAGGGATGAATTTGATGCGTCCAGTTCCTCTTTTTAATTAATAATAATGCGAATTGCTAACATGCAAATTTTTTAGAGGATAATATATTAATTATAACATTGATAATATATGCATTTATACATCAAAATGTAAAAAAAGTGATGATTATTTAAGGCGCAACGCTAGGCACAGAAAAAGACCCGGATGATAATGCAAAGTCTATGGGGGCGTTCTTTTCAAATATTTCGCCGAAATTTTAATATTTTTACGTGATTGTTTTGCACAAGATTTCTGAGGGCGATCCGCAACCGGCGTAGTTTTTACTTTTTCAGTTTTTGTTTCAGATTTTTTTTTTTAAAAATTACTTTAACTTACGAAATTGGTTTGAACCGGTTCTGAAATTGAAACTATCGTTATATCCTCAGCTATCTTGTTCAAAAGAATCATGTAAAAATATTAAAATTTGAGTTAGGTATTTCAAAAGAACGCTCCTATAAACTTTTACATTATCATCTTTACATTCTGAGCCTAGTGTGGGGCCTTAATGACACCTATGACAGAGAATCCTGAATTTTCATTCCAGTCATGAAGATACTGGAATGTTATATTGTGGCATATACATTATCAACTTACAACCTTTGTTTGATTGTTTATCTTACCGACACTATAGGTTATTTTGTGCCTTATAGCTTCTTTTTTATTATTGCTGTCCCATAACTCTTAATGAGTAGGTATGAGACACATTTTGAAACTTACGTTCTCTTTAAAATAAAATAGTATTTGCACGTTATGTTTCTATATTGTTCAGGGGGATTAAAAAGTGTTTTACCTTGCATGCTATAAATTGAATTGTTTCTTTTTGTGTATATATAAAATATTCTTACTTTTGTAAAAAAAAAAAAAAAAGTCCCACACCACCCCACTCTCCCCTATATAGATATTATATATTAATACACCAATTACATGAAAATAGAATTTTTATCACTAGTATTAAAATACAGTTTAAGGGCTAACAGTTTATTGCATATCCTTAAGTTTTTACCACCTTCTCCCCAGGTTTTTACCGGCAAAAAGCCAGCCCTGTTTATTGGTCTTGTTTCAGAACGGGTGGAATGAAAGATTGTTAAAAATTATGTCATTAGAAAAATGTTTAAGATTTATAAATGACAGTGCAAAAATCGCCTTTGAAACACGAGATCTTCATCATCTGCGGAAAATTTTCACATTTGTGTAAAATTACGATATAAGTTTTTATTCATTGTTATATTTTTTGAACACACACTATTTCTGTAAACTATTCTGAAAGTTCAGTGGAGTAAATACAGATTGTTTTCCTTTTATAATTTGAATGTTCATGACTACAAATTTGTCATATCGGATGATGTTGATGATTAAGAAAGGGGGGGGGACTGATTACGGTCTAATCAAACTTAAATTACTATTATTGAAAAAAATATTTTATTTTATTTAACCATAAAATTCTGCTACTAAATAAGGTTTAATGCGAAAGAATACTTACGAAAAAAAAAAAATGGGTGTAAATCTGCATAGCCGATAATCAGATCATAAGGTTTATTCAATGCAATACCCTAACATTTTCTCACCTTTTTGAAAGAAAATGAAACCAAAAGTATGGAAATATGAAGAATTGGGAGTAAGAAAACATAATGGTAAACCCAAGATACCGCTAAATTCGGGGTTTTAGGCATTTCCCACCAAGGTATGACTTGGCTGACTAATAACGTTTTAATATGCAAATCGAGGTTTTATCCGCGATTTTTATCCTTAAGTGAGACTAAATGATTGTCCGTGCTACCGCCTCCCGATCTAATCTTATTATGAAGATTATTTTGGAAATAATGGTGGTTAATAAGGAAAATATTAATAATGAAAACCCTGTAAATAAGTTTTGATTACTTTAAGATTTGCAAGTATTCAATTGTCTTAAATGAAAAAGTTCCCCCCCCCCCTCTCAAATAAAGACAAATCAAGTATACTGAAACAATATTAGAGAAGTTACGCGAGACTGCAATATGGTGTGAATTAGCCTTTACAGGAGGGTTTCGGATAGCATCTATCCGACAATATATACAAAGCCGGCCAGATGCTGTCCAAGATCCCGTGTAAAGGTTAAAATTTAAACTTCGCGAATAAAATTAATTGCTTTTAACTGTATATAGACGCAAAAATATATTTTAACCTTAACTGCTCTGACAAAAATTGTTACATAACTACTGTGAGCAGTCTGTCAGACCATTTAATCTGAAGATGAATAAAATGTTACATTAATTCTCTGAATACTATTTATGTATTAAACTTTGTGTACAAGAATATTATAAATAAATTCAGCCATTAAAAAGTATTTAGAGGTAGTAATAAGACTCCAAACTAAAAAAAATTGACCAGTATCTATAGTTAAACTAAAAATTACAAGTTAAACTCTGAAACTTGAAAAACTCACGGTGTCTGAGACCACTAACAGCAGTTAAGGGTTAAATCTAAACAGCTGAGTTTAAACATAAGGTAAAATGGTCATAGAATATTCCGATTGCAACAAGATTCGTCTATAATAACTGATTTGTAATGAAAAAATATGTAAATATTTTTACAATCTTTCATTTCGCTCTTTCTAATTGTGCGCCCTTAGTATTCCCGTGCCTAGAGCAATTTGCTCCAATTGCTCCTCGGTAGCTAAGGCCTCGATAAATCATTTTAAAATATTGACATGTAAACGAGAAATTGTAAAATAACTACCTCATAGATTTAACATTAGCAAGCGGGTATTTTGGTGAGAGTGTAGCTTGTAGCTTCACATAATAAACTTAACAATCAATCATACTAACAAAAAAATCTAATTTACTGTTTTTTTATGACATTACTTATAGGGATGTACGATAAATTAACGTTATAATAAAATAAAATAAAATAAAGTTAAATCTTACCTTTAATCAGACTTTGCCCGGTTCACTGGTCGCGCAAACCGGATCGTTAAGTCCTCATTGTTGTTTCATTGTAACTCAGTGGTTAGTCCTCAATTAATATCGCCAATTTACACACTGCTATGTTTTGATTTGCTCACACCCGTAATCTTTACTTGTTGACACCGAAAGCAGAAAGACACGCGTCATAGCGCATGCGCAAGTTGCCAGTCACCCGATGAGGTGCTTACGAAGTGCATGGCACCTTATTTAGCTCCCATCATCCAGTAACAGATCTGTCGTCACCCCAACCGCATATTCAAGCTGCTATGACACCCTAGGGTTCCAAATGGCACCGCCTTTTCACCTCCGGGTCCCAAATGGCACCGGTTTGTCACCTTTATTTTTAACAGTGTATAAGAAATGCTCTCCCTTTTGCTGCCTTAAAACCTGGAGCTATTTTATTCTGTTTTGGCAAGAAAACTTGTCTTTGGAAATTTCTCCAGAACAAGCCTGTTTTGTTGGAATTAAATACTTATTCTGGAAAATATTCTCTTCTTTCAATAATTTTTATAAGCTCTTCAGGAAATGCTTTGATCACTTACATGATCTGCCGAAGCCGATTCATCAGCTAACTTAGTGTTTTGCAAACAATGTCTATGTTTAAACTTTTTAAACCAAACTTAATTAGCTTGGAAAATAAATAAAACCTAATATTTCCCCAAATCGAATATTTTTTAGCGTTTACTCGTATTACTGTTTAAACTTGTTTCTGGTTCATATCTTCTATCTAAACACTTAAGGCATTTTCAGTTTCTTCCAATGACTTCTTTCGTACTTGCGCTACGATTTTCGCACTAATCGGAGCAGTTTCTGCGGCACTGTTTTATATAGCTTTTTTGCTTTTTATTATTATTATTAATCTAATTGCAATCTTGATAATATTAAAATAAAGACCGACCGCCTATGTTATCTCTCCCGTTCGCACCTTATAAAACTATATCTTTTTCAGAAAGTTTCAAAATATTTTTAGCTTAAAACGACTTAATAAACTTTATTTTATGTAGGTTTGTAAACAATGAGGTGATAGAACAGGCAGGTTAATAGAAACAGGTAATGTTATTTACGAGGACTTAAGTGAGTTACTTTAGTCTAAAAACCCGGCACCAAAAATATACCAATTAAAACGGCAAACGAAAGTAAAAAAGAATATGTGCGTTGAATCCATCGAAAAGAAGATTTGCTGTTTTTGACTTTCAATAAAAAATGGAGTAATACAAATTTCAAACAAAGAAGCGTAAATGGTCTTTTATTTACTACCAAATTAGATTTCAGGATTTTCCGAATTACTGATCTATATGTTCTATCAACACAAAGGTTGACGCTTTCGAAACTTAAACTACTTCTATATATTATAATTGCAGGTGTGCAGTGTCATTTTCTTTATGGAATTGGAAGAACAGAAGAAGTTCATTTTGTAAAAAAATATTCTTAATAATACAACTTCGCGAATAACCAAGCTGTAACGTATTCGTGAATGTTGAAATGTACTTCATTTTTTATTTCGTCAATAATTAGATCTGGCGAATGTTAATTCCGCGAAAGTTAATAGATTACTGTATATGCACAAATCTATAAATTATCCACAGGACTACATTAAAGATTTAGGACACTTTTTCGACAATAGAGAGCAAGTTTCAAAGCGTTTAAAATTTGTATTCTTGTGAGAAACTAAATTTCGGGGGCGGTCATCATATTCATAAAAAGTAATGGCGTGATTTTTTGAACAATGAAATTTGGCGTTATTATTCACCTAAGAGGGTAACAAAAAATTCTCTCAATTAAAAAAAATGTAATTTTTTCTTAATTAACCATTAACTACAGTATCAGGATGCAGTAAAAATCATTTGATTTTTTATTATTCTGACATGAAAAAAATTGCCAGCACTTAGGGCAAACAAAATTCTCCGTATCCTTTATTCTTTCCAAAAATGACAATAATTTCTTTCTGGGCATAAAATAAAAGCAAATCTTTTTCTGATATAGTTACAGTACCGAAAAGAATCGACAGCAGAAATAAGGCCATTGGATAACGTTATTAACCCAGTATTCTTATTGCTCAGGATATGGAAATTCAAATAACCTCGCGAACCTTTCTACAATCTTCTACTACATTTTGGAAGTACATGAAATACACTACAAATTTATATAATTACAAACTATTTCCTAATGCATATATAGTCTTCCGATCACAAAACATTCTTTGCAAACTTTAGATCGGGAGTTGATTGTTACGTGCTTTTTCAAGCCATAAGGTTTACAGATGAAAAATATTAACTTTCAGCGATTGTTTGTGATTTAGATGACTCAGAACTCTTCTGCGCAGATCGCGTTAGTGCCATCTTTCATAATCTTTCATAATTACACGCAATATTTGCACTTGGTGAAACTATGGAGTTATTACCCTAGGACACTTTATTAATTATTAGTAGAGGTATTACAAAGAATTCCTTTGTTCGTTTTCTTTTGAAATGCACAGAAAATGTATTTTTTTACATGGAGATTTATACCGAAATATCTAAGCATTTAAAAATTTAGAAGCCTGATGCCCGCGTATTACATAAATTATCTGAGAAAAAAATTATATAATTTAATTTGTGACATTATTTTATTAAATATTTTAATTGTTTAATGTGATCATATTCGATCTGACTGCTTTAATAAGAATGTTTTTTTCTTATTAAGAGCATGTTATAATAGATATCGCTCAAAAAAGATTAAAATACACTTTAATCCGTAAGATTTGAAAATATCTAGGAAATTTAAATTGCAAAATAAAGTAGGAATTAAGGTTAAGTTAATAAAATGTTCTTCCCCTTAATATTAAAAAAATTACACTTTTTGATATGTCTCTGCATTTATAAGATATATTTTGAAAGTTTTGTCCATGTTCTAACTGGTAAAGCAGCAAAAGTTCTTTTCTTGTATGAGAAAACTCAGTTATAAACCGTACATTATATCATACTTTTTCCCAATAGGTTCTCGCTGCTAAAAAACTATATATTCGTGTTCAAACTGCACAATATGAATAAATAGTATCACATGTGACTAAATTTTCTCAGATATGTAGAACTTTATAAACATACTGATGTAGACAGAGACAAAATAACTTAAATTAATTAACTTATTTTTTGTGAAATTATATAAACAACTGTGTTGTTAAATTTTCCACCTTAATTCTTTTTTAATTCTATTTAAATTCGATTCTTTTAAATAAAAGGATACATGTAAGAATAACGATTTTTTCATTGTCCAGAAATATAGCGTTAAAAATATTATTTCGAGATCAACTAGTCATTACTTAAGTTATAAATATTGGAAACTTAAAACTAAAGCTATGTTTTCATTGCGTTCTTTCTATTCTATTTTTTTCTAATTTACAATCAATAATAGTAATTTTACATATTTTTTTAATACAAAACAAATTCGAGAATTTTTAACTTAAGAAAAACATGATGTAAATAATTTGAATAAAATTGACATCATTACTTACGTTAAAGTTTACTACAACAAAATTATTTTAATTATATTTTTATTTTATTTATTTTCTAAGTTTATATTTAAAACCAATCATTTATTTCTAATTTCTGGATAAAAAAATTTCTTCCAGAATAGTGATTTCCAAAGAGCTTATAAAAAAGTGATGCTGATAATGTCACTTGAATGCCAAATACATGATTACTTGTCTGATAAGTTTTTTAATTTCTTTCGAATAACATATTTCAATATATATCTCATTTATTTTAATTATTTCCTGGATTGTAGACAATATCAGTCATTTTCATAAATACATGTTTGAATGCGAAGACTTATTTCGAGCATTGTTTTGAGGTTTAAATAAAAGCATATACAGTGCTCATCAAAAGTTTAGACAATGATTAATTTTGCTTCTATATTCAGAAGTATGTACCGATTTTTTTTTAATTCATCTGTCATACATTACTTGTGACTTACCCTTTATTCATAAACAATACATTTTAAATTTTACTTTTTACATATTATATAATGACAATAAAATGAAAATAACATTGTGGCAAAAGTATAGACAATTTGTATATTTACAGAAAAATAACTACAAATCAAAATCGGGTTGCACCCACATTGTCTGCAATTAGTGAAAGAATGTGACTTTTCATCGAAGAAACTAAATGCTGCATCACTTGGGGGTCTATTTTGTACCAAACATGTTCAACAGCAGCTTGAAGCTCATTAACAGAAAGTATAACAAAAGTTTATATAATCATTACGACATATGATGTTACAAAGGTTTTCGATTGGGTCCAGATCAGAGCTATACTCTGGCCAGTTGAAATCAGTAGTATTTTAAGAGTTAAACGAAGTTCTTTATTTTTATGAAGCATGCACAGACTCATTACTTTGCTAAAATCCATACTTTGGACCAGCTAAAAGTTCCCCAAATAACTAAAGATTTATCTCCAACGTATGTATGTATTGCTTAGCAATGTATTGCAATGTATTGCTTAGCAATCATTGAATAACTCTAGAGATACTCGAGCATTAAAGCAAAGTGGGGACCAAATCATTAAAAAATCACCTCCTTGTTCTCGACTTAAAAAAGTCCAAGACACTCTAAGTCGTGCCAATAGCATGTCCACCCGTTTCGGCCATTCAAATTCCTTTTTTTTTCGTTACTGAATATCATAGCGTACCATTTGGGTGCATACGATGTATGTTTGCAAGTTTATTGCATTCTCACCAATTTGTAGCGAGATTTTAAAGCTGATTGGTTTATCATTTTCATGTAAATTGATTTACCTGTTTCTTTAATTCATCTACGAATCATGTCCGTCAATGCAGAAAGTCCTGACATATTTTTAATGTGATTAGCAATTATCATTTGTGTAAATGTCAGTTTATGGATCATTTTGCCATCTCATTTTCTGGTCACACTAGCTCTTCCAAATTTATGTTTTGTTTTGAAGGAGTCACCCTTAGACTATACTTCATAGATAGACTACTTTGGACTATTTAATACTGCTGTAATTTCTGCAAAAGATTTCTCTTTTTATTGCAGCTTTCCTACTTCAATTAGCTCATGTAACTTAATATTTTTAGCTCACGGAATCTTCATTAACTGATGCTATATCGAGGTATACTTAAATAATTCAGATATGTGAGATCATAACTTAGAAATTTGCTTTTTTCCATGAACAGTTGGCAAAAAATCTAAAAAGTGTCTAAACTTTTGCAACATGCAAATTTTACTTTTTTCAGTTAAATGAAATATTATTTTATATTATAACCATTATTTTTATCCTACATTGTTTAAATGTATTTAAAAATACGTATAGCCATTTGTAAAACTCAATAGTTCGTATTTTTTATTTAAAAGTTAAAAATCACCAGTGTCGAAACTTTTGCTGAGCACTGTAGCTGAATATCACATATGTCTTACGTGGTATTCATATAATATGATGTTAACCCGCTGACAGTCTTGTAAAAGGGCAAAATTGTAATGTTGTTTTCTCAGCATTTCTTTTAATTGCTAAAAAAATATGATTCTTTCAAAATTGTAGAAAAATCTTATTTACGAATATGAATGCTATCCTTGAGTGTGTTAATCACTGCACAATGTATTAAAAATCCATTAAATCAACTGAGTTATATCATTTTAATTATTGCTTGCATTGCAGTGAAACCTGGAGCTTAGGGAACGTCTATAGATGGGCTTGGTTTAAACACGTTTTATTTCCTTCCCTAGTTCCGTTTCAATGCCGTAAAATCCGCAATTTATGTATAAAGCAGTCATTTATTTTATCCTTTTGACATTTAAAAAAAATAAAAAATGTCACATTTAAAAAATGAAATTATTTATTTTTAGATTTAAATGATGATACAATTAATATTCACAGAATGTACTAATGTATATCATTTCTACGCATGCAAATATTTTCGAAAACCCTTTTTTCTTCTTGTTGAAATTTTTGTTGTTAAAATCAAACAGTCTGTTTTTTCTTACTTTTCTCTAAGAAAAAATATTTTTCTGCCAAAGGTCATGAAGAATTTATTGTTGCTGACTTGAGTGTAGAAATAAATAAAAAAAGATGCACAATTATCGAGTCAGCAATTGGTTGAAAGAAAATGTCAAAGAACTTAACTAGAAAGATGAGGAAGTTGTCAAAGAAAAAGTATTTTTGTAAGTAAAGAAAGTAAAATACCTCTATGTCATTATTATTAGACAGAGCAAAAAGAAGTTTTCTGAATATTTGTATTTAAATATAATAATTGGGAAATTCCTTTTAATATTTTCCGATCACGTTTTTGTTTTCTGTTTTGCGAAAGAAATGCATAGTTAAATAAAAAATATATCTTTTTAGAAAAAGTATGCATGAAACGTCTTCTTATGTTCTTCAGTATTTTACAATTTTAAAAGAATGTTTTTTATTTCAGTTATTTATTATCATTTAAACAGTCTTTTCTATATTTACGATTTATTTTGATTTCAAGTATTTATGTTAAATCTTTAAAAAAATCAAATTAATAGTCTCCACTAAAGTCTAAACTTTTCTCTAAAACAGATAAAACACACTTTAGGATTTATTACGTGACTATAAAACAAAGAGAAGAAATATTTTTTACTTAAAAACATTTAATGATTTTTTTTTCTTTTTTGGGGAGTGTAAAACTCGTCACTATTTTTCATTGATTTCTTTAAATGTATTTTACAACTTCTTGCACAAATTATAACATTTTTGAATAAGAGAAAACGTTTTATTAAACTCTGTATATTTTTTACAACTTATATAAAGCGTAAAGCAGCGGGTAGTAATACTGTAAATTGTTATAGGAGAACTTAAGTAATGTCATTCGAAATATACTCAAGTCCTGTGCTGAAGAACGCGAAACTTAATGAAATATTTTAAAGTTAAATGAATAAAAATTGACAGGTTTGATTATTGAAGCTATTTGGAATCGAAAAGAATTTATATTTTTTTATATTAAATTAGAATCGATTTTGATCAAGTGACCGCCGGTTTTTGTCTTCTCTCAGGACATTCCGTGGGGATATTTGATTCAAAACGCGAACCACTATAATACCTTTTTTACCTTTACCTAAAAAAAGAAATCATTTCTCGATGGCATAACTTCTAAATAATAAAACCTATAAGTTTCTTACGTTTCGAAATTAAAACGGATTTTTAAATTTATTTCTGTTAAACTCGTGTTCTGTATATGTTTGATGCTCATCAAAAAAATGCATTTTTTTTTTTTTTTTTTTTTTTTTTTTATGGAGTTTTAAAGATTTACCTGTTATAATGCACATACATTTATTATTATTCTGCATAATTTTTATTCTATGTATATATATTTAGTTAGTTAGTTACATTAAAGATTTGTTAAACAAACTAAAACTGCTCTGTGATTTTTTTTCCCTTCTATCAATGAAAAAGTATTTTTATGCCAGAAGAACAAATTATTGTTGCTGAATTAATTGTAAAAATAAATTTTAAAATGCTTAATTTTGAGTCAGCAGATTTTTGAAAGAAAATGCCAAAGAAATCTGAAAAAAATTGTCAAAGAAAAGTGCTAAAAAACTAAAATTATATTATTATTAAAATTATTATTAATTATATTATTATTAAAATTATTATTAATCATATAATTATTAAAATTATTATTAATTATTTATTATTAAAATTATTAATAATTATTAATTATTAAAATTATTATTAATTATATTATTATTAAAATTATCATTATTTATATTATTATTAAAATTATTAATAATTATTAATTATTAAAATTATTATTAATTATATTATTATTAAAATTATCATTATTTATATTATTATTAAAAAGTAAAGAAACATTTTCTCAACATTTGTGATAAAATATATTTTATTCGGAATTTTTTTTTAAATTTTTGTATCAATTTTTCTAATTTACTGAAAAATTTTTCAAGTGAATTTAATCTAATAAGTGAATTTAATCTAAAATCGTTTAATTAAATAAAAAGATAAATTTCTTATGTGTTCCAATTTTTTACATCTCGATGCGATTGTTTTTTTTTTTTTTTTCTGGTCTCTATTTTTTATTTTTCATGTAAGGAAGCTTTCTTTTTTTCTTCCTACTTCAATAGTAAATAAAAATGGATAAAATATTAATATTGTAGTTTAAAAGTTCAACAGATTTCTAAACAATGTACTTCAGCAATACACTAGCAAAACTTTTGCAATAAAATTTTCGAAGGTAAAAAACATAAAAACAAATTTTGTTATTTATTTACCAATTTTCTAAAGTAGATTTAATATAGTTTCCTTGTGATAAAATTCCAAGTTGCAATTTTGATATCATTTCCATCGTTCTTGGACTTTTGTTTCCAAAAAAAAAAATGAAAAATACTTTGTGGAATCTGGTGAAGTATAATTTTTAAAATGATTTATGAATTTTAAGCTGCGTTCTTCTTTATAAATCCATGGTTTAAAAAAAATTTTTTTGTTTGCTTTTTGAATATTTACAGAAGACAGTCTATATGATATTAAAAAAATA
The DNA here is from genome assembly GCA_964019185.1 of Maratus speculifer. Taxonomy (NCBI): domain Eukaryota; kingdom Metazoa; phylum Arthropoda; class Arachnida; order Araneae; family Salticidae; genus Maratus; species Maratus speculifer. The sequence goes on from OZ025291.1 coordinate 280,933,859, forward strand.
CTAATTATATTATTATCACACATATATAATTTTTAAAGGTTTTTTTTTTTTTTTTTTTTTTTTTTTTTTTTTTTTTTTTTAAGAAAATGTTTTTAAACCAGAGAGCAAAAATAAATTACTCTTGCTGTGTTGTAGATAGAAATAAATAATAAAGGTAATCAAGTCATCTAACAGTTCAAGAAAGGTGTCAAAGAATTTTACAAAAAAAGTGATTAAGTTGTTAAAGAAAGGTTCTTTTTTAATGTGAAGAAATTAAAAAAAACCCGCTATAGAATTATTTTTGAAGAGAATAAAATGAAGTTTTCATAATCCTTCATAATCAAATGTCTTTTATACATCTATATAATTAAAATACTAAACGTTTTCTTTCGATAGTCCGTGAGATGAAACTACTGCATCAAATTACGCCATTCCTTTCTTAAATGAAAGATATTTGGCCACAAATTTATTATTTTACAGTCGTTTGTTCAATTTTTTTAATTAGCTGTAATTTTAAATTAAAATTCTACAGCTGCACATGCGTAGTATATAAGTACACATGCGTAGTATATAAGTACAAGTCTGTCATGGAAAGGACAGGCTGCACATGCAGAGAGGTACTTGCCCAGTATTTGTACAGTAAAATTATCACATCACAATCACAGATAGAAATTGTTCGTCATGCGTTTGTATTTCAAACGGAATTTATTCGATCTTATTGTAAATAAGCTTTTCTTTCTTTTAGAAAGCTAATATTAATTAGCTCTTATATCATTATTATGAATGAAAAAATTTGTTGTGCCGATAATAAGAGCTAGATGTAGTTTCTTTTGGGGGTCTCATATTGTTCATTTATTTATTTATTGAAGAACATACATTTGACTTCTATGCTCGAAATGAAAGCCTGCTTCTCTTATATTGTTTTCGTCATGTTTTACACAGACAAATTAAACACAATGATTGGAGGTTGAAAGTAGTAGCTCATGATCCGTCTTATAAATTGCCAATTTTTACGAAATTTTAGCATGTTGAGTTGTAGCTGCTTTTTTGAAAAAATAATGTATTTATCATTTACAATAAAACGCAAAGCTATTTCTGTAAGAAGAAAACTAAATTTGACAAAATTGCACATGCGTCAATTGTTTCTTGAACCTCTTCAATTAAGAAGGAAATGCAACGCGTTCCTACTAGCTTAGTGGCGGACTAAATCAGCAGTTTAAGGCTCCTAATTTTTAAATAGGATGCTGGTTCAAGCCCAAGCCCGATAAATAGATTTCTGTAATATTTTTGTCGATTATTCATTTCAATAATGTCATTTACTTGGAAGAGCTTATTATTAGGAAAGAATATATGACTTTTATTATTTGGGTGCTTTACAACAAAATAATTTAACACTCAACAATATTTTGAAAAAATAATCATTTTATATTTAAAATATTTAAGCTAAAATATTTTTTTTAATATGGGACTGTTACAATGCTAACAAGTCGTAGTACCAACACAGTGAAAATGTCCACGCCAGGGACCGAAATCGTAACCCTTGGAATGGCGCTCCAAGTGCTCTACCATTTAAGCTACAAAGACGGTGCCTAGTTTGCCATTTCTCACTTACATTTTGTTGATAAGTCTGCAACTGCAGGGAAAGATGATAACGTCTACATGAGCACTCAAACATGTGGTGTAACATGAGACACAAACAACCCAACATCGGTGAATACATCATTTAATTATAAATTATAACTAAACTATAAATTATGAAATCAATTATTAAATCATTTATTATAAATTGCAATAAAATTCACTATGTTGGCACTAAGACTTGTCATCAATGTGATAGTCACATATTTAAAAATATAAATATTCAATAATTTCAAGCGTAATTTTACTGCTGATAATTAGTTGAAAATTTAATTATAATTAAACAAGCTAAAATAGTTTGCATGTAATTATCAATTAAATAAATTGAGTTGATTTACAGTTTTTGTTATATTTTCTGATCATCATCAAGAATATATATGAGTGTGTGTCAGAAAAAAATCTTTGAAATTATTTTCTATATGAAAAAAGGAAATATTTATATAAGAGCTATAAAAAGGAATTATCTTGATATTCATAGTTTACCATTTCAAAAATGTCAACATCAATGGCAATTCAACAAATGAAGTTCTAGCAATAAAAATATATATTATAAATTGTTAGCTGCATCATGTTTCAAATTTAAGCTTTTAGAGAAGGGACAGATAAAAATAAAATCCACGGCAGTTTAATTTTTCGTGTAGTTAAAATAAATAGAGAAATATAAACATTTTTATTTTTTATTTATTTATTTATTTTTGAAAAATGAGACCGCAGTAAGTAAAAATAAATGCTTTACCCAGTATTTTTAGGTAAATTTCTGATAAAAATTAAGAATAATTAGTTGTAAATTACAAATTTAAAACTTTTTTATTTAATTGAATAGGTTAGACTGACAGCACCAACTATCATCTTACAGAAATATAATCACTTATGCAATATAAAAATTGTCAAGGTTTCAATAATTAATTTAATAGCAACTAAATAAAAAATCAAGAATTTTTTTGAATGAAACATTCAAGTATTAATGGGCACTATCTAGTACTAATTTATTTTACTTTTTGAATAACATTTAGATTCAAAACAGAAAGAAGTTTCTTTGCATAGACATTAAATATCAAATGGTTTAAAATATTTTATATATATTTAAAATATATATATATATTATACTACATTTGACAAAGTCAAATTTGTTTCACTGAAATTTTGCTAAAAATCATTATACATACATTAGATCAAGGTCAGAAATCCTTCTCTTTAATGTTTTCTTTTAAGCTCAATGAGCTTGTTTTTTGAAATGTAAATTAATTATGTCATTTCATCTTATTGAGTAACTATTCTAGCTACACTAGCTTGGAATGACATGAGAAACAGTGACAAAATCGTTCATTATACAACTGGCATTTGAATCAAAATTTGCACAGGCTTCTGAGGTTTCCATAAGATCTTGTCTCATTGAATAGAAAAGATTATTAATATTTGACATGCAAAAACTGAAATGATACGAAGTAGTGACACTTTTCACCTTATTAAGTCTTATATATTTCACATGTTGTCAAGATTTTATCACTGACTGGATTGATATCTTTAAATATTTTGGCAATCTTACTTTTATTTTTCAGTAATATTCAGTACAGGATAAGTTAATGTTACTGATTTATCAAATGTTTTCAACAATTTTTAGTTTCTTACACTACTTCGGAGTTTAACAGAAGATGTATTTCTTTGAACTTTGAAAAACACTTGTATATATATTTATGAACCTCTTCCATACGTTAATAAAAAAGATACATTACTTTTAAATAAGATGATCGACCGGCAATATTGAAAACATATACTATAGCGCTATTAATCACCGAATACATTAAATGTTAGACATTTTGAGGAATTTTTAAAAATCGAATTCTTCTGGAACTTTGGCATTATAAAGAATGTGTTTGACATTACATTTACTAATGTCTGTTTGATAAGAAAAACAATTATAACACCACACAAAAAAAATCAAAGAATGTTATTTGAAATCACCCTGTAAATTGAAATGCACGAAGGTACTTATTGCTGCGTTTACATGTTATATTTATTACAGATATGCCAATACCACACATCATTTTTACTGATTTGTTTAAGAATAGCAGGTATATGAACAGAAATATAGTGATTTGCTCAAAAAATTCTTGCATGTTTTTAGCTTATACCATGCAGGATTTTTAACCAAATTTAACACCATTTTCAGAAAAATTAGCAAAATGAGTAGAAACAATAATTGAGATAGCTGAACAATAGTTGTAATTGAGATATAAATATATTAAATATTTTATGCAATATGAACAAATGTATGAATTAATTTTTATCTGCGCATAAACAAATAATAATAAAGTTTTTCTTCTTTTTTTTACATCTTATAATAATTAACTATGGAGCAGCTCATAAAAATATTCCAGTCAAATATCGTAAAAATTCAGAGATATATCGGCGATAGAGTAAGTTGATTTTTAACTACTCTGTAAAAGCAGGTAAATGGTAAGAGATTTTCCACATATAGTTAAAATTATTTGTAATAATAGTGAAAATAGTTTATAATAATAGTTAGTATTTATAATAGTTAAAATTTTTATTAAATGACTTAAGAAAAAAAATAGCATTTAGCATTATCAACATTATCACATTATTAAAATATTATCAACAAATAGCTATCGAAAAAAAAGAAGCATCAAATCGCTTCAATCTTGGTTCGTATCTTTTTATCATGAAATAGACTCGTTTTAGTGGCTATTCAAGAAGAATATAGCACCAATAAAAAATTTATTTATAAAAAATAAAATTGACAAGTTGTGGAACATATCTTGTCATTCAGTTGCTTCAAGAGAGCCAATAAAAATCAGCTTACTCTATCACTGATATCGCTCTTAATTTTCTTGATATTTGACTGGATTTATTATTACTGGAATATTAAATTATGTAAAAAAACTTCTTTACTATCATTCAGCAGGCACAGATAAATATTATTTAATACAACTGCTCATTTTTAATAAAATATTTAATGTATTTACATTCCAATTACATTATAAACTTTCTACTACATTTCACTAATTTTTCTAAAAATAGTGCTAAATTTGGTTAAAAATCCTGCATGATATAAGTTGAAAACATTCAACAATTTTTTTAATTAAAAAAAATCGCTATATTTCCATGAACATATGTTCTGTCCGTAAACCTGTTGTATATTAATCACATATTTGCATTCTGCAGCGATAAATCATTTCGTGTATTTTAATTTACAGGATGGATTCAAATATTTTTTTTTCTTTGATTTTTTTGTTGGCCCTCAAACTGTCCTCCTTCTTAAACTGACTATAGTAAATAGGAGGTCATATATACTTTTTATAATCTCAAAGCTCCAGGAAAATTCGTTAAGTGTATTTTAAAATGTTACAAAATGTCTAAAATTGAAAGTGTCTGGTAAATAATCGCCATATAGTTTACATGTTTCATCAATACTGCCGGCATAAATTTAAATCTATATATCTAGATGATGGGTCAATATTTCATGCAATAACACAAATTTTACTCAAACATTTGAATATTACTGAACCAATCTTCGCTTATAATTAAAATAAAATGCTTTTATTAAGCTTAAAGTAGCAAGTATTTAAAAAATTACTTTTATTTCTATCATTAAGAATAATGGTCAAACATTTACTATGATTACCAAAGATATATGTGAACCAAATGTGTTTAAATATTTTGCTGATTAGAATATCGATTCGCAACAAAATTTGTTTCCTCTCAACCAGATGGTGCATGTTTCATGTAAACCATATTAATTTAAGTGGTTACGTTAAATTGCAAAATCCATATTGAAGCTTAGATTCTGTTAGAAATGTTTTAAATTAGAATGCGATAAGTAATGGTATTGTGTTAACGAAATGTAATCTATGCTGAAGCTTAGATGATAAAAGCTTTAAAAGCAAGAAGAAGAAAAGTCGTGGCATTATGCCAAGACATGTAAATCTATGTTTAAGACTTACACGGTATTATAAGATTTAAACTTATGAGTAAGGAAGATTATAGCATTGAGGTAACTAAAATCTTTCAGCTTAAACACGATTTATGTTTTATATTCTCAGTGTAAGTGGACATTTCGGAATTTTTTAAAGATGTTTGTATGTATGTTAATAAATGTATAGTAACTGCTATAATAATACATGCAAAATATTTCTTTTCGTCTATTAACGTATGATCAGATTTCTGTGGGTTTATTATTATTATTATTATTGAAATAACTATTTAAAATGTTGAAAATAAATCATTAGTTACAAAAACCTCAAACTATAGGACAAAAAGGAAAACAATTATTTTAATTATTCTAAAAAGATGATCTGATTTGAAAATCTATAAATTTCAACGAACAGTTTAACTAATTTTATTTAAACGCTTCTAAAACATTGATATCATAAAATATTATGGTGAAGTTAGTTTTTAAATTAAAATTAAATGGACAAACAAAAACTAATTATAGAATTATTAATTTATGGAATTTTATGCAAAACCATTGATCTTCGCAGAGAAGACTATTCAGTTTAAACTATTTTTTGGAGAAATAATTATGAAACTAATAAAAAATCCCATTGTCTATCAAGCTTTTAAAATACATTAAATAGAGAATGTAGCGTCAAAAAGTTGCATTAAATTTTATGGAAAATTTTCCATCATCAGTCTAATTAAAGTATACTAGTAAAATATCAGTTTCTAGCAATGAAACAGTTATAAAATTATTGTTACAAAATCAATAAACATAGGATATTTCTTTATCCCCTAAAGATAAGATAGTGGTTATCTTATTTTGGCTTCCTTGTTTATTAATATCTGTATTTTATTAATAAAAAGAAAAGTTTACATTGCTTCCTTTTGCCTAGTGTGTGAAACATTTATTGATATTTCAAATATTATTTGTTTGTCTGTCTTTTTTAAATTCTGGATGAGAGATGTTGACATTTCACCGACATTAAAAAACAAAATTTAAAACGTGCTTAAAAAATCTTTAATTTTACCTACTAAAACAATGAGATTGAATTTTTTAAAGAAAAGAATTTTTTCTCTATCTGCTTGTGATTCCATATTAAGATAAATTCTGTTTAATAATATATAATAATTGAAACACAGCCATTGAGTTGAAACACAGAATAGAATTCGGCTTTCTATATACATTTTTTTATTGGGTCTTTGTCTCAGAAAGAATTATAGTTTTATTCTGTGTGTACTATTTCATTTCTTGCATAAATTATGGCATAATAATAATAAAAATAATTACTCATTCCTATTTCATAATTAGATTTACAGAGAAGTTTATATTCTAAATATATTAACCTCCAACATTCAAATTGTCTAAGTACAGACATGCATAATTTTTTTTTTTTTTTCACGATTTTCAAATAAGATTATATCACACATCCGAAGTGAATATATAAATAAAACGACACTAAAATGAATACTAATTTTTTCTTAGACATATTAACTTTTTAAGAAATAAGTTGAGATATTTCTCTGAAGTATTTCTTAACAAATGACGAAAACTTTTTTAGTGTTATTTCATCTTAAAGTTAGTAGGTCAAATCACTCTGGTAATTTGTTTAGCTAAAATTATTAAATGATGCTTACCATTGTTGTAAAAAAAGTTTTAGAAATGTGGAAAAAATCCGTCTTAAAATATATGAAACTCCGTTCAGAAGTTTTCTTAAAGGTTTAACAAGTTTAGCTCATTAGGAGCAAATCTGTACTATTATTTTGTATTTTGTACACTCTAATAAAAGATCTGTTTATTTTACAGACAAAACCTACCAGCCAGAACATCAATATACATCAATAATTGCATCTTTTGCTTTCTTATAAAGATTTACATATGATGATCACAGAAGCTAAGGGGTACAAATGACAAAATATCGATTTGGAGTAAATTGAGTTTAAGGATAATGAACGTTAAATTTAAACATCAATAATAATTCACTTAATTGAAATACAAAACTGCTGGTTGTTTCAATCAATATTGTTTTTTATTTTTTCAAAAGTGGTTTATCTCTAGAACACAGCACATAATTAGAAAATCAATTATATTTCTTTACCTGAAAAGAAAAAAGCATGTATTCAGGTTGTCTGTGCACTTAGTTTATATTTTTTTCGGTTTTGTCATTTATAATCCTTGGCTTCTGGTGTTCTCATATACATTTACGTTACGTTCATTCTTTCGCAGAAATTGTCCTCAAGTTTACAAATGTGTACATACATTTTTGTTTAGAAGATGAAATTTATCCACTATGAAAGTGTTGATAGGGCTTATATTTTGCAATTATAAATCCAATTACATTATTTTATTTATAATTATTTCTTATAAATTACACAAATGTTGTAAATGACACATCAAGGGCTGCTCACAAATCAGTAAAATAAACTGAACTGACTACAATTACTGTGTGACGAGTTTTGTAACAGTTTCGAATGACGATGTTCTGTTTTTTATAAGTAAATTTACATTCATATAAAATATTAAAATGTGAAAAAAGATAAACTACTGGTACATTTTTAATCATGAGTACTTGACTCTTTTAATCAAAAGAAAAATTAACTTCTATTTTGTTTTTAGTAATTATTATGAAAATTATAATTGGGGAGAAATAATAACCGATGCAATTTTTCATTTCCATGCTAAGAGTCAGTGCATCATCTAGCTAAGCGAAGATTCACCTACTTTAGATTAAACTTTATGTCATAATTTAAACATGTGAACTTTATAGTTTAATATCACTCTGAAAATTTATCATCTTTAGAACTTTTTTAAAAATTCAGAAACATTTCGTTACAAACAACTTTCTCTTACCTTCTTCGTTTACGCTTAATTGCTTGAGAAATCAATTTAGTGAGAACAATGCACCCGGCTGATACTCAGCTATGATTCATACGCATATTAAACGCATCTAGTGTATAGCTTCAAATTTTTCAATAATGGCTTGTAGCGAAAGTATTAAGATGTTTTCTTTTTATAGAAGCATCAAATATTAATAATCAATCTTTTCACTTTTCCCCTTTTTTTCTTTACATTTGAGCTACTTGGGCATATTAAAAAAGACAGGCCTGACGCTGATGTTACGAACATAAAAGATTATTCATCTGTAGATGATGTATTAAATACCTCATTGGATGAAAAAAATATTATCTTTAAAATACAAAGAACTTTGACAGATTAGTAACACTTAAGGATAATAGAGTTTCGCCGAGTAATCAGTCAAAATTCTTTCTAGGAGGAATTAATCATCAGGGAAAGAGTTAAAGGAAACGTAAAGGGTGTTTGAAGAGCATTAAAAATTACTTGTTACATTGTGCCAAATGATATTGAGCAGTGTTTGAAGTTTTCTAAAAAGCACAAAAGATAAAGGCTATCTATGTTGGGTATTAAGATTAATATTCATAATGCTTTCTTAAGATTAAATTGAAATCATTACACTTTTGTATATTCAATAATGCTCTCAAATGTAGAAAAATATTCTGGTAATCTCACCACAAGTGTTTTATATTTTCATAAATTTTTAAGATATTGTCACCCAAAATTGTTATAGAGATGAATAAAATCTGTAACTTTAGTAGATAAGGTACCCTGGGGTAATAACGCCAGGTGGGGTAATAACGCCAAGTGCTTATATTTTGCATAATTATGAAATAATCAGGTAAATGACACCCATGTGCTCTGCGCAGAAGGGTTTTGAGTCATATAAATCGCCAAAAACAGCTTCAAGTTAATTTGTTTCATTTTTAGGTCTTATTGTTTTTACAAGCAACTAAAATTAACGCTTGATCTAAAATTTGCGAGATAAGATTTTTGATCCGAAGACTATATTTTTTATCCGGAAATACTTTGTTTATTACATAGATTTGTAATATATTTCATGTACATTCAAATTGTTGTAGAAGATTTTGGATATCTTCTCTAGATAATTTGTAGTTTAGGATTTACTGCGCAATAAGTATCCTGGGGTAATAACGCCAGGGATTGGCATTATTACCCCGGTTGATTCCCAACAGTGGCCGAACTATATCCGAAGGGGGTTTATATATTAATATGGGACAGCATTATCACCATTGTTGAAATGGTAAGATTAAGGGGGGGGGGGTGCCCAATACTTAAAAATAATCTCTCTATTTTATTTTTTATTATATTATTATTATTATTATTTACTATTATAAAAAATAATTTTTAACTCTTGTAAATAAAACTATATCAAAATGTTTTCGAGATCAAATTCGAACATCTTCAAAATCAGGTTTCTATTAAATTTTCACTGGATTTTTCAATTGAGTTCGAAATTTTAACTGTCCACTTTCTCAACGTTCGGTTTTTCAAAACTTTATAAATTTAACCTTTAACTGATGTGATAGAAATTGTAACGTATGAATGTGATGCAGTTTATGAGACCACAAAATTGAAAGATGAATAAAAGGCGGGAATAACTCATAGGATTGTGTTTTTGTACTAAACTTTTTATACAACAGTATTATACTTACTATTCACCTATTTAGTCTCTGGTGATAGTACTAAAATTCCAAATGAAACAAAATTTCGGTAGTGTTTGCAGTTAAACTGAAAATTACAAGTTAAACTAAAATATTTAAAGAAAAATAGTTGTCTACGAGACCGGTAACATTAGTTAAAGGTTAAAATACGATCCATGATTAAAAATCATAGAATACTGTTCCTGCGCTAAACTTTTTGTACAGAATTAATTCTAATTAAATTTAATCTTTTCAAATATTTCTAATAATATTACAAGAAATCCAAACGAAAGAGAATTTTACTTAAACTAGAAAATACAAGTTAAACGCAATTTTTTGGGGGGGAGGAGGGGGTACAGTGTTCAGTCAGATTGCTAACAGCATTTAAAGGTTAATTTTGTTGCTAATATAGAAATAATGATATATAAACATATGAATTATGTATAAAATTGAATAATAGATCTCTTTGGGATAATGTTTTTTAATCAAAAATTTTATTCAATTTATTAAAAATTTATTAAAGCATGCTCTTTAAAACGTCGACAATTTAACTGTAGGTTTGGAGAATCCGCATTAGTGTGGAGTTATGGGTTTAAAACTATTTACTAGATTACTATAATAGTACTAACCCTTAATTGCTGTGACAAAAATTGTCGCGTAACTTACTATGAGAGGCCTGTCAGACTGCTTAATCTAACGATGAATAAAATGTTAAATTAACTTTTAGAATATTATTTTTGTATTGAACCTTATATACAGAACTATTATAAATAAAATTCAGCTATTTAAAAGTTTCTAGAGATAGTAATAGGACTCCAAATGAAACAAAATTTTCCCGGTATCTATAGTTAAACTAAAAATTGCAAGTTAAACTCTGAAACTTGAAAAACTCAGCGGTATGTGAGACGCTAACAGCAGGTAAGGTTTAACAAAAATATTTATTACATATAACTCTAGTTATTATAAAACTTCACATGATTAAAATATTACATTATGAATGGTTAAAACCATGCAATGTTTCTTATAATCATATTTAAGCGGAACTTTTTAAGCAAAGAGAGACACAGGGTGTTATATTCTGTTGAAGCGCCCTCTCACTCCTTTTTCTTTCACTTTCACAAAAAAATCAATATTTTTTATCGCATAGAATGCATACATGGGAATATAAATACTGATTCAAATAATCATTGCAATGTTTGTAATAATTCTATTTAAATGGTCATTTTTAAGCAAAACGTAGCTTAGAATCTGATATTCTTTTGCCTCCTCCCCCCGCCACCACCACAGCTTCCTTTTTCTTTCAGAGTCACAAAAAAATTGTACATTTTCAATAGCTTAGATTGCAATGTGTCAACTTTTAGAGCTGTAGAGTTTGTATTTTTAGAATTGGGCAATCTACATGCCATTATTCCATCTTATTTTATAGTTTTGTTTGCATGGCGTTATTACCCATATAGGTGGGTATTAACGCCAAATAGCATTGTTCAAGAAAAAACGCCGTTACATTTTATGAATACATATCTGTTAAATTATTTTATTTTATATAGATAGTCAATGAGTTGTTTTATCAGATCCTATATTTGTTTGAAAAATACAATGTAAAACTAAGCCGTGAAAATTGGTAGAGCCTTAACGTGGCGTTATTACCCCAGGGCACCTTATATGCACTTGAACTATAATCAAGAACACAGAAAGTATTTTTGTTAACACGTTCGCTGCCACTTACATGAAGATGTGATGATAGTTAATGCCGCACTGTAGAAGTGGGTTTTTCCCAGAAGCCGATTTACTTTTTATAACAAAGAATCAGAGAAGGATTTTCCCGCGCCAGCGCGTGACTGGCTATTGAGACATCACCGCACATCCCGCGCTGGCGCTTGAGTGGCCCCTTAACGTTGGCGCCATATCCCGCGCTGGCACCTGATCGGCAGCGAATATGTTAAAAAATGCGACTCATATAAGCCCTGGGTTAAGCTCTCAGAAAAAAAAAAACATCCATACGCAATGTAAAATTTATTTCTAATAATTTTATTTCAAACATGATTTTAAATTTAAATGATTTTGAACGCAAATATATATATATATATATACATTTGGAATCTATTATAGCAATAGATGAAATAATATTTTAGAGAAACTTTATCAAGCCACATTTTTCTTTTTTGCAAAATGGTATAAAATTAACAGGAACGGAAATTACCAACATTTAAATAACACAGAGCTCTTCTATATTAGGAATTGAATTCGTGCTATTGGAGATACATTATAAATTTACAGCATCCGTGATGCCATGGCACTTAACAAAAAGGAAGTTTATTTGGTGCGTTCGTAATTATGTAAATACGTAGCAACTACAATAGTAGTTCAATCCGTCCGTCTCCGTCCATCTGTCCGTAAGGTCCGTCTGTCCGTATATAACAAAGCAAAAATTGCCCAGCTAAATCATTTAAAATTTAAAATATATAAGTGTTGCATTATTTTGTCGAATCATTTCAAATGTTATGAAAATTGTATACATAGTTTAATTACAGAGACAATCGAAACTATTCCTCTACATTACAGCCAATGAGAAAAAATCGTTTTAAGTGCATTTTAATAGTGTTTTGTGTCTTCTTATGACGGCCGATTATCAACACGAGGGATACAGACCCAAAAGGTGGGGTGCCCTCTGTGGGGGGTCTTTCTGAGGGAACCTAACCCGTATTCACGCAAGAAAATCCAAGGGTAGAAGAAAACCGCGGAAAACTCCAAACGACAAGACCGACGGCCGCGATTGAGTTCGAATACAGCAACTGCCGTCTACCAGTTTTGACCTCTCAGCAACTTACCTCTTAGCTTGTTACCTCTCAGCTACTGTAGGGCGCACTTTAGTAGTTACACTCTTTCGAACATAACAAAATTGATATGCATCTACCAAGTACATTCTGTACAATCTGTGGTGCAAAGAATATTTGTTATTAATTTACAGGGATACACAAAAGTATTCGATTACATAATGCATAGGGGGAATATTGTTTTTGGCGCGTTTTTATAATAATGAACTATTTCACATTGTATGAAATTGATATACGTTGATGAGGTTTACTACTAGTTACTTCCTGTAAAATAGAAAGCAGATAGTATTTATAGGGATACACAAAGGATCTTGGGTACTCTACTGTACCTTAAGTACTGTGTATTAACATATCAAGATCTGAATATTTTTAAAAATACCTCTTAGTAAGAACGCACCTCATTTGCTACGCTTGACGTGCAATTTCCAACTTGCTCTCCTGCAGATTTCGTCAAAATATGTCTGTTATTGTTAATGCTATAAACTAAAATCCGTATTCTGCATAATGTGACCCTGCTTATGGTGAGAATCCTGTAGATTTAATAAGTGTGTTGCGATACTAGTTTTCTGCATCATGATTGTTTGCATATACTTGTATTTTATACACCATATATAAAATACAAGTATACACCATGTATACCAAACAAGCATTTAAAGAATAAATTCTAAAACCATGTCAGTTACATTATTTCAGGCTCTTAAAAACTGCTTTTACAACTTTTATTGTCAGAATGTGCTGAATGTTCTTAAAATTCCAGTATCATAGCTCGGTGAGATTTGGTTTCATATTTTTTTTTTATGTTGTTGTTGTGATTTATAATAGCTGTTATAGCATGAAGAAAAATTAAATAGGATTTATAAAATGAAGAGATTTTGTTTCATACTTAACGTTTACAAAAATAACTATTTTGACGTAAATGGCTTTGATATGAGGAAAAACAACATCTGAAATATTTTTTTGAAGGAAACTGTACTCTAAAACTAACGGTTTATAAATTACGTGTAAAAAACTTTAAGCGATGATACTCTATGAGTATCATCTATCTAATCATCTATATCCTCGTATATAATCTATATAGAAAAAAACTATAAATTCTCAATACCAATTTTAGTAGAAATTTTAGCTAAGAACAAATTTTTGATGTGCTGGTTTATAATTTATTAACGCATCAATTGTATCTCCAATAAACAACGGCCGAAACACCTCTGGCTCTTCTGTAGAAACAACTTTCCTCAGTATTGCTTTGAAAACATTGAATCACCCTATGACAATTTTCGTACTTCATTTTACTTCTATGCGTAATTTTTTAATATTTGTTTTTGTTGATAAAAACCCCAACTAATCCGATGAATTTCCATTTCAGTCAAATATGGACGATTTCTGAGATATAAAACATATTAAAATGAGGACTGAACTATAAAAATAGTCAAACATTTAAAATTCGTTTTAAAATACGTTTAAAATCACAAATCTAACGAATATAAGTCAATTTTTTTTCTTTATACGTGGAAAAATAACAACGATTACTACATTTATTTATTTTTATTTTTATATTTTATCACTCAAAAAAAAGTCTTTAAAACATTAGTCTTTTTTTGGCATAAATATTTTATCCTGGTACTTACAATTAAATTAGCAATCATTCTCGACATAATCTTGACACATTTTTTCTAATGACAACGTTACTTACTTTCTAAGTTTAAGGAAACTGAAAAACTGAAAAACTCATTTACACTTAATGTGTTAAAGAATGTTCATCAAATAGCAATTTTTATTGCCGCCTCTTTCTTTTCATCCCCAATTAGCAAAATGCTTCTTAAATGAACTCTTTCCGAAAGCGAAGGTGTAGTTCCCGAAAACTGTAATTCTTGGCATTCTTTGGCATTGTTTTCCAAAACTGCTAATTCGCTTTTGCTCCATCTAATGATTCAAATGTGCAATTAAATCTTGTTCGGGGGATTTGCGAAATTCCTGACATAATTTCATCTTTTTCTTGTTTTAATGTTGCAATGGGAGAGACAGATATTTTTAATTCCCTCTGTTTAAATACTTAGATTGTTCTCGATTATGAAGAGAAAAGAGAGAGGATATTGTGATATCTGTCTTGGAGTTTTGAAGCAACAAGAATAGCATTTTCTTAATTTAGTAAACAGTGCTCTTTGTGTTACGCAGTCAAATGATAGCTCCTTTAAAATGATATACATATTTTTTTTTCAGAAATATTACTTAATTAAGCAGTTTTTATTCAAAGTTACCGATTTTAACTTTCATAGTAATAATCAAAAATTAAAATAATTATATTGTAATATACGAATTTAATATTTCCAACTGAGCGAAAAATTGCTCAGTACGGGAATCGAACCCAGACACTTAATTTACAAGACCAATGCTGTACCGGCCTGGCAAATTTTTCGCTCAGTTGGAAATATTTAAGTCGTATGATATCTTTACCAGCTAGTTTGATTGTGTAAAAAATGCAATACCCATCAGTTTAATGGAGTTCCTTTACCTGCGGTCTATTCTGTTGAGCTGTCTAAATGACAGACCAAATGTTGTGACCTACAAGGTTATCTAAGCGAGGAATGTTCACCGGTTGTCGTGCCCCGTTAGCTTATCAGGTAAAGCATTGGCTTTGTAAGCCAAGTATCTGGGTTCGATTCCCTGTCTGGGCAATTTTTCGCTCAGTTGGCAATATTTAATTCGTATCATATCTTTACCAATCAGCTTGATTGTGAAAAAAATGCAGTTTATATTGTAATAGTTAAAAAGTGGTTTGAATGCAGTGGGTGAGAAAATGTTTCACTAATTTAACAATGCAGCTCTTTATTTTTGAATAACAAACTATTTAAATAAATTAGAATGAAATGTTGTTTGTGTAAATGTTATAAAAAATCATGTAAATGATTTTTTTTCCAGTGACAAAAACTAATAAATATTTGTTTTTAAATAATCTCTTTAAAGTCATAAATTGTAATAAAATTTCAAAAATAAATAAATAAATCAGGACAATCAATTGCACCGTTTCTCGACGATAAGACAAATTTCGACGCAACAAGATCGCATATCTTAACTTTGTAAATAACTTGTGCTGCAGCGTTAAATAGTATATTATTGAACGATATTTATTGTAAAATAATTACTTTTTTAAGGTTATTCAAAAATATTAATAAGATAATTTTATTAAATTTTTGTGCATTTCGAAGTTCAAAAAGTTAACAAAGAATGTTTCTACTTAAAAAAATATAAGGTTATAATTAAGAAAAATTTTGATTTGTGAATTGAAGTGTGATATTAACGAAACCACATAATTCTGTTGAAATTTTTAAATTCGACTCATTTCTTGAATCCGCTTAGATGATATTTTTTCCTCTGTTAAAACCCCAGTGGAGAGGAGTGTTGAAGAGCTGAAAAGACTCTTGTAGAAAATGCAAAAACGCACCAAAAGACATTTTTTTTATTTTTTCTAAAGATACTTACATCAAGAAAACTTCAAACCGGAGTTTCAAACGACTGGAATTTATGAGCTAAACTGAAACAATTTTTTGAACAGCTTCGAAAGGCAGTCCTTGAAGAAATCTTAAAATCTATGACGGTACACGTGGGTAAAATGTTCATAACTAATGGATTCAATATTAAAAAATTTGAGTCACTGTTGTGGGGCCCTTTTTCTTAGTATAAAAACTCATGACTTGAATGTTATAACAAAATTTAATAGATTTTTTTTCTTTTGACAACGTGATCGCACAAGAAATCCGGCGCCTGTTTCAAAATTCAGAAATCAAGAGTTTTTACAGCTCCTATTTTCTCAGAATGATATAATTTCCTCTGTATTTCAAATGTTGTGGATTTAATTTTATAAGTCTGTAAAAACTCATCAGTAAAAAAAAGAAAAAAAAAGAAAAAAGAAAGAAAGAAAGACAGAAAATTGGATTCTCATTACCAGAATTATCTTTAAAAATGTTGTTCCAACTAACTTTTAAATACTTTCTAATTTAAAAAAAAAAAAGGATTCTCATCATGAATTTTTTATTTGATGTATACTGTTTGTAGTATAGTGATAATATTTCCTTCCTTCTTCTTTTTCAAAACTAGATACAAGAAATTTGTACCAACTAAGTGTCTACATTTATCTACAAGCTGAGTGCCATTGATTTAGAGTAAGATTAAATTAATTTTATTTATTTTATGATCACAAAGAACATTTTAAGGGTTGTGTCAGACTATCACAACATTCTCAACTTTTCACAATGCAATACCTGATTAAATATTTATTCTTATTCCTTAACTTTAAAATATTTTATATTCTTCTCTGCGATATATTATTTATACCATAGATACTTCTTCAAAATCCATCACGTAGTATTAAATAAACGTTTTTAAATAGGTCGGTTTAATTTATTAATTTCATCCTGTTCGAAATGTATGTTTCTAATGAAACATTTGACATAATTAGAATTCTATGAAATGAGTTTGAAATGTGACTGCATGTTAAAGCGATAGAATTCCACATGTAATTGCATATTCCTCACGTTAATGGCACAACATAATAGTACAATGCATTGCAATTAACTTCATGGTTATTTTATCAAATTATTATCGTCACAATCGTATCTTATAACATAACTTAAACAATACCTTACGAGCGATTTATTTAAATTGATAGTTACAGTAAAATTTTACTTGTTAAAAGGAATGGAATGTGTTTCTGAATTTAATATAGCAAATCAATAACTTTTAATAAAGGATAAAATATTTCCATTTTTTTTCGAAGTAAACAGATTTGTAAGGAATAACTGTAACCCTTTTGTTATTTCGATCCCAGTTGAATCACTCATTCTTTTTTTGATATATTTAAAATCAGATATAGGCTATCAAATGATTTATTACATTTTAGTAAAGTTACCTATAATTCAATTACAAAGTACATATATTATTCTTATAATTATTAAAATTTTATGTAAAATAATATTCTGGACACAAGTATGCATAGTTTGCCTTAAATTTTCATATTTTCAAAATTACGATTTCTATGGATTTTCAGGAAATATTAAACCTATTCAAAAGTAATCTTAACTAATTTATATTCATAATCCCTTCTATAACATAAGCTATGTTTTACGTTAGTGCCACCACCACCAGAGCGGTGGTAAGCCGTTAGATTAGAAGCCTTAAATATATAATGTTGGTTACTTTTAAAATTATGTGCCAAAAAAAAAAAAAAAAAAAAAAAAAAAAAAAAAACAAGAAAAAAAATTGGAACTGTTTTTATAAAAACCTTAATTTTTCTACGAATATACATGAGTTCCTCATAAAAATGGAGATAGTTTATAACAACTAGTTACGTAATCGTGATCTGCAGATTGCACATTTTCTACATTAGTTTTGACAGGATTATGCAAAATATCTTCGTTCTTTTTCATTTTGTTGACGGTTTCTTATAAGCTTTCGAAAAAAAAAAAAAACAATCTTCGCGGAAATATATGACCAGTGCCCTTTTGTTTAAGTACTTGCAGTTTCAGAATAACTCTTCTTGTACTTTTCTAGATGTTTGACAAAACGTCTAAAATTGCAAATGGACGGTCACTTTTAGCCATCTAGTGTTTATGCTATATACACACACATATATATATATATATATATATATATATATGTATCATCCTACTTATTTAATACGAGTATGGTTAAAACCTTGACACGTTTAAAACGAGAAATTCGCACATTAGGACGATTTACTGTATAAAGTTGGTTACCATTTGTTTACCATTAGATGTTTACCTTTGCGAGCTATAAAAAGAGGAATAAAGATATTTCTACAAACAGGTTCGTTATTATCTCCTCCTAATCTACCCTACTCACAACAGAGAAAACAATTTTTTTCCCAGATTCTTAAAGAAATTTACCTGCATTGACCTTCTAATTAATAAACATAGCCTAAAAATAGCTCTTATTTGCGTCTAGAGATGAAATGTACTGTCTGCAGCAAGATAGCAAACGAACAAGAGAAAACACAAAATATCAAAGCGGCTCAAAATCGACATTAAAACTTAAAATTAACCATCTGACAGTCTTGTAAAAGCGCAAATTTATGATGTTGTTTTCTCGGAAATTTGTTTTTAATGCCAATATATATATTAGGGTGGAGCGAAAAAAATTATTTTTTAAAAATCAAAAACGGGTAGGTGCCAAAAGTTGCCTTTATACTAGTACATCAACTGTGTGAAATTTTACCGCTGAAAAAAATGGCTTGAGTCTGCGCTTTTGCTCCAAAAATCTAAATTTTGGGTAAAATTTGTCATTTTTTGACATTTTTTCAAAAAAATAAAAAAATTCCTACAGAGGTGGTTATTATTTAAAAGTGTTACTTAAACCTTTATATTTATCTGCTTAACAAATTTAAACTATAAAACAATATCTTTATTCCGTATAGCTGGAGCAAAACAGACAACTTTTGATAAGAAAACGGCATTACCACTTTATTGGGACATACAATGAATTGTTGTTTTTAATACAGCTTTTCTTTTCAAAACTACCTTGGACATACGTCATGGAGGTGGCTATATCTTATATACCACCCGTCCCAACTATTCGATAACCTTAGTAAAGGGTTTTATTTATATATTGATTTGTGATTTTCTGTATCAAAATTTTTCATGTTTTCGATGCATCCACCTAGTTTATCTGTTCTTTGTATCCACACGCTTCTGTGACTATCTTAATGTATATTTTTACAGCTTATACAAAAAAAATGACAAGTAGAGTAATGTACGGGAATATTATTAAAGGAATCTATTCGGCCATCTATTATCTTTATCAAACTTACATCTAGTTGAGGAAAGTGATTGGAAGTTCTGTTACCACAACATTTTTTCAGTTAATTATATTTTTTTACCTAATGATCTGCTTCAAAGTTGATTTCAGGTATTTTAACTATAAGTATGCCATCATTTATTCTGCTTTTGCATTTTGTATATGTTGAGAAGTTTAATGTGATTTCTGGTGATCATCAGAGAGAATTGCAATGGGAATTTGTTTTGCACGTGCAGAGCAACCGTTGTTGAAATAACCTTTTTTTGCATTAATGCCGTTTTCTAAGTGTTTTCGTAGCCAGGTAATTTCCTATTAACTTTTAGATCCCCATTTTATAAGTGAACAACATTTGATGCTGAACTGTCTTGGGCATAAACTTACAATGCATCCCAGCAAAGAAAGAAACAGTGGGCCATCAGCTGAAAAAAAGATGGCAGCCATCAGTACCATCAAACCGGTAAAGTGCAATGGTGCCATTACTTAAACCTGTACAAAAGTGTCCGTGCGAAATGCATCTGGCCCATCAGTGATGGCCAGCAGCAGGCCAGCATTTGCATACCATCAGATTATTTCAATCCATCAGTTTTCCAGCAGTTCTAGCACCTACACTACAGCAATTCTTTTGCTGGGCCAGCACTTTTAATCCAGCACCATCACTTATCCTACAGTGTTTATACAGTGGAAAATCATCAGACAGCTTTTTTTTTTTTTTTACTATGATCATACATTCACCCAGCACCCTTATAAAAATTTCTTTAAAAAAAATCTATAGAAAAAGTCTTATAAAACTCTAGACCTTTTTCTATAAGTTAGTTTAACCGAAAGCTGTATATAAAAAAATCTAGTTCACATAGAAACAATGTGAATATATTTGAGACATTCGAATTTTGCCAACATGCAGTGGACCCTCCCAAGTACTAACCACGCTCGATGCTGTTTGGATTTTGTGATCGTACGATCATTGATGCCTTCAGCGCATGCTATGGCTTTTCACACCTCACATCTTCTTATTAGATACTTTAAGTTTGTTTTTATTGCGATTTGCTTTCCTAATTTTTAAAGCCATATAAGAATCATATACATTTTATACGCTGATTCTCAAATGTGTGAATTATGAAAGCCGAAGTCATTTGTAACTTAGAAAAAGAGATATAAGAATTAAAAAAATTCCGTTAAAATAAAGAATGTATTTATTGTCTTACTGATTTATTTTATTATTAATGGTTGTTATTGTTCTTGATCACAATCAAAATGTACGTAATGGTCGCTAATAAATTATTAAAAATTCCAGAATGAAATTACAAATACCGAAAACGATGAATTCCGAAATACTCATTGTTTGCGATATTCAAAATGCCACCTTGTGTAAAGGCTCCCAGCAATAATACTGCAAAGTTTGTGCACTTCCATCGTGTGGTGGGCCAGCACATGAAATAAAACGGAGGCCTATCAGAATTTTATCTAATAAGATTCCAGCAGCAAAGTTGACTGAAGCAATCCAGCAGTGGTCATGCAGTGGTAGACCATTAGCCAGCACTTCTCCATCATTGCCAGCATATATCTTGCTGCTGGCCAGCAATTTCCTCTTTGCTGGGATAGTACTTTTTGAGAGAATGTACAGACTCTAATTAACTATAAGTACTTATTTAAATTTAGGAGAATTCTATTTGTCGCTGTGAACCATTTTGCATTGGGTAAGCTTAGAATTGTGAATAATAATGGATCATTTGCTACTTTAACTCCAGTGAATTTCCTCTGCGTCAATTATTAGAAAAGTAGATGTAAAATGTTATAATCTGCATGAATTCACTGGATCAATAAGAAAATCTTTGTATACGTACTATTCACTTCCTATTGCAATTTTTTATAAAATAGATAATAATTTTGAAAAATTCTTTTCTCAAATTAAGTAAAAGATACTCAGAACAGACTAGAAATTTCTGTCAGAGATTGCAGAGCTAATTCATAAGGAAAGCTATTTCTCAGAAGAAATGGGGAATAGGAATTTAGAAAACATCTCGCACAAAAAAACAGCTCATAAAGCGAATAAAATTTTCCGCTTTATATAAGCATAGATTGGCAATCAGAGACTATAGATTTACTCACAAAATATATAATCAAACTTTATACCGTGGGATATTTTATACCAAATGTAATACACACCTAAAGAATAGGCCCAAAACTTATTAAAAATTACTCGACTACGAAACAACACAGAAAATCATATAAAACAAATACTAAAACTTCTTTCGAAATATTGTTGCTTTACACGCAAATTTTGTTTGCAATCCTCTGTGACGATCGTCATAATATTAAACTGCTAGCTTCTCAATATATATTCAATGTGATAGGTACAGTAAATGATGACATACTAGAAATTGAATTCATACAATCAATTTTTAGGAATATCATTATATATATATAATGCAATTGATTGAAAAAATGTTGTGGTAACAGAACTCCCAATTATAATGTATTAATTGTATGAAAATTTAATGAAGATAATAGACTGCTGAATAGGTTTAATTAGCAACATACCTAATACATTACTCAGCTTCCTCTTCTGTTATACAAGGTATAAAAATATACATGCAGAAGGTCACACCAGTAGCATCCAAAGTCAGTGAAAACAAATATGAGGTAAACTACTTTGATACATAGAAAACTTATCCTCTTCTTCGGGAAAAAAAATAACAATTCAATACATAAATAAAACACTGGGCCTAGATTGTTGGGTGGCTGAGGTGGGTGGGATATGAAATGCAGCCACATCTACGAGTTATATACAGAATAGTTTTGAAAGCAGATAGGTAAGAAATGCATTCAAAACAACATTTCGTTGTATGCTCCAATAGAGTGCCGTTTTCTTACTAAAAGTTGTCTGTTTTGCTCCAGCTATACGGAATAAAGATATTGTTTTATAGTTTAAATATGTTAAGCAGATAAATATAAAGGTGTAAGTAGCACTTTTAAATAATAACCAGCTCTGTAGGAATTTTTAAATTTTTTTGAAAAAATGTCAAAAAATGACAAATTTTACCCAAAATTTCGATTTTTGGAGCAAAAGCGCAGACTCAAGCCATTTTTTTTCAGCGGTAAAATTTCACGTAGTTGATGTACTAGTATAAAGGCAACTTTTGGCACCTACCCGTTTTTAATTTTTAAAAAATAATTTTTTTCGCTCCACCCTTATATATATATATATATATATATTCTTTGAACATTACACAAAAATACTTGATTACGCGTATGAATGCGAACTTTGAAAGTATTTATCATTGTACAATGTGTAAAAATCCATTAAATTGTTAGATTCATATTAATTTCAATATTGGTCATATTGCAGTGAAATTTGGCGCTCAGTAAACGTTTTCAGTGGCGCCAACTTATATGGGCCCATGGAGTCCGAGCCCACCCGATAGTTTTATATCCTAGCATACCCACTTTTCATTGTACTATTTAGTAATTTTTTTCATTATCATTTTTTTTTCTTTCTGGAACAAAATTTATTTTGTTAGTGACCATGTGTTTTAATTTGCCAACTGACACCCATAAATCCCAAATAACTTAAATGTACATAGTTAACTTTCAACTTATAATTATTTCAATTTGTAGTCATATTCATGACATGATGATATTACAATAAATATCAATGTCTTCATAAGAAAAAACGCATGAGGATATAATTTAATAAAATTGCAACTTATCAAAACATGATAGCTTGACTTGAAATTCTCATCTTTCACGTTCTGTCCATCCATTAAAGAAGACAAAATTGGTCGTACCATTTTACCAAAATATTTTTGAGCCAACCCAATATTTTTCGAAAGTTGGCACCGCTGAACGTATAATACAATCTTGCAGAGAGAGAATTAAAACCAACAAAATCGCATTTAATTCATTGTGTACAATCGATGATACGTGCCTTCCAAGTATTTAATAACTATTTTTAGTGTCTAGTGATTTGCATATAATGTTTAGTTTTAACTTTTTCACAAAATCGATCGAAGCAAACAAAAATTCAATATGTAAATTTTCTATATTTTTAATTACTTATGGTTAAATTTAAAACTTAAGTCAAAACAAGTACGTTTTAGGCCGTGAGTTTTAAATCTCGTCTTATCCAAAAGAAGAAAAAAATCGTATTTTTTTCCATATATTTATTTTACTGATAAACCTTCACCAAAAAAATAAAAAAAATACTATGATCTATAAAACATTAATATTATTCTGTATCTTTCCCAATGTAAAATCTCGATTTACAATGAAAAGCAATGGAAAAAATTACTGGTTTTTCACGAATTCCCAAAATTTGATTTTCTGGATGAGAAGAGTATTGAAACACACGGTCCTCATTTAATTATTTTTATCTCAAAGTTACAGATATTTTCAATATCTTTTATAAATATTTTTTATTAAATTAAATTTATAGAAGAATTCGAATTTATATTGAATATTTTAATTAATCGTTTTACTATTAAACTTTCCTAAAAATCTTGTATTTTGACGCGTTATTAGTTTAATTAATAGTCAAACAGACTGCATAAAACATAAAATATCTCGTCGATATCGACTGAAATTTTTAAATTAAAATTAATAGAAAATGATTATCGATGTACTATTTTTCTCTATTGAAAGTAAAATTTGATATATTTAAAAAAACAACTTATAAAGAATGAACTCATATAAAAAAATAGTTTTTAAAAGCATTTTTCAATATTCATGGGAAAAAAAAATTAAATAATTTTAGCATCAGCTAAACGTTTTTCCGTTAGCTTCATATTGAAAACTTAAAAAAATATAAGAAATATTTTGTAGTTAAATGTAGTACATTTTTTCCCTTCATACTCAAAAAATGTATATCTGAGTTATATGACTGATTCTATACTTCTATCACTTGCTAACCTACGTTTCCCTCAACTAACGAAAAAATTTATTATTTTTTTTTTCCAGAACGCTCAGAGGAATTCACCTGTAGTGGCCACCTGCAGGATAAATTTGTCCCAAAAATAGCCTCCGTTAGCGTCCAGAGATGCAATCAACAGACATAACGGATGGGAAAGTGCTTCGGTGACCTGCTCCGTTTCTACTTTACCCGGATGCTTGTAACGGCTATTTTTCCTTTCAAGATCTTTTTCTGGGTCAACCTGTAAGAGTGATGGATCCGCCTTTATCTTGCTCATGTCTCTGGGAGACCTATCAAGCTGTCTCTGTTAGAAAAAGAAATTAGATAAAAGTTGTAATGTGAAAACTTTTTTTTTTTTTTTTTCACTACCAGGGAAGTTGATTGGTTGATTATACGATCTAAACGTTAATCTGTTTTGAACATAAGATATGAAAATAAAATGATACGCTATTAAAATAAATAAATAAATAAATAAAAATAGATTACTACTTTCTTTAAAAAAAAAAACACATTGTACCATAAACGATTGTATGAAAACATGATAAGAAGGAAAATATTATTATATATACATGGGAATGAGTGATGTGTATTTAAAGGGACTGTGCATATATAATGTTATCAACTTTTTAATAATTTTGGACCTTCTCCTCCCCTTCCGATATCATACGTTATCTTCCATCAACCCCCCCCCCCCTTCCCAATATAACAACGTTATATTTGCATAGCCCCAAAAAGACACGTTATTATTTTTTATTTTTAGTAAAATATAGCAGATAAATTCGGCTTTCGTGCTATTTTCTATCCTAGTACATACAATAGAACTATAAAATAGACTAGTCGGATCTGTCCATTTCTAAAATTTCTTTTTTTTTTTAGTATATGTTAATATTTCAAAAAGTTGTTACACATGTTCATCATGTGCAATTGTATTACTTTACTACATCAACCTTGATTTTTATCTTAAGTTGCTGCTTCATTTCAGTAATCAGAGTAAAGACGGGTTAATCTCGATCATAACATGTAATAAAAAATCCTTGCCTGTTCGACTTATACGCACGGGTTGACTTCTAGCTTAAATACTAATTTAACCCATAAAGACTAAATCAAGATAGATATAAACACAGTTTAAAATTCTTATGTGTCCGTTTTTGAAGAACTTTTACTTTCAATTATCTATAAGAGCTTGTTTTAACAGAATTATGTTAATACGGTATTTTTTCTTCATTTTCCTTTTTTTTTTTTTTTTTTTTTTTTTTTGGCAATAATAAGTTTTATGAAAACTTGTCAATAGAAAAGTTGTGGATAATATTAAGAAAATTTATAATAAATCCAAGAGGATCAAATACTTTGTGTATTGACAAAATTATGATTTTTTTAAAACCCTATTTTTTCGGCTATTGAGCCCATTTTTAATGATTTCAAAAATCTGTCATATATAAATTTTTATTTTTTCCCTCTTTACTCCCCCTTTTTTGTTTTGCTTTTAATTTGTTTTTAAAGTAAGAGTTGGTGCTCTAAAAAAAATTTCGATATAAAAGTTGTAGATAAAATTAAGATGATTTGTAATAAATTTAAGTGGATTTGATACTTTGTGAATTGACGAAGTTATATTTTTTTTCTTCTTAAAACCCTATTTTTTCACTCATTGAGCCCAACTTTAATGATATCAAAAATCTGTCATAAATACATTTTTGACATGTTTCCTTTAAGTATTGAATGCTATTTGAATAATGACATTAAAATGATTTGATATGTATTATAATTAAGATTCATATTACTTTATTCATTTTTTCGAAGATTTTTTAAATGCTACACACTGTCAGAAACTATGTTTATTTACCGAAATTCAATGTACTTCAATCGCATATATTTTATTATTATTATTAATTCGTTATGAAGCGTTCATAACACCATTGTCGGTTTAATGTCGGTTATTAGCATGTGATTAAATTGTGATTATATCATGATCAGATCTGAAAATTATATCGAAATAAAATCAATTTTGAAATACATTGAAATCTTTCATGGCGATATAAACTTTTTTCAGATCTTATGGCACATTTAAACCTTTATATCCTGACGTATTTTTAAGTAACATTAAAAATAACTCCCTGTAAAATTTATTTAATTCGTCTATTAACTCGTAATTGGAGAGGCTGGCGTACGAAATACACCAATCAGTTCTTTCTGGCTGTAGATTACAGGCTTAGAGAATATTAAAAGTACTTTTCTTCTTCTTTTTCTGTTCTATATCTAATTTATTTTCTTATTTTCTTTTTAATATGCATCCTGATCAGATTAATAATATAAATTAGGAAATGTATCGAAAAAACTGAAGCAAGGGATGGAAAAATGACCTGGCATACTCCATACGCAAGCCCCTCCAACTAAGGTTTAATAAAAGTAGATTGCATTTCATGACTGATACATTCCGTGCAATAAAAATCGAATAAGCATTGATTTTCGGCCATCCGGATCAAAATGCTTTTTCTGGTTTCTTTAATGTTCTAAGAAATCCGAGTTTAATTTATTTCATTAAGGATGTTTAAAAAAAGTTGTGGATAATATTAAGAAAATTTATAATAAATCCAAGAGGATCAAATACTTTGTGTATTGACAAAATTATGATTTTTTTAAAACCCTATTTTTTCGGCTATTGAGCCCATTTTTAATGATTTCAAAAATCTGTCATATATAAATTTTTATTTTTTCCCTCTTTACTCCCCCTTTTTTGTTTTGCTTTTAATTTGTTTTTAAAGTAAGAGTTGGTGCTCTAAAAAAAATTTCGATATAAAAGTTGTAGATAAAATTAAGATGATTTGTAATAAATTTAAGTGGATTTGATACTTTGTGAATTGACGAAGTTATATTTTTTTTCTTCTTAAAACCCTATTTTTTCACTCATTGAGCCCAACTTTAATGATATCAAAAATCTGTCATAAATACATTTTTGACATGTTTCCTTTAAGTATTGAATGCTATTTGAATAATGACATTAAAATGATTTGATATGTATTATAATTAAGATTCATATTATTTTATTCATTTTTTCGAAGATTTTTTAAATGCTACACACTGTCAGAAACTATGTTTATTTACCGAAATTCAATGTACTTCAATCGCATATATTTTATTATTATTATTAATTCGTTATGAAGCGTTCATAACACCATTGTCGGTTTAATGTCGGTTATTAGCATGTGATTAAATTGTGATTATATCATGATCAGATCTGAAAATTATATCGAAATAAAATCAATTTTGAAATACATTGAAATCTTTCATGGCGATATAAACTTTTTTCAGATCTTATGGCACATTTAAACCTTTATATCCTGACGTATTTTTAAGTAACATTAAAAATAACTCCCTGTAAAATTTATTTAATTCGTCTATTAACTCGTAATTGGAGAGGCTGGCGTACGAAATACACCAATCAGTTCTTTCTGGCTGTAGATTACAGGCTTAGAGAATATTAAAAGTACTTTTCTTCTTCTTTTTCTGTTCTATATCTAATTTATTTTCTTATTTTCTTTTTAATATGCATCCT
Organism: Maratus speculifer; assembly: GCA_964019185.1. Lineage (NCBI taxonomy): Eukaryota > Metazoa > Arthropoda > Arachnida > Araneae > Salticidae > Maratus > Maratus speculifer. The sequence continues at coordinate 280,962,048 of OZ025291.1, forward strand.
GATCAGATTAATAATATAAATTAGGAAATGTATCGAAAAAACTGAAGCAAGGGATGGAAAAATGACCTGGCATACTCCATACGCAAGCCCCTCCAACTAAGGTTTAATAAAAGTAGATTGCATTTCATGACTGATACATTCCGTGCAATAAAAATCGAATAAGCATTGATTTTCGGCCATCCGGATCAAAATGCTTTTTCTGGTTTCTTTAATGTTCTAAGAAATCCGAGTTTAATTTATTTCATTAAGGATGTTTAAAAAAAGTTGTGGATAATATTAAGAAAATTTATAATAAATCCAAGAGGATCAAATACTTTGTGTATTGACAAAATTATGATTTTTTTAAAACCCTATTTTTTCGGCTATTGAGCCCATTTTTAATGATTTCAAAAATCTGTCATATATAAATTTTTATTTTTTCCCTCTTTACTCCCCCTTTTTTGTTTTGCTTTTAATTTGTTTTTAAAGTAAGAGTTGGTGCTCTAAAAAAAATTTCGATATAAAAGTTGTAGATAAAATTAAGATGATTTGTAATAAATTTAAGTGGATTTGATACTTTGTGAATTGACGAAGTTATATTTTTTTTCTTCTTAAAACCCTATTTTTTCACTCATTGAGCCCAACTTTAATGATATCAAAAATCTGTCATAAATACATTTTTGACATGTTTCCTTTAAGTATTGAATGCTATTTGAATAATGACATTAAAATGATTTGATATGTATTATAATTAAGATTCATATTATTTTATTCATTTTTTCGAAGATTTTTTAAATGCTACACACTGTCAGAAACTATGTTTATTTACCGAAATTCAATGTACTTCAATCGCATATATTTTATTATTATTATTAATTCGTTATGAAGCGTTCATAACACCATTGTCGGTTTAATGTCGGTTATTAGCATGTGATTAAATTGTGATTATATCATGATCAGATCTGAAAATTATATCGAAATAAAATCAATTTTGAAATACATTGAAATCTTTCATGGCGATATAAACTTTTTTCAGATCTTATGGCACATTTAAACCTTTATATCCTGACGTATTTTTAAGTAACATTAAAAATAACTCCCTGTAAAATTTATTTAATTCGTCTATTAACTCGTAATTGGAGAGGCTGGCGTACGAAATACACCAATCAGTTCTTTCTGGCTGTAGATTACAGGCTTAGAGAATATTAAAAGTACTTTTCTTCTTCTTTTTCTGTTCTATATCTAATTTATTTTCTTATTTTCTTTTTAATATGCATCCTGATCAGATTAATAATATAAATTAGGAAATGTATCGAAAAAACTGAAGCAAGGGATGGAAAAATGACCTGGCATACTCCATACGCAAGCCCCTCCAACTAAGGTTTAATAAAAGTAGATTGCATTTCATGACTGATACATTCCGTGCAATAAAAATCGAATAAGCATTGATTTTCGGCCATCCGGATCAAAATGCTTTTTCTGGTTTCTTTAATGTTCTAAGAAATCCGAGTTTAATTTATTTCATTAAGGATGTTTAAAAAAAGTTGTGGATAATATTAAGAAAATTTATAATAAATCCAAGAGGATCAAATACTTTGTGTATTGACAAAATTATGATTTTTTTAAAACCCTATTTTTTCGGCTATTGAGCCCATTTTTAATGATTTCAAAAATCTGTCATATATAAATTTTTATTTTTTCCCTCTTTACTCCCCCTTTTTTGTTTTGCTTTTAATATGTTTTTAAAGTAAGAGTTGGTGCTCTAAAAAAAATTTCGATATAAAAGTTGTAGATAAAATTAAGATGATTTGTAATAAATTTAAGTGGATTTGATACTTTGTGAATTGACGAAGTTATATTTTTTTTCTTCTTAAAACCCTATTTTTTCACTCATTGAGCCCAACTTTAATGATATCAAAAATCTGTCATAAATACATTTTTGACATGTTTCCTTTAAGTATTGAATGCTATTTGAATAATGACATTAAAATGATTTGATATGTATTATAATTAAGATTCATATTATTTTATTCATTTTTTCGAAGATTTTTTAAATGCTACACACTGTCAGAAACTATGTTTATTTACCGAAATTCAATGTACTTCAATCGCATATATTTTATTATTATTATTAATTCGTTATGAAGCGTTCATAACACCATTGTCGGTTTAATGTCGGTTATTAGCATGTGATTAAATTGTGATTATATCATGATCAGATCTGAAAATTATATCGAAATAAAATCAATTTTGAAATACATTGAAATCTTTCATGGCGATATAAACTTTTTTCAGATCTTATGGCACATTTAAACCTTTATATCCTGACGTATTTTTAAGTAACATTAAAAATAACTCCCTGTAAAATTTATTTAATTCGTCTATTAACTCGTAATTGGAGAGGCTGGCGTACGAAATACACCAATCAGTTCTTTCTGGCTGTAGATTACAGGCTTAGAGAATATTAAAAGTACTTTTCTTCTTCTTTTTCTGTTCTATATCTAATTTATTTTCTTATTTTCTTTTTAATATGCATCCTGATCAGATTAATAATATAAATTAGGAAATGTATCGAAAAAACTGAAGCAAGGGATGGAAAAATGACCTGGCATACTCCATACGCAAGCCCCTCCAACTAAGGTTTAATAAAAGTAGATTGCATTTCATGACTGATACATTCCGTGCAATAAAAATCGAATAAGCATTGATTTTCGGCCATCCGGATCAAAATGCTTTTTCTGGTTTCTTTAATGTTCTAAGAAATCCGAGTTTAATTTATTTCATTAAGGATGTTTAAAAATAATTTAGGTTAATTTGAGCTTACTTTTTTTAGCTTAATTTAGAATATTTATTTTTTGTTTCTCTGATTTTTGTTATAAAATTGTTTAACCTTTTATATCTTTAATTTTTAACACTAAAATTGTTCCACCTGACTAATTATTTACTTTAATGTATAAGGTATACAAAACAACATGCATAATAACAATTTGATATTTAGATATTTTTTTTAATTAAAACTGATTTAAAAAATTGGTAGTTAGAGCTATTTTTACAAATTATTTGCCGGAATCATTAGATTAATTAACAAAAAATACTGTTATAGGAATCTCACAATTCTTTTTAGAGCAGTGCAAATAAATGTGTTATGATCCTAACTGTAACAGAGAACTTAAATGCAAAATAATTTGCTCAGTCATACTTAAAAAAACTGAGTGAAACATTCGAAGCCAAATATTTCTTAATGTCGTTATTTTCTCAACCATTCAACTTCAACTGGGCGTCTTTTCTTCTATTAAAAAGTGTTAAACGAAAAATTTGCAGTTACAAAACGCTTGTCTGTTACAGAGATAGGATCATAATAAATTTATTTACATTACTCTTATAAGATCTGTAAGATTCACAAATTTTATAATAGGGATTTTTTTGCAAAAATAGGGTTAGTTTTGCAAATCATTTTGCAAAAATAACCCTAACTGCCGATTTATTAAATCAATTTTAATTAAAAATTTATCTAAAAATCAATTTATTATTAATATGTATGCTGTTCTATATATATTAGACATTAAAGTAAATAATTATTCAGGTGAAGCATTTTTATGATAAAAAATTAAGGATATAAAGGATTAAGCAATTTTCAAACAAAAATCAGAGGAACAGAAAATATATATCCAAAATCAAGTTAAAACTGAAGAAAGCTAAAAAAAAAGTAAACCAAATTAACCTAAATTATCCTAAAACGTTCTACATTAAGGACATTAAATGTATACCTTATACATTAAGCTCTGATTTTTTAAAGCATTTAACCAGAAAAACAATTTTTGATCCGTGTATCGAAAATAAGTGTTTTTTTTTTTATTGCAGGTGTGTGTATCAATCAGGAAACGCAGTATATAAAAATTAATATTGATAGCCCTTTAAATTATTCAGTTTGAAAAACCGCGAGAAAAAACATCTCTTATACCAAATTATGCTTATCTTAAGGAGTCCAGTGACAGAATAACCACTTTAAATAGCCTTATAAATTTTTATTGCTTCAGGTGAAGTATTACTTATTTTATTACTTATCTTTATAAAATAATGGTATATTAATAATTCAGTATATTCCATTTGATGGTTAGTTATCTATCAAGTGACAGAAACTCTTTACTTGATTGACAGCGGTAAAATAAACATAAGACTGAAAGTATGACAAATAGTTATTAAAAATGATTGACGACATAATTAATCTTTAACTAAAATAATTATTTCGTGGAAAGCTCTCTATAGTGATATAAAATTCAAACATGCAGTAAATTGATAGATATATCATAACAGCAATACGTAAGATAAAAAGAACATTTCCCAGTTAAACTGATGGCATTGAGCTCAGAGGCTACACTGTAAAAAAAAATTCAAGAGGTTACTAAAAATTCTTTAGTAAATTTGTATTCCACAGTATTTTTTAGTAACCATTACAAACTTTTTTTTGCAAGTGAAACAAGCATTTCTTTTGTAAACTGAACAAAATAATTTTTTGTATAACTAACTTAAAAATTTTTAGTATGAGCCACCAAGAAAATTTTAGTAATAGCTCCAAAATTGTTTTTAATAACCTTTACGTGCGCCCGAAGGACAGGAGCTGCATCCAAACTTCTGAAGCGATAGATTTTCGGCAAAACCGCAATAGACGGCAGCACCAAAAATGCTACCTGCTCTGACAGGATTTTCATAATCCCTTTATTAACGAGTACTTACACTACATACATTCGGGACGTATTTGATGGTGTCGAACACGGGACCTCTTAGCCTGGAATCCGTTACTATAACCACTATGCTATCAAGGCCACACCAAGTGAGTTTTAGTAATAGCTATTAAAAATGTAAAACTATTAACTCTATCCATTGCTAACTTTTTTCTAGTAATTCTTACAGATTTTCTAGTAACCGACTAAGATTACTAAAAATTTTTTAGTAATTACAAGGATCACTAAAGTTTTTTTAGTAGATCGACCCTTTTTTTTTACAGTGTACGCATACTCATTGCACATTACAGCCTTATATTTTCAAGGGTTAATTCCGTTCGAAAAAAAATATTAAAGAGGGGGGATCAGCTCCCCCCCTTTCCCCTTTTTATACTTAATCATTGAACCCTCTAAACTGATCAGGGACATGCTTTATCATATAAAAAAATCCATATCCAAAATTTAGAGCAAATCGGAAAATTCTTAATTAAAAACCCATTTATATAATTTAAGAAGATTTATTCTTCTCTTTTATATACTTAAACGTTAAACTTCCAAAACTATTCAGAGATATGAACGAAATCTGACAATTCTGCATGAAAAACCCATTAATATAAATTAAGGGGAGGGGCCTTAGAACCCCCATTTCCCCTGTTTATATTTATCCAATGAACACCTAATACCAATCACGGAAGCGCTTCATCAGAATGATCCTGTGTGTAAATTTTGAACAAAAACTAATATTTCTGCATGAAAAACCCATTCATATCAATTAAGGGGAGGGGCATGAGCCCCCCGTTCCCCCTCTTATAAATATCGAATTAACTCCAAAAACTAATCAGGGAAGCCTTATCAGGATATACCTATATACAAAATTTCAAGTGGATGGGATATTTTTATCATGAGTTATCGCGTTACGTACGAACATACATACAGAACGGGCGGGCACATAAGCTCTTAGGCTATGATAGCCTGTGAGCTAAATAAAAAGAATACTGCCCAGTTAAACTGACGGCATTGAGCTCACAGGCTACGCATACTAATTGTACATTACAGCCTTATATTTTCAAGGGTTAATTACGTTCGAAAAACAAATTAAGAAGGGGAAACAGCTCTCCCCTTTACCCTTTTTTATACTTAATCATTAAACCTCCTAAACTATCAAGGACATGCTTTATCATAAAAAAATCTATATCCAAAATTCAGAGCAAATCGGATAATTCTTAATAAAAACCCATTTAGCATTTGAATAATTTAAGAGGAATTATCCCCCTCTTTTATACTTAACCATTAAACTTCCAAAACTATTCAGAGATTTGAACGAAATCTGCCAATTCTCCGTGAAAAAACCATTTATATAAATTAAGGGGAGGGGCGTTAGAACCCCCGTTCCCCCTGTTTATACTTATTCAATGAACACCTAATAACAGTCACTGAATCGCCTCATCAGAATGATCCTATATCTAAATTTTGAACGAAAACTGAATTCTGCATGAAAAACATATTTATTTCTATTAAGGGGAGGGGCATGAGCCCCCCGTTCCCCCTCTTATACATATCGAATGAATTCCAAAAACTAATCAGAGAAGCGCCTTGTCAGGATATACCTATATACAAAATTTCAAGGTGATCGGATATTTTTATCACGAGTTATCGCGTTATGTACGAACGTACATACAGAACGGGCGGGCACATAAGCTCTCAGGCTATGATAGCCTGTGAGCTAAAAAGGAAAAGGAAAGAAAAACCTTATTGTGGAATTTCAGTGTCTTCGTCACAATCTCATTTTACTCCTTTTAGTTAGTACTTGCTGTTTCAGTAAACCATCTAGTAATCATTTACTCATGCAATTATTAAATTAATGTATTATGCAATTACGAATTAGATTTGTCTTTATAAGCGAATATGTGACTGTGATATCAAAATGATAAATTAATTCCAAGCAATACGTGATGTATTAAATTTTATAAAACATTTACTTTATTTTAAATATAGTTTTATTGACTCACTTTTCTTTTGAAAATATCATGAAATAAAATGTTTTTTTTTATGTTTTTCGTCTCATTAAAGAAGTTATTCCAATTGCAACTTTTTTTAAACTTTACATGTTTTACATAGGTATTGAGTCGTTGTTATGTAATATTTCAATTTGATATTTAATAATTATTTGCGAGTTTACTTAATTATTAGATCATAATTATGTTTTTACTGAAAAATATATAGTTGTGAGATTAAAATTACACAGTAATCATAAGCAATACATTAGGTACTAATTTTTATAACATATTTACTTTAACTTAGATACAGACATAGATATAGAGAATATATTTAAGAAACAGAATTGAAGCTTAATTTACATTATTAATTAAGATATTGAATCATAGTCGCGCCTTTGTAACTTATGTGATTCATGAAATACCTCTAATACAAATACAGCAAACATTCAAATGAGTGTCAGATTTAATATATATAGATATGTATATATATATATATATATTATATATATAAAACCCCTCTCGTGTATAACAATTCCGGGGTCAACCTATCCACGAGAAAAAGAAACTCATTCACCAATGAAAACGTTTCATAGTCGTAATGGAGCGTTCTCATTGGTCAGATTTACAGTGAGAGCTGTAAATGACGTCACTACATTTTACTTCGCTTTGAAATCTTTCCACGATTTCAAAAAGTATATTTAATTCAAACTTTTTATTAAAGGAAAGCGAAGGTGCGTTTTAAATGCAATATTGTTAAAATTTTTATTATTTGGGTTGCTTTTATTTTTTTTTCTTTACAGTCGTGAATGACTCTTGAGAATTTCAAATCTATAAAAAACATTGTGAAATGTTACTTCTGTTTTTAAAGGCAATCTATATTCTGACCAATGAAACCGTTCCATAGTCGTAATGGAGCGTTCTCATTGGTCAGATTTACAGTGAGAGCTGTAAATGACGTCACTACATTTTACTTCGCTTTGAAATCTTTCCACGATTTCAAAAAGTATATTTAATTAAAACTTTTTATTAAAGGAAAGCGAAGGTGCGTTTTAAATGCAATATTGTTAAAATTTTTATATTCGGGTTGCTTTAATTTTTTTTTCTTTACAGCCGTGAATGACTCTTGAGAATTTTAAATCTATAAAAAACATTGTGAAAAGTTACCTCCGATTTTAAAGGCAATCTATTTTCTGACCAATGAAACCGTTCCATAGTCGTTATGGAGCGTTCTCATTGGTCAGATTCACTGTGGGATCTGTAAATGACGTCACTACATTTTACTTCGCTGTGAAATCTTTTCACGATTTCAAAAACAATATTTAATTAAAACTTTTTATTTAAGCAAACCACAGGTGCGTTTTAAATTTCATTATAATCCCCACCTCCATCTACCACATAGTTTTGCTATAGTTTTAAATGTAGATTTCTGTTGAAATTTTATTTTATTTATTTATTTATTTTTTTTTTTTTATTTTTTTTTTTTTTTGTTAGATTTTTCCTTCTCCAAGCTTAATCGCTGTATTTATCAAAATTGTTTCAGCCCAAAGTGGCTATCATTGGCCACAGTTGTTGTAATTTTTTATCATCCTTTAAAAATGCAAACACGTCATTTTGACGGGCTATCTTCTAGTATATATATATATATATATATATATATATATATATATTTATATGCATGTGTGCATTTAATATGTACATACCTATATGCTATATTATTAAGCAAAAATATATCTTTGGGTAAAGCTGATGCCATACTGACGGGGCAACATCTGGTAAAAAATATTTGCTATAACTACATTTTAAAACATAGCTTTATTTTTAAAACATCGCACAATCTCAACGACAGATGACGTTTATTAATAGAAAAAAATGTTCTTTAAAATTCAACTTGTTTTATAACTATACCTAAATTTACTGATATTTTATGCTTTGTAAAATAATTCTCTTGCCTGATTTTCTTCAATCCCGATTGCATGCACCCCAATCATGAAAGGTTAATCCGCTTGCAATCAAAGTAAATAGTTCCGAATTTGTTTCCAATAAATATTACATAGCAAAATTAAAACTTTATCGATATATACAGAAAAATAATTGTGATAATTTAACAACTATATTATCAAACTATGTGCTTAAAGTTTAAACCACTGACATTGATTATTAAAAAGGAATTTTAAGTACTGAAATAGTTTGGTAATTTTTCCGTGAATAAATTCCTAACATGCGGCAAATTGGAAATAAACACTTTTAATAAATTGTAAAATTTAATTCGAATATATTTATGAAATTTCTCATATAATAATGCATTTTATTGTAATGTTAATGGGTAATCGAAAAAAGTAATTCAATTCAATTAATTAAATTAAAATAAATATTTCAGTTTTATTTTTTTAAAATGTTTTTTTGCTATGTTCTGTAACTTGGGAGGTCCTAGTTGCATTCTATAGTAATATTAGAATTGGAAAAACCCATAGGGAAGAAGTAGACTAATTTCGATCACTTCACTTATTTTCAGGTGAAGTTGACCACATTTTTGGAGTAACTGCAAAATATTACCATACGGACACAATCTATTCGTCTACTAATAAAATAGATCTTTAGAACCAATTTGTTTTTTAAAAAAAAAAATAAGTTTTATTTTAATTTGAAAAAATTAGACAAAGGTGCTTCAAATTTATCACCTGGCAGCCTAAGTTGGATCCCCAGCCTCGTAAGTTCAATCAAACAATACTAGACTGTTTGAGTGAGTAGGGCATATAAAGAAATTTATTAATGGCAAATTTTGAAATTAATGAATCAATCAAACAAAATGCCAGCAATGAATTACAATGAAGACAAATGACTGAAAGTAAAAGTAATTGTTTTAAATTAAAATTCGTTCAAATTATAAATCAAAATTATAAGTAATTAAGAATAGAAATTATGGAGCTAATTGCTAATAACTTAAATGTAAGGTAAGAAGTGTGCAAGGTTTACACATGAATTTCTTTTTTTAATTTTTATATTTCCGTACTTCAAAAATAAAATCGGGACAGTTATAAGAACACTTCTGTGTTTTATTGTTGAAAAAAAATTGTCGCTAATTAGTCGATATATTAACCGTTAAAGATACGGACGATTTGAACATTCATAAAGGCACGGGCGACAAATGCATAAAATCATTCTTTCGTTCATTAGAAAAAAAAATAATTAATCATCATCACACTTATATGTTATGCTATGTTAAATATTAAAAGTATTTTTAAATGATTCTTTAAAACATGTACTGTAACAAACCAAATGCAGCTTGATTACAGTTGAATGGCCCATAATTATAACAACGCTAAACATATTTTTCTTTTCAAAATTGTATTTCCGAAAATTTAAAAAAATTTTATTTTACATATACTAGTCATTATAAAAACATCTTTCATCCTAATGCACGGATATAGGTAACCTGCAGTACGTGATAATGTTATGAACACGGATATTTAGGAATAAAAATTAGAAAGCATTAAAAATCTTTAAAATAACAAGGCGAGCGCCATATCATTTAGACTAATTTTTTGCACTAATAGTATCACGCAGAATTATACTTAGAAGTTAACCAATAAAGTACAACAGAAATTGACAGTTACTAAACTTTAGAAACGTGATTACTAACTAAATTATATTATTTAAAATCATACCATAGAAAACAAAAACTTGGTCGATAACGTTTCGCATACATATACTTGTTGAATTACTGAGTTGGATTATTCCAGCTCAACTCCATTATTATTACTGATAATTAATGTCTAAAAGCATTCAGATGTTGCAACTTTTAAAGGAATTCGAATCGTAAAACATCTTTGAGCTACACCATTTTTATTGCTCAGACGTGCTTTGAATTGATAGCATTCAGTGTCTTGTTTTGCTGTTCCACTAAAAAAATCAATTGAACATATAAACAGAATTTTAATGAGGTACCAAAAAGCAGTATATACTTGTTTATGAAACTTCAGAGTTGTCGAAAATAATTTCGTAAAGCGACCGATAAATATTTGGGATTTTAATGAAAAAGTTTACACCCGTAATATTTCTTCTTTATAAAATGCTTGCTCGTTACTATTTGTTTACACTTGAAATAGCATCACACAGAAGTGTGAGACAAGAAGTGTAAATGAAAAAGAAATTGACATTTACATTTAAAAAAGCATCACATAGAACTGAAGGGAACACTTATTTACACTTGAAAAACCATCACACAGTATTAAAGAATACTGTTATTTACACTTTTAATAGTATTACATAGAATTAAAGAGCTGGGGTAATAAAAGTGGTATATGATAAAGTTAAAAAATTGAGTATAACGCATGACTGAAGATCATCAGTGATCTCCTACCATCTGTAAAATTACTTTTGAAAAAAACCTAATACTCACCTAATGTGCAATAATAAACTTAATACACAAAGATTTGAATCGATAAAGAAGCATTTAAAAATAAACGTAAAAAATAGATATTTGGAACTTCACAGATTACTTTATTGATGATTCTGCGATTTACCCTCTTTATCATGTGTGCTTTTCAAATATATTTTGAGATTAACTGAAAAAATAACAACTAAAATCGTCTAAAATATATTTTATTTTAAATGGCACGCGGCTAAGAAAAAAATTAGCCATTCCTTTACTAGAGCATATTCGATTGAAAATAGAGAATTTTGCTGAAAAAATTAGGGAATTCTGCTTTGTTTTATTTCTTAATGATGCTTATTTATTGCGGCTGACACAATTTCATGTTTCGCAAAAAGATAATTTGTATCCATTCTTTGTCACTAAGTTCGCGTTAGCTGGTATTATCCCACCATTACCCTTTTTATTGTCTCATAAATTATCTTCGCATTGATTTACATTTCTAGAATAATTGATAAGTTAAAACTTAAAATGAATGTTACAAAAATATATAAAAAATATTAATTAAGTTTGTAAGTCCATTAAATTACATTTCACAATGTCAATTGTATAAGAAAATACACTTAATTGAAAAAGTTTTTTTGTGTATATTTGTTGACTCACGATTAAGATTACAAAGCTTAAAAGCATTCACATATTAGAATTTCGAATAATATGCATACTATATCTATACATATACAATAGAGAGAGAGAGAAATGTATACAGCGCAAAAAATTACTTATTTTATTTATTCACTGTCACTTAAAAAGCACAGAGAAGATGTCGTTTATGATAAAAACAATATAATCAGTGACAACACTAACATACGAGGAGGTGCTGAAAAATACCTAGCTTTGATAACTTATAGTTAAAATGGTAAAACAAAATTAGACTCATTTGAAACTTTAAAATATTATTATGTAACTCTAATAATATCAAGTGTTTCTGATTGTTCCATTATTTTCTGCAGCGAGGGAAAGCTGTAATGGCAAACGAACAAGAAAATTTCTCGTCTTTGGAGTTATGAGACATCATGAAGGTTTTGTTCTTACAGGAAAAGTCAGCAAAGCCCTTTTGAACATTTTAAAAACTGAAGAGAACTTTTTTAACTAAGTTAGTTACTGAGGAAGAAACCTGGCTTTACATTAATGATCCAAAAAGCAAGAAACAGTCAAAAGAATACCATAACAGTTGGTCTTTGCGGCAGAAGAAATTTCACAAAAGAAATCAGCCGAAATGGTCATGGTGACAGTTTTCTGGGACAAAGACGGCATTCCGTAGGTGAAGTACCTACCTCAAGGATGCAGTATAATTGGACAATATAATGCGATCTATTGAGCAAGTTGAAGGAGTACATCAAGGATAAACGTCGAAGAAATTTAACCGAAAAAAATCTCTTTTTGCATGAAAACGCAACATGTCAAATTTTGAGGCTGCCAAGTTGAAGACACTGGTCATTTGGTCAATTAACCTTCTCACTCAATAGACCTAGACTTCTCAGACTATTTTCTATCTTCAACTTTGAAGAAACAACTTACAGATCATCATTTTGAGGACATTGAAGATGTCATAGAGGCTGCATAGACCTGGTTTAACTAAAAGAAAGCGTAATGAAACACGATGGTGAATGTTACTATGTGTTTTAATGAATAGGTGCCGAAAAGTACGCATTTTGAGCAGCCCTATTTCAGACAGAAATCTTCGTGCTATCACCTTATTTACCAGTATAATTTTGATATTTAATAGTTGGACATTACTATTTCAAGTAGTGGTATTAGGTAAGGTAGTGCAGGAGTGCACACTTAAATTATTTCTTTAAGTAACAATAAATGAAGGCATTTGAGGGATGTTTAAAGATAGAAAAAGAACGATTATAAATGCATAAATAATGTAGGAAAAGGTAGCAAACAGTTTGTTTCGAATCTACTATCGAGATTCTTCATCAATGCAAAACTCAGGGAGCAAGAAAAAACAAAACTGAGCTAAAGTATCAGTTAAGTTTGACTCCAGTCAAAGTTTAGTCCAGTTTTGCTTTTTCTAGCTCACTTGAGTTTTGCACTGATGAAGAATCTCGATAGAAGATTTGAAAAAGCTCTTTGCCACCTTTTCATACATTATTTGTGCATCTATAATAGTTTGTTTTTTTATCTTTAAACATTTTTGCACAAAGGCTTTATTTGTTATTTTTATTTGAGGGATGTTTTATTCTCTTCAGTCCTGAGAAAAATTTTACGTGGCACTACAAAAAACCAGTTTAAGATTATTATAGAACATTTCCAAAGATGCATCAGTCTTTATATTGATGCTTCAAACATACTCACAACTATTATAAAAGTCTAAATATAATTTCATCAATTCTAGAAGCATTTATATTAATTTAAAGAGTGTCTTTTAGTGTCGCCTACAGGCGATATCAAAACTGAGGTGGTTATACTTCATTTAAAATTTAGATTATTAAATTAACAAAAAAGCATTCATCCATATAAGAAACCCTTTTCTAATTATTTGCAAAAAGATTTTCCTTTTAAATGTGCACTCTTGTGCAGTTATTGAGGTTAAGAGTATGAAGCGAAATCTGCAATATGGTGCTATTTGAAAAAGGAAGTGTTACACTTAGAAGCGTCACATTTGTAGATTCTGCAGAGTGTGTGTACTCTTCGTTGCCACCAGACTCTGCATTGAAGTGCGCACGATTCAATCTGCTACAAGTGATTCTCGTTAAATTTCTTAGGGTACTGTATGTATCCATAGTTTCTTTTTTGATGCAGTTTTTGACTTCATGGGTTTACTTTTATTTTATTTTATTATTATCTTTTTTTGGCAAAAGTTTTCGGATCTTTTCCGCACTATCATCTTCAGTAGTCTGCCTTTTGTGTGGTTAACTGCTTAAAATTTCTAACTTTCTGCTATTGTTATTATAGTGCTGCAGCACAGAAGATTCTGGGTAGGGTGACAACTCTGTTAATTCGATGAAAAATGAAGTTGTTGAAGTCAAAACTATACCTTGTAAAACCCAAATTTCGGTATTTTTCACATTTGTGCTTGCGCCTTTTCTTTACATAGCTTTTCTGCTTTTTCTTAAATATTATTTACTATTGAAAGCAACTCTTTTCTCCCCTTATTTGCAGTTTTCCTTCGTTCAACTGACATATGGCTTTAAACGATTTTAAATTGTAATGATTTTTTAATGACGCTGCTTGCTGAAAAGTCCGCTAAAAAATCGAAAGACTATAGAACAGTTACTTTAAATCCTGATTTAGCAACAGTAGTAGTTTTTGCCAGAAGAAGATACGCGCTTATGCACATTTATACACTGCGCACTGTTACATTTAGCATTGCACATTCCTGCACTATCATTACTAGATATATTTAAAACATCAATAATGCTATCTACTGATAACGATAACCAAATCACGTAAGCGACATGTCGTTCAGTAAAAATCTGATTCATAAAAACAGAATAAGTAAATTAATTTGTAATCTTTATTATGATCCTGTTTTCAAAAATCATAAACATTTTAACGAAAAGGCCAAAATGAATTTTTCTTGTACTAAGTCTTTAAAGATTTCACCAAAATACAATTTTTGTTTTCACCAGAAACGTCCCGAGATTGACTTTGAGGCCTATAACTACTACAGCTTTTTTCTCGAATGATATTTATTATACACAAAAATACCAAGAAAAATAACCCTGTAATTTTATTTCTTTTCTATTACATATTTATATAACTACAAATAGACACTGGCTATTACATAGTTTTTATTACACTAAAAGAGCAATCAATCAATCATTGTTTTCGAACTGAACAAGGGTGAAACCTGGTTAAATGGTTTTTGAGGGACTGACCCTACCAATTTGACAAAGGAAGGGGAACTTTTATCTACTCCATCTTCAGTCGTAAAGCTGTCAACTGATATTCCTCTCTTGAAGTTCAGATTCAGTGCACTAGAAGTGCAATTTATACATCAAAGCGCCGAAACGAAAGATCAAAGATAGCGCAAGAAGTTAGTGCTATGTGCGTAGACCTTTACCCACTGATTCGAACCCGGACGCGTACTATGTCAGCAACCATCAATAAAGACCATGACAAAGAGCAACACCTCAAACTTATCATGCTGTAATATCGCTTACAACTGCAGGTAAATGCACAACTTTGTTTTGCGATTATATAATATCTCCGCGTACTCTTGTACACCGCGTATTCTTGCACCACCTTATTGTAATAGTGAAATAGTAAAATCTGGAATACTTGCCACCTACTCATATGCATTATTCTTTTAAATGGTAAATTTAATGATTTATGCCTGATTTTTATTAATTCTTAAAAAATGTCAAAACTGTGATTATTAATAATAATAATATTATTATTATTATTCGTAATGATTCATTTATATATTTTTTGAAGTTAACTGATAAATAACAACTTGTACTAGAAAACTTTAGAGATACCTTACTATAATAATTTAGAAAACTTTAGAAATTTACCAACTCAGCAATGTCATTAAACTGCATAAATCACCAAATTATGCGTGCATAAAAAGACGACATTTTTTATGAAAGTCAATTTACATATGATCATTAAATCAGGACGTAATATAATCTATATTATTCAGGACATGATAACCAAATTATTCAGTTTAATATCTATATAGAATTCTTATCTTAAAATAACTCTGAGATTCTGGTTCTTATTTTATGAATCTGTTCGATCTTGTGTCAGGTTAAGTGTCATATGTGATAACATAAGTTCGTTTGAAAACAAAACTAGAATTATGATAAGAAATCAACTGACAATCTGTATTTCAGTTTCTGCAAAAGAAAACTTACTAATTGTAACTGGTAATAACACCGTGTTTTCTTGTGGGAAAAGGAAGATTATTCACAGACTATTTTTAAATACCTTTACATTTCTTTTGCTTTATTTTCTCTCTTGTCTGTCTAAATTATCTATCTATATGTATATATATTATATATTATATAATTTTACAAGAGAACTCATCAAACTTTTTTTTAAATTTTATTAGATGTTTTCAAGATAGATTTTGCCTCAGGATCCTTTTTTGAGGATATTATATATATTTATATTATGTAAAGTTTCTTTGTGTGTCTGTGTAAAATCTAACAATTATTTTAATTTATCTGAAGTGGCCTCATTTTCAGATTTTTAATAAACGTTTTAAAAAACGAAGACAAGCCCGTTCGATTAATGATGACAGTGATTATTTCTGTGATATTACCACAAAAATCTGAAAGTGCTTTGAATGTAGAGAAACTGGAATCGATATACAAACAAATTTATGAAAATCCCATTATACATAAATAGGAAGAGTAATAAAGTATTACGATGTTGTAATTGATATAGTATGGTAACAAAATACGCATTATATCTTGATTTGAAATGCTTTTTTTTAAGTTTATATAATATGAAATCCAAAATCCATTAACCCCATTAATGTCATACCCAAATATGTCGGAGGTAACAACGCTGTTTTCCTATACCTAAAGTCGATGAAGCGTTTTTTTAAATGTTAAAGAAACATTAAAATGTCAATTTTAATTTTAATACTGTATTACTACAATTCTTCAGATTATTCATGTTTTTATTATTATTATTATTATTATTATTATTATTAGATTAATTTCTAAAAAATTACGTAATTTGATTTAAAACTTTGTGTAGTATAATTTAATAAAAAGCATGATACATCCTCCTTAACTTATTTAAACAAAAAATTATGAATTGCCAAATAAATAAATGCATTTTCTTCTTTTTGTAATGTATCTGACAAAAATTGATTTTCTGAACCTCAACAAATGTGCATGCTTCGATTGATGTCTGGCCCTATATCTGTCAAATCTTGTTTGAAGGATTCTAATTCTTGAAAAACTTCTTCGAAATATTTTGCTATTATTTCTGTTTTCAGCAATTAAAAAAAAAAAAAAAAAAAAAAAAAAAAAAGCTGACATAATCTTACAAAAGAAGTAAATGTTGACCATATTGTCGTTTGCTCACTAATCGACATCTACACTAATCGAGAAAACA
The DNA here is from genome assembly GCA_964019185.1 of Maratus speculifer. Classification (NCBI taxonomy): domain Eukaryota; kingdom Metazoa; phylum Arthropoda; class Arachnida; order Araneae; family Salticidae; genus Maratus; species Maratus speculifer. The sequence continues at coordinate 280,979,201 of OZ025291.1, forward strand.
ACTAAAACACGTTTATTGCACTAAGTAGGGAAAACCTTTACAGATATAAACGATTCGGAACAAGTTGAATTCGAACAATAAAATTATTTTAACCCTTTTCGGCACACTGTCCCCGGTCGAAATTTTATTCCGAACTTGCGGAATAATATTTTAGTAAAATTTTGCTTTTACAATAAAAGCTTAAATTAAGAATTTCAAAAAATCTAAAAAGTTCGTTTGTGAATTCTGATGTCAGTCGATGATTTCTCATTTTACTAAAAGATTTTGCCCGTGCCAGAAAGGGTTAAAGGACTGTTATATTGAATGTATAGTAAAATTATAAAAATAATTAGGTGAGTCTGTGGAAGGATGAACCATTTTTTACAAAGTTGCTTTTTATATTTAAAATATTGAACTTTGTATAAAGTTTCATATTCAATTTGTTTCGGTACATAATCAATTAACAAAATAAAATCGAGTCATAAATGTAATGAAGAAACTTAAAAAATAATTCATTTTGCTCATGAGGAAATAACGGGTCAAAGTTTCCTACAAATGGAAGGCTTGACCCACTTTATTTTATATAGAAATATTTGATAAGGGAAATAAAATCGCCTAAAAAAAGCAGACTATTGTTATGCTGCTTATTTTAGTTATTATTATTAAAAGTTATTTATTAAAACCTGCAGTTATTTTGGAAAACTGAGAGTTGGATTATGGTCAACTTTCCCCAGACTCCCTTTTTATTTGTATCTCTCCTTTTACAACAAAAAATCACTATTATACACTGTCTGGCATAATTCTCATAACAAACATTATTTGAAACTAAAGCTACTATACTGCTGTTGTGAAACTTGAATTTTTATAATTATTAGAAATTTTAAATGTATTGCCATAAGTGATTAGTAACAAGTAATGAAGATAAATAAATATCAATCGACGTTTTGATCTTTGGTATTACGGGAAAAAATAACAAAGACTACACCAATTTGATACAATCCTATTTTTAACGAAATCTAAACATAACATCACTATGTGCAGCGCATTTTACTTTTCATGTTCATAGTATATATTTCTTTACATAGAACAGCTTATTAATAAATATATTTCTAAACTTGATATTATGTTTGCCAGCCACAACTTCGCATGTACAAATTCGTACTCTTGACTTTAGGTTCAAATCTCAGTTTCGTCGAGATTTACTCCTTTATTAATTTAATTTTAATTTATTTATTTTAAAAATGCGTTTTTTTTTTTTTTTTATTATTATTATTATTATTATTATTATTATTATGACGTCGTTTCCTGTCACTAAAGCATTTGTCTTCTTCGGACATTCATTCTCAAAGTTAGTATCAGCGGAATGAATAAATATTGAAATGTAATAGCTTTACGAGGCAAAATAACTTTATTTCTTAAAAACGTTATGTAATATGTATTGTTTACATTAAAATAAATTTATATTCTATATTTGTTTCCGGAAATCCTCCGCGCCTTTTGCGCATGCCACATTTCTGCTTTGATTTTATCCAAATAGGGCTGAGCGGAGTTTTCTTAGCTGAGTTTTTTTTTTTTTTTTTTTTTTTTTTTTTTTTTGGGAATTTACTTTTAGTGAAGTAATATTTTGGAAAATATTTTTATAGTTTATACTTATAAAAAACTAAAACGTTTTACAATTTTAAAATGTTATACAATATTTTTTTCTTTTAACAATGCAAAACAAAATTAATTTTTAAAGAATTGCAAATTACATTAACAAAGTTTATTTGTTAAATTGTATCTTTAAATGTTAAAAATACCTTTAAATGTACAGTTTGTATAATAACTCTGCAATCAAATTCATATACAGCTGTCTTTTACAAAGACATCCTTTTTCATTTATTTTAAATAAACTTTTAAATAAACAGGATTACGCTCATCTACTGCTTTTTTGCGACTCTTTTTAATAGTCGTATTAGAAACTGGACAACTTGATTCTTTTCATAGAGTGATCTACTATCAGAACAATTAATTCTCCTTTTCAGCTTCTTGATAATAAAATTGAATAATATTCTATACAATCTTCTTAAAACCAACCCTGAAAGATTTATTTCCACTTCAACTAGAAATTTTAACAATAAATAGGGGGAACTGGGGTACATTGATACTTAGGGCACATTGATACACCCCCTGTACAGCACACAGGGTCATTACAGGAAGTTTCACAACAGCTCCAAAAGGTGATGCTAGTGAAATTAACTACATATAGAAAGTTTTGGAATGATTCAATAGTTTGATGAAATGGGGTGGGCGATTAATTGTTTTTGTAGGTCAAAAGTAAATTTGAGTTGTACAATTGAAATGGTATTATACAACTGTTCTAGTATTTTCAACCGAAAAGAATACCCTCCCTGGTAAGTAAAGCTACTCTTTATCAGTTCCTCATCCTTTATTATTAGATAAATTATGAAGTGTTGGATTTGTGACTCATTTTATTCAAAATGACTGTATGGGGCACATTGATACAGTCTTTTTCGGGGCACATTGATACAACCTAAATCCTTTTCTAGTTCATTTTTTCATTACCTTTTATTATTTTTTTACCATACACTCCTTAATTCAACCATTTTTCGTCAAAAAATTCTACTATTAGTTTTTATTGAAGTGGAATAGCTCTAATTTCTTTACATTAGAACATTTTATAGTATTTTTGCAAACAGAAGACGTAAAAACTTACACAATATCTATTGCTAGTAGAATTAGCAAAAGAAATGAACAGCAGCCTGGCAAATCTCAAATTTATATCGATTTTCCAGAGGAAAAAATATTATCGACATGAGAAATGTTAAGTAAGAGAAACAAGCTGCAGAACAGTCCAGGATAATTATATTATAAACATAATTTTAATATAATTATCCTTTATTTTCTGTTTGTAAACCGATTTATAAACAGAAAACTGGTAATTATTTCACCTTTCCTAAGAAAGAAGATAATTCTGGGGTTAATGTGCCAGATAAGACAAAGTTACCGCAGCCAACAAACAGACAAGGAACAGCCAGAACATCAGGTCATTATCATTCCATTATTACATGGAGAGGGTCAACCGTGGTAATCACAGATTTTGATTATTTTTATATATGTTGCAAGAGAGAGGCCCCTTAGTCTCAGATTCAACGGATTTTATACAACATTTCTTAGCTTTCAAGAAACAAGGGGGGAGGGACTGTAAGGTCCAATATTGTAACACAGCATAAATACTTTATTAACCCATTGATCATAGCACGGCCGGTATGATGTCTACTCGTGCAGCATCTGATTTTCTCATTTTTTGTTTTATACATATCCCTCATTAAGGGAAGACAAAAATGAATTTAGTACTACTTTGTTTTTAAAGTAAGAGGCATGTTATATTAAAAATTAGAATAAAAATTGAATTACTACATATCTTTTTGCTTTTTAAAGATTTTTAAATTTATAATACGTTTACCTAGATTTTGAATTGTTTTTCTTTATGATTCCTTTCTGGTTTAATTTTTATTTAATTTTTATAAGTTATATTTAATTATAATTTAGAGGGTGCCATAACAGGCTTTGGTTATATATTTTTCAGTTTGTTGCAGTTAAGTTGTTTCTGTTGGAAATGTTTATCGAACAAATGTGTATCATTCTATAACAGTTTGTAATCGTATAAAAATAGAAGAAGCAAGTTATTGTTCACAAGAAAATCGATCTGAAGTGTCGGAATTCGATAAAAATCAGAAAAATGTTATCTCCAATTCGATAACTTATTGCAAAATTTTACTAAAAAATTCTGCTTTTTTGACGATATATATTAAATTTTTGTTTTAATATCAAGAATACTGTAAAAAATTAAATATGCTAACATTATAATTAATGCGCTGTATTAAAATTCTAAATTGAGATTATTAAATTATAATTACAAGTTTATTTATAAAACAAAAAGTGTGAAAATCAAATGCAGCCCCTTTCGGTGTCGAACCCGAGTTCTCCAAGCATCGAATAGACACCATACCGACCGACCTAACCAACGCAGTGATTTAGTTACAAAGCAAATATTTAGTTTGTGTTATAATATTAGACACCTCCCCCCTCCATTTCTTGAGAACTAAAGAGCGTTCTGTAAAATCCGTTGAACCTGAAATATAGTTACCGCTAGCGCCTACAACATATGCATACATATATAAATCAAAATCTGGAGTAACCAGGATTGGTTCTATGCTTCTTAGTGACAAAAAAAAGTGTGACAGGAGCGAATCGGGAGAGTAATGACTCCGCACACTGCGCATGCATTTGAGAACGAAGACCATATTAGTTCTAATGTCTTGCAAGCGATGATATCGTTTATTAATTAAAATTGTGTTTAAAGCTACTTCATAAAGAGTACTTTATAAATTAGTGCTATGTCATTTGCCACAAAATCCTAGGTCTTCTGTTCGATCCCATGAAAGGGAAATTTCAATATGTTGAACGTTTTTATTTTTCAGTTTTTATTTAAGTTATAAAAAAATCAATTATAAATATTATTGAAAATTTTTAAATCGGAGTTATTGAAAAATTTAAAACCAAAGTTATAGATGATTTTGTACATGTTAGTTACTTTAGAGATTACAAAGAAACGATTTAGTCAAATCTGTTTATTGTTGCGCATAATTTGATTTATTGATTTTGCAGAAATTGGACAGAATATTTGATAACTATACATAGATTATGTACGTATTTTTTTTTTTTTTTTTTTTTTTTTGAATTATTCAGGAGCATTGTTAAATTGTGTTATAATCAATTATGTGCGAAAATACATCTTACGCGATGATTTCGTTCATTGCTTCCTGGAAATTAACAGTTAATGGAGACAAAATTGAACACGCCAATCAGAAAGGCGCGAGATCTGAACCAAGTACTGACATCATTCGACGCATGCGCATTTTGTGGATTCATTTCTCTCCTGATCCGCTCGTCAAGTGAAAGCCGAAGTAAAACTTTGAAAAATATCTATTTCAGCATAACACCCCTTTTTTTTTTATAAAAGAATCGTCCCAGAGAGCTAGGTGCGGCTATCGAAAACAAACAGTATTTTTAATTACAATGAACGAGCGACATCAGTAAAAATTTTGTATTTCCCATTATTTCCTTTTTGTGTGTGTGTGTGTAACTGTGGAAGAAACCCGACTGCCACACTGTGAATACATTTTTAAAAAAAGTAACTTTGAAAATTACAATGTAAAAATGGATATATTTAAAAAAATAGTTGGTACGAGTGCATCTACAAATTAAGAGCTCTGATTAAAATTATAATTAGCAAAATTGATTCAGTAAAAACTTCAGGCCAAATGACTAAAAAACAGTCTTTTGTTTTAAATAGATGATTCCATTATATCATATATTTCCCATATATATATATATATATATATATATTTAAATGTAGTGTCTTTTGTAGGATCCAAATTCAGCTTACGGCGACAAAAAACATTCAAAATTGCGAAAATTGACAAAGAAATAGATTTTTTTTTCTTTTCGAGAATTATTAAACTAGATGCATAGATCTATCTTATTGAGCAAAAAGATTTTTTTATTTCTGAAGCTTCTTAGTAGAGATTATAAGCTTTTATATTTGTATAGATGATATATATTTAAAAAAAGTTATTTTTATTTAAAATATTGTTTTCTTAAAATTGTTTTCTTAAAATCTCGCACATTTCTAACCTTTAAAAGATTCCATGTGCGTTCCAAATAATCAGATTCTTTAAAAATTTACATTTTACATTCTTTGTGTAATAATAAATGTTAGTATAAAAAGTTGTATTTCAGGAATATTTCAATGTTGAAATTTATGTAAATATGAACAATGTAGTTACTTTTTTTGTAAAAACGAAGCATAATTATCAAAAAGAAAATTCTACTTTTATATTAAGTGAGCTTTCACAATTCATGCCAACTTCCGTTTTAACGTATAAAAAATATCTCATAAATAAATAGTATCGCATTTTATCCAAATGAAATGCGCATGGGGCAATTTAAAATATGGCAATTTTTCGTTAGTTTATAAATAAAAAAAAATGAATAATTATGAGTTTACCAATAACACGTTTGCTAATTTTCAAATGAATCCATTGAAAAAAAGAGAAATATAATTTTGAATGTCCATCGTCACCTTGAACATATTATTGTTTTTAGAAATCCATTTTACTTTCAGTCTTAGCAGATTTAATTCCCAGAATTTGTTTTCACGTTTTCTCTATTTTTAGATTTTTGCAACTAGAATATCTTATGAATTATTATGTTTTTAATTTAGAGATTACCTGATAAGTAACATGTTATAGAACTTTAGATGCATATTTTACCAGTACATGAATGGCTACAGTATGTCATTAAATTATATATATATATAAAAAAATTCGATGAATGTCAGTTTGTTTATGGTCACTAAATTCCTGATTTGAAATCATATTTAATATTAAGGATATGATGTCAAAAATATTGACATGTTTCAGTTTTACATATATTTTTAATCTTGAAGTGAGCTGCATATTTGCAAATCTTATGTCACGGACTTCTTATATAGGGTGTCATAGTCAGTTTCATATACACTGAAACAAGTTCGATTGAAAACACATCTAGAATTTTGATGAGAAATCAACTGACACTCTACGTTTCAGCTTTTGTATAATGAAACTTAACTAATTGGGAATGACAATAATACCGCGTTTTCTTGGCGAATTCTTTTTTTCTTTTTATTTTTACGGTTTAATTTAAAATAACTATCTATATTTCTATTACTTTGTATTACTTTCACTTTACTTCATATGTCATGTCTTTTGCGATTAGCTTATGCGCATATTTTTTTATTTTTTCAGAAGAATATATTAACTATTTCTTGTATTAAATGTAACAGTCTTCTATTTTTATTTCAATCTTGCTTTCAGATCTCAGACCTTTTTTTTTTTCTTTCATTGTTCCAGATTTTCTTACTTCTTTTTTTTTTCTTTCTTTTTTTTTTTAATTCCTGCATACGTTTCTGATCATTTTTTAAATGACAAATTAATGCATTTTGTCATTATTACCACAAGTCAGTTTTAATGTAATTTAAAACAGGTAACTGAACCTTAGAGCAGTGATTTTAACAAGTGCGGTATCGCCTACTATTAGGAACTGAAAAGATCTCAGGTTATGGGAGGGGGGGGGGGGGTTGTTACTGATCCAAGAGAATATATCGACGCATTTGGGACTAATCACTGATCTCCTTTAAATATATTATTAAGAATGTTTTAAATAACGTAAAATAAACCTGATTTTAAAGTAAATCGGTTACGAATAAGAAATAAACCTACTCTGTGACCTAAAAGTCGTCAGTATACAATCAGTAGCGATGAGCAATATGTTTTTTGAGTAAATACCTTTTACCGAAAAGTAACGTTTTGATGTAACAAATATAGATTTTCCTATTTTGTCGTTTATAATTAGTTTGCTAATTTTTGTTCTTGTTAATTTTTCACTCTTTATAAATTGAATCTATTGTGGTAATAAAGCCCCCTTCTTTGATAAACACTGATAGTTCTGTGTCAGCTGAAAATTTGACCGGCTCATGGGACAGTGCATATATAATAACACTATATAATCACAACAATGGTCCACTGAAAAAAAAATGAAGTTAGATACTGAAAGCTATAATTTTTCATAGATTATAGCTTCTCACAGTTTAGTGATTAGTTTTTTGGTAAGGATGGTTCAATATTTCACGAAGGCTCATTTCATCATGGTTGTTTTAATTTTGCACAGAGAGTTTTGTCTAGTCCATAATATCTGTTTAAAACGATCTTTTAGGCTCTATGACCCCCATCGTTTTTAAAAACTTTAAAACATAATGATTCATTAAAAAGACTTTTAAATTAAAAATATGATTATGATACAACTTATCTAACAGGCTTGTTTTGTAAATTTGATAAAAAAACTTTAAAACTATAGCTGTAGCTACCAGGAAATAGTATAAATTTCTTCAACGTGAAGAGGAATATTTCTGCATTTGTTTATTTGATTAATATTCGAAAAAAGTCCTTCTAACCTCATCCACTAGGAGCTACATTAGGTTGAACTATATTTATTATTCGGGAAACATGTTCCTCAGCCGTAAATATTTCAGTACTGTCTGGCGTCGGAAAATAATTTGCCCCTGTACTACAATTAATGTTTAGCGTAATTTTGTTTGACGAAGTTCTGAACTGCTATACTCTCTATCTCCCTCCAGACTGTTTTCGAGCAAATTCACTATGAACAATGAAAACATGTTTTTAAAATCTGATTATTTGCTATTAATTTCTTTTTACTTTCAAATGCTAACTTTGCAAGACGAAAGTACTGGATTCATGAAAATTTTTGATTTTTGGCTATTCTGGTAGGAAAAGGTAGTTTTTTTATTTGTAGACGTTAAGAAATTAATTAATTTTATTTAAACGCACGAAGCTAAATGCATAGAAGACAGTTATGGAAAATGTTATCATGTATGATTTTTCTTTATTATTTTGGACTGGAGCTTGAGTCTGATATCGCTAAGTCAGCTGCATTTACAAATAGGGTAATATTTTACAAATTTGGTATATTTTGCCAATTTTCCACCGAACACAAACCCAAACCCCCAAACCCCCAAAACAACCATTAAAATTACCCAATAAAAGGAAAAATAATGATTATATACTTCATTAATCGAAACAAAAAACTCTTAAAGATGTTGCTTAAAAAGTTTTAAAAATTATTCATGGCGACACTGAAATTTTAAATAGGCTATAAATTATTGTAAAATTACAAAATAAAATTTCAATATAAAATATCTCTCGCAATAAATTTTTATGAGTATTTGAAATCTTCGATAAAACCTTGATTTATTCTTTTGTTAACAACAATCTTGACAGCAAAAAATAGGGGAAAGACATTTTTAGAGTAGTCTTTTGCGTGAAAACTGTCACAAGTATCTCGAAAGTAAATACTTTCATACTAAGCTCTCAACAGATAGATATATAAGAACACCTTCCAGTATATATTTACAACTTTGCAGACTTTTCCTGCTATCAGTCGTCAATCTCATATCGCGGAGTAATATTTCTTTTCAATCTCAAGGGCCATTTGAAATATTCCGAAAATGGAAAAGCAACCATTCATCACTGAGTTAGAACTAAGCTTCATGCGCGGATGGGAATCTTACCGATGAAATATATTTTCATTCATTTGGAGGGAATATGTCAGCTTCTCAAATACTACAATGAATGATTAATTTATTTCAAGAATATGGAACGTTTAGAAAGAGATAGTTTGAGTGCGTTTTACTCTGATATGTCAGATAAAATGAAAGATATATTGTTACTTTTATGTCATGAGTGCAAATTTTCAATAAATTAATGATCAGTGTCACTAATAATTAACTTCACATAAAACATAAAATGTTCTTCAAATTTTTGAGTTTTTAATTGTTGGCCTAAAAAAAAATAGAGCAAAAATATTATGGTGCTAAAGTATTCTGAGGCTAAAAAATGATGGTTCTGGAAAGTTTTACAGAAATATATTTTAAGCACTGCTGGTATGTGTATAGTTTTATGCATTTTTTAAGTGCGTTTTATTCTACTGTGCCTGGTAAAGTGAAAGATATTTTGTTATTTTTATGTTATGAATGCAAATTTTCAATAAATTAATGATCATGTCACTAATAATTAAGGACACATTGAACAAATAGTGTCTTAAATTTTTGAGTTTTTATTTATCGGCCTAAAAAAAGAGCAAAAATATTATGGTACTAAAGTATTAGAGGCCTAAAAAATGATGGTGAGGGAAAATCTTATACAAATATATTTTAAGCAATGTGGGTGTGTATATAATTTTATGCATTTTTTAAGTGCGTTTTATTCTACTGTGCCTGAGAAAGTGAAAGATATTTTGTTACTTTTATGTTATGAATGCAAATTTTCAATAAATTAATGATGGTGTCACTAATAATTATGGTCGCATTTCACAAACAATGGCTCAAATTTTTGAGTTTTTAATTATCGGTCTAAGAAATAGAACAAAAATATATTATGGTGCTAATGTACTATGGGCCTAAAAAATGATGGTGCTGGAGAAGTTTTACAGTAATATATTTTAAGCACTGTGGGTAGTGTATGTAGTTTTATGATTTTTTTTGTGCGTTTTATTCTGCTGTGCCTGATAAAATTAAAGATATACTGTTACTTTTATGTTATGAGTGTAAATTTTCAATAAATTAATGATCAATGTCAATAATAATTAAGGGCACATGGAACATAAAATGATTCCAGTTTTTGAGTTTTTAATTATAGGCCTAAAACATAGAGCAAAAAAATATTATGGGGCTAAATGATGATGGACCTAAAAAATGATGGTACTAGAAAGTTTTGTAATAATATATTTTAAGCACTGCGATTGCTCACATAGTTTTATGCATTTTTTTTAAATATATTTTTTATTTCATGTTTCTATGCATTTTTCTAAAATTGTAGTTTAGGTAAATAGTTTAAATTTTACAAAACTGTATAACTAACTTGTTTCTTTAAAATACTTAACATTACAAGTAAGAGTGAAAAACATTTTAAAATAAGAAAAAATATGTTTAAAATATATATATATATATATATTAGGATTTTCAAAGTTTTTTAGTTAAAAAAAAAATATTTGTTTTAAGTCAAAGTGAAAATTGCTTCTTATTATTTTCAAATAGTATGTTTTCTGATATCATACAAAAATTTAATGTGATACATTCAACAGTTTTTAGAAAATTAGATATAGGGCAGATATAGGGTTCAAATAATATGTAAGAAGTTAATTAGTTCTTGAAAGTTAATTTGTGTATGAAATAAATTTCTTCTCATTTACATATGGGCTATAATGTTTATATTTACTATGAATAAAAATATCTTTTCTATGTCTATTTTTAAATAAAATGCATGGTGTTAAATATTTCGCAAAAACTACTTTAATTGACTAGTTGACATGTTCTATGTGCCTTTAAAAACTTATAGTGGGAATTCAATTCAATATTTACATTACTCCTTTACCATCAATATAATGATAAAGCATACTCAGGAGACCGATCATCCGAAACTGGTACAGAATTGATCACATTGCATTTGAGACACGAGTCTGGGAATTATTATCAAAACTATGTAATGGAAGAACAGTGTAAAAGTTACATTTTAAACAGATTGATAAAAAAACTCATTTTTGAGGAATGAGTTATTCAAATCATATAATAGATTGCAGTATCTTCATTTCTAATATTCGTCTCACAGTCCAATACCTCATTAGATCAAACTAAAAATAACAGATTCATACCTCTGTGAACTATGTATAAAAATATTGAATCATTACATACTGAACTATATTAATTATTCGGAAAACAAGTTTCTCGGCCATCAATATTTCAGCTTTGTCTGACGACGGAAAATAATTTCCCCTGTATAGTACAATCAAAGTTTAGCGCAATTTTGTTAAGTTCTACATAATTGTAGTCGATATTTCACTTCAGAATGTTTTCGAACAAATTCATTTTAAAGAATGAGAGTATTTTTTTCTCTCATTATTTGTTATTATGTTCTTTTTTTCATCTGGGTTAAAAGTATTCTGATGCTAATTTAGCAAAAACTAAAATTATCAAAGAAGTTTTCAGCTGCTGGCTTTCTTCGTTTAAAGAATTTAGCGATCTTTTTTTTTAACAAATTAATGCAAATTTGTTTAAAACATACTTTACCTATCATGCGTACGACTTTAAAAATACTTTCTAGTAATACATCCCGAAAGAAATGGGGAAGTGTAGATAATATTTCCGTTGAGTACTTTCTAGAATTAACGAAAAAATTTTCCCTTTGGAAATGAAGCAAAAATCCTTTATATAAGCCTTATATATGTAAAACATAACAAACTTTATTATTAAAAAATAGATAAATTTAAAAAAAAAAAAATAGCGATATACTTACAATGATAAATGAAATAAGAAAGAAAAATCATGCGTCAAGCATGGACTATCAAACTTTTTTTAACACTTCCTGAATCCTTTAACAAAACTTTATCTTTAGAAATTTTAAAGAATATATCTAATTAAATATTATATAAAGCATGTAATACATATAATAATAAGATATCAACAGTAACCGTAAATATACTTCAATTTTGTTGTGCGTCTCTGCATATGGTCTATAGATTTCTACAGATTCTACATAATATTCTAAAATTAAATTTAGATAGAAAACACATACCGTTCTTAAAAAATTTCCTCGGTAATTTCATCAGTAGACAGAAACGTACTTTCTTCTTTCTTTTGTACAGCCATGTATATTATATGCCGAGTTTTATATATGCCACATATTATACTGAAATTAAATTCAGGCAAACACATGCATAAAAGTATAGAAATCGAACTTCCAGGATTTATTATCCATAAGTGACTATGTATCCAGTTTTTCGATTTTTATATGATTTTACTTATATACTACAAATATCTCTTAGTATTAATTAAATGTAGTTAAGCTTGATAATTAACCTCATAATTCATAACTCTAATTTAAAAAAAATCTTTAAACTTATTCTCAATAATGCTTGCGATTTCTTTTATCTAGTCCTGTATATGTTCTATAGAATGCAACCATGTAGTATGAGATATTTAGTTAAATTTATAAACCAGTAACATAACTGAAAATATACTTTCAGCAATCACCCCTAATAGTTAACACTTTATTTACAGTGTTATTATTACAATGTTATTTGACGTTAATCCTAAATCTTTTATTATATGTCCCTATAAATAAACAATTAATGCAGTAAAAGTCATATTTTACTGCTAGTATCTTATAGTAAACTTCATTGATGTATATGAAAGTTTGACGTAATGCAACATGATGTTAGTGCGTTTCGAAAAGTTTTTCCACCGAGACCATTACATAATCGAACTTTTCTGCGTGATCCTGTAAATGAATAATGAATGCTTTGCACGCATATTCTGATTATCTTCAACAGAAAACATGTATTAGTGCACCTCAAAGATTCATGTTAATTTCATTATGTCTGTAACAGAGTGACATTATTAAAATGCATCACAAGTGATTTTTCTTCGTAGACCATAATATAGCGGAATACTTTTGAGCTTCCCAAACAGCGTAACATAATGCTACATATATCATATTCCATAGTAACTATCTTTTAGTGCACCCCAAATAGGTATATAAATTTCATCATGTTTAAAATATTGTAGAACTCTTAAAATTATTTTTCCCCATACACAGTAATGCGAATGGTACATATTTCTCTTTTTATACCGAACAATAAGATATATTAATCACATAATTACAATATGAGCATATTTACGCGAGTTAGAGCACAGACGGACGGACACAAACCCATTTGATAAGCTGTTTTCAACAGTGTAGGAAAGAGTTTAAAATAAGTTTCGGGAATTTAGATTATTGTTATATACGATTCTTTTTTATTTTTCCTCTTATTTACTACCTACACTATTACGTATTACGACAAAAAAAAAAAAAAAAAAAAAAAAAATACTGCGAATACTTTTGCGGACACGGTTTATTGCTGGTGTTTTTTTTATGTAATTTCCACATATCATTTTGAGTAAATATAGTTTTTCCTGTGGATAATATCCCATTTCTTTTTATTATTTATTAGTACAAAAGTTTTTCGAATAGGAACTTCCAGTTTGAAAGGGAACTTGTGAATAAAGAATGTTTCATTCATATTACGAAATCGTTACTCACATGCTTTTTTGATATTTTTATTAATAATTTTCATGTAGGTTAAAAAAAAAAAGTATTATATTTATTTTCAGTTTACATGTAAAAGGAACTTTGGAGACTTTTGCGAAGCTTGAGTTATTCGCTACTAAAATCAAAAGTCTGTTATACTTCCTAAATCCGAATAGGGCGAAGATCGCATCGGCTCGTTCAAAATAAAATAAATGACAGTGTTTTAAAATCCATATTCTCGCTAAAACAATTCTTTCCACCAAAAAAAAGTAGAAAATGTACTCCAATTACTCCAGTTTATGTATTTTTATTTACTAAAGTTTAAATATGAGACATTTTCTTATTTTTGAAAATCTAATTTCTGATATGAACGTGTATCTCGCGTCTGATTTTTCTTGTGTTTTTCATCTTCCAGTCTCTTATCTCGATAACAGCAAGCAAAAAACAATTTTTTTTTCCTAAAACTGTTTCACGAATCTTGAAGAAAATAACCTTATACTTAACTTTTATCGTATACCTCTATATATAACCACACTTTCCACTGTATATTTACAACTTTGAAAACTTTTCCCAGTATCAGTCGTCAATCTCATATCGCGGAGTAATACTTCTTTTTTGCTCTCAGGGGCCATTTGAAGGAGCTTAAAATGAAAAAAAAAAAACAAAGTCTGTCATTTATCACTAAGTTAGAACTAAGCTTCATATGAGGATTAGAATCTACCGGTGAAATATGGTTTCATTCCTCTTGTGAGTTTGGCAACCTCTCAAACGCTACTACGTTTAATTTATATTTCAATAACCGAAACGAAATTTTAACAAGCGTCAGATTTATATTTCAAGAAAATCATGTCCATATCTTATCAGGACTTGTGCTATAAATGCATTTAATAAAGTGTTGATAGTATCCCAAATAACTGAAAAAATGTGATATTCAATCTCTCACGTATCTATAAAAATCTTTAATGAATAAATAATTTATTCGATTAAATAATTAATTATTTTTACAAGATCTTGTTTATATTATAATTATGAGAATTCCGCTATGAATAGTAAATTACTTTTTATGTTTTGATACTATCTGGCAGGGATGTAATTTTAGCGCATTTTAACTTATTGCATTTAATTGTTTGATCGATAAGAAAACTGATAATGAAAGATAATAAATCATATCAAAATAAACATATCTTTGTTTTTCTTTCCGTTCATATAATCGGTCAATCATGTAAATAATCTGATATCTCATAAAAACGTCACATCATCAAAACTTTCAGTTTTACATAACTAAATAAATACACCTATCTCAAGACAATTCCTACAATGTCAAAAGGCACCTTTTAAAAAAGTGAACACAAATCAAAACTTTTAAAGCTATTTAAATAATAAAACTTTGTCTAAATCACCATAAAAAATTTAAAAAAAAAAAAGCATAGGACATGTTTCGAAGGGAAAATTTTAACAGCTCGTCATCAGCCGAAATAATACATATCCGTAAGGGAACAAAGTCATAAATAGACTCTCATTTGTTTGTTCATTTGCAATCTTTCCCCCTGACTATCGCATGTTTACTTATAAATTACTTATTTTAAACCATGATTTATAGCATTTATGAATAAACATAACTCCAAATCAATTGGCATCTATATACAGTGGTGGCTAAAATTGAGGACACGTTTAGGTAGTTTTCATTCCAAAAAATAAAAAACTACATTTTGCAGCCGTCCGAAGGAAAGCACTTCGGGAAATTTTGCTATATTTTCGTCAATCGTGGTCCCTAGATCTCAAAACCACCCTCCGTTGAAATGTTGACTTTCATATATATACTATATATATATATAGATGTATATCCTTATATATATATATATATATACATACAGATATCTGAATTTTTTTGTGCTGTAACTCTCGAACTTACGAACCGATTTGGATGAAATTCTATATCTGCATAGTTGAAGTGCTGATGTCTCGACCGAGTTTGTTGGCTAGCTTCAAGCGCCATCTTGTTTCAAAATAGAGGCCATTTAAATTTGTAGACACTTATGGAAATTTTTATGTTTTCTAACTTTTTCTTTAAAATGACCTATGTTGTTAAGTTACACTGAGAGACTATTTAGAATGTCTTTTGATGTTTCTAACATTCTGTTTAAAATAATATATAAGAGTTTGCATTTTGTGAAACAGAAAATTTTCTATAAATATACAAAGTTAAAAAACATAAAAATTTCAAAAGAATCAAGTGGCCGACATTTTGAAACAAGATGGCGGATGAAGCTGACTAACAAACTCAGTCAGGACATTAATACTCCTATTATGCACATAAAATTTTTTTTCGAATTGGTTCATAAATTCGAGAGTTACAGCATGATTAAATTCAGATATATATATGGATATATCTATATATATAGTATATGTATGTAAGTCAACATTTCAACGGAGGGTGGTTTTGGGATCTAGGGGTCATGATCGACGAAAATATAGCAAAATTTACCGATGGTCTTTCCCCGGACGGTTGCAAAAAGTAATTTTTTTTTTTTACTTTTTGTGATGACAGCTACCTAAAAGTGTCCACAATTTCGGCCACCACTCTATATTTTATAAGATTATTTAAGAGGGGATCATCATTTTTCTTTTTGTACTTCAAAGGATTGTATATGCAATAAAATCTACATAAAACACTTCTTGACCAACATTGTGGTTAAACTTTTTTTTTTAACAAGAATATCTTATGCTCATTAAAATCAGTTATGAACAACCTCAAAAAGCGTTCATCTGTTGGAAAATAAATAAACGATTCAAATTATGTTCAGTTATGCAACAATTTTACGAATTTACATGAGCAGTATGGAATTTATTGATGCATGTTATCTTCATTTTACATCATTATGACAACATAATAAACGCCAAATACAAGTTAAACAAATTGGTTTCGATTTGTTTAGCACGCATCTGTTTCCATCATCATTTCTCGACCATTTAACCGGAGGGTAAATTCTTTAAACCAATAAGCATGCTTATCCTCCTTTTGTTTTTATACAGTTGGTCAGTCATGTAAATAACCAAGTATCTCATAAAAGGGACAACTAATCAAAACCTTCAGTCTTAATAATTGCTTGTATATCATAAAAGAACCACCACCAACTCTTTGTGCGTGTATTTATAGCTTTCTTTAAATTCTTTGTCTTTTGTAAAACGTATTTTTGTGCCTAACATATGATTGATTAGACTGGTTTGCAAATTTAAACATTTTTTATATACTTTAGATGAAACACCTAGTATTTTCGTATTATACATCCTCTTACTAGTGAAAGGAGGTATTTGAAAAAAAAATCTATCACGTCACATTTTTTTTATTTATATATATATATATACAGTAGAGTTTCTCTATAACGAAACTCCATACATCGAATATCTCTATATAACGAATTTTTAGCAGGAACATTCCGCTTTTTCCATGATTACATTATAAATAGACTCTATACAGCGAAATATCTATCTCCATATAACGAATTTTTCCATAAATGTTCCTTATTTATTCAGATTTAAAAAAGCTTCAAAATCATATGGAATCAATTTTCCATCACTTACCTCTGATTTATCGTTCAGTGCTGAGTTTTTTATAATGCCTCTCTATGTTGAATCTCCTTGTAAGTCCAATGAATTCATTCTCCTTCCTCCATCATACCTTCCAATATCCCTCTCGAAACAGTGTCAATTGGACTATTACACATATAAGAGCGAGATTGATGGAAGTAATTGAAATCTATGTTGACTTCAGAGGGTGGCCTGGGAGGACATTCACCCCTGGAGCAATGAGATGTCCCCCGGAAGATTTGAGATATTTAGTTTATAAGTTCTCTTTATCTTATTAGGAAATGATTTCAAATGGAGGAAAATGTTCACAATACATTTTCTCATTCCTTGCTAAAATGTGAACATTTTCACGAAAGTGTAACAATTTTGAAATCAAAACAAAGAAAAATTACAGATTTCTTCGTCTAAAATTAATAATATTGATCTAAAATAGTTTTTCGCGTGGGATTTTCATTGAGCTTTCAAATAAATGTCTATTCTCTTCCTTGTAACTGTTTAAGTATTTAAGAAATAGAACATTAGGTTAATATTTATTGTTAAACATTTCAAATTCTTAATTAAACTTATTAAAAATAATACTTGTTAAAAATTTGCGCACCAACAAGGAATTTTAATGTCATTTTCTATACAACGAATTTCTCTATATGACGAATTTTTTTATTGGAACAATGGATTTCGTTATATAGAGACTCAACTGTATATACAGAATGTCCATTCTCAACGACGTCCAATGGCTAATTCCCAAATCGTTTGTCATAGACAAATAGTTCCAATTACAAAAATGTTTTAAATGAGTTAAAGAAATACTTTACCAGAATTCGGGTCAATAACAACATTTATTAAAAATTACGAAATTTAAATTTTTATATTTAGTTAAATTTTCCCAAAAATTTTCCTACAGAAATATGAATTCAGTAATATTAACAAAAATTAGAAATTAAAATATATATGGAATTGATATAAAACTAAAAAAGTCAAATTTTGTCACTATATCTGAATTAAATGTTTCACTGTTTACATCCCTAAATTATGTGCGGATTTGAAGGAGTCTACTGTAGTATTAATCTTAGCTATCTAAATGGATTTATTGAATTTTAACGAATATGCCATTATCTGAAACATGTGGAATATGCTTATTTTGCGTACTGTTCAATTCATATTTGTATGATAATAGGTTAAGGAAAATATTTTGGAGACATTTGGAAATTATTGTGTTACAACAGTGTTTAACATCTATTACAATTTTCTAATATTTATTTACATTTTATCGCACATGATTCGTTCTGAAAAAAAAACTATATTTTAAATATAAAGAGTAAAATATGTGTATAAAAGAAAGCAATCGCCAACAGTACAAAAATAATTATGCAATATTTTATTATTGTTATTGTTACTAAATACCAAAACATAAATGAAAACATAGAAAGAAATGCATAGCCATATATTATGATTAATGTATGCAGATAGCAACAAAAGTAATTGATAAGACAACAAAATACTCAATGTAAAGACATGTACCATTAAGAGTACGCCTGTCCCGAAAAGGTTAAACTAGTTTCAAGTGTTTTTATAAAAATTGCTAAAACGTATTAAAGAAATAAAAAATTAATTAAAATTATTTCCATTAAAAAAAGAGTTAAGGTTTTTTTTATGTTTTGTTGTTTTTTCTACGGCATATAGAGAAAATAAGGAGATTCGGAGATAAAAGATTAATTCTGTAATCAGGTTAAAAAAATTATCTGCTTAAAATACATATTTATCACTATCAACAATTTGTCAGGATATTATGAACAAAATTTTAGGTATTCGAAGTGAACTGGATTACTGTAAGTGCGCTGTGAAATTTTGTAAGAGATGTTACAATTGTCTCTCTCCATGTAACATTCGAAAGAAAAATAGCAAAAATCAATCAGCCGATCTTTGTTAAATTTAATTACAATACTCGCAACATCTCATGTATAAAATAATTAACTCCAGCGAATTTTATTTTCATCTAAGCATGTTAGAAAAATAAAAATGTTTGTATGATTTTTAATCAACAGCATATCAGGTAATATTTTACATTAAAATTTTATAAATTACCAAGATTATAGGAAAAGTAATACTCCAAAAAATTTACGAGAGATTTTCCATCGAAATTTTAAGCTATTTTAATTTAAATCAATTCTCAAAAGGGAAAAAAAATCACTGAAAAAAGATAAACTTTTTGAAACATCTTCTGGTTAATTTTTAAGCATATTAAACTTTTCTATCAAAAATTGAACCGACTTCAAAAACTACTGCAAAGTGAAAAAAATTTTTTTTTACATAATTGTAATAAAAAATTAAATTAAGAGCGTAGTATTTACCATGCGTATTTTTATATTTATGTACATTAATTTGATTTTTTGGAGTCGGTGCCAGCCAAGCCAAGTTACATGTAATTTTACAATAGACACATATCCAAGTACCTACGAGTTTTTTTACGATTTAATATTTAGTTAAAAAATTTAACTTTATACATTTACGATTTGCATTGGATAATTAATTTTAATTTGAACTTGGTTTGGCTGGCACCGACTCCAAAAAATCAAATTAATGTACATAAATATAAAAATACGCATGGTAAATACTACGCTCTTAATTTAATTTCTTATTACAATTATGTAAAAAAATTATTTTTCACTTTGCAGTAGTTTTTGAAGTCGGTTCAATTTTTGATAAAAAAGTTTATTTTTCTCTTTTTAGTGAAAAGTTAACGATTTTTTGAATTCGGTTAATAAAAGTTATAATACGGAAAAATCTAGAGCAAATTATACACGCATGTCAGGAGTGGGGTTTGAACCGACGCTCTCTTTCGAGAGCCAGAGCTTAAATCTGGCGCCTTACACCGCTCGGCCATCCTGACTGCACTCCATTTGGCGAGCTTATTCAAGGTCCATGTTACTTTTAATTTGCGAGAAATCACAAATTTTATTAGTTTTTGCATAATTACTAAAAAATGCTGAACCAATTTCGATGAAATGCAAGTGGTACCAATTCGACTGTAGCCTCTTTCATTTAACACAAAAATCAAATCAATCGATTGGATTGTTTGGGAGTAATCGGTGAACATACTTTAAAAGATGGTTTAGTTTGTTTTATTTTATGTTGGCCGATTATATACATGAGATATAGGCCCGAAAGGGGCGGTATGTCCTCTGTGGGGGTCTTTCTAAAGGAACCTAACCCGTATTTAGGCAAGGAACTCCAAGGTTCGAAAAAAACCACGGAAAACTCCGAACGGTTAGGCCGATGGCTGCGATTGGGCTCGAACACAGCACCTGCTGTGTGCTGTCTACCAGTTGAGAGGTCAGAACCTCTCGACAACTGGTAGGGCCCATACATAAAAAGAAAAAAAATACATACGCGTCGATTTGATAACCTTCTCCTTTTTTTAAGTCGGTTAAAAATTCTGAGACGGAAAAGATTATTGTACATACATATGTCAGGAGTGGGGTTCCAACCCTTGATTTCTTTCGAAAACCAGAGTTTAATTCACATGCCTTAGACCGCTCGACCATCCTGACTGCACTCAGTTTGTCGAACTTCAACGTGCATGTTACTTTTAATTTGCGAGAAATCACAAATTTTATTAGTTTTTGCCTACTTACTAAAAAAGTACTTAACCAATTTCGATGAAATGGAAGTGGTACCATTTCGAGTGTAGCCTCTTTCATTTAACACAAATACTAGTTTAATCGGTTGGATAGTTTCAGAGTAATCGGTGAACATGCATAAAAAAAAAACATACGCGTTGAATTGATAACCTCCTCCTACTTTTTTGGAGTCAGTTAACAAAAATTATAATACGGAAAAAATTATAGTAAATTACATACGCGTGGGATTCGAACCCACGCTCTCTTTCGAGAACCTGAGCTTAAATCTGGCGATATGACCGCTCGGCCATCCTGAATACACTCCATTCGCCGAGATTATTCAATATCCATGTTATTTTTTATTTGCGAGAAATCACTAATCTTATTAGTTTTTGCCTAGTTACTAAAAAAGTACTGAACCAATTTCGATGAAATGGAAGTGGTACCAATTCGAAGTGTAACCTCTTTCATTTAACACAAAAAACAAATTAATCGATTGGATAGTTTGGGAGTAATCGGTGAACATACATAAAAAGATGCTTTAGTTTGGTTTATTTTTTGTCGGCCGATTATATACACGTGGGATATAGGCCCGGAAGAGGTGAGATGCCCTCCGTAGGTGTCTTTCTAAAAGAGACTAACCCGTATTTACGCAAGAAAATCCAAAGTTCGAAGAAATCCACGGAAAACTCCGAACGGTTAGGCTGACGGCCGCGATTGGGCTCGAACCCAGCACCTGCTGCCTACCAGTTGAGAGGTCAGAACCTCTCGACAACTGGTGGGGCCTATACATAAAAAGAAAAAAATACATACACGTCGATTTGATAACCTCCTCCTCCTTTTTTGAAGTCGGTTAAAATTTATAAAACAGAAATGATTATTGTACATACGTATGTCAGGAGTGGGGTTCAAACCCTCGATTTCTTTCGAAAACCAGAGTTTAAATCAGGTGCATTATACCGCTCGGCTATCCTGACTGCATTCCGTCTGGCGAACTTATTCAACGTCCATATTACTTTTAATTTGCGAGAAATCACTAATTTTATTAGTTTTTGCCTAATTACTAAAAAAGTACTTAACAAATTTCGATGAAATGGAAGTGGTACAAATTCGAGTGTAGCCTCTTTCATTTAACACAAATACTAGTTTAATCGGTTGGATAGTTTCGGTGTAATTGGTGAACATGCATAAAAAAATACATACACGTCGAGTTGATGATAATCTCCTCTTCTTTTTTAAGTCTGTTAAAAAAATTATAATACGGAAAAATACTGTATATTATACACGTATGTCAGGACAAGAGTTCGAACCCACGCTCTCTTTCGAGAACTAGAGATTAAATCAGGCGCCTTAGACCGCTCGGCTATCCTGGCTGCAAACTATTCGTTGAACTTATTCAACGTCATGTTACTTTTCGCAAGTCTATTATTTCAGTACTCTTTCACTGATAAAGTACTGATTTGATAAAAGATCTCTGATATTTTGTGCTAACGGTTAAATACAAAATATTCGTAATTGCATAATTAATATTTAATGTGTAAAACGGTCATGTAAAAAATATAATACGAAAAAAGGTTATGGTATACATGTATGTCAGGAGTGGGGTTCGAACTCTCTCTATCGGGAACTAGAGGTTAAATCAGTCGCTTTAGACCGCTCGGCCATCCTGACTGCACTCCAGTCAGAGAACTTATTCAACACTTTTAAATAGCGAAAAATCGTTAATTTTATTAGTTTTTGCCTAATTACTAAAAAAATATTGAACCAGTTTTTATGAAACGGAAGTGGTACTAATTCGAAAGCAAGCGCTTTCATTTAACACCAAAACCAAATTAATCGGTTGAATAGTTTCGGAGTAATTGGCGAATATTCATAAAAAAAATACATACGCGTTGAATTGATAACCTCATCTCCTTTTTGAAAGTCGGTTAAAAATATGACAGAAGCATGATGATTAAAGTAATTTTAAATTTAAATGTTGTTCCATTTTCCCATATATGAATTGCATCTTCTATGTTTATTAATAACAAATCATTGTCTTAGAACAGAAGGGGTTTTTTTTATCTTTTTCTAAGTTGTGACATTGTGAAATTCTATTTCAAAAATAAAAATTTTGACAGCACTTTCTGAAAAATCTTCTACAATTAACGAGAAAAAAAAACCCGATTATACAATGTTCTAAAAAGGCCACCGGCAAATGTGGTAAATTTACGGACAAAAACAAATTAAAATATATGAAATAATAAAGAAAGTGGCAGTATTAACCCCTTAACTAATCAATTTTTTTGAAAAAAAAAAAACTTTCAAATAATTTCTATTTTTTTCATGTCTTTTATAGAATTTTTTATCTTTTATCACAAGTTTTATAAACAGAGATTTATGCTTATTTGAATCAAAAAAATGCTCGGATTAAATAATAGATTAAATAATATAAAATTTACAAAAAAATTTACTGATGAGAATGATAAATCATGATTGGAATATGGATGCCCGTACGTAGTACAGGAAAAACATCAATGGCCAAAAAAAAAAGGTTGCCCATAGGATCTACGGGCAAATCAAAGAAGCGGTTAAACCACCATCCAAGTGAAACAACCAATGGCAACAAATCTGCAGTAATTTATTGACTTGCATTTATTTCAATAAAAATATGAATATCAATATTTTTAACTATATTTTTTCTCGTGGAGCTCACATGTTATATTATTATAATGTGCATACAAAAATCTATAAAATTAATGATTCAAAACGTTTCATGCATATTTACATTTAATCTACACAGTCCAGTCATATTAATGTGACCACCTTTTAGATGTTTTATTTAATATCTAGACAAATACAAGAGGACTTGCTGTGAAACTTCAAATTTGTAAACGGATCAGTACAGGCTACATATTTTTTCGAAAATGTTTTTACAAGAACCCATAGGGGACCGTAAACAAATTGAAAAATAACGAATATCTTTTGGATAACCTTGTAAAAACTTAGATAAAGCGTTCGAATTGTACATTATGATTAAATGGCTTATTGCGATAAAGTGTGTTCATTTTTATGAGGATAGCATGAATACTCGAAGAGAAATTAAGTTTTCATAATTTTGCCAAGATTTTTGTGCATGTAATTTGCAGAATTCTTACTATAAAAAATACTCTTTTCAGAAAACATGAGAAACAACATTGTATACAATATCTTATAATTAGAGCTTAAAAAATAATAAAAATTGTCTAAATAATGAGTAGATTTACTAAATAATTTTTCACTGCGCATGCATGAAAGTAATCAAAATATTTTTTGCATAATATGTTAGCTAAATATATATAGCAACTTTTGTGAAAGTGTCAAAAAAATAGCTTGAAAATTCTAAATATTATTATCGATATAATGAGCTCAAGATCCATTGTTCCCAAAAAGTAGTAAACAGATGAGAGGAATTACCCATATATACATTGATTAGTGTCTATACAGCATATATATATTGTGCGTACTATTGTATTTGAATAAAATCCTTCATTTTTTTTCTTCCTTTTGGGAACAACGGATTTTGAACTTATTCCATCGACGATAATTTTCAGAATTTTCAAGGTATGTTTTTGAAACTTTCACAAAAGTTGCTCTATATATATAGCTAAAACATTATGCAAATTATATTTTGATTGTTTTTACGCATGCACAGTGCAAAATTATTTAGTTAACTTACTCATTACTCATTATTCATATATTTTTTATTATTTTTTACTTCTGATTAGAGTGTATTGTGTACAACATTGTTTGCCGTAATTTCTGAAAAGAACATTTTTTATATTAAGAACCCTGCAAATTATAAGCAAAAAAATGGTAAAATTCGGGACTTTTTTGATGAAGAGTTTAATTTCTCTATTAATATATATACATGCTAGCCTCATACAAATGTCACAAATTATTACAATAAGATATTTAACCAAAATCTACAGTTTGAACACTTTTGCAGGGGACAGGGTTATCCAACAGATTTTCGTTCTTTTTCAATTTGTTGACGGTCCCCTTTGAAAAATCTTCGTGGAAATATATGACATGAAATTATGTTACACCTAAGGTTTCAAAATAATTTCTAATGTATTTGTCCAGCTATTTAACAATAGTCTAAAATTACAAAGTGGTAAAATTAATATGACTGGACGTTTGATAAATCCTTTTCTTTTAGTTTTCTATAACTAAATATGTAGCATAAAGTGTGTTTGTCATTTTTTTTTATCTTTCAGAAGGTTAATATGGGGGTTGCAAAGCTGTCTCTTTAGTCTAACTTTTTTTGCTATTTCCAAACAGTTAGTATTGTAATGTTTTCAATTAACATTTGAAGTAGATCATTGAAGCTTGAAAGTAATAATAAAGAAAATGATAAAAACTAATATAGTGTGGCAGTGCTGTTAGTATCAAAATGTTTTCAAGTACAAATGAATTTTCTTATGTTTTTTTTTAAAACTTGTCTAAAGTATCTAATGTTGTCAAGAAATAATTCAATGTGGCATTAAGTATTGATTTAATTAAAAAAATAAAAATTGAGGTTTCTAAAGTTAATTTGTTCTTTCTTTTATACTACACATATAAGAGTTACGAATCAATTTATCCCGAATGGATTTTATTTATGTTTAGACGCGTTATAAAATTTCTGGTGTTAGAATTTTTTTCAATCAGCAAAACTCGAAAGCGTTCGCGTTCAATTATGATAAATTTTCAAGATTATTTAAAACGTAATGCTCAAAAACATTTTTCTTAGGCAGATCCCTTCGTCATGTTCAGTAATTTTATTTCAAACATTATACACTCTGTTCTTTGCAACTGGATAAGTAAATTTATTGACCGACATTTATTTAACAAAAATATAAATGTCTGTCTTTTCTTTATCATTTTCTGAAGAATGTTATTTTTCTCCAGAAACTGGAATGATACTATAGTTTATTGAAATAGTCAGTTATATAAATGATGGGCAATTTTTCATCCATCTTTAATATTTATGCACATTTGGTAAATTGTTTGAGATTTATGCAACAAAAAGAATGGCATGAGGCTTATTTAAACGGCATTTTTTTTCTTTCTTTTCTCTCTCTCTCTTGACATACAAATCATATGATAGCATTTTATTATTTTTTTCTACTAACTAATGTCTAGCAATACAATGCTATTATGAAGCAAGATATTCTAGGAAATAAATGTTTAGTTTTCTTTAGCAATCAAAATGCGAAAAACAATGCGTTTAGAACTCATACCTATGTTTTTCTAATCCATATCGAAGTTATTAAAGTAGGATTTGAGCTCACTGATTTTGGTTTTTATTTGGACTTTTGAAAAAAAAAAAAAAAAACAGGAATATTATTGTTTTTATTCAATGAAATATCAGAATTTACTTGTAAAAATTAGATAAGATTTTTATTTTTTAAGTGAATGTTTATAAAATAGAAATAAGTAATGGATATTTAGTTTATTTTAAATAATGCTTGATAAAATTAAAATAATTAAAATACAATAAAAAATTAAAATATGTCCGTGCCACCGTAATGCAGATTTTTAATTTACTCGTAATTTTTTGCAAAAGTATTTTCAATCTTCCGATAAAACGTGATTTTCACGCAATTATTTCACGCATTCATAAAACATCATTTAAACAAATTATCAAAACTGGGAGATTCTGTATTTAATCGAGATAAATTACGAAAAGCATTCAAAATGCCCTTTTTCAAAAGTTTTCTAAACAGATTTGTTTATCATTTTCACAACCTTCATAAAAAAAAAATAAAAAAAAAAACTATGCGTTCCCTTTTTTTAAACTAGACAAGCAAATTTATTAGCTTTCATTTATTTTAGAAGAAATATGAACATCACATCTTTTTTTTTCCGAGGAATGTTATTTTTTAGAGAACTCAAATGCTATTATAGTTTATAGAAATAGTCAGTGAAATAAATGACCTAAAAATTTTTCATCCATCTTATAGTTAAGCTATAAGCATTGATAAACATATGTCATATAGATTTTCTAGAAGAAGATATATGGCTTGAGGAATGTGGTATTATTCTTTTTGCTATTCCACAAAGATAATACTAAGATAAATGTATTTTTTATGTCTTTACTTTTGAAAATATAATAACAGATTTGATGAATTCCAGATCAAATTTGTTTTTAGAAATAAGATTTATAAATAAATTTCTTTCCTGAAAAAGTGAGAAATTGCAACCCGATCTCCCAGGTCATAAAATACAACTACCATATATATATATATATATATTTTTAAACAGAGAACTTTAATAAATTTTTACTTTTTTCTTTCTTCAATAACGAAAGTATTGTAATCGAAATTTTTTCTCATTTCTTATTTTCGACGCATTTGCATGTTTCAGCGTCACAGATCCCCAAATAATTGTTTATACAAAATATCTGTCTGTCCGTGTGTTCCACCGGAAGGGGAAGACATTATAGCGATTTTGTGCCTTTTTGTATGTTGTACCATCGAAAAATGTATAAATGTATGCATAAAATTGGACCTTTTTTTTTGTATGTGTTGGCTATAGCAAGCAAATCTTCCGTAAATTTAAAAAAAAAAAATCCTAGAAGGGAGTGCTATAATTGTGTCACTTTCAATATTGTACCCTCAAAAAGTATATCAGGTAATGCATAGAATTGAACCATTTTATCTCTGTGTGCATTTTTCGTTGTGGTAAACAGGTGCTTTCTCAATTTGAAAAAGAATTTGCCATAAGGGGGTAGCGTAATAGCGATTTTTGTGCTATTTTCGTTGGTGTGTCATCAAAAATTGTATAAAGTTATACAGAGAAATGATACGGTTTTTTTGTTTATGGTTTTGGCTATCACCAGCAATTTCTCCTCGAATTAAAGTATTCTGCCAGTGGGTTCGCGCTGTAATTGTGATTTTGTGTTTTTTCCTTCATTGTACCAACGAAAATTTGGGGATTGATGCATCCAATTAGTTTATATTTAATTTTTATCTTTTAGATTTTTTTACTAACAATCTTTTTTTATAAAAATCAGGAATTGTGTATTCAAATAAAATGTTTAAATTTATTAAAAGCATTCTTGTTTACCTCGTGCCAGAAATTATAAGACAAGTAAATCACAAACGATTTCTAGATTTAATATTCGGATAATTTTCAAGTTATAATCTTCGTTCGTTTACATATTTTAAATTTTCATTTTTTTTATTATTATTTTATTTTCTTATTTATGGATTTATGAAGTATAAATTTCATTTTGAAATGTAAACCGGAAACAAATTCTGTTTGGTGAAGTACATTTTTATTTCTTTTAATGAAAGAAAAAAATCGGCTTGATTAAAAAAAAAAATTAATATTAATATTATTATTTAGGAAGAATTGACTGAAATTAAATAAAATAATCAAATGTACATATTATTTTTGTTTAAAATACAAAAATCAGTATAATTCATAACTTTGAATAATAATAAAAAATAATAAACACTGAATAAATGCGTGTGTCATTAGTATATTTTTAAGGGGATCCGGAGCTAAAAATTCTCTTAAAAATTAGATTTTTTTTACTGGTTTAAAAAAATGAGTTTTTACCATAAAATGCCGCAAACCGTATGTTTTTGTCCTCATTAGATCCAGAGATATAAGACATTTTGCCTTGATAAGCGATGCATCAGCTGCCCTCTGACAATAACTTTAACTTCATTTATCACAGAATGAATTTTTTAGAGATTTGTCAACTTAAAAAAATATATATCTAAAGTTCCTTGTAAGATATAATATAAAAATATATGTACGAAATTTTTAAGAAAGCTTTTATGCTATACTTCCAACAAATTGTCTTCAAGATTTTTAATTTTGAGTGATAATTGTGAAAATATGCTAATTAATGCAAAACTCACTCATACAAAAACTTCATTTTCTTACTTAAAAATTTCTTTATGAAATTCTTAATTAATATTTTTTTAAAAGCTGAAGACAATTTAAAATGACACATTTTTTGTACACAAAAATGTAAAAATTTTGTACATCGAGTGAGTATTTCCAGAGTTATGTAAAAAGTTAAATACGTTTAGATTTTTTTTAATTTAAATTTAGAAAAAAAATATTTAAAACTTTTCAGATTTTTTTACACTTAAAATTCTTATTATATTAAAATATATTTCAGATAAAAAAATTCATAACGAAATCTTTATAAATAAACAAAAGTTGAATTTTAAGCCCCGGACCTCCTTAAGTCACATAAAAATTATTACAATTAAAAACATTGTTTTGTTTAAGAATAGATCGACAATGCAATATATTTGTGTAAATGCGCAGTAAACTTCAAGTAAAAATTTATTATTGGACTTTTCCCCCATATACTGAGCATTTTTTTTTAATTTGGAAATAGGATAATCAAAATTAATTTTGATCAACGTTTCCCAAAAATTGTTACTACCATAAAATTGTATAATTTTGTTCCAAAAGTTTTTGATTTATATATATATATTTAGTGGAAAATCAGAACAATTTTATCCTTCTGATAATTTTTGACTTTTATTCATAGAACTCTTAACATATTTTAAGTAAACTGTCAGAACTTTGATATTCTGCAGTGAAGTGTGAAAAATTAACACAGCTGTACAAAATACCGTTTTTAAAAACTTTTCTTCAAGTTAAACTTCAAGTATACTTTGTCATTTTCACATATTTCATTTTAAAAAAGTATGCATTATCTGCTTTTCAGCCAAGACAATCAAATTTATTACCATTCACTTATTTTAAAAGAAATATGAACGACCAATCTTTTTTATTTCTGAGGAATGTTATTTTATTTAGAGAACTCTAATGCTATTATAGTTTATGGAAATAGTAATTGAAATAAATGATCTAAAAATTTCTCATCCATCTTATAGTCAACCTATAAGCATCAGTAGACATATTTTATATAGATTTTCTAGAACAAAATAAGATGGCATGAGGCGGGTTTAAATAATTTCTTTTCCATTCCAGAATGATAATGCTTAGGTACATTTAAATTGTATGATCATAAGGTTAAAAATATGATGTCTAGAAGAAATATATTTTTAGATAAAAGATTATTAAATGGATTTCTGTCTGGAAAAAATAAAAGGCAAAGAAGGAAATTTTGATTATCAAAAATCTAAAATCTAGATTTTCAATATTTTTTTAAACGAATGTATTTGTTAAAAGTATTACAATACTACAATCGTAACTTGTACTTCTCTACATCTGTCTGTATGAAAAAGTCTACTCAACGTATTCTTTAAAATAATAAGATAATAGAAATTAAGCTTTCTTTATAAAATAATTCAGATTTTAAAAATTCTATATAGTAAATGTGAATAGATTATAAAAATGCAGTTATAATGGAAACTATAATTAGAGTGAATATAATAGATTAAAAATTATAAGCATATTTTTTTTTTTTTTTTTACATCTTCTTGTTTGGAAAAAAATATTTTTACACTGTAAGAAAAAACTGTTAAATTTGCGGCAAAAACTGCCGGCAGTAATGTTTGCTGTAAAAAATGCAGTAATTTTTTTTTCATCTTTTATTTTTTTATTACATCTATTTTTATTGAAATTTTAAATTTTCATGGCGAAAACTGCTGTTTGCATTGCTGCCAGCAGTTTTTGGCGTAGATTTAACGGATTTTTTTTTTCAGCATAATAAAATAAAAATTCAGCTTTACTGATTAAATAATTCATTTTTTTATTTATTTCATGAAAATAAAAAGATATGGTAAATAATCTACACTTAACATGCAAGACTTGAATTGTTATGAATAGACTATAATTATAACCTATAATCTATAATAATTATGAATATAAAGAAAGCTATAATTAGATTGAATATTTTAAATTATAAAACTATAGTTATTTCATTTGCTTATTTATTTATTTATTTATTTATTTATTTATTTATTTATTTATTTATTTATTTATTATTATTATTATTATTATTATTTACAAATGTTTGTTTGAAAAAATATTCTTAAATTTTTCTTTTATGAAAACATAGGAATTAAGCTTTATTTATAACGTATTTTTTCTCGTTTATATAAGCGAATTATTTATAAAATTATAATTATAATAACTAAACAGTAAATATCATAAATGAACTATAGTTATTGTGAATAAACTATAAATATTAGGAATTTCAATTATTAGAAATATAAACTTGAAATAGTCAATTTTTATTCCCAGACTGGTGCATCTACCAGATTATAAAAAGTATAATCATATATTCGATTTTTTTTTGTACACTTGTCTGTATAACAGTCCTCTTAAAATAATAGAAAATTAACTTTGCTGACGAAATATTTCTTTTAAATTTCTTTCATGAAAGTGACGGGATTATAAAGCTACCATTATAATAAATAAACACTACTTAATCTGAAAAAACTTCAATCATTTTGAATAAACAATAGCAATGCTGTTATCTATTATCTGCTCTATCTTATAATCTGTAATCTGCATTATCAATATAAGTAAAACTATAATTTGATTGAAAGTTATAAATTATAAAAATTAATTCTTTCTTTCTTTCCCTTTTTATTCTTTTTTTTTACAATTGTCTGTTTGAAAAGTTTTCTTAAAATTTTCCTTTATGAAAACAGAAATTCAGCTATATTAACCCATTACAGCCTGGCCTTACCATATGGAAACGGAAAAGTTTCAACCATGTTTTTGTTTGTAAACTATTATTTTTTAACAGATTTAACAGATTTATTAAAAAAACTGAGAAATACAAGTTTTGCATTTTAAGGAGGGAAATAATTTCGGCTTTAATGGGTTAATAAAATAACTTTTCTTTCGTTTATAAAAGAGAATTTATTATCAAATTAATAATGGAAAAGGAATAAACAATAATTATGATGAATAAACTATAATTATTAAGAATAAACTATACATATTAAGTTTAAATATTAGGTAACTAAAATTGAAATTATCTTTATTTCATGACCAATGTATATATTCGATTATAAAATATACAATTGTAACTTCGACTTTCCTTTTTTTAAATCAGTCTCTATAAAAAAAAAAATATCTTCTTAAACGAAAACAAAAATAGCATTTTAGATAAAATGATAAATTTTTTTAAATGTTTTATGAAAGTAGATATATAATAAACTATATTTATAATAAATAAAATACACTTAAAATAAAAAAATATTTATTATTATGAATATGTATAACTATAAAGCATAAACTATATCTATTATGCATATAAAGAAAACTATAATTAGATTGAATATTACAAACTATTAAACTATAATTATTTCTTAGGGTTTTTTTATTCATTATTAAGTCTTAAAAAGTTTTCTTAAAATTTATTTTTGAGAAAACAAAAATGTGGCTTTATTAATAAAATGTTTATTTTTCTTTACAACAGCTACTTGTTTTTAAAACTATAATTATAAGGAATAAATGACAATTATTATGAGTACACTATGATGAATAAACCATAATTTTTATAAGTTATCTATAATTTTTGCAAATAAACTATAAATATAATGATATCTGTAATAATAGAGAATATAATATATTATAAAACTATATACTTGTTTTTTACATCTGTGTATTTTACAAGATACAATTTTTTAGCCTTCTTTCGAAATAGAAATTTATATTTACTCCTAAAAAATATTTTTTTTATTCCTTTGGGTGGAAATAAGAAATATAATAAACAATTATCTGTGTTATTTTGATTTAAAATACAAAATGCAATATAATTAATAACTTTGAATAACAATATATTGTGAATAAACTCTAAATAAATATTTGTGCACCATTAGAAGAAATTTTTAATCTCATAAATAAAATTGAAAATGCTGCTTTGTTTAAGGATGAATTGTTAATGCAAAGAATTAGTGCAAATGTGTAGTTAATTTGAGCTAGTAAAAGTTTTTTATTGTACTTTTCCGACATATATTGACCGTTTCTCATTTGAAAATGGAATAATGCAAATTATACCCCACTATAAAAAATTGGATCAACATTTTTCTCAAAATTTTACTAGCATAGGATAATATATTTTGTTACAAAATTTGTAGTTGATGTTTTATTCTCTTTTTTTAATGGAAATTCAGAACAATTTGATCTTACTGATAAAGTTTTATTTTTATTAATAAAACTTTTAACATATTTTGAATAAACTGCCAAAACTTCCAGATTCTGCAAAGAAATGTGAAACACTAGCAAAACTATGCAAAGTACCATTTTTCAAAATTTTATTTCAAGTACACTTGTTCGTCATTTTTAAATACTTTATTTTTTAAAATTATGCATTCTTTTCCTTTCAGCTGGACAATCAAATTTATTACCATTCATTTATTTTAAAAGAAATATGAACGTCCAATCTTTTTTATTTCTAAGGAATGTTATTTATTTTTTAGAGAACTCGAATGCTATTATAGTTTATAGAAATAGTCAGTGAAATAAATGATCCAAAAACTTCTCATCTGTCTTATAGTTAATCTATAAGCATTGGTAAACATATTTCATATGGATTTTCTAGAACAAAATTGATGGCGTGAGGCGTGTTTAAACTATTTTTTTCTTTCCATTTCCAGAAAGATAATACTTAGATAAATTTCCCTTGTATCTGTATGATTATAGGGTTTAAAATATGATGTCTAGAAGAAATATATTTTCAGGAATAAGATTTTGCAATGCATTTTTGTCTGGAAAAAGAAAAAGACAAAATAGGAAATTTTGATTATCAGAAATTTAAATCTGAAATTTTCAATCTTTTTTTTTTCATTATTTTTTAAGCGAATGCAACTAATAAATTATTATAATATTTTAATTATAACTTGTACTGTTTATGTTTATCTGTATGGAAACATATGCTTAAAAGTTTCTGCTAAAATAATAGTTATACAGTTTTTATTTAAAAATATTTCACATTTTAAAATTTCGATATTAAAATTGAATACATAAAAATATTACAATTATAATGAGTAAACTATAAATTTTATTAATTAGCTATAATTAATAAAGATAAGGTGAAAGTATTAAGAATAAACTACAATTATTATAAATATACTTTAACTATGATGAAAACTACAATTAAAACTAATCTAATAGATTATAGCCCCACCAGTCGCCGAAAGGTTCTGACCTCTCAACTGGTGGACGGCAGGTGCTGGGTTCAAACCCAATCGCGGCTGTCGGCTTAACTGTTCGGAGTTTTCCTGGTTTTCTTCGAACCTTGCGTAAATACGGGTTAGGTTCTCTTAGAAAGACCCCCACGAAAGGCACTCCCCCCTGGGCCTATATCCCTAGCGACAAAAATAAACCAAACCAAACTAATAGATTATAAACCATAATTATACAATAGATTTATTTTTATATTTATTATTTACAAATGTTTGTTTAAAAAAAATATTTTAAGAAAATGTTTAAAGAAATTCAGCTTCATTGATAAAATATTCGTTTTTTTCTTTTATAAATGTGTTTACAAAAGTGAATATACAATATAAAACTATATTTATTTCGAAAAAGCTATAATTATCATAAGCAAACTATACTTATTATAAATAAAAATTTCATTATAATAAAAACTATAATTAAAGTGAATGTAATAGATTATAAACTATAATTATACAAAAGATTTATTTATATATTTATTATTTTTTTTACATCTGTGTGTTTACAAAAATAAATGCACAATATAAAACTATGTTTTTTTTGGGGGGGAGGGGGGGGGAAATTTATATTAATTATGAACAAGATATTCTTATAAATAAAATTTAATTATAAAACTATACTTAAAGTGAATGTAATAGATTATAAACTATAATTATACAATAGATTTATTTGTATATTTATTTTTTTACATCTGTTTATTTGTGGGAAAATATTTTTTTAAGAAAATCTTAAAGAAATTCAGCTTTTTGATATAATGTTCATTTTTTTTGTTTCTTTTATAAAAGTGTTTATAAAATGTGAATACAATATAAAGCTATAATTATTAAGAAAAATATTGCGCAGTCAAACTATAGCTATCATGATAAAACTAGAATTATAAAAGAAAAATATTGCGCAGTCAAACTATAGTTATCATGATAAAACTAGAATTATATAAAAAAAAAAAAAAAAAAAAAAAAAAAAAAAAAAAAATCTGTTTTTTTTTTAAATTATTTTAAGAATGCGAAAATTTAACTTTATTGATAAAATATTCAATTTTTTTTTTCTTTTATAAATGTGCTTAGAAAAGTGAATACAATATAAAGCTATAATTGTTAAGAAAAAATCTATAATCATTATGAACAAAATTTACTTATTATGAAAGAACTATAATTATAATGGAATTTATAATTATAGTGTTTCCAATGGATTATGAAACTATAAATGTACTTTGTTTTGCATGTATTTTCCTTAAACTGTACAGTTTTTACCTTCTAACAAAATAGAAATTTATCTTTACAAATATTTGATGTTTGCCTGTTTGTTTGTTTGGGCAGAAATACGAAATGAAATAAACAATTATCTCAGTTCTGTTATTTAGTTTCAGATAGCAAGATTAATAACATAATAATTCTGAATATCGATATAGTGTGGAGGAACACTAAACAAATATTAGAGTAACAATAATATAATTTTAACACTAGAACGACCAAGACCGTCATTTTGACGGTTTTCAAATTTCATGCTTAAAAATTTTATATAATTTATGGCGAGTTCCAAAATTTTATGATACGACTTTTAATGAAACATAAGAATATTTAAATATCCCTATTCAATTTCATCCCACCCATTTTATTTTCCGTAATCAGCATGACCTATACCTATTTATACCAAGAGCCGTCAAATTAACGGCTTTGACAGTTAACAAACTCATCCCGAATTGGTGCGGACTTCCCCATTTTTCACATGGACTAGCCCTTTTCGGCCATCCGCAGTCCACTCCAGGCTTCATATCAAACGTATTAGTAACTGATAAATGTAATTATGACGCGATCATTATCAATTGTACTTGTAATGTGATAACGTTCTTAGTGAAAAGTGCAGTCTGTGAATAGTATCCAACCTCGGAAAAAGGTATGAATATATTCTTATGAAAAAAATAACATTTATTTTTTATAAATTCTAGTCAAAAATAAAACGTTTTCGAGGAAGAAAAAAATTATTCGGAGAATACAAAGAACTTACTAGTATAAATGAAGACTGTTCGGACACTAATTCAAGTAATAATAATGACTCTGAAAATTCTGGAGATGAAATTGAAGTACGAGATATTGAAGAAAGTGAAGAAGAAGAATATGAAAGTGAAGATTCAGAGAGTGAAGATGAAATTCCCCAAAAGAGCCATAAACGCAGAAAGCGCTTGCGAATAAGTTCAGATACTGAATCGGACAGCCAAATGGAAACTGAAAAAAGACAGGAAAAAGAAATTGCTCTCGACGGTACTGAATGAAAAGAAATAGGGAATGGTTGTGTTGATAAACTGCCATCACACTCTATATTCAAAGATACTTCAGGCCCAACAGGTTATGCGAAACGAAACATTATGCCTGATAATGTTAGCAGTGCATTTAGACTTATAATTGATAACCGAATGACGAAGCACATAAAAACTTGCACTGCAGAAATGTTTTACAAAAGGACGATTGGAAAATTACTATTAAAGTTTGCGTTTGTAGCTATTTTGTATGCTCAAGGAGCCTATGAAGCGAGAAATTTGAAATTATCCTATTTGTGGTCAGAAAAATGGGGACCTTCTTTCTTTCGCGAAAATATGAGTAGAAATAGATTTTTAGAAATTACGAGATTCATTCGTTTTGACAAAAAATGTGAAAGGAGTGTTCGCTTACGAACTGACAAATTTGGATTAGCTTCCGAAATTTGGAAGTCCTTTACTGATAACAGCCAAGCTTGTTACAAACCCGATCAGAATATAAGCGTAGATGAACAATTGCTTCCCACAAAGGCAAGGTGCAGATTTCTGCAACATATGCCCAAAAAACCAGACAAATTC
The DNA here is from genome assembly GCA_964019185.1 of Maratus speculifer. Taxonomy (NCBI): domain Eukaryota; kingdom Metazoa; phylum Arthropoda; class Arachnida; order Araneae; family Salticidae; genus Maratus; species Maratus speculifer. The sequence continues at coordinate 281,016,097 of OZ025291.1, forward strand.
GGAATTAAATTTTGGTTAGCTGTAGACGTGCGAAGTAAATATCTTATAGATGGCTTTCCCTATTTAGGCAAAGACGAACGTAGACCATTAGGAGTACCTTTGAATGAATTTGTAGTTTTGAATCTTGTAAAAAAATACGTAAATTGTGGGAGGAATATAACAACGGATAATTTTTTTACAAGTATGCAGCTCGCAAAGAGGTTACTGGCCAAAAAAACAAGTCTTGTTGAACTATACGAGCAAATAAAAGAGAATTGCCGAAAATAGCTAAAGTCAGAAAAGATAACATGGCTGATTTCTCCACAAAACTCTACAAATCAAATGATATTGTTTTAAGAGTTTACAAAAGTAAGCCTCGTAAAAAAGTACTACTTCTTAGCTCAAAACATAAATCTGTAAAAATTGCTTTTAATCGAAAACAAATTCCTGCAACTGTGTCATTTTACAATGAGACTAACTTTGAAGTAGACGTAGTTGACCAAATGGCCCGCAAATATAGCGTAAAAGCAGGGTCACGTAGATGACCCTTGTAGGTATTTTATAATATTTTGGACTTGGCTGCAATCAATGTGTGGATTTCATATAAAGAGACTTGTGATAAAAATATAACTAGAAAACAATTTTTATTTCATTTATCCGAAGAACCGTCCAGTGATTATAGGTGCTGCAGAAAAGAAGCCTCCTCCCAAAAACAAGATCGGAAATCAATGGATTGTACTCTAGGAAATTCACAAAATATTATTTATGATCGAAAATCTTGCCAAATTCGATTATGCAACAAAAACAAAGCGATTTATACTTGCAATGTATGCAACAAATATGTTTGTGGTAAGTGTTCATCTAAGATAACATGTAATTGTAAAATATGTGCCTCATGATTATTTTATTTATATCAAATGTGCTATGCTAAAAATGCAAATAGAAACTGGTTGTTTTTATTAATAATTAATAAATTAACATTTTAAATGTTATTTTTGTTAAATTATATATATATTTTATTTTCATTAACTAAGTCAAATATCTTTCGGAAAGTGTTCATCTAACATAAGAGGAACTTGTAAAATATCTGCCTTATAATTATTTCGTGCATATCAAATGTGCTATACTGTAAATACAAATATAAATTGCTTTTGTTTAGTTTCTTTATATTTAACATTAATGAATTATTATATTAAATATTGTTTTTGTTAAATTATATTCTTCTATTTACATTAACTAAGTTTAATATGTTCGTTGCTAGTGTTAATCTAAGATAACATGTAAAATATGTGCCTCAGTTATTTCATGCGTTACAAATGTACTATAAATGGAGATAGAAACTGGTTTTTTTATTGAATTTTTATTAATAATAATGAATTATCATATTAAATGATGCTTTTGCTAAATTATATATTTATATTTACATTAACTAAGTCAAAAATTACAATGAATGCCGTGATCAAAAATCCGTCAATTTGACGGATGCGGTAAAACTAGGTATATATGAAACTCCGGTAGTTCTAGTTAAAACCCTATAAAAAAAGAGTTCCGCTATTCACGATATTCTTCAAATTAATGATGGCTGTTAAAACCAAAAAATAAGATAGTCCCTTCCTAAGTCTGTTTTTTTTTTTTTTTTCTTCTTTTTGCTTGCCTTATTTTGAAATTATTACTAGACTGTATAAATTTTCCGTTAATTTGGGGAGGGGGATAATTAAAAACTAGTAATTGTACTTTTTTCACATGAATAGAGGATTTCTTCATTTGGAACTGGGGTAATCTAAATTCTCTTGTTCTATTAAAATTGAGAATCAGCATTGAATCAGCATTGAATCAGCATTTCACCAAAAATTTTGGATGATGAAATTTCAATCCAACTTTTAATATAACTAGTATTCTATTAAGTAAGCAAGCAGTCAAATGGAAGCATGCTCTAAAGCAGCATAGTAAGAGTGCTTGGAATTATTTGTTCCGATTGATTGTTCCATATTATATTAGATGGTCAAAAGAAACATTTTTGTGTTAATAATTAAAGTTATCTATAAAAACTATAGTTTATTCATCACTCTGGTTTACAAATTTAAACAATTTTTATATAATTTTAATGAAACAGCTATTTTCTTATTATACTACTTTTTACTAATCAAAAGCGGTATTAAAAAAAAAAAATCTATCACGTCACTTGTTTTTTACTTTCTTCTATACAGGGTGTCCGATGGCTAATACCTAAACCATTATCATAGACATACAGTTCAAATTTCAAAAATTTAAAGCATTTTTGAAATGTTTAAATATTTACTAATGAGGTAGTGAAATATTTTACAAGCGAAGTCAATAAAAACAAAGAACAAAATTTGAGTCAATAAAAACATTTATTTAAAAATTATGAAATTCAAATTTTTATACAGTCCCCCGCTCTTATAAATTGTATTTAGTAAAATTTTTCTGTTACACTGACAAATATGACAAAAAAAGTCCCTTTATTCTTAGATTAAAATTTACGAATAATAGCTGTTTAAAGTTGGAGCATACTTTTTGCTAAAAATTAAGGACTATTCATAAATTTAGTAGATTTTTTTTTAATCAGATATATTTAAAAAATGGTTGAGAGTAAAATTAATATTGCAATATAAATTTCAAATATTTAATCATTTTGACATATTAATGCAAAATATACAATTTGTAAAAAATATATAAAAATAAGTAAAAAAAAAAAAAAAAAAAAAAAAGAGAGAAAAGAAAAAAGAAAAAAGAAAAAAAAGAAAGATGAAGAAAAACAATTAAAAAAAATAAATAAAATGAGGAAACAGCCGCAATTCTTTACAAAATGGTACATATTTTCAAATGTTATTAGATTACATTAGCCTACAAAAGTTGGATTATGCCATGGTTTTATAGTTTTTATAATTGAAAATATTTTATCTTCTTGTATCTTATATATTCTGTACCGCTGAATCCAAAATTTATTTTTTCTTTCTACCAACAAGTAAGATTTTTTGCAAATTGTAAATTCTAAAGTTAAAAGGAGAAAAAAAACAGCAAAAATTTGCTACGGGAGAGGGATGCTGTACATTTCGGCCATAGGACAGATTCACACAAAGCCCTTATCCCACAATATCCATGGGGCAAAACGATTGTTTTTTGGAAATTACAAAGATGCAAATTCGGAAAAAAATATTGCTGTTTTATTAAAAAACTATCATGCAATTGGTATGAATTGTCGCTGAAGATACATTTTTCTCCTTTTACATCTGATCTTTCCCCTCCCTAAAAACTTGGGCGCTGTGAGTGACGAGCAGGGCGAGAGTTTTCACCAAGACCTCTTATAAACATTTTGAAGACAGACACCAAAGTTTTTGGAACAAACGTATGTTAGAGGACTAATGCTTGTATACTTCAAGCGAAATAGATGAAGAAATTGTAAAAAGAAGAGTAAAATCAGCAATTTGTATTTTTTCTTTTTATATTTCTTTTTATTATTCTTTTAAGTATTTAATAAATATTTTCGAAACTAGACGTGACAGATTTGCAACAATTTTCCCGTACTCAGGGCTCAAGAATCTATGAAAAATTACACATTTCGGTAAAAATATATAAATCGTCTAAATCAGTGTAATTAGAAGACCAAATTAAGCATGTTTTATTTCTTATGCTTTCTACCGCAACCGGTATGCTTATTATGCAAATTAATTGGGGGTTTTAATGTTGAAACTTTTACATTTCTATAACCAGCCCATAGGTTTAATACTAGAGAGCGAATTTTTCCAATAAGTGAAGAATTCTCTTGAAAATATTGAAAAACACCGTAATCACTGGCGATAAATTAATAAATAAGCTGAAAAAACTTTGTAAAATCACCATAAAAAGAAAATTAAACAGGACGCGTTTCGAGCTACAACAATAACAGCTCTTCATCAGCTAATCCAACACGTGTCACAAGGGACAGAGTCGGGATGACTTTCCCTTGAAAAGCAGATTTGATAAAAACGAAATTATTACAAGATCAAGTGCAAGTAAACTTTTAAGCCTAACTCCTAAATTTTGAGTGAATTTGAGACATTTCAGAGCACTACACAATAGCTATATTAGTCAAATTAGAAGTCTTGAAACAGCTTGCATAGAATTAAATAGTTACGAAGGAATAATTCGCTATATCATATAATCCCATTCGCTATACCAGTCAAACTAACTGTGGTGTTTAGATGGGCAGAAGATGAGAACACTTATTTTTTGTTTCATCTCAAATATAGATTAGGTGATCGTAATAATGGGTAAATGACATTGCGTTGGATGGAGGCCAGCAAAAGACCCTTAAATAAAAAGTATATGACAAAAGGCAACCATGATATTTTCTTAATAATGAATCCTTAACTATGATAATATTAACTCATAGCAAAGATGTAAGAATATAAAGTGATAAGAAGAAAAGTTACCTGGATTTCCTGGCTGATGAAGACAACTTCAGGTAGACAAATGAATAGGCATAGACACAATAAAATGAAGAGAAGATTTTGAAGAAGACAGACATATTTATTTATAATCACTTGTGAAATTCTTCATGACTTGAATATTTTTATATATATATATATTCATTTGTTATCATGCACAAACTTATATAAGTAGAATTATTATTATTTTTCGTACAACAGTTGCCCCACAAGGATGATATACATAAGTCGACATATTTTTAACACAACTCTTCTTCATATATATATTTGTATGCATTTTTGATAACATGATAACATTTTCTTGAACGATATGAAAACAACATTATCTCAGAATATAAATTAGATATTACTTCAAAAGGAATATGTCTGGAAAAATCACAAAAAGGTATTCAATATTCTCAATTGGGGATGCCGTTTTATGCCCAGATAATTATATATATACTTATGGCCGATTAATCATGAAATGAAGAGTAAAATTAAATTATGACATATCTTATATATGAATCACTTTCTCTGCATTCTTTTCAGAGGAAAAATGAATTCACTAAAAATGATGAAATGGAAATCGGTTGAATACACTTGAAAGTAAATTGAAGAGAAATTCTTTGAAGATAAACTATGACAACTCTTAGAACATATTGAGTAGCCGGAATAAGAAAAACCCAAAGGACTTAGGTCGCGGCGGTAGAGGTGCATCGCTTTTCGCAACATAACGACGATTCGAAGGATTTGCCTTCCATCTTACTGCGTCCGCTCAACTGCCTCGGGGCGGGCACACTTGCCCCGGCGTCCGCTAAATATCTCGGCATCTACGGAACTTCTCGGCACATCTCAACTGCATCGGTGACACTCAACTGACACCCAACTGCAACCAACTCAACTGAGCTCCAACTGCGCAACTGCACTGGTGGCGCAGAGCCAGGAGGGAGAAAAGAACAAGGGTTACTGTAAACCCGGAATACGCCAAGTTGGCAACGTTCGAATGAGGAGAGCGATGGAAAATAGGCCAAGCTACGTTTTAATGTATAGTGAAATATGAATCTAATAAGGAAAAAAATGATAAACACTTAAAGAATGAAGGCCAAAGAAGGTGGCCAGGCACTTAGCTGGTTAAATCACGTCACCTGTGGATTTGAATTTGATAGGCCAAGGGGAGTGCCAGATTAACCGGAAATACCACCCATAGAACGATCGAGATTGTTCTAGAAAGATTTCCAAACCGGAAGGAATGAATTCAAACAAGATTTTACCAGTTTAAAACATTCGATAGCTAGGTAAGGAAGAAAAATATACAGGCGACGACATCAAAAGAAACGAAATCAAAATAATATTTAAATTGAGAAAATTAATAAAAAGGAGATGATAGGAAATAAAATAGCTAATAAAATTGAATAAAAATAAAAATATGGGGGGTTATCGAGTAACCACCACATATCTACCCGGGCCTCCCCAAAAGAAAATATTGGAGAGATGACAAAAATTCAATAATTTTTTCATCGAAACAATATTTTCTAAAACATGTACAAAGATATAAAATAATTACACAAAATAAATGCACCAGAAATAGTTATATGAATACAAATAATTGTTTTACATGATATTAAATAATAAAAATAATTACTATTATGGTAGTAGTCCTTATGTTAATACACCAAATATAGCAAATATTTAGAATGGAAGGTATACAAAATTTCTTCCTGAGGTATTTTATCATGTATCAAAAAAAATTAAAGTTTATATATATTTGCAGAAACAACAGTCTTTAACTATGAACAGTTTCTTGTTAAGCTGTGCAAAATGCAATATGATAATTAAATGCTTTAGCATATATAAAAATATTTGAGTATACCACAAGAACATGTAGATGTATATTTTCCAGTTGACAACAAAATGAATCAAACTATAACTGTATATGAATCATACTATAACTGTATATAAAAAAATTGGATGGTTTCAAATAACACATGATAAATTGAATGAATTTGTAAGTTGAAAATTTGAAAAAGAAAAATACATACAAATGGTACAGAGAGAATATTTAGACTCTCATAAAAAAAATGTACATATATCAATATATAACAACTTTTTAAGCTTTTAAGCAATCTTAACTGATTAATCTTAGCATCATTCAATAACAACATTTTCAAAGAAAAATATAAGAAATTCCAAAGGCCTATGTAAATTGGTAGAAAAATACAATGTTATTTTCCAACAAAAACATTTTTAAAATGAATATAATAATTTTCAAAGAGAGAATGTTTACACTCTCATAAAAGAATATTCTTGAATACTTTCAACATAAATTGACAATAATTGCATAAATACTTTTAATACCACACTTCATTCAAAATAAACATAAAACATAAGATATTTATATTCTGATAAAAGGAACTTATATGAATATGTCAATCTTGTATATGACTTCGATAATGTCAACTTACAAACAAAAATCAATTGTCAAAAATTTATATAAGATATTTTGAATGTTTAATTGCAATTTTTCAAACATTTTTTAAATAACAAGTGATCATTTTTTGTATTTGTCATATATCAAGTATTTGCTTTATATCAATCTATAATGACTCAACCAATATCTTTGGATCCAAAGTATAATTATAGTATAACAAAAACCTTTTTTTTGTTTATATCTTTAAGAACTTTCAAATACTCAGAAGTATACAAAAAAATAATACTTATTGTGAGTCATTCATTTTTCTATATTTCAATAATAAGAGTAAAATTATTAGTATGCATAAGTTTATCATGCATTATCATTTTTTTGTTAAAAGAGGTTAATTGTTAGAGCATGCATGCATTGTAAAGAGAAATTATTATATAAGTCACAACAGGGAAAATGATTTTATGAGTACTCATATTTATGTTTACCTTACATCAATTACAATCCACTTTTCTTAGTAGGATAAACATTTGTCAAAAATAACTTTAAATAATGACATAATATTTTAGTAAGAATATAAAAGGACAAATTCTTTCTCAATTTTTTTTAGCACCAACTATTGCAATAAAAAAACTTTATAAGGCTAGAAGTAGTAGTATATGGCATATTTGAGAGAATATACTTATTACAATAATTATGGTTTAGAAATGACTATAGTGAATAATAAAAATATATTAAAACCATACATACATCTGGAGGATGACCATTGAATTGCCTCAAGGAGAAGAAGACTTAAAAGAAAAAAAATAACAGCTGCCTGCAGCTTGGAGGAAGAAAACAAAAAATTACACAGTCATTCTTCTTACTCGAATATCAGTCTAACTAGTATTGACTGAATATGTAACAAATCAAGAGTCATCCTGAAAAAAGAAAAGAAGATTAGTTCATTTTTTATACATTTTATGAGTGCGAGGGCGAAGATCATAATTCTTATATTGAGTAGACTTGTTTCTAACATCAGTGTGAGTGCTATCAGGAGGAGCTTGTGACTGGATAGATTTACTGGAACATGAAGATGTTTGTTGGCACTTAGAAGAAGAAAGAATTCGAGGAGATGTGTTACAAGCAGCATCATGATTAGACACCTGAGTAGGAGAGTGTTGTCTCACAGGAGTAGAAGATGCATTATCAACAGATGTTTGATCATGTGATGCATTTTTAGAAGAAACTGAAGGATATTGTAATGTTTCATTTCTCTTTTGAAGCTTCAAGATTCTGTTAGTGTGAATCAACATGGGTGAAGCGTGACTATTATTGGAATCTTGAATTTGAATAAGCACAGGAGAAATTATTTTCTTCACCACGTATGGGCCTTGTACCTTTTTGTTAAACACAGTGGGAAATTTTACGTAAACAATGTCATTAACATTGATGTTGGCAAACTTTAATTTTTCTCTCGATTTTTGATACACTTTTTGCCTAGAAGATTCGTTATTTTTATAAGCTTGATAGTATATTTTCTCAATAACATCCATTAATTTATGAATTTCATAGGCAGTATTGAGAATTTTCCAGGAAGCTTGAGATTTGTAATTAGCATAAATGTCATTTATTTATCTTCCAAAATGAAGAAGATTTGGAGTAAACTTTATAGCTGGATGAGGTGTAGCATTATATATGGATTGGTGAATTTTTAGAGCAGTTGGTACATCACATCCTTGGGAAGCCATTGTATTCACAGACGATTTTATTTGAGAATTAACTCGTTCACTTAATCCGTTAGCCTCGGGATGGGCTACAGAACTGTGTTCCAATTTAATGCCAAGCTTTTTATTAAAATAAGAAAACATATCACTAGTGAACTGAGAGCCATGATCAGTGAGAGTTAATTCGGGTTTTCCATGAGTGGAAATGTAATGTAATAAAGCTTTTGTAACAGACTCAGCACTGATATTATTCAAGGCATATAATTCTAAATGACGAGAAAAGTGATCTATGATAGTCATCACATATTGACGATTTCTCAATGGGCCTAGTAAATCCATAGAGACTTTTTGATTGGGAGCTGTTGGAAGTGGTGCTGGCAAGTATGGAGCAGTATTTTTTTTATGATTTTTGTTTACTAAACAAATTTCACAAGAGTTGACATAATTAATGGTATCAGAAACAAGGGCTTTCCAGGTAAATCTTTTCTTTAAATTAACAATAGTTTTATGAATTCCAGTGTGAGTAACATGAGCAATTCTTAAGGCCTTTGCTCTAAGTGACAAAGGTAAAACAGCTTTATGTAGCTCAATATCTTCTGAAGAAAAATGTCCATTGTAGCAAAGTAACTCATTACTTGGATTAATATAGTAGCCATTTAAACTTTTAGATTTTTTGTTATTTTTAAGATCTTCATAAATTTGTTTGATTTTTGGGTCTTTTTGTTGTTCAGAGAAGATGGTGTGATCAAGAATTTCTAATAATAAATCTTGATTATTATCATTATTTGGAGGTGAAGAGTCACTTTGAAGATGACATGTGTGGTGCATTTTGTCAACTAAACCACATGGAAAGTGAGGAATTTCATTATGTAAATCTTTTTGATTATCTACAATTGGTAGTGGTTCTTGTGTAGAAATAAGATCTGGATTATTATGGAGATCTTCAGTAGGAATGTGAGGTGTTCTACTCAGAAAATCTGCTAAGACATTTTCTTTGCCTGGAACATGTTGGAATGTGTACGAGTATTCTGACAGTTCTAACATCCATCGAGTAGTAATATCAGCTGGTGATGTAGCCTTTTTATAATTATTAAGAGGTTTGGCGTCGGATAATAGAATAAAGGGTCGACCAAAAATATAATATTTAAAAGCTGTTATGCCTTTGTAAATGGCATAAAGTTCCAATTTGATGGCAGGGTACTGTCTTTCTGACTGAGATAGAGTTTTGGAATAATAGGAGATTGGTCTAAGTTCACCATCAAATTTCTGCATAAGAACAGCTGATATTGCTGTCTTTGATGCATCTGTATTGACATAGAAGGTTTCATTCCACTTAGGAAGATTGAGCATAGGTTTTTGAAAGAAGATGTCTTGTAATTTTTTAAATGCATTTTCTTGTTCAGATTTCCAAGAAAATTTATTTTTAGGTTTGGTGACTTCAATGAGAGGAGTAATCAATTTAGCAAAATTAGGAATAATTGACCTATAAAATGAACATAAACCTATAAAACTTTTCGTTTGCCTCTTGGTTTTAGGCGTTGGAAAAGAAGTGATTTTTAAAATGTTACTTGTAATGGGAAGAATTTTATGATCTGTGAGTTGGAATCCTAAAAAGTTAATGCTTGTTTGCATAAAGGAACATTTTTCAGGAGACAGAGTAATGTTATTAGCAATAAGAGTGTCTAATAGCTTTGTGAGTTTCATGGTCATTTCTTCAAATGAATTAGCGCCAACTACAATGTCGTCTTGGTATGCATAACACGAATCAATTTGAGATAATTGAATAACTGAGTCAATTAATTGTTGAAAGGTACTTGCAGCTGTCTTCAAGCCAAACACGAGACGCAAGTAGGTAAAAATTCCCCATGGAGTAGTAAAACTGAGCTTATCCTGCATATCTTTAGGTACAGCGATCTGCCAGTATGCAGAGGGCAAGTCAAGAGTAGTACAATACTTAAATTTTGATAATTGCACCAATAGATTTTGAATTCTAGGAAGAGGATATGAAGATGGAATAATAATGGAATTTAGCAATCTTAAATCTAGAGCCAAACGATACTTTTGAGGTTTTGACATATCAGTTCTCTTTTTTTTAACAAGAAGCATGGGACACGCCCAAGATGAATTTGATCTCTCAATAATGCCAGCATTTAACATTTGATTAATCTGGTCAAGAGCTTCTTGCTCAAGTGCCTGTGGCACAGGAAAAGGTAGAGTTTTGACAGGATGAGAATTTAGCATTGTGAATTGAGGATTAACCAGGTCGGTATGACCTAAAGTGTCAAGAGATTTTGAAAAAGCTAGAGCTTTACTACACAATAATTTTGTTAAAGGTTCTTTTTCATGAGGAGGTAAGTGTCTTAGATCAAAGTCATTTGGAGACAGTTCTTGGATACGTTTTCTCTTAACCTCTTCAGATGGTAAAATTAAATTACAATATTCGTTTTCAAAGTCTAAATCAAAAGAATATTCCTCAATATATTTCTCATCTACATTAATACATTCGCCAATAATTGAATTTTTATTTAAATGAATATCCAGCTTTGATATATTCTGACATACAACCAAAAATAAATCATTTTGAATTGAAGATTTGGAATGCAATGATTCATGTAACACAAGACCTTTATTTTTTAAATTGGGTTTGAAAATAAAATATTCAGATGGAGGATTCAAGTACTTAACATGTAAATAAACAAAAGAATTAGGAGGGATTAATTCCCTATTGAGTAATTGTACCATGTTGGAATTTACCAAAATTTTATTACCAATATTTAAAGGGGTTTGCTTTTCACCAAAATAACTACCATCATTAGTATTTTCAGATGAAAAATTCTTGCCAGGTAAATTATCATTAGTAGATACATAGTTCACCACATTACCATAATCAGTTGGAACATAGTTAGAAAAATAAGTAAAATTACCATCAATATAAGGATTATGAAAATTCATAGCAGTGTTAGCAACATTATTTGTAAATAAACCACTATTTTGAAAATTATAATTATAAGGATAGGTTGTATAATTGTTGAACAATTGTAAATTTGTATCACCATAATTTGCATATAAATCATCAGTATAAGTACCATTACTTAGATTATATGATATAGAATCTTCATAACAAGGCATTTTGTGTACATCTAAAGAATATGGCACATTTGAATTATCATAAGTATATTCAGAATTCATGAAATAGCAAGTAGGAGATTCGTTATAACTGTGAAAAGGAATATGTTTATCCTTAATCAAAATAGACTTAAAGCTTGGTGAAATAGTTATGGAATGTTTATTGATAAACTCAAATCCAAGTATGGCTTGAAAATGAACATTCTGTATCTTTGTAAGATAAAAGACATGATGAAAAAAGAATTTATCGATTTTAAATGCAATCTCTATGCATCCTTTGAAAAAAACTTTAGAATTTATAGTAGATACAGATACATTTCTGGATAAGAATTTGTAGTGAAGCCTGGTGTTATGTATTTACCAAACCGTTAGAGATCGTGAAAAAAGGACTACAACTTTCTCTCCCATGCTTTACTCCCATGATGCTTTTTATTATTCTTATGTTCTATGTTCTTGAGATGTGTGTATGTTTTTTCTGCGTGAAGTTATGTGATGTCTCCTAATAAATGTATGTTAATTATTATTGGAGTATTATAATTCGGCGGACCCGAACACAAACATGATACTGGCGACAAGAAAAAAAACTGTGATAATTTCTTTTCTTTTGGTTCCTTTCAACGTTTCCTGAACTGGTAATTACTCTTGGTACTTTCTTTTGATTTCTCCAAAATGTCGTTTGGCAAGCTCGAAGAATTTATAGTAGGGAAAACGAACTGGATTGAATATAAAGAACGTTTAGATTTCTTTTTCACCGCTAACAGTATAACGGAACCAGAGAAAAAACGGGCAATTTTTCTTAGTGTTTCGGGTCCAGCATTGTATTCCGTTATACGCTCTTTGTGCACTCCTAATAGCCCAAATGCAGTGACTTTTGCCGACTTGCTGGTAAAATTAGATGAACATTTCTCACCTAAGCCGTCTGAAATCCTATGCAGATTTAAATTCAATAAAAGAGACCAGCGGAAAAATGAAACTATTTCTGAATTTATGGCCGAATTGAGAAGACTTTCCGAAAATTGCAACTTTGGAACGCAACTGGATTCTATGCTTCGTGACAGATTGGTATGTGGGGTTCTTGACGAAGAAATTCAACGAAAACTTCTTTCAGATCCTAGACTTACTTTGACTTCGGCTTTAGATTTAGCTCTGGCAGGAGAAGCTGCTGTGAAACAATCTACAGAAATTCGAGGTACGCTACTTAGTACCGTAAATTACGTCAAACCGAAAGTGTCGGGCAAAAAAGTTCAGGAGTGTAAAGGTAAGCAAAATAAGAAAAATCCCTGTTACCGATGTGGCGATCATCATCCCTATGGTGAGTGTAAGTTTATTAAAGCGACGTGCAATTACTGTCGTCGCGTTGGCCACATCGCGAAAGTTTGTAATGCTAAAAAAAATAATAAACAGGGAACCAAAACAACTAAAGTGCAAAAATTCGATTCAGGTAAGTCAGGTATTATTGATGATGAATATAATTGCATTAATAATTTAAATTCTGTAAGTGCTGTTACTGATTACCCCCCTTATGATATATTTGTTAAATTAAATGGAATTCCACATAAAATGGAAATTGATACCGGGTCATTGCATTCTATTATAAGTTATGATACTTATGTTAAATTATGGCCAGTTAAACCTCCATATTTACATTCTGTTTCAGATCAATCTCTTAAAACATGGAGTTCTAAAAAATTAAATCTTGCTGGGTATTTTGATGTTAATGTTACTTATAAGTCTAGTAATGTTAATTTACCTCTTTTAGTCGTTGAGGGGAAAGGTAAATCGTTAATAGGCAGGAGTTGGTTTAATGCCTTGAATTTAAATTTAATTTCTAATGAAAATATTAATAAAATTTCTATATGTTCTTTAGATTCTATATTATACGAATACCGTAATGTTTTTAATGAATCACTGGGGAAATTTAAGGGGCCTCCGGTATCAATTAAAATTGATGAAAAGTGTTCACCAAAATTTCTAAAAGCTAGAAATGTGCCTTTTGCCCTTCGAAATAAAGTAACTAGTGAAATAGATGAAATGGTTAAAAAAGGAATTTTAGAACCCGTTTCATATTCTGATTGGGCAACGCCCGTAGTTCCGGTTCTAAAGAAAAATGGTCGTATCAGACTATGTGGCGATTACCGTAGTACGGTAAATCAGGCAGTAAAACCGTTTACTTATCCGCTTCCCACGGTAAATGAAATTCTGGCTACTATGACGGGTGGTACAGTTTTTTCAAAATTGGATCTTTCTGAAGCATATTTGCAACTTCCGGTTGATGATCAAACTTCCAGAATACTAACATTAAATACCCATAAGGGATTATTCAAAGTTAATAGGCTTCCATTTGGTGTTTCTGTCGCTGTGGCGATTTTCCAAAAAAGAATGGAAGAAGTACTAGCAGGCATTGATGGCGTAATGCCATACCTAGATGACATTTTTATTCAAGGAAAAAATGTTGAAGACCATAATTTAAAGGTAAAACAAGTTCTAGAACGCTTGCGAGATTCTGGAATTCATCTTAAACGTGAAAAGTGTAAATTCGCATTTCCCGAAATTGAATTATTGGGATTTCGTGTAAATCGGAAGGGAATTCAACCGAGTTTTGATAAAGTGAAGGCTATTCATGAGGCACCAACTCCAAAAGATAAAACTGAATTGCAAGCCTTTTTAGGAATGTTAAATTTTTATGGCTGTTTTCTAAAAAACAGATCGGATTGCTTAGAACCATTGCACGAGTTACTCCGAAATGACAGAGTTTGGCGTTGGACGCCTAAACATGATAAGGCTTATAAAGCAGCAAAAGAGTTATTAAAAAAAGATGTCGTGTTAACACATTTTGATGAAACACTTCCGGTAACTGTAACTTGCGATGCTTCCTCTAAGGGAGTGGGGGCCGTCTTAAGCCATGTTTTACCTAATGGTAAAGAATCCCCTATTGCTTACCATTCTCGTACTTTGTCAAAACCAGAAAGGAATTACAGTCAGACAGATAGGGAAGCTCTTGCCATAATTTCTGCTGTCAAAAAGTTTAATCAGTATCTTCAGGGGCGTAGATTCAAAATTATAACTGACCATAAACCACTTTTAGGGCTTTTCAATCCAAATAAACAGGTGTCACAAATGGTTTCACCCCGGGTACTTAGATGGAGTTTAATTTTAGCTGCATATGACTATGAAATATAATATAGGAAAGGTAAAGAAATAGCTAATGCCGATGCTCTAAGCCGATTACCTCTACACACTCCTGAACTTGATATTCCTGCCCCGACTGAAGTTCTATTGCTAGAGTCATGTCCTGTAACGCAGTTAGATGCCAAGTTACTATCTTCGGCTACTAAAAAAGATCCGATACTATCCAGAATTTCCTTGATGATTTTAAATGGTTGGCCTGCCAAAATGACTGACATAAAATTTAAACCCTTCTTTAATCGTCGTAATGAACTAAGTGTTCATCAAGATTGTGTCTTATGGGGTAGTAGAGTTGTCGTACCTACTGCACTCCAGAATCAAGTTATCGTGCTCCTTCATAATGGACATCCTGGTATAGTCAGAATGAAAGGTCTGGCGCGTAGTTACGTGTGGTGGCCTAACATAGATAGTGCCATTGAGAATACCATTAAGACTTGCAGTATGTGCCATGACAAGGCTCCTATACACCCTTGGGAATGGACAGAAAAACCATGGTCTCGCCTTCATGTAGATTTCGCCGGTCCTTTTCAAGGGAAAACTTTTTTCATTTTAGTTGATTCTCATTCCAAGTGGCTAGAGGTTGTACCAGTCTCCTCCATGTCGTCTTCGGCTGCCATTGACAACCTAAGATCTATTTTTGCCACTCATGGACTCCCAGATTCAGTCGCATCTGATAATGGTAAAACGTTTAGATCCGCTGAATTTCAACATTTCTTAAGACGAAACCAAATTCGACCTATTTTTGTAGCTCCTTATCATCCCTCCTCCAATGGCCAGGCAGAGAGAATGGTGGCTACTGCAAAACACGCTTTGAAACGGATCATTCAAGGTAACTGGAAGACTCGCCTAGCCAGATTTCTATTTGCTCAGCATACCTTGCCTTGTACCACCACAGGTAAATCACCCGCTGAAATTCTAATGAATCGTCGTTTGACATCCATGTTGGACAGATTACATCCTGATCTCAATAAAGATATGAAGATCAAAAAGGAGAAATTAACTGAGGCAGACAAAAACAAACGCCTACGGCAATTTCAAGAGAACGATCCCGTGTATATTCGCAACTACAGTTCAGGGCCAACTTGGATTCCAGCAAAAATTACAGAAACAACAGGGCCATTATCCTATAAAGTTCAAGATTTAGTAGACGGTGTTATTCACAATCGTCATGTTGATCAGGTTCGAAGCCGTGTACAAGATGCTGAAACGTCTACAGAGCCTGCTGTTATTCCACCTTCGCCAACTCCAGATAATGATCCAGTTACACCCGATTCACCAACAGAGTCCGATCCTGTGTGTCAGCCTGAAACTAAGAAACCAGATCTTCCTACTCTACGACGCTCTGAACGCTCCCGAACCTCACCAAAACATTTAGAAGATTATGTCCTGTATTCCTAGGGGGAAGGAATGTTATGTATTTACCAAACCGTTAGAGATCGTGAAAAAAGGACTACAACTTTCACTCCCATGCTTTACTCCCATGATGCTTTTTATTATTCTTATGTTCTATGTTCTTGAGATGTGTGTATGTTTTTTTTTGCGTGAAGTTATGTGATGTCTCCTAATAAATGTATGTTAATTATTATTGGAGTATTATAATTCGGCGGACCCGAACACAAACATGATACCTGGATTTAATGCTATTAAAGCATTCTTGATCCAAGAGTGACAAACTTGATCCAGTATCAATTAACGTTGAGATTTCATTATGTTGTATGTTTATCAGTATGCATGGAAGAACATACGAGTTATTAAAGGAACTGCATATGACATGTCTTTCTTGTACATCATCATCAATTTCAAAATTTTGTTTGGATGTCAAAGAATTATGTGAACATGAAGATTTGTTAAATTTAGGTGTTACAGGGGAAGTTTGGACAGCTGTGGATGATATTAAAGTGATTGAAGAGTTTTTGTCAAATTGTTGTTTATGTTTGTCACTAAAGTGTACTGACCCTGAATGAGAATTACGGGAGAGAAGGCGGTCAGTAGAACCAGTCTCCCTTATTTGTTTAAATGATAAAAATTGTTTTTATTTTCAGAAGAGGTATAGTTTTTCCTTCTGTGAGAATTAGCCGAAAATTGAGATGAAGAGTTTTGATTGGAAGCACTAATAATATTTTTAAATTTGTAGCACGAGTCCATACGATGATTGAATTTTCCACAGAACGCACACTGCACAACATCTCGTTTGTGATAAAAGGATGCAGAATTTTTTTTTGTGAGAAAATTTGTCGAAGGTGGGTTGATGATAAGGACGTTTCCGATAAAATCTATGTTGATGAAAATTATTTTTACGTTTATCTGTAGCCTCTTGTCTATTTGGAGAAGGAGAATATGTTCTAGCCTTTCTTTTAAAATTACGAGAAGCATGAGAATTGTCTTTTGGAATTTGCAAAGGTGAGAAGGCAGTTTGAGAATTGACATAAACTTTATCCTTCGTATGTCTTATAGGAGTCTTATGGAGAACATTATTAGAAGCACTAGAATTATCATGGACTTTTTCAGAATCCAAACAATAGGCTTGATTATAATTCTCGTAAGATTTTTTAGGGGGAGAGTCATATATATCCTGAAGAAAATTTGCTCGTTCAAGAGCTAAATCAAAAGATGAAATATTTTCCTCTAGAATTTTTCGCTTAATTTGTTTAGGCAAAGCCTCAAGAAAATGAGTGAATTTTAATGAATTGAGAGCAGAAGGATCCAATTTAGGGTATGCAAGCCGAAGTTGTTTATCCAGCCGAAACGCAAAATTTTTGACTGATTCATTTGAATCTAAGCTTAAATTCTGCAAGAATTTGAGAGAAACAGTCTTTTTTGAAGGTAAGAAATAGTCTATAAAAGCTTTCCGAATGTCATGGAAATTATAGTTCTTGAACTGAGACTGTGTTTCAAGAAAGAAGAGTAAGGCGCTGCCCTCAAGTTTCGATTTGAAGAGAACAAAAAGTTCTTTATCGGAAATATTATTTAACTCTTGTATATCAGATAATTGATCAAAGAAGAATTCCACAGTCTGAGGGTTGCCGTCGAATGGCTGTATTGCAATATTTAATTTAGACTTGGGGGGCATGATGATATAATTAAACTGAGAGCTCAATAAATGACAGGTTAAATTTGGATATAGACTGGTCACATAATAAATAATATATAAATTGACCCATTATGCAAAATATCAACGAATTTCATTTACGTTATACATCATTTTTATATATTAAGAAGAAGAATAATTATATGACGAAGAGAAGAAAAATACCAACATATATTTCTTATCAGCCGATCAAAAGAATATGGCCCAAAAATTTTATGTAAAAATATATGATATGGCTCAAAACATATATTCTTATATTTATGAGAAGAGAATAATTTATATTAAAATAAACAATTATGTTTACCAGCACCTCCGTTAAATAATATATATATTAGTTATAAATTATATCATGGCAAGAAAAATATATCAATAAATTATGTTATATATAATGTACTGCTCCAAAAAAAATTATTATTTCAGCATAAAATCAAAATATATTATGCATTCATTTATTACACCACACTCAATAAAATATAAATATAAAATATTGATCACTGCATAAAGACCCGATAATGAAGATATAATTTATTCTTTTGTTGAAAATATGTATAGATAACGAAAATACAATGGCAGCAAAGGAAATAGATGGTCACGCGTTGGTCACTGCACCAAAGGAAATTTTAACTGTTGTGTTTAGATGGGCAGAAGATGAGAACACTTATTTTTTGTTTCATCTCAAATATAGATTAGGTGATCGTAATAATGGGTAAATGACATTGCGTTGGATGGAGGCCAGCAAAAGACCCTTAAATAAAAAGTATATGACAAAAGGCAACCATGATATTTTCTTAATAATGAATCCTTAACTATGATAATATTAACTCATAGCAAAGATGTAAGAATATAAAGTGATAAGAAGAAAAGTTACCTGGATTTCCTGGCTGATGAAGACAACTTCAGGTAGACAAATGAATAGGCATAGACACAATAAAATGAAGAGAAGATTTTGAAGAAGACAAACATATTTATTTATAATCACTTGTGAAATTCTTCATGACTTGAATATTTTTATATATATATATATTCATTTGTTATCATGCACAAACTTATATAAGTAGAATTATTATTATTTTTCGTACAACAGTTGCTCCACAAGGATGATATACATAAGTCGACATATTTTTAACACAACTCTTCTTCATATATATATTTGTATGCATTTTTGATAACATGATAACATTTTCTTGAACGACATGAAAACAACATTATCTCAGAATATCAATTAGATATTACTTCAAAAGGAATATGTCTGGAAAAATCACAAAAAGGTATTCAATATTCTCAATTGGGGATGCCGTTTTATGCCCAGATAATTATATATATACTTATGGCCGATTAATCATGAAATGAAGAGTAAAATTAAATTATGACATATCTTATATATGAATCACTTTCTCTGCATTCTTTTCAGAGGAAAAATGAATTCACTAAAAATGATGAAATGGAAATCGGTTGAATACACTTGAAAGTAAATTGAAGAGAAATTCTTTGAAGATAAACTATGACAACTCTTAGAACATATTGAGTAGCCGGAATAAGAAAAACCCAAAGGACTTAGGTCGCGGCGGTAGAGGTGCATCGCTTTTCGCAACATAACGACGATTCGAAGGATTTGCCTTCCATCTTACTGCGTCCGCTCAACTGCCTCGGGGCGGGCACACTTGCCCCGGCGTCCGCTAAATATCTCGGCATCTACGGAACTTCTCGGCACATCTCAACTGCATCGGTGACACTCAACTGACACCCAACTGCAACCAACTCAACTGAGCTCCAACTGCGCAACTGCACTGGTGGCGCAGAGCTAGGAGGGAGAAAAGAACAAGGGTTACTGTAAACCCGGAATACGCCAAGTTGGCAACGTTCGAATGAGGAGAGCGATGGAAAATAGGCCAAGCTACGTTTTAATGTATAGTGAAATATGAATCTAATAAGGAAAAAAATGATAAACACTTAAAGAATTAAGGCCAAAGAAGGTGGCCAGGCACTTAGCTGGTTAAATCACGTCACCTGTGGATTTGAATTTGATAGGCCAAGGGGAGTGCCAGATTAACCGGAAATACCTCCCATAGAACGATCGAGATTGTTCTAGAAAGATTTCCAAACCGGAAGGAATGAATTCAAACAAGATTTTACCGGTTTAAAACATTCGATAGCTAGGTAAGGAAGAAAAATATACAGGCGACGACATCAAAAGAAACGAAATCAAAATAATATTTAAATTGAGAACATTAATAAAAAGGAGATGATAGGAAATAAAATAGCTAATAAAATTGAATTAAAATAAAAATATGGGGGGTTATCGAGTAACCACCACACTAACTCCTTAAGGAAATTGCACAAGAATTTAATCATTTATCTAAAAGTGAAGATTCTTTGAACTGTTCAATATTATTAGAATTTCTTAACTATGCAGTCACAAAAGAAAACGTATATGTTTGAAATGGTGAAATATTCGAAACGATTAAATTTAAAGAAATGGAATTTTAAGAGATCAACTTGAAATAAAGAATATAAAGTAATGATCATGCTTGTGAAATCAAATTTGAAACTTTCCTGACATATGAAAGTTACAACAAACTAATATCTCATACCAAGAAGTTAACCCAGTACATAGTAAACCACCTAGTATGTCTCATTTATGAGATATCATGATCAAAGATTATCATAAAAAACAAAGGCATAAGTTACAACAAACTAATATCTCATACCAAGAAGTTAACCCAGTACATAGTAAACTACCTAGTATGTCTCATTTATGAGATATCATGATCAAAGATTATCATAAAAAACAAAGGCATACCACTTAGAAACACAAATCGGAAATTGCACGCCAAACATAACAAATGAGGTGCGTTCGTACTATAAAGAAGTTTTAAAAATATTCCGATCTTGATGTATTGCATATTATATTTTTTTTATGTTTCATAAAATGTGATATTAATTAAAACGCGCCTTAAATAATGAATCCCCCTATACCATTATGTGGTGGAATACTTTTGCGCGGCCCTATAAATTAATAATAAATATTATTTGCACGGCAGATTGTACATAATATGTATTTTAGTATATATTTATATAAATGCATATGCATTTTGTTACGTTCAAAAGAATGTAATAAGTTCAAAAAAATGCATTAAATTCACTTGAAGCTATTTTTTTCCATTGGCCGTAATGAAATGAATATTTTTGATTGTCCGTATAACTGAACTATACATCAGATTTTCATGAAATTTGAAATGACTGGACACAATTATGTAACAATTATATATTTTAAATTTCAAGCGATTCGGTTTGGTAATTTTTGCGTTGTTGTATGCGGACGGACTGAACGATGACTATAAGAGCTACGTATTTACATAATTACGAACACATCTAAAAATGAGAAAATATGTAGAAGAGAACTGATTAAAGTAAAAGAACGACGGAAATTTATTCAACTGCTAGAACTAAAACCAATTCAACAGAATCAACAAATTGGCCAAGTGAATACTGCCGTAGTTATAAAGAACAAAATCGGGAAAATGGTTTTGATAATTCAAATTCCTTCTGTACGTAATCGTTGAATAACATCGAGATTAGAAAAAAAAACCATTACCAGAGGGCTGGAGCAAATTCCTTACATTTCGACCTCCCAAATAAATATTCTTTCTTAATTAAAAATGTCGTCGAAATGATTTTGAAGCTACAGTACAAGAACCAGGAATAAATTAGGTTGGATCTAGCATTCTTTTATTCTGTTTATAACTATGAAAGCAAATTCCTAAAATTCGATTTGATTTAAAAGTGATTGTGTCGAAATTTTGGAGTTAGATACAATTTTAGCATAAAGACGACTCCTAGGATTATTTTTTCGACATACGTTTAAAGACATGTTTTCCACCTGAATGACTATTTCCATCTATTTTTTAAGGACAATTGGTGATTAAAATAAATATAAGATTTAATCCGTCTTTTTTTTTTTTTTTTTTTTTTTTTTTTTTTTTTTTTTTTTTTGAGTGACTTTACAAAGATACAAATTTAAGGTTAAACACGCAGCTGAAGAGAGGAATTTTATCTTTATTACAAATGTAATCTTCCAGAAAACAATTCCAGAAAAAAAATCGCTAAATATACATGATTTAATCATTAAATTAATTTGTGATTCAAAGAATTAAAAAAAATTCAGCGTTGTAAAAACATTTACTCTATTACATAATTTGTTATATTTGGCTAAAGTTAACTTCAAGAAAAGTCACAACAATGTTTGGTTAATACTCAAAAATATCTAAAGATCATTTTCTTCTGAATTCTGAGAAGCATCATACTCTTACAAAAAAAAAATCAAGGCACATTCTATAATTCATAAAAGTTTTCTTCTCCTATCTTCCAACCCAAAAATAAAGACCGAGTATAAACAAAGTACGTTATTCTTTGTATATTATCCACAATATATCGTATCTTTCACAAATATTTGTCAATGAATTCACAAAGTTATTTCTTCCGCAAAGCACAAAGAGCATTTGTTATCTCATATTTTCAAACGATTATTCAGTAATCTGGTAGTATTTTTGAGATAAAAATATGTACATTACAAGGATGCTTTTTTTGTTGTTGTTGTTACAATACATCAAGAGATTTACAGCAATTAACTACATAATCCTAAAAAAAATAGACATTTATAATACATGTATGGATGAGAAAATATTAAACATATTGAAAGACAAAACTGAGTTGTTCTTTCTTTTATTTAAAAATATCTTTATTTTATTTTATTTTATAATTTTTTTTTTATTGTTTGGATATTTAAAAAAAATTGTAAAACTTTACGATTACGATGCTTCTGTGTCCTGATACCATAATGAAGTTATCTTGTGTTATCGCTTTCACTCAAACTACACTCCTAAATATCACGTAATTTCAAATTTTGCATCATCGAATAGAAAAAAAAAATGTATATTAAAATTATATTTGTTTCATAACTGTTGCTTAATTTACTTTTTTATTTTACGTTATTTTAAATAATTATCGAGAAGGATTAAAAAAAAAAAAAAAAAAAAAAAAAAAAAAAAAAAAAAAAAAAAGATTTCAATAATGAGCATTTGTTTGCTACAATAATGTAAAACATCAAATATAAGAAATCAAATAAGTACTGAAGAGACAACAAATATAAAATTTAACAAATAAGAAAAATCATGCATTAAGCATACATTATGAAAAACCTTCCAACACTTCCTGAAATTTTTAACAAAACTTTGTTATTTAGGTAAATAAGGTTTTACTGACCATAGCCAAATATGCATTCAAAAGTGTTTATGATTTTAAACAACCTTAACTTTTAAACAACCTTATATTTGATTTATTGGTTGATATATATATACTATACTGTGGGGAAATTTAGTTTATTAACAAAACGCCTAACATGTTGAAATTTTTCTTTCAGCAATTTATACTATATTTTCTTTCAGCAATTAATACTTCAGTATAGATGGAAATATACTGAAATCACATTTCCAGAAATTATCAGCCATAGGCGACCATGTTTGGAATTCATTGCGCTAACCTGTATATAATTTTATTTTTATTTTACAAACATTTCGTAAAAACTGAAACGCTCAAATTCAGTAACATTTACAAGATCTTTTGTGTAATGTGTAGCCCTGTATATCAACTATTGCATTTATACACATCTTATAATATGCATAAATTTAGTGAAACTTAAAAGCACATATCATCGTCAAAAATGCATTTCATCCATCTGTCAGCCATCATCGATAATAAACAGTACTTTAGAAGCAAATGCTATTTGAAATATTTTGTGTGTGCCTGTCAATGTTATGCACTTCACATTATGCGTGAAATAACTTATATTAAGCATCAACGACGTATATCAGTTTTATTATACATGAAGAATTTTATTAATGTATTAAAAATATGTCGCAAACAATTTCCCCCTTTACCCTTACGTAATGGAATTTTTTGTGTGGCTTTGTAAATGACAAATAACAATTCTTTTGACCTTATGCTTTACAGAATATATATTTTTGTGCACTTCGTAAATTCATTAAAATTTTAATATGTTAGGCAAGTGGTAACATCTTCCAAGTTTATTTGAAACTATTTTTCCAATAGGCCGTAATGTAGTGAAAAATTTGTGCGTTCTTGTAGATAAACTAGAAACTTCATTTAAAACAGGGTTCCGTGCTGGGGTAAAATTAAATAACTTCCAGAAATTTGAGGGCCATTCGACCATATGTACGAAAATTAGAGCCAGACAAATCCGGCCAGACAAATCGAAATCATAAACACTTTTCAACTTTGTTGGAAATTTTTAAAAAATAAATCGATAGAAACGCCAATTATTTACATAGCCAGTAAATCTGAAAGAGATTATAATGAAGCAGTTTCAAAATTTTGCAGAAAACATTATAGACGAAAGGCAAAATTCCGAAAATTTCTACATAAAGAATGATTAGAGTATAGAAAAGAAGTTAAAATTTTAAACAGAAATATATAAAAATTAATTAGAATTTTGAATTTACCAGAAATTCCTGAAAGTTTTAGAAACAATGTTTGTTTGTTTGTTTTTTCATTATTATTTCATTTCAATTTAGTTATTTATTACCGTTGTAAAATCTCAAACAGTTTTGGTCATTCACATCTGAAAACTAAATAGGAAAAATGCGTAGCAGAACAAATTGACAGCATTTACATGGTTTCTAGCTAAATGGAAAAAATAGTGGTAATTCTTTAAAAGTATTTCTCAGTCAGGGGAACAAATACGGTATTAACATAATTACTGACGTTGTGAGTTCAATTGAAATTACAAATACTTTCTGGATCTCAATTTAAGAATATGTACCTCGCCAGTAGGCTACAGACATTATTATAATCTGTTTATTATTGCTATTAAAAGTTGAATATTTTCATTTGATTTTACTAATATTAGCAAATAAATAAGGTATAACAATACAAATATTTCTTTTCAAATATGCATAAAAAAATGAATTCAAGCAATTTTCTAAATTCAAGAGCTAGAAAAATCTCAAGATGCTAAATTCAGCGAAAGAGGTTTACCCTCCTATTTCCCCATGCAAAAATCTAAACTGATACTCCAACTTTCATACAAATATTTTATTAATATACGGCCCCTTTAGAAAAAACTGTCTGTAATTAATGATTTCAAGAGAACTGTAACTCAAGACACGTTCACTGAGAAGAAGAATTGGTTGACCTGTTGAGAACAAGTCTACAAGAACTTCCTAAAATGAGACTTACTGACCTTGTTGTTTTTTTTTGCTGGAGGTCATTCAAGACCAAATGAATAAAAAAAATAAGGTGGGGGGGGGGAGATATTTTGTTCCACCCCAATAATTGCATCACTGGCTTAGTGTTTTGTGAATGGAAGTAGCAATAGGTAGGACGATGAACTGCACTCATCTTTTGTGAATAATAAAGGATGAGCGGTAGGTGAAAGAAGTTCGCGGTGCAGCTGGCTTCTCTTTTATTGATATGAGCAAATGGATTACGTCTGATAATATTCATTTTAATTAAAATTCAGCAAAATCACAGACAATACAAACAATTAAATTAAAGACTTAAAAGCATCAAATAAAATTTTTATAAAATGTTTCGGATTCTTTCTAAATCTCTCATCAGTTATTTCAGCGTACAAGTCAATTCGATTTTAAAAACCAACCCATAGAAAAAACCACAACAAGTTGTCAAAAAAAGAAAAGAAAATTATAGTTAAATGAAAAGATAATGCTCAATTTTTTTTTCTATGTATTGGTTTTTAAAATCTGATGTACATGTACGCTGAAATAACTGATGAGGGTTTTAGAAGGAATCCAAAACGTTTTAAGAAATTGTTCTAATGTTTTTACGTCTTTAATTTAATTATTTGTATTGTCTGTGATTTTAGTGAATTTTAATTAAAATGGCTTCTGTTTTATTGAGGATATACAGTTTTCAAATATAATTTACATACATTTCTTCTAGTAAAAAGATAAATTACCGTATATACTCATGTTTAATTCCCCCCCCCCCCCTCTTCATTCGTAAGCAAAATTTTGAAAAAAAAAAATGAGTTTTCGTGTGTAAATCGAAATAAATTTCTGACAGTATGTTGAAAATGAACGAGGATAATTGATAAATTTTTTCTTAAGGCAGTCCGGAACACATTTTAAAATAATTTTTTTTATTATTTAGTTACAATTTTCAAATTTTTTGAGATGACTAACAATATTATTTCTAAGAAAAATCCCATGATAAAACTTAAAATTTATAAAAAGTGGGATAGTTTAAAATCGTTATAACTCGAATTATTATTTGTAGAATTTCATTTTTTTAGTTTAAATAAACAGAAAATTTGCTGTCGCAGTAAATAGGTTTTAGGATTCTGGTTTTTACCAATTTTTCAAACGTCAAAAATCATTAAAATCATGATAATTACAATATACTAAGAAAAAAAGAGTTACTAAATATCATCATTATATAAGTAAATATTAGAAAAGAATTAGTTTAAAAATATTTTACGACTACTCTGCCTATTATGCTATTGTTTATTGCTATTTTTGAATAAGAACTATTTCACAATGCTCCCACAAAAAAAAAAAAAAAAAAAAAAAAAAAGATACAGCTGGAAAATATTAGATCATTCTTTTTAGAAATAAGTGTTTTATTGTTCTTTACATTTTTATTTTATATAAAAAAAAAATAAAACGCATGACAAAGTAAAAATATAAAAAAACAAAAACAAAAATTGCGTTCTATGGCAACCATATTAAAAAAATTATAAAATGAAATTATTTTTTAAACAAATTGCATTTCCATCTGTTCTGTTTATCACAATAATGGGTAGCAATATTTTTCACGTTGGTATACCCGTCCATTAAAAAAAATAACATAAGTATAATAAATTCCTATTATACTATTGTAAAAAAATAAAGAAATCTATTCTGCAGATATTGACATTGTTATTTTGATTATATCATAAAAAAAATTAACCCGTGAGAACACGCTCACCCAGGGTATAAATGGTTTTAATTTTGCCACCAATAAAATCAAATTATAATCGTCATTTTATTTAGACGGAGACCATCCTTACAAATTTTGCGTTTTGTAATGACGCGTTATTTTGAGATAAAATTACTTTTAAAAAATTAGTTGTTACAATTGCAAAAACCACACGCACTCCGGGTCTAAAAGACCCGGCGCGCATCCTCTCGGGTTAACGATGCCTTAATGCAATGACACCTGAAATGTTTTACTCTTTCAAATATATATTTTTATGAATGAAAATATTTTTCACATAGTATAAAATCGTCTATAAAAATCTATACTATATAACATTAGATTATTCTATTAAAAGTATATAAAACTCTTTTATAATGCAAGGAATTGGTCTTATGTAACAGCAAACTATGTTTTATGGAACATACCCTATCGAACGCAGCTGTGCAAATTTAAATAGTTACATTTATTTTTCGAAGCTTTTCCACTGCAATATGTTTAATATTTTTTACCAAAATTAAATTCGGATAATTTAAGATAATATCCTTGGTATGTTAACTTATATAACCTATCATATTTTAAAGCACAGAACAGTTATATTGGGTGAGAAAAGAAGTTGAAATGTGAAACTGTAATTCTGAAAATATCAGCTTTTAATATTTCAGCAATGAATGATGTCAAACGAACTGCTTAGTCAACCTTGTTTCGAATTAGTTTTATTTATGCGTGAAAAGAAGTCGTTTGTATTTTACGTTTATATTTGTTTTCTAGACAAATAAGAATAATGAGATGCT